>CM060378.1:44874122-46074122 GCA_030545235.1 Helianthus tuberosus | reverse complement strand
CACTTTTTCAGAATTTCTAGTAGAGTGAACTGTTTTTATGTAACAACTCTCATAAAAAGTCCTATTTATTTTATTATTTTATTCAATAGGAAACCCTAATTGAGACACCCAAGTGATTCTGCACAAACCCTAAAATTTTCAGAATCATCAGAATCAGGATCAGGGCCCCTAAAACTCAGGGGGGGGGTAAAACCCTAGTTACGATTATCTACATAAAATGCTGTCAAAATTGAAATTTATGAATCTGTCAACTCAGCAAGCCTATACACACACGGGGCTACCCTATAATAGCTTCGTGTCCTTTACGGACCGTAAGGGATGAGTCTTACGGTCCGTAAGCTAGGGTCAAAATTTTGTATAAATAGTGGACATTGGGACTTGATTTCTGGCACTGAAACGACGTAAAAAGTCGAAATACACACTGAGTTACGTTCTGTTTACTATCCAAACACACACGGATCACTAATCGTCGCCGCAATACAGGGTAATAACTCGATCGCTGATACGATTCAATGTCCGATCGATTAAACTATCCAATGGATGTTTAAGTGCTGCCCACATTAGGGTTTATGCTTTGTTATTCGTTGTTAATTCAATGGATGTTTAAGTATCACACTTTGTCATTCGATGTGAGGGTTTAATCTCGTGAGTTATCGTAAATGCTGAATTAAGTTACTAACCAAATTGTGTGCCTGTTATTAATTTAGGTTAAAAGGCTAATCAGTAGGCTAGACTCTGCTCAATTAAATCTGCAATATGAGTCATTCTCTTTTTATCAAATTTGTTTACAAAATCATGTTTATTTTCAAAGGTTATAATTATAGGGATTAAGTCTATGTAATCTCCATATTACAGCCGGTATGTGGGGTTTTGTATACATTACTTGATAATCTTCACCATTGGACAACGAGTTAGCCAATGGGATATGACCATAGTCACAGAAACGAGTCGAGTGACAAATACCGAGGGTAGTTGGTTGATATAAAAACATTGTAATCGCTCTTAATACTGTAAATTATAACAAATGTGTCGTTTTAATAAATAGAATGATTCACTCAGTATTTCCCGCTGACAAAACCTTTTTCAAACATGTTTCAGGTGATCTGTTGTGATCCAGGAAAAGTGCCGTGTAGCACTACAAGCTTAAGGAAGTGGCTCAATATAAAATAAGGAAACATGTTTTATAAAATAAAAGATTTCTCCGTGAAATCTCAAGATTGTAAATTACCGGGTTTTATCCCGAGTTATGAAATAAAATAATCGGGAAATATTTCAGTTTTAAAAGATCCTGATGAAAACTTCCGCTGTTAAATAAATACCACGGGATTTTCTGTCCCGCGGCTCCTGAAACGGGTCAAACCGGGTCGGGGGCCATGACAGAAAAAGGTGGTATCAGAGCCATTGATTTAAGCTAATTAAGTATTTAGAAAATACTTAATTTTTCTACTTGTCATTATGTGATTATGTGTTTACTTATTTGAGTATTTGTGTACAGTATGGGTAAACAAAAGCTGTCAAACACCTATCTTAAATTAGATAGGTCATCCAACGAGAAGGGAAGTTCATCCCAAACCAAATCCTCAAATCCTTCTGTAATTCCTGAAGAAGGAATATTTGTGCGAAAGGCACAATATGAGGAACCACTTTCTCCTAATAAAAGAAGTTTGATTTTTAAGAAAAGTCAGGAGAAAATAAAGAAATTCCGAGAAAAGAAGATTAAACAGGAAACCCAGGAATTAATCAGTAAATCACCTTGGGAAGACAAGTTAGATGAAAAATGGGCGGATCTTTATATGCTAGCCACTGTAGCAGTTAATGCAAATCTTTAAATTAATCTAACTCAAGTTTTAGCAACCTTATTACCTACCATCTAGAAACCTTACCCAGTAAATAAATAAGTTACAATAAACCTTAGTATGTTTTACTTTTTGGTTGTTTTGTAGTACCCAGTATGAAATAATATTTAAAAGTTTTTCTATAAAATTTTGTTATGATTTTTAATTGTGTGTATTTTACTAAACAGCATGAGTGACTTGTCAGACGCCCTTCAGAACTTAAATTTCTATCCGGTAAAAATAGAGGTTTCCAGAGATTTCAATAGGTATATACCAGACATAGAAGAACCTATTGAATTCAATGCTCCACCTCCGGAGAAACCCAAGCCTAAGAAAAAGAGGAGATTTGTGGGATGGAGGCGTGTGCGTAGGAGGAAACCCGTCCCTAGAAAGATTCCTAAAATAGAAAATCCATTAGAAAAAGGGAAGGAAATTGAAGTCGGGGAAGAGTCTAGGCAGATGGGATTACAGTTTGATGAATATTCTAAGCAAATAGAAATGGAGATTGGAGGAGGTTCTCAGGTAGAAGTTGGGGAAAGTTCTAAACAAACCCAGGAAATGACATTACAGGAAGAGCTAGATTTTATATTGGCAAGCTGTGATACTATTCAGCCTGTCAATACAAATGTTTTTACTCGTCCTATTGAAACTCAACTCCCTATAAACTTAGAACCAGCAATCCCAGAACCTATAATCCATACTCAACCTCTAGGAATGGACGAATGGTGGACGAATGATTGGCAATTCCAAAATTTGCTCAACAGTCCTTATTCCTTTCTTCCTCAATTTGACCGAGAACCTATACCTAATCCACCTATGAGCAATGAGAATTTAGCTGAACTCTGCCACTTTGGCGAGGAGTTAATAGATGCAGGAAATAGGATCAGGGAAGTAGGAAAACAGATCTCCTGGAAGTATGATGAGAGGGAGCGCCGTTATTAAAATATTAGCTGACGAGGGATAAGGGGTTATGAGACTGTGGTTGTAAATTAGCAATAATAATATAATCATGTGAAATAACCTAAAATAAAACTTTGTAATATAATGGTGTGTATTGATGCATACTATTAAATATAAAGGGAAATCGAGAAATCAATAGTTTTGGCTATATGTATATTGTGAAATTAGTATGATTATTTTGTGTATAATTGTTATTTATTTGATACTAATAAAATTTAATATATTATCAGATGGAAAACGCTAATAATGAACCAATTAACGAGGTTAATCAATCTGAGCAACATCCAGAAGATCAATTTATGACTAGGCAGGATATAGAAAATATTGTTGCTCAGGGAATAGCCAATGCTATTCCAGCAATAGTTGCTGCTGTTAAGAATCCAATCGAACCTCAACCAATCGTTCCTAGTAAACGTATTTCTGAAGATAACTTCAGTAATAGCATAAATGGAGGCAGTAATCATAATCACGATAATGATTCACGGCAGGCTCCCCTCCCTAAGAAAATGAAAGCTGCAACACCTGGTTGCACTTACAAAGAATTTCTTGCTTGTAAACCCACTGAGTTTGCAGGCAATGAAGGAGCGACTGCGGCACTGCGTTGGTTAGAGAAAACCGAGGCAGTAATTGCCATAAGTAAATGTGACAAGGATGACAAGGTCATGTACGTGTCAAATCGTTTCAAAGAAGGGGCGCTAGAATGGTGGAACACGGTGTTATAAGCTAAAGGAAGAAATAGGGCCTACGCCATGAACCGGGAAGAATTTAAAAGTCTTGTAGAAAGAAAATTCTGTCCTGAATATGAAAAAGATCAAATGGCAAATAAGTTCTTAAACCATCGAATGATGGGTGTAGATTGTCGTGGTTATACCTCGACATTCTTTGAATATGCTAGAGTGGTACCAACACTGGCTTCGCCAGAACCGGTACTCATTTCTCGTTATATTTGGGGATTGATTGGTGAAATCCGCAATATCGTTAAAGCTGCGAGACCTCGTACTATTGACGATGCAGTGGAATTAGCTAATACCCTAACCGACGAACTGGTACGCACAAGAGATGAAAACCAGAAGAAGGAATTGGCTCAGAAAATTACCCAAGGATTTCGTATGGGTAATAACAACAATTTCAAGAGAAAAGGAACGGGACAATCCTCAACTCTGCCATTTTGCAAGAATTGCAAAAAGAAACATTATGGAAGATGTAGTATAACCTGCATTTTTGTAAGATGGTAGGACATCGTGAAGAAGACTGCAGAAAGAAAACAACGATCTGCTATAACTGTGGAGAAAAGGGACATTTTAAACCAGAATGTCCTAAATTAGTCAAACCAGCAGACAACAAACCCAAGACAGCTGACGGAGCTACTAAGAAGAATGTTCGAGCTTTTCAGTTAACTACTCAGGAAGCCGAGATGATTCCAGATGTGATAGCTGGTACGTTCCTAGTTCACAACGTGTATGCAAAAGTATTATTTGACTCTGGTGCAAACCAAAGTTTTATTAATACTTCATTCTGCCAAGCTCTTAACTTACCCTTAACCAACCTTAGGCAGATTTTTACAGTCGAAACGGCAGACGGAAATTCTGTTAGCATAGATAAAGTTTTGCAAAAAAGAAAATATAGAACTCTCAGGTCATAAATTCTTTGCAAACCTATTACCTATGAAATTAGCCAAATTTGATGTTGTGTTAGGAATGGATTGGTTAGTAGCCAACCATGCTCGAATCCTTTGTGATCAGAATTCCATAGAAATTCAAGCACCCACCGGAGAAGTAATTATGATTACAGGAGATAAACCACGTAAACCCATGAAGTTCATATCAGTAATGAAAGTTGCTGGTTATGAACGAAAACAAGGAATAGTATATATAATTTCAGTAATCATTAGTACTAAGGGTAAAGAACTTAAGGAGATTCCTATAGTCTCAGAATACCCAGATGTATTCCCAGAAAAATTACCAGGATTACCACCAGATAGGGAGGTAGAATTTAGGATTCATCTAATTCCCGGAACTATACCGATAGCCAAGGCACCTTATCGGTTAACACCCACAGAAATGTTAGAATTGAAAAAGCAATTAGATGAATTACTAAGTAAAGGTTTCATACAACCTAGTTCATCCCCATGGGGAGCACCCGTGTTGTTTGTTATGAAAAAGGATGGTTCGATGAGAATGTGTATTGATTATAGAGAATTGAATAAGGTTACAATTAAGAATCGATACCCATTACCTAGGATTGATGATCTTTTCGATCAACTTTAGGGAGCTAGGTATTTTTCTAAAATAGATTTACGCTCTGGATATCATCAATTAAAGGTACAAGAAGAAGACATACCTAAAACTGCTTTCAGAACTAGGTATGGTCATTACGAGTTTACAGTCATGCCCTTCGGGTTAACGAATGCACCTGCAGCATTCATGGACATGATGAATAGAATCTGTAAACCGTATTTGGATAAATTTGTAATTGTCTTTATCGACGATATACTTATTTATTCCAAAAATCAAGAAGAACATTGTCAGCACTTGCATGCACTCTTAACTTTGTTAAGAAAAGAAAAGCTTTACGCCAAATTCTCGAAATGTGAATTTTGGCTGCAAGAAGTGCAATTCTTAGGACACATGGTGAATCACGAAGGCATTCATGTAGATCCTGCTAAGATAGAAGCAATTACTAAATGGAAGGTTCCACAATCCGCAATGGAAATTAGAAGTTTTATAGGTTTAGCCGGATACTATAGACGGTTTATTAAGGATTTTTCCAAAATAGCTGTACCATTAACTAAGTTAACCTGTAAAGCAGTTAAGTTTGAATGGGGACCTAAACAAGAAGAAGCCTTTAGAATATTGAAGCAGAAATTAACCAATGCTCCAATCTTAGCCTTACCAGAAGGAACTGAAGATTTTGAAGTATATTGTGATGCTTCAAAACTAGGATTTGGATGTGTGCTAATGCAACGCAAGAAGGTAATTGCGTATGCTTCAAGACAATTGAAAAAGCACGAGGAAAACTATACGACTCATGATTTAGAATTAGGAGTTGTAATTTTTGCCCTGAAAATCTGGAGACATTATCTGTACGGAAGTAAGTTTACTGTCTATACAGATCATAAAAGTTTAAGATATATATTTGGGCAAAAAGAGTTAAACATGAGACAAAGAAGATGGATGGAAATCCTAAGTGACTACAATTGTGATATTCAATATCATGAAGGAAAGGCAAATGTAGTTGCAGATGCCTTAAGTCGTAAATATCATGAAAAGCAAAAGCGAGTTCGTGCTCTTAGGTTAAATCTATAGTTAGATTTAATGGAACAATTGAAGAATATTCAAGAAACAGCAATCCAGGATGATGCTGAAGGAATGAAGGGACAAATAAAAGAATTAGAACAAGGAGCAGATGGAATTTGGAGATTCCATAAAAGCAGAATCTGGGTACCTAAGCAATGAGAATTAAGAAATAAGATTTTAGAAGAAGCTCATAAATCTAGGTATACCATGCACCCAGGAAACAATAAGATGTACCAAGATTTAAGAAAGAATTTTTGGTGGATAGGCATGAAGAAGGATATAGCTAGATATGTTTCTAAATGTCTTACTTGTTCACAAGTAAAGGCTGAACATCAGAAACCTTCAGGTCTACTACAACAACTGGAAATGCCTGTATGGAAATGGGAACTCATAACAATGGATTTTGTTACTAAGTTACCCAAAACCAGAAAAGGTAATGACGCGATTTGGGTAATTGTGGATCGATTAACCAAATCTGCTCACTTTCTACCTATGAAAGAAACCTTTAGCATGGAAAGGTTGGCCAAGTTGTATGTAGATGAAGTAGTATCCTTACATGGAGTTCCACTCTCCATTATATCAGATAGAGATATCGTTTCACTTCTCACTTTTGGACGAGTTTCCAGCAAGCAATGGGGACTCGACTAAATCTGAGTACCGCATATCATCCACAAACAGACGGTCAAAGTGAAAGGACAATCCAAACTCTAGAAGACATGCTCAGAGCATGTGTAATAGATTTTGGTGGAAATTGGGACGACCACTTACCTCTGATTGAATTCTCCTATAACAATAGTTATCATTCAAGTATTGAAACTGCCCCATTCGAGGCACTGTATGGAAGAAAGTGCAGAACTCCAGTTTGTTGGGCAGAAATAGGAGAAAGTCAATTGTCAGGTCCCGAGATAGTGCAAGAAACTACTGATAAGATTACTCAAATCAAGGAAAGGCTGAAGACGGCTCGAGATCGCCAGAAGAGTTATGCAGATAATAGATGCAAGCCGTTAGAATTCCAAGTTGGAGACAGAGTTTTGTTGAAAGTTTCCCCTTGGAAAGGAGTTGTTCGATTCGGTAAGAAAGGAAAGCTAAGTCCAAGATACGTAGGACCAATTCCAGTGATCCAACGTATAGGACCAGTTGCTTATCGTTTACAACTACCAGAGGAGTTAGCTGGAGTACATGATGTATTTCAATTATCAAACCTCAAGAAATGTCTATCAGACGAATCTTTGGTAGTACCTCTCCAAGATATAGAGGTAAACGAAAAATTAAAATTTGTAGAGAAACCTCTTCAGATAGAAGACTATAAAAATAAAGTTTCTCAAACACAAGCGACTAGTACTAGTTAAAGTCAAGTGGGATTCGAAACGAGGACACGAATACACTTGGGAGCTAGAATCAAAAATGAAGCGAAAGTATCCTCAATTATTCCAGTAAATCTCGAGGACGAGATTTTTATTAAGGTGGGGAGAATGTAACAACTCTCATAAAAAGTCCTATTTATTTTATTATTTTATTCAATAGGAAACCCTAATTGAGACACCCAAGTGATTCTGCACAAACCCTAAAATTTTCAGAATCATCAGAATCAGGATCAGGGCCCCTAAAACTCAGGGGGGGTAAAACCCTAGTTACGATTATCTACATAAAATGCTGTCAAAATTGAAATTTACGAATCTGTCAACTCAGCAAGCCTATACACACACGGGGCTACCCTATAATAGCTTCGTGTCCCTTACGGGCCGTAAGGGATGAGTCTTACGGTCCGTAAGCTAGGGTCAAAATTTTGTATAAATAGTGGACATTGGGACTTGATTTCTGGCACTGAAACGATGTAAAAAGTCGAAATACACACTGATTTACGTTCTGTTTACTATCAAAACACACACGGATCACTAATCGTCGCTGCAATACAGGGTAATAACTCGATCGCTGATACGATTCAATGTCCGATCGATTAAACTATCCAATAGATGTTTAAGTGCTGCCCACATTAGGGTTTATGCTTTGTCATTCGTTGTTAATTCAATGGATGTTTAAGTATCGCACTTTGTCATTCGATGTAAGGGTTTAATCTCGTGAGTTATCGTAAATGCTGAATTAAGTTACTAACCAAATTGTGTGCCTGTTATTAATTTAGGTTAAAAGGCTAATCAGTAGGCTAGACTCTGCTCAATTAAATCTGCAATGTGAGTCATTCTCTTTTTATCAAATTTGTTTACAAAATCATGTTTATTTTCAAAGGTTATAATTACAGGGATTAAGTCTATGTAATCTCCATATTACAGCCGGTATGTGGGGTTTTGTATACATTACTTGATAATCTTCACCATTGGACAACGAGTTAGCCAATGGGTGATATGACCATAGTCACAGAAACGAGTCGAGTGACAAATACCGAGGGTAGTTGGTTGATATAAAAACATTGTAATCGCTCTTAATACTGTAAATTATAACAAATGTGTCGTTTTAATAAATAGAATGATTCACTCAGTATTTCCCGCTGACAAAACCTTTTTCAAACATGTTTCAGGTGATCTGTTGTGATCCAGGAAAAGTGTCGTGTAGCACTACAAGCTTAAGGAAGTGGCTCAATATAAAATAAGGAAACATGTTTTATAAACTAAAAGATTTCTCCGTGAAATCTCAAGATTTTAAATTACCGGGTTTTATCCCGAGTTGTGAAATAAAATAATCGGGAAATATTTCAGTTTTAAAAGATCCTGATGAAAAATTCCGCTGTTAAATAAATACCACGGGATTTTCTGTCCCGCGGCTCCTGAAATGGGTCAAACCGGGTCGGGGGCCGTGACATTTTACCAAATTGTACCAAAAACTGTTCTTTTTCCTAAAAATCACACGAGTCTAACCGTGCAGTCGGTTTGCGAAGATTGTTGGCAGATCACATTCTGCACTCAAATACGTTTAAAACCGAACACGTCAGCTGGTTAAAGTTCCATCTTTTCTATATTGGGCCGCACACTACCTTTTGGACCACACACTTGTTATTTTGGGCCGCACACTGACTTTTTTGGCCTTAGTCGCACACTAATAAACTGTTTGCTTCTTTACATAAGGAGCATATCCCTATCCATTCGATCTAACTGATGATGAATTTGAGTTAGAAGATTTGTTGGATAATTTGTTTATAGACTTTCCAACATTTCTACCCTGCTTCATATGTCTCTGTTTACAACAGTTAGCACATTCCTTGTTAACTGTTGGTTTTAGAGGCACATATTTATTTGACGGGCCTCTCAAAGCTGGCTTAGAAATAGCCTTTTTCACATATGGCTGAGCATGAACAGACAAATTTGATGTTTTCAAACAAACATCATCAGCTTTTTGGCAAACAAGATCATCCCCTTCAACCCAATCCTCTACTTTTACCTCATCTGCACATGAAGTAGAAGCATCAATATCGTTCACACATTCTTCTATACTTTTGACTGGCCTTGGTGTATCAATTTCAGATGTTGTGGGTTCAGTCAGTGTTTCACTGCTTGATTCAGCAACTCTAGCGGGATTCACTAGATTTAACTAATTCCAATTTCTCAGAATCAACTACTTCAGGTGATTTACATCTGGAGTCAGATGATGCAGTTGGCTCAGTTAGTTCATTAGCCGATTCTGCATTTTTCTCAAAGCTCAATGTCTTTGTTTGTTTAGAGATATTTTCTGATTTAACAAAGACAGGTGCAGATGTTGTTTCAGTTGTCTTTGTTTCATTCTTTTTAGGTTTTGAGATTTTAATTTTCATGGGTTCTGCTGGCTCAATCGTGACATCACTAGCCCGCCCATAGACCATGTCAGGCATGTTAGCAATCCTCTTCAGTCATAGGAATGGTATTGGAGTGATTGTATGGTGGAGGAATGCACACATATCCCAAACCCTTATTCCTAACTTCTTTCTTACTGAACTGTAACTGCGTATTTATCATCTTCTCAACCTTTTCACTTGAAACGTCAAATTTCTTAAAATTAAACTCTGTATTTTCGAAAGTTGATTTTAGAGAATCAAGTTCAACAGTTAGTTTTTCAGAAAGTTCTTTAAAGTGGAGATGCCTACACTTTTCTTGACTCAAGTCATTATGCAACCGGTGGCTATCACGCTTTTGTGCCTCTACCATATCCTTGTATCCATTGATTTTCTTTTTAATCTGTTATAAATCAGATTTGGATAATTGAAGTTGCATAATTAATGAGTTAACGTGTTCTTTATAGCCACTCACTTTTTCTCTACAGGCACTAGTACAACAAATATAATCTACACATACCTCAGTAGGAGTAGGAGTGAATTTATGAATCTGAGTACCTGTATAACAACATGATTCTGAATTCAGGGATGAATCAGCAGAAGTAGATGAGCAAACTACAGTAGGCAATGGAGCAACAAGAACAGCAGGAGTGGATGAACAAAGTGCAGCAGATATGTTGCCTTGAGTCGTCTGCTTATCAGCCTTATCTTATGATTTGATTAGTGAGATCAGCTTATCTGACTTCATTCTATAACAGTAACAGTTGGTTGTCAACACTATCTGATTAACATTTCTAAACCAACTACACTTTGCCTGATCTGGAATACTTTTTAGAGCATCCAGAAGCTTCTTATTGCTCACACGAGTAGACACCACAATCTCTGCCATCTTCATTTCAGAGAGTAGTTCAGTAAATCGGCCAATTAAAGCTTCTACAGATTCAACAGGAAAGTATCTGAAACCTTCAAGTTTCTGCTCAAGCACAACGCTCTAAGAAGACATTTCTAAGATGCTAAACTGTGATCCCCCGGAAATGTCTGTTTTACCGAACCGGACTGTCAACATAAAGTTGGTGTGAATTCATGTAGTTTTTGTATTTCACGTTTGTATACTCTGTATGAAAACATAGTTTGCGTCATGTAAAAATCAAGTTTTCATATATAAATCAAGTATTCATGTGTACACCAAGTACTTATGTATAATTCTAGTTTTCTTGAGTACCCCATGTACTTCAAGTATAAATCAAGTTTTCTTGAGTACCCCACGTACTCAAGTATAAATCAAGTCTTAGTATGGTATGAATCTTATGTAAATAAAGTGTTCCTGTAAGTATCAGGATTGTTAATGGGTTGCAAGGCCATTAACATGTGACACGACATAGGAAGTCACCAAACCTTAGGCATTTTTCTAGTTGGCATATTCTGAGACACAAAAGCACTACTCGGTTCTCGTCCTCACCAAGAGTGTGGCTGCCCGGCACCCATTAGATCTAACCTTTTGTTCTGCGGTCTAGGTATATTGTTGATTAATGGTGCTTATGTACCCTATTCATGACACGATTTCTCGTATCATTCCTCAAACACATCACACTAGGTTCTCGTCCTCACCAAGTGTGTTTCTTGTTATCATACCAATTGTAAACATTGTAATAATTATAACATGTATTTCACCCCCGAAGTTATAAAACTGAAAACAGTTAAGAGAAAAGGGGGAGCATGAACTCACAACTTTGCGTTCCTTTGCGTCGTAAACTTCACCGGATTTGCTTAATTAACGTCGTGACCTATACGCGTTTTCTTAACGTTAGTCACTAGACTTGTATCGCACAAGTACAAGTCACTATCTTTTGTTTATGTTCTCTCGTGTTAAAAAATATTTTATATTTTTAACTAAATGGCTTACTTATACTATTTTCTCAAAAATAATTATAAGTTTCTTGTATTTTGCACTTTGCACCCGAATTATGTATTTTATCTAAATCATCATGTCATGTTCATAACTTTTCCAAGTTATTTATTCTATCAAGTAATATATTTTCATAAATATATTTTCTTGTATTTGTCTAAGTATGTTGTATGTGTATTTTCAAGTCCTAATACACTATCACGTATAATACATACTATACACACTTAGCACAAAATTTTGGTGATCAAATAATATATATATTTTTCCTCAAAAATATACATGCTTAATACCGGTTTTAGTTTTGAAGAAATCATCATTTCTTATCACCAAAAATTAGGGAAACCTTGGTAATATTTTTAGATACATTTTTGGGGAATAAGTTTCTCAAAAACTTATATTTTCTAAGTGTCAGAATTTATAGAAATTTTGACAGAGTTTCCCCTAAAAATGGAGGTTTCCCATGTTTTCAAAACATGTGTTTATTTTCTTTTAGATCATCAACAACCAATTTTTCAACAACAATCAACAACAATGTATACTAATTTCTCTATTCCATGAACTTGAGAATTTATAAAAATGTGTAGTAACTTACTAGTGTATTTAGTAAGTCTTATTACCCCTTAAAGTGTAGTTGCTTCTTTAAAAACTTTATTTTTAAAGAGTTTAAGTATTCACAACTTCTAGTCATATTTTCTAAAAATATTTCCTTGTGAAATTTCTTCTTACACAAGTGTTTCTACACTTGTTTACCCACTTAAAATGTATTAAGTTTATGTAAGATCCAAGTTTTAACGAAACTCACACTTTTCACTTGGTTCTTTCGAAAAACCACTTGTAGATCTTTAGATCTACAAGCTTGTAACCTTATTTTCCAAGAAAAATTACATTTATTCAAGTTTCAAGTTCATGGGTGGATGGTTTCATCATCCTTCATATTTCTTGCATTTACATATTGTTAGTTCATGTTCTTAAACATGATCTAGCATATCTAGATGATGATCCATCCAACTTTTACTAACAAACAACATCAAATAATCATAACTACACAAGATTCACATGATTTACCCATATATCTTCTCTTTATCCACCATTTATCACTTTATGTTCAAGACTTAGCTTATGTTCATTAGAGTTTCTTAAGTTTTTATCATTCTTTTAACTATTAACCACCAAAAATAAGTACAAGATGAAGATTTGAAGCACTTACTACTAGCACAAGGCTAGGGAAGTTCAAGAGGACAAATGAAGTGGATAAAAGCAAATAAGAGTGGTTCTTGAACTTTCGAAAGCACCTAGCTCCTTTGTATGACCTTTCACGCCTTTGTATGAGCTTGAAACATATGAGAATGGATGGATGATGGTGGTTGTAGGTGGTGGTGAGGTCGGCCGAGAGCTCCCAAGGGGAGTAGAGAAGTTGTATGTTTTTTCTAGTGTGTGTAAGAATGAAGCATGATCTCTAGGGTATCACTTATAACCTTTCTAACCTTTTATCCTTTGTATAACATGCCACTTAGGGGGGGAACAAGATCTATTAAATAAATGATATAAAATCAAATGTGTAAGGCCATGTTGGCGGATCATAGGTTGGCAGGGGGGTAGTAGGCTAGGTAGTAACTAAACTAGTTACATTAAGGTTAGAAATCAAGTATTAGTTGGAAGGCTTAGTTACATGATATATTATGAGGTGTTATGATACTCGGGGACCATAACTAGCGAAGAAAAATAAAAACAATGCTTCTAGCATTATTTTGGTGTTCCGGGTAATATCCGGTTGTTCGGTTATATACTGGTTCGTTAAAGTGCTAAATTACACTTTTTAGTGTCTTTTAAGTATCTTTTTGTATCCTTTTTAATTCCCAACACTTGGGGAAGTATTCTGGATAATAAAACGTAATTTCTGCATAATATTTATGTGTTTAAAAGCTGATTAGAGCTGAATTTATTAAAATTCTGCACTTAAAGTGTGTTTCGGGTATTTTTTAGTGCGTATTTTAGCTTCCGTAATGTCTATACATAAACCCTTGTATGTATTCTTGGGTTTTAATGCATTCTTTCCTTTGGACCTACACCTAGGCTCCAATTTTATTGTCTAACTGCTTTCTGCAGCATTGTTGGCATATTGTGTCTTACCGGTGAGTTTACTAGCATTTTTGACGCAACGCAGTTCATTATAGCATAATGTAATTCTTGTAGTATAAAACATGCATGAATTCACTTGTATATCATGAAATCAATTAATGTTGACATTTAAGCACATAATTGCAGTTATTAAATAATAACTAAAGTGTACGGAAATTACCGGTTCGGTGCCAGTTGTCACAGCCAGCTGGTTAAAGTTCCACCTTTGCTATATTGGGCCGCACACTACCTTTTGGACCGCACGCTTGTTATTTTGGTTCGCACGCCAGTTACTTTGGGCCGCACACTGACTTTTTGGGCCTTAGTCGCACACTAATAAACTGGTCGCACACAAAATGTCTGGTCGCACATTAAAAGTCTGGTCACACACTAAGAGTTAATTGGGCCGCACGCTAACTTAATTGGGCCTCACACTTGTGTCCCGTACACAATTTTAACTGATCCCGCACACTCCAAGTCACACACTAGACTCCAAGCCACAAATTAATTATCTAACCGCACACTAATATAATTTATTGAGCCCGTACACCAAAAGTGAGTCCACAATCCAGCACACATTTTAATTTTGACCGCGCACTGTCCGCACAATCAATCTCGTGCACTGATATTTTGAAGATATCAATTAAAAATGAATCCCGATAATAAAGGAAACAAATTGTTAACCAATTTTGAGAGATCCTTTCCACCAAAAAACTCCGAAAAAACAGCAAACACAGTCAATTCTTCCCAAAACAGATCAAATACTAATTTTTTGAACTTGTAAGTCCAAAAACTATCAATGGATATCACTAACACAATCAAAAGTGCGGAAAACTAATGAAAGTGATAAGAACAAGAACAATCGAATTGATTAAATTGCACATGAGTATGAAACTCGTCTGGTACAACTATCACAAGACTCAAAAATGATAAGAAGAACAACAATATGAACAGCAACCGCCTAATGACCTAGGCTCACCCTATTTATAGTTTTATAGGGTGACTTAAATACAAACTGGGCCAAGCCCACGTGAACACTATTAACTTAAACAAGCCCAAAACATTTAATTAGCCCACATGGCTTATCCCAAGCCCACTAGACAACTAGGTCCAATATCCGATAAGTGTGTTTGATAAAGATAAGCGTAAACCTACTCAATTATATGGCCTTACAGATAACTTTTTGATTAGCTTCGTATCCTTTATTGCGGTCTGTCATACGATCATACATGTTGTGGCTTTCTTGTGACTCACTTCCGGGCACATCCTAGACTCGTGAGGTAATAGGTGAGGGTATAAAAATAATATAACATATACTATACTTGTGGTTTTCAGAGTAAAAAAAAATTCTTACACTAGTGGTTTTCGGAGTAAAAGAGAAACCATGAAAATGGTGGGTGACGGGTATCTTTATTCACCGCTCATGGGTGGCATTTTTAATGTGCTCATGATCGACAAGAAAAACATAAGTAATGCTTAAAGATCAACATAGGGGTGTGCTCATGATCATGACAAAATAAACATAAGTAATGCTTAATGATAAATATACGGTTGTACATATTGAGTTATGGAACATAAGATGAACAAAATGTGTATATCTAAAAGGCTAAACTTATGTGTAGTGGGTGTCCGTGATTCTTCGTATTTCCATATTATAAATTAGCAACAATTTGTTGCTTAATGGTGTTGTACCCCATGCATGGGGAGTTTTTCAAAAATAAATTTTGATTTGTCACTTTTAACCCAAAGGTTTTACCTTTTGCATTTTAACCCTCTTGTTTTTTTAACTTTTAACCTAAAGCTTTTCATCTTTTACAATTTAACCCAATACTTTTTTATTTTCAACTTTGGTCCCCTACAGTTTTCATCTTTCGCAAGTTTTTCGTTATACATTTCGTTCTAAATTATGCGAGTTAACAAGCCATAACGTGCGTGTGAGGCTCAACGTATTTCCATCATTTTTTTTCCGTTTGATAGGCGTATCGCAACGCGTCTATTTCCCCGTTTGACGGATTCATCGCAACGCGCGTGTTGTAGATCGACTTATTTATTATTTTTTACGTTTTACGTTTAATTCGAATTTCTTCGCATTAACACACAGTAACGGGCGTCCGTGGTTCAACGATTTTATGTATGCTTTTCGTCCAATATTATTTTTTTCCAAGAAAAATTACATTTATTCAAGTTTCAAGTTCATGGGTGGATGGTTTCATCATCCTTCATATTTCTAGCATTTACATATTGCTAGTTCATGTTCTTAAACATGATCTAGCATATCTAGATGATGATCCATCAAACTTTTACTAACAAACAACATCAAATAATCATAACTACACAAGATTCACATGATTTACCCATATATCTTCTCTTTATCCACCATTTATCACTTTTTGTTCAAGACTTAGCTTATGTTCATTAGAGTTTCTTAAGTTTTTATCATTCTTTCAACTATTAACCACCAAAAATAAGAACAAGATGAAGATTTGAAGCACTTACTACTAGCACAAGGCTAGGGAAGTTCAACAGGACAAATGAAGTGGATAAAAGCAAATAAGAGTGGTTCTTGAACTTCCGAAAGCACCTAGTTCCTTTGTATGACCTTTCACACCTTTGTATGAGCTTGAAACATATGAGAATGGATGGATGATGGTGGTTGTAGGTGGTGGTGAGGTCGGCCGAGAGCTCCCAAGGGGAGTAGAGAAGTTGTATGTTTTTCTAGTGTGTGTAAGAATGAAGCATGATCTCTAGGGTATCACTTATAACCTTTCTAACCTTTTGTCCTTTGTATAACATGCCACTTAGGGGGGGAACAAGATCTATTAAATAAATGATATAAAATCAAATGTGTAAGGCCATGTTAGCGGATCATAGGTTGGGGGGGGGGGGTAGTAGGCTAGGTAGTAACTAAACTAGTTACATTAAGGTTAGAAATCAAGTATTAGTTGGAAGGCTTAGTTACATGATATATTATGAGGTGTTATGATACTCGGGGACCATAACTAGCGAAGAAAAATAAAAACAATGCTTCTAGCATTATTTTGGTGTTTCGGGTAATATCCGGTTGTTCGGTTATATACCGGTTCGTTAAAGTGCTAAATTACACTTTTTAGTGTCTTTTAAGTATCTTTTTGTATCATTTTTAATTCCCAACACTTGGGGAAGTATTCTGGAAAATAAAACGTAATTTATGCGTAATATTTATGTGTTTAAAAGCTGATTAGAGCTGAATTTATTAAAATTCTGCACTTAAAGTGTGTTTCGGGTGCTTTTTAGTGCGTATTTTAGCTTCCGTAATGTCTATACATAAACCCTTGTATGTATTCTTGGGTTTTAATGCATTCTTGTCATTGGACCTACACCTAGGCTCCAATTTTATTGTGTAACTGCTTTCTGCAGCATTGTTGGCATATTGTGTCTTACCGGTGAGTTTACTAGCATTTTTGACGCAACGCAATTCATTATAGCATAATGTAATTCTTGTAGTATAAAACATGCATGAATTCACTTGTATATCATGAAATCAATTAATGTTGACATTTAAGCACATAATTGCAGTTATTAAATAATAACTAAAGTGTACGGAAATTACCGGTTCAGTGCCAGTTGTCACAGTCTCCCCCCGTTAAAAGAATTTCGTCCCGAAATTCAGGCTGAACTAACTCTCGCAGGAGTCTTCTTGAACAGGTGGGGGTACTTTTCTTTGAACTGGTCTTCACATTCCCATGTGTACTCGGGTCCGTGCTTAGAGTTCCAACGTACTTTGACAAGCTTCACACTGCTCATCCGGGTCTTGTTGACTTTCCAGTCGGTAACCTCAACGGGTTGTTCTGTAAATCAGAGGGCGTCATCAATATGCACTTCATCCACTGGGATGATCACGTTTTCTTGTGTTGGACTCTTCTTGAGGTTGGATACATGGAACGTATCATGTACTCCATTAATTTCTTCCGGTAATTCCAACTTGTATGCCACGGTACCAATTCTGAATGGTCTGATGTATCGTGGATTCAGCTTTCCACGTTTTCCAAATCTTACTGCGCCCTTCCAAGGTAAGACCTTTAACAACACTTTGTCTCCCACCTCGAATTCTACTGGTTTCCTTTTCCGATCAGCGTAGCTCTTTTGTCGATCTCGGACCGCCTTAATGCGCTCTCGGATCTGCATAATCTTGTCGGTTGTCTCTTGCACAAGTTCAGGACCAACCATATGTTTATCTCCAGCGTCTGCCCAACATAAGGGCGATCGGCACTTGCGGCCATACAGAGCTTCGAACGGCGCGGCTTTTATGCTTGTATGATAACTGTTATTGTAGGAAAACTCAACTAAAGGTAGGTGAGTATCCCAGCTGCCGCCAAGATCCATGACACATGCGCGAAGCATATCTTCTAATGTTTGTATAGTTCGTTCGCTCTGGCCGTCTGTTTGTGGATGGAATGCCGTGCTTAGATCTAGCTGAGATCCAAAAGCTTCCTGAAAGGATTGCCAGATTCTTGAGACAAAGCGTCCCTCTCTGTCTGAAATAATGGAGATTGGCACTCCATGACGTGCCACAATTTCCTTTAAGTATATCTCTGCCAGCTTTCCAGTGCTATCCTTCTCTCGGATTGGTAGGAAATGCGCAGACTTTGTCAATCGATCAACTATTACCCATATCATATCGTGCCCTCTGGGGGTCTTGGGTAATTTCGTTATGAAGTCCATCGAGATTTGTTCCCACTTCCACATGGGAATCTCTATTTGTTGCAGTAGACCGGATGGTTTCTGATACTCAGCCTTAACCTTAGCACAGGTTAGGCATTTCCCAACGTAAACACCAACGTCGCTTTTGAGTCTCGGCCACCAATAATATTCTTTTAAGTCTTGATACATCTTGTCTGATCCTGGATGGATCGAGTATCTCAATTTGTGCGCTTCATCAAGGATGACTTCTCGTATGCCACCATAGAGCGGAACCCATATACGTTTCTTAAAGTATAAGGCTCCCTCTTCATTTGGCACCATGTATTTCAATGCACCCCGGAGGTATTCAGCTTTACGGTTCTCTCCTTTAAGAACTTCTTGTTGTGCATCACGAATGCGTGCAGTGAGGTTCGTTCGAATAGTCATTTCCAATGCTCGAACCCTTAGGGTCTTAACCCTTTCTTTTCGGCTTAATGCATCTGCTACAACGTTTGCCTTTCCAGGATGGTACTTGATCTCACAGTCGTAATCATTTAGCAGCTCAACCCATCGCCGCTGGCGCATATTCAATTCCTTCTGATCAAATATGTGTTGTAGGCTTTTGTGATATGTGAAGATCGTACATCGAGTACCATATAGATAATGTCGCCAAATCTTCAAGGCGAATACCACCGCACCTAGTTCCAGGTCGTGTGTGGTATAGTTTCTCTCATGTACCTTCAATTGTCTTGAAGCATAAGCGATGACCTTCTGGCGTTGCATGAGCACGCAACCCAAACCTTGTCGTGAAGCGTCGCAGTATACCACGAAGTCTTCAGTGCCTTCGGGTAAGGATAGTATCGGTGCATCGCATAGCTTGTTCTTGAGCAGTTGGAAGGCTTCTTCCTGCTTGTAACCCCAGTCGTATTTCTTGTCTTTCTGAGTAAGTGTCGTTAGCGGTTGAGCTATTTTTGAGAAATTCTCGATGAATCGCCGATAATAGCCCACTAAGCCCAAAAATTGACGAACTTCAGTTGGGGTTTTGGGGGCTTCCCAATTCTTTATTGCTTCAATCTTGGATGGGTCCACATGAATGCCCTTCTCATTCACAACGTGACCAAGAAATTGTACTTCGCGAATCCAGAATTCGCATTTTGAGAACTTTGCATAAAGTTTCTCTTTCTTCAGTAGCTCCAAGATGGTTCTGAGATGTTGCTCGTGTTCTTCTTTCGTTCGCGAGTAAATCAAGATATCATCGATAAATACAATCACGAATTTATCGAGATATGGTTTGCATACGCGGTTCATCAAATCCATAAATACCGCTGGCGCGTTCGTCAGTCCAAATGGCATCACAAGAAACTCGTAGTGCCCATAACGCGTTCGGAATGCAGTCTTTGGCACGCTTTCTTCCTGTATCCTTAACTGATGGTATCCAGATCAAAGATCGATCTTGGAATACTAGCTCGATCCTTGCAATTGATCAAATAAGTCATCAATCCTCGGTAGTGGGTACCGATTCTTGAATGTGAGCTTGTTCAGTTCTCTGTAATCGATACACATCCGCAGTGTTCCATCCTTCTTTTTCACGAACAATATTGGAGCTCCCAAGGGTGAGAAGCTTGGCCTTATGAATCCTTTATCCAACAACTCCTGAAGTTGTGTAGATAATTCTTGCATTTCGGATGGTGCAAGTCGATAGGGTGCCTTGGCTACAGGAGCGGCTCCTGGAACCAAGTCTATATGGAATTCGACTTGTTGCTGCGGAGGTAGTCCTGGAAGATCTTCGGGAAAAACATCAGGGAATTCCTTCACCACAGGAATGTTTTTGAGTTTCGGCTCCACAGCCTCCTTATCTACTACGTGTGCTAGGAAAGCGACACATCCTTTCCTTAAGCACTTCTGTGCCTTCATACAACTGATGATTCATAGAGGCGCGTCTCGTCTTTCTCCATGTACGATGAGAGTTTCATCATTCGCCAAAGGGATGCGAATGATTTTCTCATGGCAAATAACCTCAGCTTTGTTCTTGGGCAACCAGTCCACTCCGACTACTACATCGAAGCTACCCAATTGAATAGGTAAGAGGTCGATGCTAAATCTTCGTTCACCAAGTTCTAGTGTGCAGCTTCTAACCACTTCGCCCGATTCAGCAAGTTTACCATTGGCTAGCTCTATGGAATAAGGAATTTCTAATCTACTAGATTCTATTCCAAGCATGCGTTTAAATTCCACAGACATGAAGCTATAATCGACGCCAGTGTCAAATAATATGGATGCAAAGTTATTGTTAATGAGAAACGTACCGGTGACCACGTTAGGGTCCTCGCGTGCGTCTCTTGCTCCAATCACAAATGCTCGAGCCTGAGCGTTGTCTTTCTTTGGGCAGTCTTTCATGAAATGATCATTGCTTCCACAACTGAAGCGTCCCTGGTTCCGCCCCTTCCCGTTACCATTCTTGTTACCAGCACCATTTCCATTCCGGTTCTTTCCCTTACCCCAACAGTCTTCCGTTTGATGACCCAATCTACCACATTTGTCGCACCTTGGAATGCGACAAGTTTCGTCATGATGATACTTAAATTTTTGGCATTTAGGCATGGTGCCTTGGTATCCTTTGGCTGCAGTATTTGCCTCCTTAGGGGGGTTGGTGTCACGCTTCTTGTTGTATGAGCCTTTGTTGTTGCTGCGGGTTGCTTGATTCAGATTCGAATGCTTTCTCTTCTTGTCACCGGACGACTCAGCATGCGTCTCGGTCTTTTCAGTGGGGTTTAGTGATAACTTCTTCATACGAACACAATCCTCAGTAAGGCTGACAGCCAGAGTTACAGCCTCGGTGATTGTTTGAGGTTTGGCAGAAGTTACCATGCCGCGAAATTCTGAAGCCAGTCCCCAAATGTAGCGTTCCACGCGCTTATACTCAGGAGTCACCATGTAGGGAAGCACTCTAGACAGATCATGGAACCTTCGAGTGTAACCAGTGATGTCAGCACCTTCCATGGTCAAGTGCCAGAACTCGGTTTCCAACCTTTGGAGTTCGGCACGAGAGCAGTACTTCTCTCTCATTTTCTCCTTCAGTTCATCCCAAGACATGCCATATGCGGCATCGTCACCCATAGTTTGGACTTGCAAGTTCCACCAAGTCAAGCTTCATCAACAAACAACCCAGTAGCAAAAGTAACTTGTTGATCCGCGGTGCATTTGCTCATGCGGATGGTGGATTCAGTCTTCTCTGTCCAACGTACAAACGCCACTGCTCCTCCCGTTCCATCGTAGTTCAGTGGTTTAAAGTCGAGGAACTGCTTGAAGGTGTAGCCTGTAATTGACCCAACCAACTCACATGTGAGCAATTGAAGAAAATAATGAAACAAAGACCGTTCATAAATTTCTCCATGGTTACCTTGAGCTGCGTTTCCTCCAGACAAATCTCCATGTCCGTTACGTCTAGCATTGCTTGGTCCTCCACTGTCTTGAGTACGGTTCGCCTCGTACTGGGCGATAGCAGCTGAGATCCTTTCTTCCAGCAGAGCGTCTAGTTCTTCAGCAGTTCTTGGCAGTGGGGGAGGAGGAGGTTGGTCATCATTGCGAGCATTCACAGCTTTCCTGGGTGCCATGTTCTGACAGAACATAACACAACAGGATTAGACATTTGTTTGATATCGTCTTACGAGACAGTAGTAGTATAAGTGACACCAAACAATTATTACTCTAGCAGAGTATTTAATAGGCCGGTGTTCACATTTGACCTTCTCTTGTACGGAGGGAATTCATACATGACAAAACTTGCTGTGGTTTCTGTGCACTGAATCCCATAATTATGTATGCATCCATAATTACGTAACTCCTTGCACAGTCCGCAAAGTTTTTCAGGTATACTAGTGGTATTCTATTTCTAGTATATGCTAATTTTCACACATAATTGCAAGTAATTTCTCAGTTATAGACGAGTGCTACTCCTGTGCACCCTAAGCCTCGTAGTGTCTTTTCTTGACTCATGTAAACAGTTTCAGGTAGTGGATGTCGCGGGATGTTTTATGCAATGAAAACTCTTTGAAAAATTGTTTTCGTGAAAGGATCCTAGAGATTGTAGACTAGACTCGAGAAGGAATCCTGGTTCACTACAATCGCAGCTCTGATACCAATCTGTCACACCCCTTTCTGCGGCGGAAGCACGAGGTGTGATCATGAAAGGTTCTCATTGCATACGAAAGGTAAACATTCTACATGCTCATAAAAATGTCTTCAAATACCAAACATTTCATAATTTGAAAACATAGTTAGCGTTTACATCGCAAGTTAGCATAAAACATTGTCATAAAAAGTTTACAACTTTATTTAAAGATAAACATAAGCGACATCCACGAGCATGGGTAAGACCGCGCGCACATCCACTTCTAGCTACCTGAAATACATGTGAGTTTTGGAAAAAACGTCAACATAAAGTTGGTGTGAATTCATGTAGTTTTTGTATTTCACGTTTGTATACTCTGTATGAAAACATAGTTTGCGTCATGTAAAAATCAAGTTTTCATATATAAATCAAGTATTCATGTGTACACCAAGTACTTATGTATAATTCTAGTTTTCTTGAGTACCCCATGTACTTCAAGTATAAATCAAGTTTTCTTGAGTACCCCACGTACTCAAGTATAAATCAAGTCTTAGTATGGTATGAATCTTATGTAAATAAAGTGTTCCTGTAAGTATCAGGATTATTAATGGGTTGCAAGGCCATTAACATGTGACACGACATAGGAAGTCACCAAACCTTAGGCATTTTTTTAGTTGGCATATTCTGAGACACAAAAGCACTACTCGGTTCTCGTCCTCACCAAGAGTGTGGCTGCCCGGCACCCATTAGATCTAACCTTTTGTTCTGCGGTCTAGGTATATTGTTGATTAATGATGCTTATGTACCCTATTCATGACACGATTTCTCGTATCATTCCTCAAACACATCACACTAGGTTCTCGTCCTCACCAAGTGTGTTTCTTGTTATCATACCAATTGTAAACACTGTAATAATTATAACATGTATTTCACCCCCGAAGTTATAAAACTGAAAACAGTTAAGAGAAAAGGGGGAGCATGAACTCACAACTTTGCGTTCCTTTGCGTCGTAAACTTCACCGGATTTGCTTAATTAACGTCGTGACCTATACGCGTTTTCTTAACGTTAGTCACTAGACTTGTATCGCACAAGTACAAGTCACTATCTTTTGTTTATGTTCTCTCGTGTTAAAAAATATTTTATATTTTTAACTAAATGGCTTACTTATACTATTTTCTCAAAAATAATTATAAGTTTCTTGTATTTTGCACTTTGCACCCGAATTATGTATTTTATCTAAATCATCATTTCATGTTCATAACTTTTCCAAGTTATTTATTCTATCAAGTAATATATTTTCATAAATATATTTTCTTGTATTTGTCTAAGTATGTTGTATGTGTATTTTCAAGTCCTAATACACTATCACGTATAATACATACTATACACACTTAGCACAAAATTTTGGTGATCAAATAATATATATATTTTTCCTCAAAAATATACATGCTTAATACCGGTTTTAGTTTTGAAGAAATCATCATTTCTTATCACCAAAAATTAGGGAAACCTTGGTAATATTTTTAGATACATTTTAGGGGAATAAGTTTCTCAAAAACTTATATTTTCCAAGTGTCAAAATTTATAGAAATTTTGACAGAGTTTCCCCTAAAAATGGAGGTTTTCCATGTTTTCAAAACATGTGTTTATTTTCTTTTAGATCATCAACAACCAATTTTTCAACAACAATCAACAACAATGTATACTAATTTCTCTATTCCATGAACTTGAGAATTTATAAAAATATGTAGTAACTTACTAGTGTATTTAGTAAGTCTTATTACCCCTTAAAGTGTAGTTGCTTCTTTAAAAACTTTATTTTTAAAGAGTTTAAGTATTCACAACTTCTAGTCATATTTTCTAAAAATATTTCCTTGTGAAATTTCTTCTTACACAAGTGTTTCTACACTTGTTTACCCACTAAAAATGTATTAAGTTTATGTAAGATCCAAGTTTTAACGAAACTCACACTTTTCACTTGGTTCTTTCGAAAAACCACTTGTAGATCTTTAGATCTACAAGCTTGTAACCTTATTTTCCAAGAAAATTTACATTTATTCAAGTTTCAAGTTCATGGGTGGATGGTTTCATCATCCTTCATATTTCTAGCATTTACATATTGCTAGTTCATGTTCTTAAACATGATCTAGCATATCTAGATGATGATCCATCCAACTTTTACTAACAAACAACATCAAATAATCATAACTACACAAGATTCACATGATTTACCCATATATCTTCTCTTTATCCACCATTTATCACTTTATGTTCAAGACTTAGCTTATGTTCATTAGAGTTTCTTAAGTTTTTATCATTCTTTTAACTATTAACCACCAAAAATAAGAACAAGATGAAGATTTGAAGCACTTACTACTAGCACAAGGCTAGGGAAGTTCAAGAGGACAAATGAAGTGGATAAAAGCAAATAAGAGTGGTTCTTGAACTTCCGAAAGCACCTAGCTCCTTTGTATGACCTTTCACACCTTTGTATGAGCTTGAAACATATGAGAATGGATGGATGATGGTGGTTGTAGGTGGTGGTGAGGTCGGCCGAGAGCTCCCAAGGGGAGTAGAGAAGTTGTATGTTTTTTCTAGTGTGTGTAAGAATGAAGCATGATCTCTAGGGTATTACTTATAACCTTTCTAACCTTTTATCCTTTGTATAACATGCCACTTAGGGGGGGGGGACAAGATCTATTAAATAAATGATATAAAATCAAATGTGTAAGGCCATGTTGGCGGATCATAGGTTGGCCAGGGGGGGTAGTAGGCTAGGTAGTAACTAAACTAGTTACATTAAGGTTAGAAATCAAGTATTAGTTGGAAGGCTTAGTTACATGATGTATTATGAGGTGTTATGATACTCGGGGACCATAACTAGCGAAGAAAAATAAAAACAATGCTTCTAGCATTATTTTGGTGTTCCGGGTAATATCCGGTTGTTCGGTTATATACTGGTTCGTTAAAGTGCTAAATTACACTTTTTAGTGTCTTTTAAGTATCTTTTTGTATCCTTTTTAATTCCCAACACTTGGGGAAGTATTCTGGATAATAAAACGTAATTTCTGCATAATATTTATGTGTTTAAAAGCTGATTAGAGCTGAATTTATTAAAATTCTACACTTAAAGTGTGTTTCGGGTACTTTTTAGTGCGTATTTTAGCTTCCGTAATGTCTATACATAAACCCTTGTATGTATTCTTGGGTTTTAATGCATTCTTGTCATTGGACCTACACCTAGGCTCCAATTTTATTGTCTAATTGCTTTCTGCAACATTGTTGGCATATTGTGTCTTACCGGTGAGTTTACTAGCATTTTTGACGCAACGCAGTTCATTATAGCATAATGTAATTCTTGTAGTATAAAACATGCATGAATTCACTTGTATATCATGAAATCAATTAATGTTGACATTTAAGCACATAATTGCAGTTATTAAATAATAACTAAAGTGTACGGAAATTACCGGTTCGGTGCCAGTTGTCACAGCCAGCTGGTTAAAGTTCCACCTTTGCTATATTGGGCCGCACACTACCTTTTGGACCGCACGCTTGTTATTTTGGTTCGCACACCAGTTACTTTGGGCCGCACACTGACTTTTTGGGCCTTAGTCGCACACTAAAAACTGGTCGCACACAAAATGTCTGGTCGCACATTAAAAGTCTGGTCACACACTAAGAGTTAATTGGGCCGCACGCTAACTTAATTGGGCCTCACACTTGTGTCCCGTACACAATTTTAACTGATTCCGCACACTCCAAGTCACACACTAGACTCCAAGCCACAAATTAATTATCTGACCGCACACTAATATAATTTATTGAGCCCGTACACCAAAAGTGAGTCCACAATCCAGCACACATTTTAATTTTGACCGTGCACTGTCCGCACAATCAATCTCGTGCACTGATATTTTGAAGATATCAATTAAAAATGAATCCCGATAATAAAGGAAACAAATTGTTAACCAATTTTGAGAGATCCTTTCCACCAAAAAAACTCCGAAAAAACAGCAAACACAGTCAATTCTTCCCAAAACAGATCAAATACGAATTTTTTGAACTTGTAAGTCCAAAAACTATCAATGGATATCACTAACACAATCAAAAGTGCGGAAAACTAATGAAAGTGATAAGAACAAGAACAATCGAATTGATTAAATTGCACATGAGTATGAAACTCGTCTGGTACAACTATCACAAGACTCAAAAATGATAAGAAGAACAACAATATGAACAGCAACCGCCTAATGACCTAGGCTCACCCTATTTATCGTTTTATAGGGTGACTTAAATACAAACTGGGCCAAGCCCACGTGAACACTATTAACTAAACAAGCCCAAAACATTTAATTAGCCCACATGGCTTATCCCAAGCCCACTAGACAACTAGGTCAAATATCCTATAAGTGTGTTTGATAAAGATAAGCGTAAAACTACTCAATTATATGGCCTTACAGATAACTTTTTGATTAGCTTCGTATCCTTTATTGCGGTCTGTCATATGATCATACATGTTGTGGCTTTCTTGTGACTCACTTCCGGGCACATCCTAGACTCGTGAGGTAATAGGTGAGGGTATAAAAATAATATAACATATACTATACTTGTGGTTTTCGGAGTATAAAAAAATTCTTACACTAGTGGTTTTCGGAGTAAAAGAGAAACCATGAAAATGGTGGGTGACGGGTATCTTTATTCACCGCTCATGGGTGGCATTCTTAATGTGCTCATGATCGACAAGATAAACATAAGTAATGCTTAAACATAAACATAGGGGTGTGCTCATGATCTTGACAAGATAAACATAAGTAATGCTTAATGATAAATATACGGTTGTACATATTGAGTTATGGAACATAAGATGAACAAAATGTGTATATCTAAAAGGCTAAACTTATGTGTAGTGGGTGTCCGTGATTCTTCGTATTTCCATATTATAAATTAGCAACAATTTGTTGCTTAATGGTGTTGTACCCCATGCATGGGGAGTTTTTCAAAAATAAATTTTGATGTGTCACTTTTAACCCAAAGGTTTTACCTTTTGCATTTTAACCCTTTTGTTTTTTTAACTTTTAACCTAAAGCTTTTCATCTTTTACAATTTAACCCAATACTTTTTTATTTTCAACTTTGGTCCCCTACAGTTTTCATCTTTCGCAAGTTTTTCGTTATACATTTCGTTCTAAATTATGCGAGTTAACACGCCATAACGTGCGTGTGAGGCTCAACGTATTTCCATCATTTTTTTTCCGTTTGATAGGCGCATCGCAACGCGTCTATTTCCCCGTTTGACGGATTCATCGCAACGCGCATGTTGTAGATCGACTTATTTATTATTTTTTACGTTTTACGTTTAATTCTAATTTCTTCGCATTAACACACAGTAACGGGCGTCCGTGGTTCAACGATTTTATGTCTGCTTTTCGTCCAATATTATTTTTTTCCTTTTTATTTATTTTAGTTTTACGAGTTTTTCCGATGTTGGTGCTACTTGACACAGTTACATGCATATTCTTATGTACGTGTTTCGATTGCTCTATTTTTGACGTAAATGTTTTCTACAAATGAGTCAGATCAAATATTTACGTGCATATTTTTTATGTGCGTTTTGCTATAAATTCGAGTTGTCTATGTTTCAACATATACTCTTTTGGAAAACGACTCAAGTCAAATACAATTCGTTTTCGTGATTTTTTATGTATGTTTCGTAAATTTTGTTTCGAACCGAGTGGAGTCATATTTTACATTTCCCTTTTTTTTCAAATGGTCTAATTAATCCCTTTTGATTACATGTGTCGGTTTTTCCTTTATACCTGCTAATGTTTGCCATATATGAGCCGGGTCACATATAATACGTTATGATCGTACGGTATAAACTCGATTACTTTACGTTTTGATCCAATCGCAACGCATATATAGGTCACACTAAGCACAATCAGATACGTCGAAACGTGTGTTTACATATGGTTAACGCATAATATAATATTTAGACTAATCCATTTTATATTTGCGGTGTGCGCGCGTTGCGGGTGTTATTGCTAGTTGAATCTAAGTTGTGACGTAACCTTATATCTTAAAATTTAAAAGTGACAGGAAAAAATAGTATCATCTCTGAATGATTATACATTGCACGAGTTAACATTTATAGATTGAACATAGACTAGAAACTGTTCCAACAGCTGTACAAGCGTTAAAACATGATCCCTCAAAGGAGGATTCTCTCACTAGTTTTACTTTATTACAAAATACATTGTTATTATTTGAACAACATAACTCCTTGAACATACCAAGGAGAAAAGTTATCCTTTAAAAAAAGAAGATAAAAGAAAAAGAGATATTTATATATTAAAGTGTTGATCCAAATCCAGCCAATCAAACAAAAAGTGCACGAAAGTATCCCCCTTCAAATCACTAACTAGTAACTAGTGTCATTATGAATGGCCGAACATTGTAGCACATAAGATAGGATATACAACTTGTCCCGTCACCTTAATCATCTAACAAAGAACCGCTTATCTTTATGAACTTTCTTTTAAATTATAAATACTAGCAAGATAAGCTTATGTAATACTAGATTATCACCCGAGATTGCTTCCCGGGTTGGAGAAATTTATTAATATACTTATTATTTATGATTAATACATACTTAAAATGATACAAAATGTATGACAGATTAATGTGTTGGCTATAATTAGAGTTATAAAGTTGCTCCGCCATCTAAACAATTATCTAGAGTGTATTCTCTCTTGTTCAAACTTCGCTTACCAAATGTAGTCTTTTTTCAACTTGAGTCAGGTTTTTGAATAAAAGTACATGACATATTGATTAAAAATGCAAAATTCTAATTGTAACTAATACTTACTAACTTAACAAATGTAATACTAATTCATAACTCTCTATATACTTCTTTCAACCGAATTCTATTCATCCCTTTTATAAATAAAAAAACGTATCAATCTACAGAACCATAATATAAAATCATAACAGTTAGCTCATGTATTTTCAAGAAACTGCTGTGATTAACAATCTTATTCCAAAATGAAAATTGTTTCAGGTTGGACATCAATACCATACCATCATCCTTGCCAAATTTCATCCAACAAATATAACATAATGTATAACATACGTTTGACTAACTAGTCTAATTTATAATCATTACTTATGTTTAAAACATAAATGAAGTAGACTCATATACATTTATAACAAAAAAAAGCATATCCCTCGGTCAATCAAAATGGTGTTTAATACAAGGCTTATATATAGTATACGGAATATGTGTAGAGTCGACAACTAATCTTCGAATACTCAGTTTCTTTCACCAAAGATGTGATGTGCCTGGCATTCATCCATGGCCTTTTGTGGCTTTCCAAAAAAAAAAAGATTACCAACAGTAGAATGCCTATAGAAATGGACCACTCGACTTGTCGTCAATATCTACATCAATCTAATTTTTCCCCAAAATAGAAAATTTGTCAACAAATTATATTAAGTTATTCCAGCACTAACCATAAAAAAATAAAAGGATCTAATTTGAAGTTACGGTTAAACCCTAATCTCAGCTATAGTTGTCACAAAAATAAAAAAAATAAAAACAGATCTACTAAGAAATAAAAGGAGTTGGGGTTTAATTCAGTGCGTACCCCAGATTTTGGTTCGATACAAATGATTTGAACCGCCAAATTAGTGTGTGTCTGTTATATATATATTGGATGCAAGACTTCTGGAGATAAACAAACACAAACAAACTTCATTCTTTTCCGCTTTGAACCGCCATCTTCACAAATCACGAGTATAAACAAACATTATTAATTAAAATTTTGTCACATTGCTCTTTTAAAACTGTGATTTTAAATAATAAAGATAGTAACCAAAGGGTCCGTTTTTTGTAATAGAAAAATCTCACTAATTATAAATTGTTATTACTAAGTGAAAATCATTTATACTATCAATTAGTTCAACGATTTCAAGGAACTAAATATAAAAATAAAGATTTGAGGGGGAAATGATTAGACAAAACCATGAATATGTTTTTTTTTTCTATTTTTGTACTTAAATGGACACTGAAATTATATATTTAGATAAAAAAAAGTATGTCTAATTTTATCACAAGAACAAAATTATTTTAGTTATTTTAAAAAAGTTTTATACCGCGTGTACCATCTTTCTTTTCTTTGTGGATGAAGTCAAACCCGTTTACACTTTGCAACAGGTCAAGAACCGTATCACTGAAGTGGTTTATGGACAGTTTCAGCCAACTTAAAATTTGTTTCCAGATCGTGTGTGCAACTGTGCAGTGTAACAAAACATGGTCCGCTATTTCGTCCCTCTATTGCATAATTTACAAGTTAAGGATGGTGGTGATATACCTTTACTTGGCAGAGTTGTTGCTGTTGGTATTTTCCCCTCCATGGCTATCCACGTGAACAGATTTGACTTCAGTGTTGCAATTATGTTCCATATGAATCTGTTTGCTGGTTCGTTCAGAGCTACCCGTTTCGCCAGATCTGATAACTCTCTTGGCTTGATTTTAGCCCACTCCTCTAATTTTCTCCTCCCTTTGTGTAATAACCCGCTGCCACGTGGCTTTTTTTACACGTGTCATGTTTTCTATACGTGTATATGTCACACCCCAACCGATGACGGAAACATCGGGGCATGGCACTGAGCGAAACAGATTGTCGAGAGAAATTCCATAACAACTACGTTACCGGATAGTTAATATTATGTCCCATACCATAACCCATCAAGTAAGCTAATTATTACAGACATAGATATCTCAAGACAATTAACATGTTCCGACAACTCATATTCAAATAAATAAATTGTTTGTTTGTTTCTAGACTCTCTCCTACTTGATTCCACAAAAGCAAGAGCACAACATCCTAAGCATTTCAAACACCTGCCACATACGTTAAAATAGAGGTCAATACACATAGTGTAAAGGTGAGCATACAGGTTTAATAATAGTAATAGAGTTCGAAAACGTTTATGCATAACCAGCATGTACAACGTATAATGTGAAGCATGTAAGTTATCGACAAAGATCCTATCAATACCAATGACTGCGAGTTGACTGCGAGTAGCGAGTGTGCATCACATGTTCGCCACTACGAACACGTGAAGTATTGTCCTTAACAACCCCCGAGTGAACAGGTGATGAGTCCAAACTATAGTACTATCGTTGCAAAGGCAGGTAGACAACAATCAATGTGTAAACATAACAAACAGACATTCATCGAGTCACGTATAACATGCAGTATTGGTTAGCATTTAAATAGTGTTTGCGTTGTGTGTTCGATGTGATTTAGAATAAGTAACGTATGTAACACCCAAAAGTGCATAAAGCAAAAATGGGATCGAGTATACTCACAGATTGTGTTTCACAAGTAAACACTCTCTTGGATTGAAGGGAGCGCTGAGAGAGATTAGCCTGAACAGTTAACGATAGCATAAACGATGAGCGGCGTGATAAACGGTGCAAAAGTACCAAGTGTCGGTTGGTAATCTAATCGGATGGCAATCCGATCGGATGGTCAGTCGATCGGATGTCAATCCGTTCGGATGGTCATCCGATCGGATGGCCATTCGATTGGATTGACAACTCGTTTGGTAAGGATGTGTTTGTGTATGATGGCTTTGAAGTTTTCGTTGTAGCATTTTGAAAACATAGAAGTATTTCTACCCTTCAGGTCGATCGATCGAACGGTCGTTCGATCGGGTGGCGATCCGATTGGTGGGACACTTAGTGAGAACAAGTTCACAGCAGGATTGTCCCTCGATCGGATGGTCTACCGATCGGGTGGCAATCCGTTAGGACTGACTATGCATTGAACATGTTGAAAATTGTTAAGTGTTGAAGTTCCACACATCACAAGGTCGGATGGTCGTTCGATCGGATGGCTATCCGAAAGGGCGGCAATCCGTTCGACATTCAGATCCTTGAAAAGTTGAAATAAAAGTTTAAGTGTGGAACCAAGTGTAAGCTGATCGGATGGCTGATCGGACGGCAATCCGATCGGACGGCAATCCGTCCCAACGGCCTAATGGTCTTTGACACTTGATTGTTTTGAAATTTTTGCAGTTTTAATCGAGGCGGTATGATAACGTGCTAAACAACAGAAACCCCATCTTGGCCCAAGTGATCCGATCGAACAGGAACCACCCTAGCCCGATCCGTTCACTGTTCGAGTCGGTTGCTCCTGTTTAACCCGAAATCTGTTGTCTCTTGGATAGAATTCAGATCTTGAGCTGATACATCACTAAGAAAGAGTAGAATATCAGAACGAGCTCCGATTCTATCAGTTTTGAGTGCATTGAGTGTAAAAGAGTTGAAAGAAAGTTACAAAACCATCTTTCAATCCTTTTAACCATGAATAAGTGTAGATTTGTGCGAAAACATTGTTTATTCATGTGGAAATCCTTCAGATCTAAATTGTTCTTGGTGGAATGAAGCAAAACCTTGAAGTTCATAAGAACTCCATGATGACATCACCCTAGAACACCCCAAATCCGGTGATTTCAATGTTAAAAGTTAGGATTCAAAGGTGAAAAAGATGAAGAAGTGCGTATAGATCATAGAAGTACAAGATTTAGGTTGAAAACTTACAAGAATCGCGAGAAATCGAGAGAAATGAGTGCTTGAGTGCGGCTGGTCGAACAAGGAGCTGTCACATCACAAATGATGTGACAGGAGGTATTTATAGGATTTCCCAAAGTGGAAAGTGCATAAGTGTCGAGTAGGTCACCGATCGGATGGCAATCCGATCAGGTGGCAGTCTGATCGGATGGCAACTCGATCGGATGGCAGTCCGATCGGATGGCAACTCGATCGGTTGGCCACTCGATCCAGGTGTCCAGCGCGATGAGTTTTGTCATTTTGTTTCGCGTGTTGAGCGTTGCGATGCGATTCGAGCAAGCGATGCGATAATATTACCCATTAGTTACACAAATAACCTAACTACTATATCTAACATACAATCACTATAAATAACTTGCGTTTGGCGTTTGCAATTCGATTGCGATGCGATAGAGTTGCGATTTCGATTTCGATTTTGATTAACACCTCAACATAAACATAACATGCACAAGCAACACATAAATAGCACACACACGTAAAACAATATCCATAACACGTAATTCGAGTTGCGATAGCGATTAGCGATAAGTCGATTAGCGATTAATATGCGATTAAACCTCAATTATTAATAGATACTCCACATATTACAACTAAAGCGAAATAAATAATAGGTTCGATTACAAATCAAAGAAGTCAAAATAGTAGTTGAGCAAGGAGTGACAGATCACAATTAGCAATCTTTTCTTCCTTTGACTTCAATCTTGACTTTGACTTTGACTTTCGAAACACGGGGTGTTACAGTCTCCCCTACTTAAGGGAATTTCATTCCGAAATTAGGCTTTAGCCGTAACAAAGAACTGCGGGTACTTCGCCTTCATGTCGCTTTCGAGTTCCCAGGTGAACTCGGCGCCTCGTTTGCCTTCCCAGTGAACCTTCACAATGGGAATGCGTGAGCGTCTGAGCACCTTAGTTTCTCGTCCCACGATCTCGACAGGCTTTTCCACGAAGTGTAATGTTTCATCCACTTATAGATCCTCAAGAGGGACATGTAATTCCTGGTCGGCCAAGCACTTTCTGAGGTTCGAAACGTGGAAAGTCGGGTGGACGTTACTAAGTTCCTCTGGTAGTTCGAGTCTGTAGGCCACTTTTCCAATCCTTTCTAGAATTTTAAAGGGTCCAACATATCGAGGCACGAGCTTTCCTTTCTTGCCGAATCTGATCACCCCCTTCCAAGGTGCAACCTTTAGGAGTACGTGATCACCAACGTCAAATTCAAGGGGCTTGCGGCGTCTATCAACGTAACTTTTCTGTCAGCTCCGAGCTTTCAACAGATAGTCTCGAATTTGGAGGATTTTGTCTGTCGTTTCTTGCAACAGCTCAGGACCGGTAATTTGCGCGTCTCCGATCTCATGCCATACAATAGGCGATCGACATTTTCTTCCGTATAATGCCTCAAATGGTGCCATTTGTATGCTAGAATGATAACTGTTATTGTACGAGAATTCGACTAAAGATAAGTGTGCGTCACAATTACCACCGAAATCTATGACACACGAACGGAGCATGTCTTCAAGGGTTCGAATCATTCTTTCAGTCTGACCGTCGGTTTCGGGATGGAAAACGGTACTTAGATTAAGCGTAGTACCGAGAGCAGATTGAAACGTTTCCCAAAGACGCGAGGTAAACCGACCATCGCGGTCAGAGATGATGTCATGAGGCATCTTGTGTCGATAAATGATCTCGTCGGTGTAGATTCGGGCTAATTTCTCTACCTTAAAGTCTTCTCGTATCGGCAGGAAGTGAGCTGACTTGGTCAAACGGTCAACTACAACCCATATGCTATCATGACCTGATTGAGTACGCGGAAGTTTCGTTATGAAGTCCATGGCTATACTCTCCCATTTCCACATCGGGATCTCGGGTTAAACGAGTAAGCTAGAGGGTCTTTGATGCTCAGCCTTGACCTTGGAACAGGTCAGACACTTCGAAACATAGATAGTGATATCCTTCTTCATGCCCGGCCACCAGTACTTGTAGCGCATGTCCTGGTACATCTTGTCAGCACCGGGATGAATAGAATATCGGGATTTGTGGGCTTCGTCCATCAGGAGTTGTCGCAAATTCATACGGTTGGGAATCCAAATTCGGTCCAAATAATAAAAGATACCATTCGATTTATTCTCGAGTTGGGAGCCATCGTTTAGAATCCTTTCCTTCTTCAAAGTTCGTTCGGTAAAACAAGCATGTTGCACGTCACGGATAAGAGCTTCGAGATTATGCTAGGCTTGGGAATTACGAACGCTATGCAAATAGCTTCGTTGACTGTGAGCATCGACAATTACGTTTGCTTTGCCTGGATAGTAACGAATCTCGCAGTCGTAATCGTTGAGCAGTTCTACCCACCGACGTTGACGCATATTCAGTTCCTTCTAGTCAAAGATATGTTGTAGGCTCCTATGATCGGTGAAGATCGTACACTTGGTACCATAAAGGTAGTGTCGCCAAATCTTTAACGCAAAAACAACTGCGCCAAGCTCGAGGTCGTGTGTGGTGTAGTTCTTCTCATGGATCTTAAGCTGTCGAGAAGCGTACGCGATAACCTTATCTCGTTGCATGAGAACACAACCAAGACCAAGGTTCGAGGCATCACAGTAAACTACGAAGTTGTCATTTCCGTCGGGCAGTGAGAGTACTGGAGCATTGCAAAGCATAGCTTTGAGAGCTTGAAAGGCCTCCTCCTGTTTAGTTCCCCAAACAAAAGGTTTGTCTTTATGCGTAAGAGAGGTAAGCGGCACAGCGATTTTAGAGAAACCTTCGATAAAACGGCGATAATAGCCTGCCAGTCCAAGAAAAGAACCGACTTCAGATGGATTCTTGTGTGTAACCCAACTCTTAACAGCTTCGATCTTCGCGGGATCGATGTGGATACCTTGACTATTGACAATGTGACCCAAGAATTGGACCTCCTCCAACCAAAATTCACACTTGGAGAACTTGGCATAGAGACGGTTTCCCTGGAGTAACTCAAGAACCAAACGTAGATGCTATGAGTGTTCGGCTTTTGACTTGGAATAGATCAGGATATCATCGATGAATACGATTACGAAGCGATCAAGAAAGGGTTTACACACTCGATTCATTAAATCCATGAAGACTGGGGGGCGTTGGTCAAACCAAAAGGCATGACAATGAACTCATAATGACCATAACGGGTTTGTAAAGTGGTTTTGGGTATATCCTCCTCTTGAATGCGTAATTGGTGATAGCCTGAGCGTAGATCGATCTTCGAGAAACACGTAGCACCTTGTAACTGATCAAATAAATCATCGATTCGAGGCAAGGGATAGCGATTCTCGATTGTCAACTTATTCAACTCCCTATAGTCGATGCACATCCGGAACGATCCATCCTTCTTTTTGACGAAAAGGACAGGCGCGCCCCACGGAGAGGTGATAGGGCGAATAAAGCCTTTATCAAGTAGTTCCTGGAGCTGACTCGAGAGTTCGCGCATTTCAGAAGGAGCGAGGCGATAAGGCGCTTTAGCAACATGGTTTGCTCCAGGAATGAGGTCGATACGAAAGTCGATATCACGGGCGGGAGGTAATCCGGGTAGATCGTCGGGAAAAACGTTAGGGAATTCACAAACAACGGGAACGTCTTTCACTTCTGGGTTTCCTTTCTTTTCCTTCTCCACTACTACGATGTGTGCCAAGAAAGCTTGGTATTCCTTGCAGAGACACATGCTAGCCTGGACACACGACATGAGTTTAAGACCTTTTGAAGGAGTTTCGCCATACACATAAAGTAGATCACCATTAGCGAGCGAGAAACAAATCATCTTATCGAAGCAAACAACTTCAGCACGATTTTCCCGAAGGAAATCCATGCCTACTATGATGTCAAAACTACCGAGCTGCATCAAAATAAGGTCGATAGGGAAGACGTGATTGTTGAGTTCGAGCGTACAATCACGTAGAACAGAGTTGACTGCAATGGTTCTTCCGGTGGTAACTTCAACATCGAACATCGAGGGGAGATGAGCGCGCTTACGATTAAGGAGCTTTTCGAATTCAAACGATCTAAAACAGTTATCGGCTCCAGTATCAAATAAACACGTAGCATATATACCATTCACAAGGAATGAACCATTGACCACATTGTTGTCTGCTTGACCCTGGCGAGCGTTAATGTTGAAAGCACGTCAGCGGGCTGCTGGTTGTTGCTGTTGTTGCTGAGGCTGCTGCTGTTGTGGCTCTTGCTTGACCACTCGGTTCGGGCACATATTTGCGATGTGGTTGGGATCACCACACGCATAGCAAGCTCTAGCATTGATCGCGGGTGCAGGAGCCTCTTGATGGCCTTGAGAAGCTGTAAGTAGAGCTTGTTGAGCGGGAGCTTGACCTTGTGTTGGAGTGGGGTTTTGACGTGGACCTGTACGGAAGTTGGCGGTGAAGTGGTCGTACATGTTGCAATACGCACAGTATCTGCAAACGATTCCCACAGGGTGGTGATAAGTACAAGTGGTGAAAGCCGGGTGAGGACCAGTATATGCACGATTTGCTGGCGGTGCGTTGTTAACCGGTGTCGCTACTTGGCGGTGTTGAGGCTGCGGGTGAGCTGGAACAGCTTGGAGTGGAGCTGTAGTAATCGCACAGTTCTTGTTGCTGGAACTGCTGTTGTTCTTCCTCTTTCAGCATGAGAGCTTTGAAGACTGCGGAGCGGCGGCGGTTTCAGCGGTTGAAGCGGTGGTAGCTTGATGCAGATTCTTGGGAGCTTTATCCCAGTAACCAGACTTGACTCGCTTGTCGTTGATCTCAGCAGCGAGTAGGAAAGTTTCCTCAATTGTCGTCGTCTTTGCAACTTGAACGAAATCAGCCACGCAATCCGGAAGAGCACGGATATACTTCTTGATGGTTATTTCAGGCGTGGTAACTTGGCTAGGACAGATTATGCTTAGCTGGTTGAAGCGAGCAGTCAAACCAGCGTTGTCTCCATCTTTCTGCTTGATATGCCAGAATTCGTCCTCCAGCTTTTGGCGCTCATGGGGAGGGCAGAACTCTTGCATCATAACGTCCTTCAACTCATCCCACGTTAGCCCGTAAGCTGCACCATTTCCGCGTTTGTTTCTCTCGGCCGTCCACTAGTCTAAAGCGCGGGACTGGAAGACGCCAGTTGCGCTAAGAGTACAGAGATCATCAGGACAGCCACTCTGGTGCAGGGTGACTTCGATAGAATCAAACCATTGGAACATGGCCGTAGGACCATCTTTGCCGGTAAACTCTTTCGGGCCGCAGGCTTTGAACTGCTTGAAACTAAAAGCGGATTTAGGAGCATCAGTCCTGGACTCTTCAGAAGAATTGCTAGTGTTTTCATTCAACTCACTAACAATCTAGGGAATGACTTTCGCTATCTGTTTAGCTACCAGAGAAGCGATGCGATTTTCATCATGATTGCGGCGAGCAGACCGAGAATGAAATGATCCAAATGACGACATTGTCTGCAATAGACAGCGCCATAGGATTCAAAATTCTATATAAAATCGACTAAACCCTAGTATAGATTTCCACTCCGCTCTAAACCACTACATATAAAGCCCAGGAACACATCAACCATACAAACACATAATTACATAAGCACATATTCACATAACACATAAGCACGTAAGAGCACGCATGCACATAAGGCACAGAAGCACAAGAGGCAGTCTATATACAGAAACCTATCATTCAAAGTCTGCGCGCGTTCGAGAATAGCGATTGCGATTAGCGAGTAGTATAGCTTAAACGAGTAACATAGCATGCGATCATCCATGAGTAGCAACGATTTGTTAATGTTTTAAGATAAATGTGCAGTGTGGGTCGTGGGTGTCGATCGAAGTGAGAAGCGAAAAGCGTATAAACCACCAAAAATTGAAACACATGAGCAGGTAAAACCACATAAAACACATAAAATCCACATAAAAGCGACAATTATCAGAGCCAGCAGTTGCGGGCCTAGAATCAAAGCATATAAAAATCGAGAATAGATTGTCTGCGGCTGATAGACGTCGACTACCCAAAGTGATTCGATTGTTCACAAGGACTTTTCGTGCACACTTTCGGCTTTCAAGACTGTGCTCTCACCTCGATTTGGGCAATCGGCACGCATTCTGCTACCTATAGCATGACTTCAAGTCGTTGGAGTCCGACGAGACCTTGGTGAGAGTTTTGTAAAACCAAAATAGAGCACGGAACAAGTCGCTGAGGTTTGGGTTCCACCCCTGACTTAACAACTTCGTTCCTGTGTTGATAAAAATAGAGAGGAAATTTTGCATTAAAGTACAGATTTCACTCCTGATTCAACACAATTTCTCCTGTTTGTAGATAAAAATGCGGGTCAAACAAGCGATTCGGTTGAGAGTTTGCGGTTTTCACACCTAATCTCAACCTAATTACTCGTTTGAAAAATAGTGTGCAGTGATAGTGTAGTGTAAGCGAGTGTAGCGAGGATAGCAAGCAAACTCATACAAAAACCCATACTGGGTATGCACAAGTCGGTCTTGTTGGTACTTAGACTATAGACTAGGTCGTTCTAAGATGTCGACCCGGACTAGGACGAGTCTTGCCTAATTCCCTATAGTTATGGCTCTGATACCAATCTGCCACACCCCAACCGATGACGGAAACATCGGGGCATGGCACTGAGCGAAATAGATTGTCGAGAGAAATTCCATAACAACTACGTTACCGGATAGTTAATATTATGTCCTATACCATAACCCATCAAGTAAGCTAATTATTACAGACATAGATATCTCAAGACAATTAACATGTTCCGACAACTCAGATTCAAATAAATAAATTGTTTGTTTGTTTCTAGACTCTCTCCTACTTGATTCCACAAAAGCAAGAGCACAACATCCTAAGCATTTCAAACACCTACCACATACGTTAAAATAGAGGTCAATACACATAGTGTAAAGGTGAGCATACAAGTTTAATAATAGTAATAGAGTTCGAAAGCGTTTATGCATAACCAGCATGTACAATGTATAATGTGAAGCATGTAAGTTATCGATAAAGATCCTATCAATACCAATGACTGCGAGTAGCGAGTGCGCATCACATGTTCACCACTACGAACACGTGAAGTATTGTCCTTAACAACCCCTGAGTGAACAGGTGCTGAGTCCAAACTATAGTACTATCGTTGCTAAGCCAGGTAGACAGCAATCAATGTGTACACATAACAAACAGGCATTCATCGAGTCACGTATAACATGTAGTATTGTTTAGCATTTAAATAGTATTTGCGGTGTGTGTTCGATGTGATTTAGAATAAGTAACATATGTAACACCCAAAAGTGCATAAAGCAAAAAGGGATCGAGTATACTCACAGATTGTGTTTGACAAGTAAACACTCTCTTGGATTTAAGGGAGCGCTGTGAGAGATTTGCCTGAACAGTTAACGATAGCATAAACGATGAGCGGCGTGATAAACGGTGCAAAAGTACCAAGTGTCGGTTGGTAATCCGATCGAATGGCAATCCGATCGGATGGCCAGTCGATCGGATTGACACCTTGTTTGGTAAGCATGTGTTCGTGTATGATGGCTTTGAAGTTTTCGTTGTAGTATTTTGAAAACATAGAAGTATCTCTACCCTTCAGGTCGATCGATCGAACGGTCGTTCAATCGGGTGGCGATCCCATTGGTGGGACACTTAGTGAGAACAAGTTCACAGCAGGATTGTCCTTCGATCGGATGGTCTACCGATCGGGTGGCAATCCGTTAGGACTGGTTATGCATTGAACATGTTGAAAATTGTTAAGTGTTGAAGTTCCACACATCACAAGGTCGGATGGTCGTTCGATCGGATGGCTATCCGATCGGGCGGCAATCCATTCGACATTCTGATCCTTGAAAAGTTGAAATAAAAGTTTAAGTGTGGAACCAAGTGTAAGCCGATCAGATGGCTGTTCAATCGGATGGCAATCCGATTGAACAGCAATCCGTCCCAACGGCCTGATCGTCTTTGACACTTGATTGTTTTGAAAGTTTTGCAGTTTTAATCGAGGCGGTATGATAACGTGCTAAACAACAGAAACCCCATCTTGGCCCAAGTGATCCGATCGAATAGGAACCACCCTAGCCCGATCCGTTCACTGTTCGAGTCGGTTGCTCCTGTTTAACCCGAAATCTGTTGTCTCTTGGATAGAATTCAGATCTTGAGCTGATACATCACTAAGAAAGAGTAGAATATCAGAACGAGCTCCGATTAATCAGTTTTGAGTGCATTAGTGTAAAAGAGTTGAAAGAAAGTTAGAAAACCATCTTTCAATCCTTTTAACCATGAATAAGTGTAGATCTATGCGAAAACATTGTTTATTCATGTGGAAATCCTTGAGATCTAAGTTGTTCTTGGTGGAATGAAGCCAAACCTTGAAGTTCATAAGAACTCCATGATGACATCACCCTAGAACACCCCAAATTCGGTGATTTCACGATTAAAAGTTAATATTCAAAGGTGAAAAAGATGAAGAAGTGCGTATAGATCATAGAAGTGCAAGATTTAGGTTGAAAACTTACAAGAATCGCAAGAAATCGAGAGAAATGAGTGCTTGAGTGCGGCTGGTCGAACAAGGAGCTGTCACATCACAAATGATGTGACTGGAGGGTATTTATAGGGTTTCCCAAAGTGGAAAGTGCATAAGTGTCAAGTAGGTCACCGATCGGATGGCAGTCCGATCGGATGGCAACTTGATCGGATGACAATCCGATCGGATGGCAATCCGATCGGATGGCCACTCGATTGGTTGGCCACTCGATCCAGGTGTCCGGCGCGATGATTTTTGTCGTTTCGTTTCGCGTGTTGAGCGTTGCGTTGCGATACGATTCGAGCGAGTGATGCGATAATATTACCCATTAGTTACACAAATAACCTAACTACTATATCTAACATACAATCACTAAAAATAACTTGCGTTTGGCGTTTGCGATTCGATTGCTATGCGATAGAGTTACGATTGCGATTTCGATTAACATCTCAACATAAACATAACATGCAAAAGTAACACATAAATAGCACACACACGTAAAACAATATCCAGAACACGTAATTTAAGTTGCGATTGCGATATCTATTAGCGATAAGTCGATTAGCGATTAATATGCGATTAAAGCTCGATTATTAATAGATACTCCACATAACACAACTACAGCGAAATAAATAATAGGTTCGATTACAAGTCAAAGAAGTCAAAACAGTAGTTGAGCAAGGAGTGACAGATCGCAATTAGCAATCTTTTCTTCCTTTGACTTCAATCTTGACTTTGACTTTAACTTTCGAAACACGGGGTGTTACAGTACACCCTTTTATCGATCTTCTTTCTTCTACGCAATCCCGTTCTAATTAGGTTACCCCCTTTACAAAACTCTCCCCACCCTTTTTCTATTTTCAGCCGCTCCAGGATGAAAACCCTAAACTAAACTAGTATTCTTTTCATCTTAATCTCCACCCCTTATGTCAGTAACAACGATTCCACCTTTTTCCAATCATCTGAACATTGATCTCTGCTTCTACAAATTCACACCCTATGATCGTATACCCTAAATCAACGAATGGTTTTTAAGATCACAGTTTTAAAAGAGCAATGCGTCGTAGTTCTGATTAATAAGTATACCTAATCTATAAATAGGATATATATACTTGATAATATATTTTTTCCATGAACAAATAAGAATAGTCAAGGCGCTGCAGAATACTTGTATAGATCCATAACCAATACCACCTGCAACTGACTTCCCTTCACGATCCCAAGCGCAGGTGGTAACGAGAATCCTCCGGGCCTTGCAAGTTTGGGTTTACAACCTATAGACAGAACCATAATCACAATCAGCTAAATCCTTTTCTTTTTGTATTCATAGATGTGGCCATCTTGATCCATTTACTTATAAATTGGTCGATTCAGGTTATATTCAATCTCTAACGATACATCAAAAAGGTTGACTATAAAGAAAACACTTCAAATACATTGAACAGCTAACATGTCAAAAATTGCCATAAGTGTGTACGTTTAATGCATATAACCTCCTATATCATTTTATTATATAACTATGATAATACAAAAACAATATAACATTAGCTCTCTCAGCTCTTTTAGTTTTGTATATAATCTCACAGCTTTGTTATAAGCTTGCTGATTTTTATACCACTTACTCTACAACCAGATTCAATTAAAAAGAAAGCACCCCAAAGTAAATTATGTGTGCAGAAGGAAGAATTATGTTGGTGCATATGTCTGTCGACTTCGTCTTGTATCGAGTCTTGTAATAGTGTAGAAAGATCAGGGCACGATATTCGAGATAATGTGATAAAAGGCTATTTCGCACGAAATAGACTAAGCCATTTCGCACGAAATGAGTTTAGCTATTTCGCACGAAATGAAGTTTCCGCTTCGCACGAAATGAAGAATGTCATTTCGTACGAAATGTGTTTTCGTGTGAAGGTGTTTCGTACGAAATAGCTGGCCTATAAATAGGTGCTTTGTGATTTCATTTGTAACGATTCGATTCCGGTAGCGAAGCTCTGCCGAAGTGTCTCCAGCATTGTAAAATGACTTGATATCAATACAGAGACAGTTTAAAGTGATATTCTATGCAATTCAGCTGAAATGACTTCAATACGTTTGAATTCCGCCTCTCATATTAAAAAGAACTCTTCTGAATGACTTGTTTGGTCGTGAAAACGATCCTACAAGTGGTATCAGAGCTCAGGAGGAGGAGTTCTTACCATTTCAGCTGCAAATTCTGTTTTCTACACCTTTTTCAAAATTAACAAATTTTCACAGTTAAAATGGCTTGATTTTCAAATATATTATGCGAAACAGTGTTTTAACAAACCCTAGAAAGAATCAGATCTTAATTCGAAGAAAAACCTAACCAAATTGTTCAAAAACTGTCCGAAAGTTTCATTTCGCACGAAAGTGATATCATTTCGTTTGAACTTTGCTTGAATTTCGCACGAAATCAGAGTTCATTTCGCACGAATCAGTCATTTCGCGTGAATCAGTTCATTGGATTTTCATTTCGTACGAAATCAGTGGTTTATTTAGCACGAAACAACTATTTCGCTTGAAAGTTGTTCTTCAGATCGTCATTTCGTACGAAATCACCTATTTCGTTTGAAAGTCTATCATTTCGTACGAAACCATCATTCATTTCGCACCAGAGGAGTATTTCGTTTGAAAGAAGTTCATTTCGTGTGAAAAGTCATTCCGCGTGAAATTCTTTTTCGTTTGAAGATTCATTTCGTTTGAAAGTTGTGTTTGTGGAACTTTGAAACCCGAAACATGGAAAACGAGTTTTATAATGCCTTTGCTAGTCCGATGACTGTTACTCAGAGTACGTTGCTAGAAAATGAAACGGGGACAACGCAAAAACCGCCTAAGCTCATGAGTATTGAAGAGTACAGTGGATGGGCTGAACGTTTTAGAAACTGGGTTCAGGCATATCACTTAGATGCATGGGAACATACTGAATTTCAATATAGTAGACCGGTTGGGGACAATAGATTGAAAATTGAAATTAGAGATATGAGTGTTGAGGAGAAACAGAAATACAAAGATGAAAAAATGATGGTTAGTCTTTTGCAACAAGCCATTAAAGAAGACATCTTGATTTTACTTCAACACAACGGAAGTGCACATTCGATATGGAAAGAATTGGAATCAAAGTTTCTTGGAAGTGATGAGATGATCAAGAACAAAAGGTCACTTTTGAAGAAAGAATTTGATCTATTCCGTGGTTTAAGAAGTGAAAATACCAAGCAGATTATTGAAAGATATTGCAATTTATTGAAGAATATGAGCAGATTGAGCATCAATAAAGATAAAGATGAATTGATTGAAAAGTTGGCTGATGCGTTGCCATATGATGTCCGGGGCACGTATCTTATGACGTTGAAAAATAAACCGGGTTTTGACAAAATAACGCTGAGCGAGTTTATTAAACAACTTGAAGCACAGGAGATGGAACAAAGAAAGATAGCGAGAATGAAGAACTATGATGGAGAACAAGACATTGGTTTGTATTACAAAGGTGGTGTTAGTGATAAAACAAACATTTCTCCAAAGATTGAAACTGCCTTCAATGCAAAAAGTTCTTCTGAAAGTTCATCTCAAGGATCAAGTAGCAAAATGAGATAAAGAAGCAGGATAAAGAAATTCCAGTGTTTGAGGTTAAAAAGGAATCTGTTGCAGAAAAAGTGTCTGAGAATTGTGAAAACGGTGAGACTATGAAGAAGAAAAATAGCGATTTGATTAACAACTTGAACAGGCTGAAAGAATCATATGATGTCTTAAATAAAGCAATGAATCAATACAACGAGTCAAGCAGTGAACAAGCTACAGCAATGAAGACACTTAAAGGAGCATACATGAGACAGCTAGATAGTGTCAACTATTACACTGAAATGTGTGCTCAACTAGAATAGAAGTTGGAAACTCAGAGAAAAGAAACTGAGAGAGTAAATAGATTATTAAAAAGTTACTCATGTTCTTCTTTTGTGGTTGACAGGATCTACCCTATACTGGAAGGTATGAAGACATTTGAAGAAATCAAATCTGAAGAGAAGAAGTCTGAAGCAAAAGAAGATACTGAATTGAAGGATTTCGGTAAGAAACAAAGTGTTGGCTATAACAAGTGTCCACCCCCACTTGAAAATGGATATTCTCCACAAAATCCAAATTCAGAAAGAGTAAAAAAGGCAACCAACTTACAGTGGGAATCTGAGTCTTCAGATAACTTGCCAGAAAACATTGATGTCATTTTCACATCATCTGGCACTGATAATGAGTCTGAGTTAATAAAGAAAGTGGTCGACCAGGTGTTGGATAAAGACGAAACCGAGGAGTCAAAGTTGGAGTCAAAATCAGAGTCAAAGTCTGAGTCTGACACGTCAAGTTCAAAAGAGAAACAGGGCAAAAGAGTTTACAATAAAGAATTTCTATTATCAAAATCTAATTTGAATGACGAACCGATAAAAGTGGCATATACTTTGAATGATTCAGACAAATTATATTCTGATAAGGAATTTCCAATAAGAGGTGTTAAAACAGAAATGATCAAAAAGGTTTTTAAACTAACAGAAATTAAGATTTCTGAAATAAAAGATGAAAATCTTGCTGAAAAACCTAAACCTTACACCTCAAGAGTTCAACAAAGAAAAAACAAGAAAAAGGGTTACAGTTCTGGTTCAGGTTATCGAAAGAAACCAAACCATAACGGTAATTTCAAAAAGAAGGGATTAGGTTTTATTCCACCAAAAAATTATAAAAATGAGAAAACTTATAAACCAAAAACTGTATTTGTTTCAGGATCAAGTGCAGAGGAGGAAGAAAAAGTTCATTCTAGAAGCAGACGAACAAAGAATTCCTTGCTAAGAAGTAAGAGGAAATGAAGAAGAAAATTGTTCAGAAGACTGAGACGAGAACCTGTTTTCAATGCAAAACAGTTGGTCATATTGCCAGGAATTGTCCAAAGGCAATTCAAACAAAACAGGGAGTTTCTGATAAACTGAAAGGAAAGATGGTTGAAAATGAGCCACTAACCAAACAATTTATTGTTTTCAAAAATTCAAAGTTTGAGGTTGGTGAGGGTTCAAAAAGTTTTTACAGAAGGAAAGTAAAACTTGACAACCAAAAGTGGGTTGTTAAGAATTCTGATGCTAGTTCTGACGATGAATCTGATTCCACAAAATCAGAGGAGCCACAAGTTGTTATAAAAGAAAAGATATTAGTGCCGCCATTTGATGATGCAAATTTTCCACCATTGCGGGCTGAAAATTTAAAATCAAAAATCGGAAAATTTGAAATTTCAAATCAATTCTTTTCTGAAAAGAAAGATTTTGATGTTGAAAAGGTCTTTAACCCCACCGTTCAAAATATTTTTGGAAAAATGATTGATGAGAAGGTAAAGGGGGTTAAGGAATTTTATGAAAAGATAACAAAGAAACCAAATGAAGATGGTTCATCCCGGGTTAGTAACTGGGATAGAACTTATCATGACTGAAAAATCTGGACTTGCCGGAGCTCCCAAGTTGGTAATCGTGGAGCATGAATCGGCATATTTCTTGAGAAATTTTCGAAAGAGATATTTCGACCTACAGGTGGTAGTTCTTAAAAATTGTCATATTTTACAAGTGGTATGGTCGGTAAGCGAACCTACTAGTGGTTGAAAGAAGAGGTTTTCACTGACAAGTGGTTGATCAAGGTCATTAAGTTGAACTTGATTTAACTTTCATTCAAGTGGTAATTGGAAAACAAAGTGATGAGTTTATCCCCATTCCTACAAGTGGTAAAATCAACAAAACTTATTTTTCAGAAAAACCATTTGATTAAAACAAACTTAAGTGTTTTGAAATCATAATGGGAAAATAGTTTGTTGTCAGGGGGAGTTCTGATTGTTTATGCCAAGTGGATAGCGAATTGAAGCAATTCACAATAGTTGTCATTTGTTTGTATAGTTTGTTTTTCAAAATTTTCCTTGAAAATCAAAAATTGAAACATATTTTTTATTTTAGGGGGAGTAGAAAATTTTAGAAATTTCGAAAATTTGAAAAATACAAAAACACGATAAAATCTAAAAGGCCAAAAACATGATAAAATCAAAATGAGTTTTGTTGGGAAAAAGAAGAAATGATAGTACATCAGTAGACGATCACAGCATGCTAAAGAATTGGAAAGTTAAAATGTGATAAACGGTCTCACTGATGATATGCCAGTAGGTTTTTACACGCTTAGTAGATTGTGTTCGAGATATAAACTTAAATATCAAACTTGGTTATCTCGTGGGGAACATCTCTCGGATATATGGGTAACCCCCGAAATCGTGTTTGAAAGACCCCTCTTTCTGAGATACTAGGTCTTTATGCTTAGTGATATCTGGGGTATTATCCCGGGACTTCTGATTTTGCGGAAGCAATGGCCTAGTCCCCGTATAATACTTTTCGCTTGCTTGAAATAAAGCACCCCCCAGCATAAAAATGATGAAACATTGCAAAATGCTAATCATGTGTTGTTGAAGAAAAGATTCTCTAAAGGGAACACACCTAAAGTCGAAGCCATCATCTCTCTGATTTTGCGAAAGCAATAGCCTGAGCTCTCATGGCCCTCGCATTTAACCCTTTACAGATATCATCTAGGTATACTCACCTGTAAGACTGAATATTGGGATCTGGATACGGGAGTATATTCTGAGGTGGTACACGCGAATAAGTTTAAGTCTTTAAAACACTAATCTCGTATCTCGAAACAGTTGAACTTTGTGTGAAAATTTAAATGGATTAGTATACTGACAACCTACGTGAATCGTTTAGAACTTAAAATGTTTAATACTTAACGGAGTTGGTGTTTTGTCTCATAAACTGATATGATCCTCTTACACAAACTCGCAAAAATATTGTTTGTATATATTTCTTTACTGCTTTCCATTATATACAAAAATCCAAAAAGATTTTAGTGTGTTTTAGCATAAAATTTTGAAAAATCCAAAAAGATTTTCGACAACTGATGTTGAAGAGCTGATTTTCAAAATTCCAAGTGCTAAGCATGATGAACAACAGGTTTGGGAGAGTATATTTGAGAAAAAGATATGTTTACAAGTGATCATCTGAGAATACAAATGATAAATCATTTTTGATGATATTTACATGAGATTGTTTGAGTTTGAAAGTGATAAGCAGGATTTTAAAATTGTTAAAATTTAAAATATGTGGGTCTTATGTTTTAGGTAGAGATTGTGCAGGCAGTAGCAGCAAAGTTTCAACTCATGAAAGAGCTATTCCAGATTGCGATCCCAGCTTATCAAAAGGGGGAGTCTGAAGATATCAAGAGGGAGTTTGAAGATGTAAAGAGCCAGTTTCTGATTCCGGAACTGTGTCAACACAAGCTGCTGATGCTAATGTACTTAAGGAATCAAGAGACTTGATCAAGAGAGAAAAGAGCCAGGTTGCAATTCTGAAAGTGAAAGAGAAGAAGATAGAGATTGATTGAGGATACTTACAATGGAGAATTTTTGGAGAGATCGAGAAGACTGATAAAGACTGAAGGTTTGAAAACCGAAGACTCGACACCGAAGACTTCGTCAACATCCAAGGGGGAGTCTGTTGGTGCATATGTATGTCGACTTCGTCTTGTATCGAGTCTTGTAATAGTGTAGAAAGATCAGGGCATGATATCGAGATAATGTGATAAAAGGCTATTTCGCACGAAATAGACTAAGCCATTTCGCACGAAATGAGTTTAGCTATTTCACACGAAATAAAGTTTCCGTTTCGCATGAAATGAAGAATGTCATTTCGTACGAAATGTGTTTTCGTGTGAAGGTGTTTCGTACGAAATAGCTGGCCTATAAATAGGTGCTTTGTGGTTTCATTTGTAAGGATTCGATTCCGGTAGCGAAGCTCTGCCGAAGTGTCTCCGGCATTGTAAAACGACTTGATATCAATACAGAGACAGTTTAAAGTGATATTCTGTGCAATTCAGCTGAAATGACTTCAATACGTTTGAATTTCGCCTCTCGTGTTGAAAATAACTCTTCTGAACGACTCGTTTGGTCGTGAAAACGATATTCAGCACCCAACCTCCTTTTTTTATCTTTTCATCTCATTCAGCAGATCCTTTCCTGTGTTTTCTACCTTCTTGATCCAGTTCTTTCGGTCGATATTCTACATCATGAATTCATATTACACCAATTAATTCCAAACCCCCAAGAAAAGAAGCAACACTATGCCAAACAAATAAACATATAAGAAATATGTCGAACTAAAAATCATTGGTACCAGACCCCCCGTAGATATACACATCATATCCCCGACTAAACGGTCATTATTTAGATTAAAATTAGCATTAAAGTTATTAAATGATAGTGATTGATGAACATGATTGAGATAGACTTTTGCACCTTCTAAGAGCTAAATGTCATGCCTTTTTTCAAAGCGACTCATTTTGACCCAAACCAAGATAACCCTTTTTTATCGACCCATTTTGATCCAAACAAAAATAAAACTTTTTTAATCAACCGGTTATGACCCGAACCAACAATAAAACTTTTTTAATCAACCCATTCTAACATAAAACCAATCTTACCCGAACCCTAGCAGTTGTTACGATAGCAAAATGAAGCGGCTGGTTAATGATCTTTTAAGTAGCTTCATTAGCGAGACCATCTTGCAAATCCGGATCTCCAATAACTGCTCGTTGAAGCGAAACATCCTTTCCGGTCCATTAATCTATAAATAAGTGAACGATAAACAGATTGAACATTGATTAAATCGAAATAATCAAAGGAATATAGGATGAAAAATGGTTTGAGCGATAAGATATATACCTGGTTGTTAAATCTGTTATTTACATTTAAGGTTCTTGATTTCTGGAATGATTACACGTGAATCAAATAGATAAAACCAAATAAAATTTCTGAATGAGAAAATAGATCTTACATCAATATTCTGTTGTTCAACTACTCGACGGTACATGATTTAGGGTTTCAAACGAAATGTCGGGAAGAGAAAGGCCAGAGGAAATGAAGCGACATAAAAAGTAATTAGGGTTCTCAAATGAGAAAGGAAGATAGGGCTTTAGAAAACTGGTTATATAGTCGGGTCATAGTCCGATCCTGTCACACCCCAAAAAGTCGCAGCAGAATATTAAACCTAGTGGTGACGGAAGTTGGTGCCCATTTATATCTTGTTGAATGATGCATTTAATTGTTGGACATATTGATTTATTTTAAACATAAGTTATTAAACATTACGTTTTAAGACACGACACAACTACATAGTTAAGTTGTCTTTGATCATCGCGGATCTTATTACATACGTCCCAGAAAGTTTAAAAGTTTGTCCAACATTTTCAAATAACACAAGATACGCCATGATTCCCGAAGCCGAACTCAAGTACCTGTAGAAGACGTTTAAAATCAAGTGTCAACAAAGGAAGGTGAGTTCACGTATTCAAATCTATCAATTTGATCCAAAGGAAAACTTTCCAATTATGTGTTTATTTTAAAACATCCATATAATTTTTAGAAAGTCCATTTACTTCCTTAATAAAATTCCATGGGTCATCCGTCGTAAGTTTAAAAACCCGACATTAAGGCATTTTCCCAAGTTTTGTATATTAAATTCATAGCGTCAATGTTCAGACTCGTATGTTAGCTAGACAATACGAACTATATATTTACCATGCAGGGATAATCAATGCTAGACAATAACCAGAATCTAAATTCGTCGTTTGACTTGAAACGGGGCGACCGGTCACGACGGGGTTGTCAACACGATAGATCTACCAACAATTTCTCGCGTACATTACTTAATCGATTAAACAACATCATTGGCGCAGGGTCCATATTGAGACCATATATGATGTCTGCCTCACGTACAATATATATATCGTACTACTCTCTTGAGACCAGGCAACATTCGTTCCAACTTCACGGTCGGTTTCTCCTCGGAAACACCGTACCATCCCAGTTTCTCCTCCAAACATATTTTCATCAAAAACATTTTATCTCGAAACGTATGATTTATCAAACTCCGTATATTTTCAAAGAAAATATATAATATATATTAAAAGGTATGTTTTAATCCAAAAACATTATTAAACCCTTTTTGACGTGTTCTACCCCTAAAACATATACAAAGCAGTAAAAGAGGGGTTTAGTGACACTCACCTTTGGGTGCGTATTTTAAATAGCGCAATCCCAGAGATTGATTTCTACACGTCCTATTATATATATATATATATATATATATATATATGAGCGATTTTTAAATCAATTAAATATCACAAAAATCCTAAGTTTCTCCATTTCTTAGAATTGTCACATAACTTTAAGATTTTCTCGAAAAGTTCTCGTTTTTTATTATGTTGGCACGTTAATATATATATATATATATATATATATATATATATATATATATATATTTAAGATTTTGTGATTTGAACGATTTTATTGGTGACCGTTATCAGGTAAATCCATTAACACTCCCGTTTATACGTAATATATCTACGATTTGCGCGTCGTAATATATATAGATAAACGTTCACATGAATCATTATAGAATCACGCGTAATTTCATTAACTAATCTATTTTGTCATTTTTAAGGCAAATATACATAAATTATCTTATACGTACCAATTTTCATGCTCGACAAACAAGTTACACATTTAACGCGATTTTTACCGTTTCTACCGCACAAAACGCACAAGTATATAAGCATAAGCTAAATTTACCAATATCATGTTAAAACTTAACATATTTTCATATTCACATGTTTAAATCATATAACACATCTTAACACATAAGGTTCACCAAAAAATTACCCATACTAGTGTTCATTGAAAAATGCGTATTTTAGCGATTTGGTAACATTTTCGGGCGTCGAAAGTCACGTATGACCAACCAAACAGCAAGTAACTTAAAATTAGTTAAAATACTTGTTTTTAAACTAAAAATATCAGTTTACTTAATGATATAAATCAGTTTTATAAAAATCATTCGAAAAGCCGATTTTTAACCGTTTTAACGCATAGTTTTGCGTTAAACATTACTATAATCATCCCCACTCGAAACAAATTGATATTTTAACACAATACATGTTATTTACTGATTAAAATAGTGGTTACTGATTTCACGTATTTTACAACTTCTAAAGCACCAAGTACAACATGCAAGACTAGTAAACATCATGACAATGTTATATGTCACTTAAACACTTTAAAATAACTTTATTTTAGTGTTTATAATCTTATTAAAATTGATTTGTATTAAATCATACTCATATGATTATTTCATGTCTTCACATCATCATGTAAGTTCACATATGAGTATCTAATGCACTCACCCAACATCATTACCATCAGTTATGATCTAATCATGCTTTAAAATTCACTAACATCATGTTCTTACAAATATTACACATATCACCATGATCATTCAAATCATTCTTATTTATTCATGCTTAGATCTTTCACATTTAAGATTGTATAACAACTTTTACATGCATGCATACATATATACATACATATATACGAAATATATACACACACATACTTCCAAAAATTTACTTTTCAATATATCACTTTCAAATCTCTAATCACTTTAGAACATTCTTTTATGACACTTAAAAGTTCCTTCATGCATCATACTTTTCAAGGAATCAAATAAATCAAGAAATATTTCATCAAAAATCATAATACAACTTATTCACATACATACACACACATTCGGCCATATATACATACATGCATACACCCATTTTTATTTTGTTTAAAATCTCATTCATTGTTAGTTTCAAGTTTGTGATTAATTCCAAGTTCAAGAGAAACCTTTAATCATCTCTATCATTATTAAAAATCAAGAAAGTGGTTTTGAAAATAAGTTTATACCTTCAAGATTTCTTAGTGGGTTTTTCTGAAAAAGATGATGATATAAGGCCTTGTTCTTGTTTGAATCTACTTGAAATCACCTCCAAACCTCCTTACAAGCTTGAAATCACCTTGTAATGCCTTTAATCTTCATGAAATAGTTTGAAAATCTTGAATGGGTGTGTGTAAGGGGGTGTTCGGCCGTGAGTGTTCAAGAGGAAGAGAGAGAGTGAGTTTGAAATGGGTTTTCTTGAAAGTTGAAGTTTATGGAAGCTTGTGTATGCTTAATCATTACTCTACATTCTCTAAGTGTTACATGTGTCCTATTGCAAGAATCAAGAGAGTTTTGGCAGCCATATGTGCCACCACATATCCCTCTCACACACACCATTATATACACATACATATGATATATATAAATTAGGTTAAAAACAGGTATTTTACTGAATACCGGGTATTTTATCTAGTGTTTTAATCCCGTTTTAGTGCGTTTTAAATTATTTTTATCATACTATAATAATAATCACTTAAAATTATTACTGAAATAATTACCAGTTGCCTTGACTGGCTGCGTTGACAGTATTTTGTCTAATACGCGCAGTGTCACGCGGTACGCGCTCAAACTCGAAAAATAGAGTTTCTTAGCGTTTTAATTTATTTTTCCTCACGTATATGATTAAAATTACTATTCTAATCATAACAGACTATTTTTAGGATTTTAACATTGATCAGGTGGTCACCGACGTTCGCTTCGCATTTTAATCGTTACGCGATAAGCGTTTGTTTTATCGTCGCCAACATAATTTTTATAAACGTTTGAATTTACCAACACAGCATATCATACATAAATATCACAATCATTCACAAACAGCCTTTTTACATATTCACTACACATATTTCTATCGTACGGTACGGCCTGAAAAGCCGGGTGTCACAGTCTCCCCTTGTTTAGGGAATTTCGTCCCCGAAATTCTACTTCACAGGTTTCGCTTTCGCACTCGGGGGGAAGAGGTGAGGATATTTCTGTTGCATTTGGTCCTGTCGCTCCCAGGTGAACTCGGGTCCACGCTTAGAATCCAGCGGACCTTGACCAACTTAATCCTACTCCTCCTGAGTTTCTGGGTTTTCCAATCCAGAACCTCCACTGGTTCTTCGATAAACCTCAGTTTATCGTCCAATCGAACGTCTCCAGGGGGTATAATTAGTGTCTCGTCGGACAGACACTTTTTCAGGTTGGAGACATGAAATACATCATGAACTCCACTCAGTTCCTGTGGCAGCTTGAGCCTATAAGCGACTGGTCTAACTCGAGATGCGATTTCGAAAGGACCTATATAACGCGGGCTCAGCTTTCCCCCTTTCCCAAACCTCACAACGCCCTTCCATGGCGATACCTTCAACATGACTCTATCACCGACCTGAAACTCCAGCAGTTTCCTTCGGTTATCTGCATAACTCTTCTGTGGATCCGCGGCAGCCTTCAACCTATTCTTAATCTGGACGACTTTGTCCGTGGTCTCCTGGATAAGCTCAGGTCCGGTCAAATGCTTTTCGCCTACTTCAGCCCAACAGAGTGGTGATCGACACTTCCTTCCATACAGGGCTTCAAACGGAGCGGCCTTAATGCTAGCGTGGTAACTATTGTTGTAAGAAAACTCTGCCAAAGGCAAATGAGTATCCCAACTTCCACCAAAATCTATCGCACACGCTTTCAACATATCCTCTAACGTCTGAATGGTCCTCTCGCTCTGACCATCCGTTTGAGGATGATACGCAGTACTCATATCCAAACGAGAACCCAGTGATTTTTGGAGAGATCGCCAAAACCTGGAGTCAAATCGTCCGTCTCTATCCGAAATGATTGACACTGGTACTCCATAACGGGTTACAATCTCGTTAAGGTGCAACTGCGATATCTTCTCCGTACTGTCTGTTTCCTTAAGCACCAAGAAATGAGCAGACTTTGTCAATCGATCCACAATTACCCAGATCATATTGTGTCCACGTGACGTACGGGGTAACTTGGTGATAAAGTCCATTGTAAGATGTTCCCATTTCCACTTAGGAATCTCTGGTTGCTGCAGAAGCCCAGGCGGCTTTTGATGCTCAGCCTTAACCTTAGAGCACATCAGACATTTACTCACATAGACCGCAATGTCTCTCTTCATCTTCGGCCACCAGTAAAATTCCTTAATGTCCTGATACATTTTGGTAGAACCTGGGTGAATAGAATACTTGGATTTATGAGCTTCGTTCATAACCAATTCACGGAGGTTACCTCTAAGCGGAACCCAGACTCGGTTCATGAAGTACATTACTTCATCCGCTTTTGGTATCAGTTTACATTCTAGGTCCTTCAAACATTCCTTTCTCTGACTTTGATATCACACTCGTAATCGTTGAGTAACTCTACCCAACGTCGTTGTCGCATGTTGAGCTCCTTCTGATCGAGGATGTGCTGGAGGCTCTTATGGTTCGTGTATATCATACACTTCGTGCCATACAAGTAGTGTCTCCAGATCTTCAGGGCAAACACAACAGCTCCAAGCTCCAAATCATGCATTGTGTAGTTCTTCTCGTGCACTTTCAATTGTCTGGATGCATAGGCTATCACTTTGTCTCTTTGCATTACAACGCATCCAAGGCCCAAACGTGAAGCATCACAGTATACAATGAAATCATTACTTCCCTCAGGAAGGGAAAGAATAGGTGCACTGCAGAGCTTTTCCTTCAACGTCTGAAAAGCTTCCTCTTGCTTCTCTGTCCAGTCAAACTTCCTCTCTTTCTGGGTTAATAGCGTCAATGGTTGTGCTATTCTGCAGAAGTTCTCAATGAATCTCCGGTAGCACCTAGCAAGCCCTAAGAATTATCGCACCTCCGACGTGGTCTTTGGCGCCTCCCAATTCTTAATCGCTTCAATCTTAGACGGATCTACATGTATACCTTTCTCATTTATGACATGTCCGAGAAAATGAACTTCTCGAATCCAAAACTAACATTTAGAGAACTTGGCATACAGCTTCTCTTCCTTCAACAACTCCAAAATCAACTTTAGATGGTGCTCATGATCTTCTTTGGTTCGCGAATAGATAAGTATGTCGTCGATGAATACTATCACGAATTTATCCAAGTAGGGTTTGCATACCCTGTTCATGAGATCCATGAACACAGCTGGCGCATTAGTTAGGCCAAAAGGCATGACTAGAAACTCGTAATGTCCATATCGTGTTCGAAGAGCTGTCTTCGGAATATCTTCGTCAGCAACCTTCAACTGATGATACCCTGAACGCAGATCTATCTTTGAATAGTAGCTGGATCCCTGAGCTGGTCGAACAAATCGTCAATCCTCGGTAAAGGGTACCAATTCTTGATAGTCAACTTGTTCAGCTCCCTGTAATCAATACACATCCTGAAGGATCCATCCTTTTTCTTCACGAACAAAACAGGTGCACCCCATGGCGAAAAACTCGGTCGAATGAAACCTTTATCTAATAGCTCTTGAAGCTAATTCGACATTTCTTTCATTTCGGACGGTGCCAATCTATAAGGAGATTTTGCAATTGGTGCAGCACCAGGTACCAGATCGATTCGGAACTCGATCTGTCTCGCAGGGGGTAATCCAGGTAAGTCTTCAGGAAAAACTTCTGGATATTCACGAACAATAGGAATCTCCTCGATCTTCCTACATTCGGCCTTCGTATCCACCACGTTGACTAAGAACGCAGGATAACCTTTCCGCAACATCTTGAGCATCTTCATAACACTGATAACACTCGACACACGACTCGATCGATCTCCATGGACAACTATCGCTTCGCCACCACCAGGACGAGGTATCCGCACTTGCTTCTCGGAGCAAACAATCTCCGCTTTGTTCTTGGACAGCCAATTCATTCCCACAACTATGTCGAAGCTTCCCAGCTCCACTGGTAGTAAATCGATACTAAATTTATGATCATCTAACTGAATACTACAGTCACGAACGACTTCGCTAGTTTCTATCAGTTTACCATTTGCTAGTTCTATCGAGTACTTCTTACTTAGCTTACTTGTAGGTGAACACAAAAATGGTTCAAAGTTTTTCGAGACAAAACTCAAGTCAGCTCTGGTATCAAAGAGTACAAACGCAGAATGGTTATTAATCGAAAACACACCAGTGACAACAGCAGGATCGTCACGTGCCTTGCCAGCGTTTAGCTCGAACGCTCTACCCCTGGCATTCTGGCCATTCGCCTTAGGACAATCCTTCTTGAAATGTCCATGTTCCCCGCACTGAAAGCATCCCTCAAGCTTCGTTCCTTCCAGAGTACTTTTGGCATAGCACTCGTGGGCAATATGTCCAATTCGTTCGCATCTGTGACATTTCTTCTGCTCTTCCTCGTGAGTCTTTCTCTCGGAACCACTTCGGCTATCTCTGGCGTTATCCTTTCTAGAGCTGCTAGAACTTGCTACATACGCCTTCCTTGAACTGTGTTTCCTGTCGCGCTTCTCGTCAGTTTCCTTCCTCGAGCTCTCAGACTTGCGTTTCTTCGAATCTTCTGTCTTAGTCTCAGAACGCCCCGACCGATCAGATTTCGCGTCTTCTTTGGCCTTGCCTGATGACTTCCTGGTTTCCTCCTTTTTATCAAGACCACTTTTGCGAGCAGCATCGTCGGCTAACGATTTTGCCAATGTAGTAGCCTCTAAGTAGGTGGTAGGTTTCGCGGATGTAACCATACTGCGAATTCGTGGCGACAATCCCCAGATATACCTTTCTACCTTTACATATTCTGGAGTAACCATTCGTGGAACTAACCTTGCCAAGTCGTTAAAACAAGAAGTGTAAGCCCTGACATTCAGACCTTCTATGGTTAGGTTCCAGAAGTCGGTCTCGATTTTCTGAATTTCACTGCGCGGGTAGTACTCTTTCAGGAGCATCTCTTTAAGTTCATTCCAGGTCAGACCGTAGGCAGCGTCTTCACCCAAAATTTAAACTTGCGAGTTCCACCAGGACAGTACTTCATCGAGAAAAGAACAAGAAGCATATCTCACCCGTTGATCTGCAGCACAACCACTGATTGCCATGACATATTCCATCTTCTCTATCCATCGGGTGATATCTAAGGGTCCTTCAGCACCGGTAAATGATTGTGGGTTACAGCCCTGGAATGTTTTATATGTACATAAGTGCACTGTTCAATAATGTTAATGGAAATCAGGAATACATTCCAATGATATCGTAACACATGAACTACTAAAACTTTCCGATCATATTTTACCTGGAGGGTTTCCATTATGTGCCCCACCAAAACCTTGCCCGTGAGCTCCACGTCCACATCCCTGACCATCATTTTGGTTAGCATTAAGATGTTCCATGGCAGTATTAACTTGTTGGACTATGAGTTGAGCCAACTCTTCCGGTGTGGTAGGTAATCCAGTACCCTGTCTTGCTTTTGGCGGCATTTCGTCGTTTCTATTATTACAACAATAATATTCACATAAGACGATAACCAAAAATAATTCAATCATTAAATGTTAGTGGACCAAACATTGCGCATGTATAATATCCACATATTAATGAGAACAATTTTTAATCCAAAAGTAAATCATTGATATTCATTATTGAAATTATTTAAACTTGTTTTTAGTACAAAATGACTACCCTTGGCATGTCTACATCGACACCCATAACAAGTTCAGACAAAATTCCCACATAATATCCAAAATGAAACTGGCACGCTGGCCCCAAACAAAAAGAGTATCAAAAATGTCTGACAATATAACTCATCAAATCAAACAACAAACAAACAATAACGAACATCAACGCTTCAAACCTAGAGACTCTAACATCTCCTTGACAAGTTTCTCTAGATCCACTATCCCCCAATGCATCTCGTCTCTCGCAATATCATTTAAAACCTTCAACTCCTCGTGCTCATCCATCTGCCCTTCAAGATACTTTGCTTTTCCTATGGATGAGTCCAGATCTCTGCGCAGTGCGACGAGCTGTTGATCGCAGTGGCAATATCGGTCTACCCTATCTCCTTTCTGCTTCTTGGAAGCAGATGCCATCACAGCACATGATGTAGGTGCGATATCCCCAGCGGGTCTAGTCCTCTTCCTACGACGATAATAGACTAACAGTGGCGTAGTAGGAGCGCGTGACTCTAAGATAGGCAAAGAAGACTCAGACAAAACAGGTGGAGGGATCTCAGCAACAGGCTCGATCACAGCAGCAAGTGGGACGACTGATGGCTCTAATGGTCGAGCCGTGTCAATAGTGGCGTCCACCACTGGTGCGATACTAGGAGATCCTCTGACAGTAGGGACACCCCTGATAACGTCACAGATAACTGGTACAACGCCAGATGATCGTACCGTCTCGTGGATCGAGTGAGGAACATCATCATCATTTATCCACCCATTGCTAGTGAAAGCGTATCGGGGGTCTACCTGGCTGGCAAAAGCAGCAGGGTCGACGTTGAAAGATGAGGTAAGCTCGGTAGTACCAACCATCTGTGGAGTCGTGATAGGTATCTCTGGTGACATAGGTCTGGGCGAAGTCTCGAAATCTGGCTCGTAACCTGAGTCGTAGATCTCGATGACCTCGTGTTCGTGTGACATCTGTGACACATATATAACCGTACAAGTAAGTGCGTAATCAAAATGAACAGTAACACATAAGGCCAAATAAACAGAGAATCACGTATGCACTTAAACACATAATGGTTTTCATACATGATAAAAATTTTCTATGTTTATTTAAAAATCTTGGCTTCGAGAATTTTGGACTTTATATCTCAAAATTCTTCGGTTGAAGTCTAGTGTTTTCTCCCGAAAACATCTAGTTCGCTAACAACCATTGGCTCTGATACCAACTTCTGTCACACCCCAAAAATGTCGCAACGGAATATTAAACGTAGTGATGACAGAAGTTGGTGCCCATTTATATCTTGTTGAACGATGCATTTAATTGTTGGACATATTGATTTATTTTAAACATAAGTTATTAAACATTATGTTTTAAGACATGACACAATCACATAGTTAAGTTGTCTTTGATCCTCGCAGATCTTATTACATACGTCCCATAAAGTTTAAAAGTTTGTCCAACATTTTCAAATAACACAACATGCATCATCAAACACAAGATACGCCATGATTCCCGAAGCCGAACTCAAGTACCTGTAGAACACGTTTAAAATCAAGTGTCAACAAAGGAATGTGAGTTCACATATTCAAATCTATCAATTTGATCCAAAGGAAAACTTTCCAATTATGTGTTTATTTTAAAACATCCAAATAATTTTTAGAAAGTCCATTTACTTCCTTAATAAAATTCCATGGGTCATCCGTCGTAAGTTTAAAAACCCAACATTAAGGCATTTTCCCAACTTTTGTATATTAAATTCATAGCGTCAATGTTCAGACTCGTATGTTAGCTAGACAATACGAACTATATATTTACCATGCAGGGATAATCAATGCTAGACAATAACCAGAATCTAAATTCGTCGTTTGACTTGACACGGGGCAACCGGTCACGACGGGGTTGTTAACCCGATAGATCTACCAACAATTCCTCGCGTACATTACTTAATCGATTAAACGACATCATTGGCGCAGGGTCCATATTGAGACCATATATGATGTCTGCCTCACGTACAATATATATATCCTAAAAATTTAATATACGAAGTTGTACGAATCCCCTGAAATCCCCACCGAAATGTAAGCCAATGCTGTTACTTACTCTCTTGAGACCAGGCAGCATTCGTTCCAACTTCACGGTCGGTTTCTCCTCGGAAACACCGTACCATCCCAGTTTCTACTCCAAACATATTTTCATCAAAAACGTTTTATCTCGAAACGTATGATTTATCAAACTCCATATATTTTCAACAAAAATATATAATATATATTAAAAGGTAAGTTTTAATCCAAAAACATTATTAAACCCTTTTTGACGTGTTCTACCCCGAAAACATATACAAAGCAGTAAAAGAGAGGTTTAGTGACACTCACCTTTGGGTGCGTATTTTAAATAGCGCAATCCCAGAGATTGATTTCTACACGTCTTATTATATATATATGAGCGATTTTTAAATCAATATGAATATCACAAAAATCCTAAGTTTCTCCATTTCTTATAATTGTCACATAACTTTGAGATTTTCTCGAAAAGTTCTCGTTTTTATTATGTTGGCACGTTAATATATATATGAGTTCATATATATATATTTTTAAGATTTTGCGCTTTGAAAGATTTTTTTGGTGACCGTTATCGTGTAAATCCATTAATACTCCCGTTTATACGTAATATATCTACGATTTGCGCGTGGTAATATATATACATAAACGCTCACATGAATCATTATCAAATCACGCTTAATTTCGTTAACTCATCTATTTTGTCATTTTTAAGGAAAATATACATAAATTATCTTATGTGTACCAATTTTCATGCTCGACAAACAAGTTACACATTTAACGCGATTTTACCGTTTCTATCCCACAAAACGAACAAGTATATAAGCATAAGCTAAATTTCCCAATATCATGTTAAAACTTAACATATTTTCACATTCACATGTTTAAATCACATAACACATCTTAACACATAAGGTTCACCCAAAAATTACCCATACTAGTGTTCATTGAAAAATGCGTATTTTAGCGATTCGGTAACATTTTCGGGCGTCGGAAGTCACGTATGACCAACCAAAAAGCAAGTAAACTTAAAATTAGTAAAAATACTTGTTTTTAAACTAAAAATATCAGTTTACTTACTGATCTAAATCATTTTTATAAAAATCATTCAAAAAGCAGATTTTTAACCGTTTTAACGCATAGTTTTGCGTTAAACATTACTATAATCATCCCAACTCGAAACGATACATGTTATTTACTTATTAACATAGTGGTTATAATCATATTAGTGCAGTTTTTGTGTAAGTCACATAAATCATGCGATTTCACGTATTTTACAACTTCTAAAGCACCAAGTATAACATGCAAGACTAGTAAACATCATGACAATGTTATATGTCAATTAAACACTTTAAAATAACTTTATTTTAGTGTTTATAATCTGATTAAAATTTATTTGTATTAAATCATACTCATATGATTATTTCATGTCTTCACATCATCATGTAAGTTCACATATGAGTATCTAATGCACTCACACAACATCATTACCATCACTTATGATCTAATCATGCTTTAAAATTCACTAACATCATGTTCTTACAAATATTACGCATATCACCATGATCATTCAAATCATTCTTATTTATTCATGCTTAGATCTTTCACATTTAAGATTGTATAACAACTTTTACATGCATGCATACATACATATATACATACATATATACGAAATATATACACACACATACTTACAAAAATTTACTTTTCAATATATCACTTTCAAATCTCTAATCACTTTAGAACATTCTTGTATGACACTTAAAAGTTCCTTCATGCATCATACTTTTCAAGGAATCAAATAAATCAAGAAATCTTTCATCAAAAATCAAAATACAACTTATGCACATACATACACACACATTCGGCCATATATACATACATGCATACACCCATTTTTATTTTGTTTAAAAACTCATTCATTGTTAGTTTAAAGTTTGTGATTAATTCCAAGTTCAAGAGAAACCTTCAATCATCTCTATCATTATTAAAAATCAAGAAAGTGGTTTTGAAAATAAGTTTATACCTTCAAGATTTCTTAGTGGGTTTTTCTGAAAAAGATGATGATATAAGGCCTTGTTCTTGCTTGAATCTACTTGAAATCACCTCCAAACCTCCTTACAAGCTTGAAATCACCTTGTAATGCCTTTGAATCTTCATGAAATAGTTTAAAAATCTTGAATGGGTGTGTGTAAGGGGGTGTTCAGCCGTTTGTGTTCAAGAGGAAGAGAGAGAGTGATTTTGAAATGGGTTTTCTTGAAAGTTGAAGTTTATGGAAGCTTGTGTATGCTTAATCAATACTCTACATTCTCTAAGTGTTACATGTGTCCTATTGCAAGAATCAAGAGAGTTTTGGCAGCCATATGTGCCGCCACATATCCCTCTCACACACACCATTATATACACATACATATGATATATATAAATTAGGTTAAAAACATGTATTTTACTGAATACCGGGTATTTTATCTAGTGTTTTAATCCCGTTTTAGTGCGTTTTAAATTATTTTTATCATTCTATAAAAATAATCACTTAAAATTATTAATGAAATAATTACCAGTTGCCTTGACTGGCTGCGTTGATAGTATTTTGTCTAATACGCGCAGTGTCGCGCGGTACGCGCTCAAACTCGAAAAAATAGAGTTTCTTAGCGCTTTAATTTATCTTTCCTCATGGATATGATTAAAATTACTAATCTGTCACACCCCCAAAATCCACCATGCGGAGTATCACCACTTGGAGGCGTGACATGACAAGGATCGAGCCACCAATCATATTGAACAACGTAAATTAAATAAATAAAACTAACCACAATACAATTGGTGACCAAAAGCTAGTTAACCAAGTTCAAATTAAACAGCGGAAGCATAAGATTGGAAAACAAAACATAAGTTTAATAAGTTCATAAGTTCAAATGTTTAACATAGGACTCGACAGTCCATGTCCCACAACGACCTCCTCCTCGTGCAAGCTCCATAAGTACCTAACGACCTGCAAGACATGTAACAACAAATCAACAACAAAGTAGAGCGAGTTCACAGTAGGTGTTTGTTATAAAGTAGTTTTCAAGAACTATGACTTTGTTTGCAATTGCAGGTTAAATCCACTTTCCTTATTTTTCCCAAACCATAAACGGTGGGGGCTACCCCGTGTTGTAAACCACTAGACTAGGTGTATATATATGTGTCCTTCCCAATCTGAGGACAGAGGTACATATTAAATATGTAGGTTTAGCGCTGGTGTCCTTCCCAATCCGAGGACAGTGGTACGTAGTGAGTACATAGGTTTAGCGCTGGTGCCCTTCCCAATCCGAGGACATAGGTACGTATAAGAATATGTAGGTTTAGCGCTGGTGCCCTTCCCAATCCGAGGACAGTGGTACGTAGTGAGTACGTAGGTTTTGCACTGGTGCCCTTCCCAATCCGAGGACATAGGTACGTATAAGAATACGTAGGTTTAGCGCTGGTGCCCTTCCCAATCCGAGGACAGTGGTACGTAGTGAGTACGTAGGTTTAGCGCTGGCGTCCTTCCCAATCCGAGGACGGAGGTAAGTAGTCTAGTAGTGGTGAAAGTACAAGTTCCGTCTCAGCTATTTAAATCCCATTCCCAACCACCGGGAATCCCATGCCTTAGTAAGAGTGTGAACTCACCTTTGGTTGCTCGGTTTAACTCTCAAAAATAGCTAATAGTCAAGGCCGGTCAATCACGTCCTAATATGATTACCAGTTAGTCATTTAGTGGTTTTCAAATAGAGCACAAAGTTCCTACACGTATCTATCACATAACATGCATCACTTTAACGGTTTATGACCATATAAGCTTCCCACTTTAACGGTGTAGTGTAACATTTGTGACTAAATTGGTAATGGTAAGTTATATTCCAAGTAACATGTTTATTTAAGTTGGTTATTTGATTTATAGTGGGTGTTATGGTAAACGGGGACCACGACTAGTCAAAAATAATAAAACAGTGTATTTGTCAAAAATTTAGTGTCCCGGGTAATGTCCGGTTGTTCGGTTAAATACTGTTTCGTTAAAGTGTTTAATTATTCCGTAAAGTGTCTATTATATATATTTTTGTAACACTTTTAATTCCTAACACATAGGAGAATATTCAGGACCATTTAGTCAATTTTTTTTCTGCACATGACTAGTGTGCTAACAAACACATGTAAGTGTGACGCAGTGATCAGAAAGCAGTTTAGTAATTCAACACAGTCATCAAGCATTTTAATTATCATTAATAATCGTACGGATACATGTAATTACGAGGGTTGTCACATTCTACCCCTGTTAAGAAAATTTCATCCCGAAATTTAGTGCGTGGTTACTGAGGAAGCTAGTTAACTTGTGTTGTTTACTGGCTTTTCCTGGAGTGTCACATCATCCCCCCGTTGATTTGGAATTTCGTCCCGAAATTCTGTAGTAGCTTCAGCCTCAGTAGTGCATGCACTTTTTTTAAACAACTGGTGATACTTGAGTTTCATTTGGTCTTCTCGTTCCCAGGTATACTCTGGGCCACGACGGGAATCCCAACGAACTCGAACAAGAGGTATCCTGGTATGCTTGATAACCTTAACATCTCGATCCGTAATCTCTACTGGTTCCTCGACGAATCGCAGCTGGTCGCGATTGTGAGCTCCTTTAAAGGAACTATGAGGGTCTCATCTGACAGACACTTCTTCAGATTCGACACATGGAAAACATTGTGAACTCCGCTGAGTTCTTCAGGTAGATTCAACTTGTAAGCGACCTTGCTAATTCTCTCAATGATTTCAAACGGTCCGACATATCACGGGTTGAGTTTGCCTCGCTTGCCAAAACAAACTACACCTTTCCAAGGTGAGACTTTGAGTAGCACTCGATCCCCAACTTGGAACTCGAGTGGTTTCCTGCGCTTATTAGCATAGTTTTTCTGACGGTCACGAGCTGCCGCCATTTGTTGTCGTCTCTGGGCAATTCTCTCAGTTGTATCTACTACAAGTTCTGGGCCTGTGATTTGACTGTCGCCAACCTCTGCCCAACAAAGAGGTGATCGGCATTTCCGTCCGTACAACGCCTCGAACGGAGCGGCCTGGATGCTGGTGTGGTAGCTGTTGTTATACGAAAACTCCACTAGCGAGAGGTGCTTTTCCCAGCCATTACCAAAATTGATTACACATGCCCTAAGCATCTCTTCAAGGGTGTGAATGGTACGTTCAGATTGCCCATCCGTCTGTGGATGATATGCCGTGCTCATGTCTAATCGAGAACCAAAGGACTTGTGCATAGCTTGCCACAATTCGGATGTAAAACGTGGGTCACGATCAGAAATGATGGAGGTAGGCACTCCGTGCCTTGATACTACTTCCTTTAGGTAGATGTCAACAAGAGTAGAAAACTTGTCGGTTTCCTTGATAGCCAAGAAGTGTGCAGACTTGGTCAATCGATCCACGATCACCCAAATGGTATCATTTCCGCGTTGGGATCTAGGCAGGCCAGTAACAAAATCCATGGAAATTTGCTCCCATTTCCATTTCGGGATCTCTGGTTGTTGGAGTAGGCCTGATGGTTTCTGATATTCAGTCTTGACTCTCGCACAAGTCAAACATTTGCTAACGTAGGTTGCTATGTGGGATTTCATACTAGGCCACCAGTACGTAGTCTTGAGATCATGGTACATCTTATCCGAACCAGGATGTACTTAATAACGAGACTTATGTGCTTCATCCATCACAAGCTCGCGTAAGCCTCCATAAAGTGGAACCCAGATGCGCCCTGTTATGTAGTAAGCGCCGTCTTCCTTTTGATCTAGCCGCTACCTCGATCCTCGTAGGGACTCAGCCCTGATGTTCTCTGCTTTCAACGCTTCAACCTGAGCATCTCGTATTTGGGTAGGAAGGCTAGAGTGAATGGTAAGCTGTAACGCACGTACACGCTTAGGTATAGTATCCTTTCGACTGAGGGCGTCGGCCACAACATTGGCTTTTCCCGGATGATACTTGATCGCACATTCGTAATCATTCAAGAGTTCGACCCATCGACGTTGTCGCATGTTTAACACCTTTTGCTTGAAGATATGCTCGAGACTCCTGTGATCGGTGTAAATGGTGCACTTGGTACCGTACAGGTAATGTCTCCATATCTTAAGTGCAAAAACAACTGCTCCCAATTCCAAGTCGTGTGTAGTGTAGTTCCTTTCGTGAACTTTAAGTTGGCGCGATGCGTAGGCAATGACCTTGTCACGTTGCATCAACATGCAACCAAGTCCTTGGATGGAAGTGTCCCAATAAACCACAAAATCATATGTGCCTTCAGGCAATGAGAGGATAGGCGCGCTACAAAGTCTATCTTTCAAGTGCTGAAAAGCAGATTCCTGTGCATCACCCCAACGGTGGGTGACACCCTTCTGAGTTAGCGAAGTGAGAGGTTGCGCAATCCTCGAGAAATCCTTGATAAACCTTCTGTAGTATCCTGCTAAACCCAAGAATTGGCGGATTTCTGTTGGTGTACGGGGTGCAGGCCAGTTCTTGATCGAATCAATCTTGGATGGATCAACATGAAACCCATCCTTGTTTACTACGTGGCCTAGAAAGTGGACTTCGCGAAGCCATAAGTCACATTTCAAGAATTTGGCATACAACTGCTCTGCTCGAGGAAGTTCCAGGATGAGTCTCAGGTGTCATTTGTGTTCTTCCTGACTCTTTGAATAGATCAGGATGTCGTCGATGAATACAGTAACGAACTTATCCAGGTAAGGCTTGCACACTCTGTTCATGAGATCCATGAAGACTATAGGTGCATTTGTCAATCCGAAAGGCATAACTAGAAACTCATAATGGCCGTAACGGGTTCTGAATGCCGTTTTGGAGACGTCCTCATCTCGGACTCTCAGCTGATGAAAGCCTGACCTTAGGTCAATCTTGGAATAGAAACTCGACCCATGCAACTGGTCGAACAAGTCGTCAATACGTGGGAGAGGATAACGATTCTTCACGGTCACCTTGTTAAGTTCGCAGTAGTCAATACACATTCTGAAGGTACCGTCTTTCTTCTTTACGAACAACACTGGAGCTCCCCAAGGCGAAGAGCTAGGACGTATGAAACCCTTTTCCAAGAGTTCTTGTAGTTGCGCGGATAGTTCTTCCAGTTCTGATGGAGCTAGACGATAAGGTGCTCGAGCTATGGGCGCTGCTCCAGGAGCTAGCTCGATTTGAAACTCAACTTGACGATGAGGCGGAAGACCAGGTAATTCCTCAGGAAATACCTCAGGAAAATCACGTACAATAGGTATATCTTCAATTCTCTTCTCTTCCATTGATGCGTCAGTAACGAGTGCTAGAATGGCAGTGTGGCCCTTTCGCAAACTCTTATGGGCCTTAAGGATAGAGATAATGCCTACGACAGCACCACTCTTGTCGCCATGAATCACGAGGGGTTCTTCACCAGAACGAGGGATGCGGACAATCTTCTCGTTGCAAAGAATTTCCGCTTGATGTTGAGATAACCAATCCATCCCAATAACAACGTCGTTCACTGACAGGAGTGTTACATGGTTGGCACAACAAGAACTAGCTGAAGAAGGATGACCGTCGTACAGGTTTGTAGTGTTAAGGTTCACTGAAATTTCCATCGAAGTTGTTGGGCTCCCCTCATGCGAAGGGGGAATAATTCACCTTTATCGATGAACTTAGATGAGTTTGCAGTTTATCGAGTTGGTAAGCAACCAAATTTAGAGGAGTTTCCTTAGGTCATGTGAATGAATTTAAAAATTATGCCTGTGTAGTCAAGAGGTTTCAAAAAAAAGGATGCAAAAACACGTTCAAGAGGGTATAGTCGTATCAATAACACATCACCATTCTCAGGTTTTAAGATGTGATCACCAATGATCGAGGGTTGAGCCTTCCAAATTCTCTAAACTAGAGTGAGTTCGTATTGATGTTTCTGCATGGAGAAGCGAGGACGTAATGTCACCGTGGTAAAGGAATGATGGTTTGGTCTAAGTCAATAGAAGAGATTAGGTATTGCATTAATTAACAAGTATAGGTTGGTACAAAGGCAAGCGAAAAGGTTTCACATAATTAAGACAGGCTTTCATAGGATCAAAATGCGACTCTGATAGTATAAGGGGGAAAAGGGTAAGGTAAATGTGTAATTCATCATGTCTGTCTGTAGGTTGAGTAATCCGTATCTCCAGAGACAATTCCAGTAATGGTAGATGGCAGCGCGACACGAAAGGAAGGTTCGTTGCATCATGGTCACGTGAGTATATCATTGGTCCAAAACAGAGTTTGGATGATAGGGTTTCGAGTGGTACAACGCCAAATGCGTGTAACTGTGACTACATTGCTTCTGGTGAAGACGACAGGTGAAGGTGATAAAGTTCGTCAACTGGGATGCGTGGGTTTAGTTCTCCTAAGCCCGAGTTCGTGCAAGCCAGGTCTGGTCTTCGTGGATGTTGACGTACGAACCGACTGTACGGAGGGTTAGATGGCGACGTCGTGTCGAGGTAAACGTACGAGTAGATAGAATGCATAAACAGTCGTTGTAGAGGGGTGACAAGAAATCAGGAAAGAATTTGATCACTACACGTCAAGTTTCAAGTAAAAAGTTGGGTGTCATAAAGAACGCAGTAGAGCTAGTAGACAACATGCTATTACCCTAAATAAACATACCATATACAGCACACCATGCAAAAGTAATCTAGCAAGTAGGCAATATAAACTTAAATCATACCACCTAAAGTGTTGAGCCTTGCACGTGGAGCGAAGCGTCGTTGTGGATCGTTGAGCACGGTACAGGTTATAGTCTGGTTTTGTCAAAAAGCTTTTCCCCTTTTTAAAACCAAGTTCACTATAACCAATGGCTCTGATACCAATCTGTCACACCCCCAAAATCCACCAGGCGGAGTATCACCGCTTGGAGGCGTGACATGACCAGGATCGAGCCACCAATCATATTGAACAACGTAAATTAAGTAAATAAAACTAACCACAATACAATTGGTGACCAAAAGCTAGTTAACCAAGTTCAAATTAAACAGCGGAAGCATAAGACGGGAAAACAAAACATAAGTTTAAAAAGTTCATAAGTTCAAATGTTTAACATAGGACTCGACAATCCATGTCCTACAACGACCTCCTCCTCGTGCAAGCTCCATAAGTACCTAACGACCTGCAAGGCATGTAACAACAAATCAACAACAAAGTTGAGCGAGTTCACAGTAGGTGTTCGTTATAAAGTAGTTTTCAAGAACTATGAGTTTGTTTGCAATTGCAGGTTAAATCCACTTTCCTTATTTTTCCCAAACCATAAACGGTGGGGGCTACCCCGTGTTGTAAACGACTAGACTAGGTGTATATATATGTGTCCTTCCCAATCCGAGGACAGAGGTACATATTAAATATGTAGGTTTAGCGCTGGTGTCCTTCCCAATCCGAGGACAGTGGTACGTAGTGAGTACATAGGTTTTGCGCTGGTGCCTTTCCCAATCCGAGGACATAGGTACGTATAAGAATATGTAGGTTTAGTGCTGGTGCCCTTCCAAATCCTAGGAAATAGCTACGTATAAGAATACGTAGGTTTAGCGCTGGTGCCCTTCCTAATCCGAGGACAGTGGTACGTAGTGAGTACGTAGGTTTAGCGCTGGCGTCCTTCCCAATCCGAGGACGGAGGTAAGTAGTCTAGTAGTGGTGAAAGTACAAGTTCCGTCTCAGCTATTTAAATCCCATTCCCAACCACCGGGAATCCCATGCCTTAGTAAGAGTGTGAACTCACCTTTGGTTGCTCGGTTTGACTCTAAAAAATAGCTAATAGTCAAGGCCGGTCAATCACGTCCTAATATGATTACCAGTTAGTCATTTAGTGGTTTTCAAATAGAGCACAAAGTTCCTACACGTATCTATCACATAACATGCATCACTTTAACGGTTTATGCCCATATAAGCTTCCCATCTATTCCCATTCACAAGCAAACATACGACATTGCACATAACACATATAACATGTTAGATCATTCTCAGATAACCTACCCGACATTTAGACACGCAAATTACTACTTATGTCGTTTCAGCTTTTATATTCAAAACTGGGCTGTTTTCGGGGATTTTAATAAAATAGTTAACTTGTTTCAAAAATTCCCAACTTTTTACATAATGTCTTAAACGATCCAAATTTTATTGTGTAAAAATCTCAGGATCCAATTCATCACCAATATTTTATAAAAATTCATTTTCCGGACTGCAATCAGATTCATCTTTTTCTGATTGCAGTCCACGGAATAATTTATTAAAAAATTCATCGTAAGTTCGATTTATGAAATTCTAGTGGGATAATTACAAATACATCAATGGTCATCTACTGTACAAATTTCATGAGCTGATTCAACATAGATTTCCAGTTATGACTAAAACCATATCACCCATTTACTGCAGCAAAAACTCAGCTTTAGCTGCTGTTACAAAACGGGTCTTTAAAAATAGTGAACGAAGTCCAAAACATTTCTAGTAATCAACCAGCCAGCTTTTTAATATTCTAATGCGAGTTATATTGGTTCCGTTAACATGTTCAGCGAATAAAAACATTTCTTGTAATCAATATTAACAAGTAAATCATCAAGTAATCAACAACGAAATCAAAACAACTTCATACTAACATAAATACATCATGTTTCATCTTTATATTAAGCTTTATGTTCATCTTTTGGTTCTTGTTCTTTAGTGATTTGAACATACTAACATACTACAACTTTTGTTCACAAAAACAAGATGAACAAGGGTGTACAAGTAACTTACTACTAGCACAAGGCTAGGGTAGAATCTAGTGAAGAAGATGTTGAGAAAAGATGATGAAAAAGCCAGAATAAAGCCCTTCTTGAAGCTCCACAAGATGCAAGTCTCTTGTATCCACCTTCTACACTTGAATGAGACTTGAATAAAGGATGAAGATGGTGGTTTAGGGGTGGTGATGGTGGCGGTTTGGGGTGGAGCCGAAAGAGAGAGAGAGTGAGTGAAGTGAGAGAGTGATCTTGAGGAATGATGAGAAATCTAGAGCTCCATGATTTTAAAGATCATTTCACATATCTTGGTTACTTACACAAGCTACAATCTAATAAAATAAGAAGATAAAATCTTGGACAAGATTAGAAGTATGGTGAGGATGTTGGGTGGTCCACAAGGGACCGATTTCGGTTCAAGGGGGGGGGGGGGTTAGTGTAACATTTGTGACTAAATTGGTAATGGTAAGTTATATTCCAAGTAACATGTTTATTTAAGTTGGTTATTTGATTTATAGTGGGTGTTATGGTAAACGGGGACCACGACTAGTCAAAAATAATAAAACAGTGTACTTGTCAAAAATTTAGTGTCCCGGGTAATGTCCGGTTGTTCGGTTAAATACCGTTTCGTTAAAGTGTTTAATTATTCCGTAAAGTGTCTATTATATATATTTTTGTAACACTTTTAATTCCTAACACATAGGAGAATATTCAGGACCATTTAGTCAAAAAAAAATTCTGCACATGACTAGTGTGCTAACAAACACATGTAAGTGTGACACAGTGATCAGAAAGCAGTTTAGTAATTCAACATAGTCATCAAGCATTTTAATTATCATTAAATAATCGTACGGATACATGTAATTACGAGGGTTGTCACAATTCTAATCATAACAGACTATTTTTAGGATTTTAACATTGATCGGGTGGTCACCGACGTTCGTTTCTCATTTTAATCGTTATGCGATCATTCTTTTATCGTTGCCAACATAATTTTTATAAACGTTTGAATTTACCAACACAGCAAATATCATACATAAATATCACAATCAGTCACAAACAGCCTTTTTACATATTCACTACACATATTACTATCGTACGGTACGGCCTGAAAGGCCGGGTGTCACAGATCCCGCTTTGCCCTATTAACAATAAAAATTGACCCATCCATTTTCCCGCCCAAACTTACCTGAGGTTGCACCACAAGCTGACACGTGGCCCAAATTCTTTTCATTTATTATATATAACTAGCGGTAAGACCCGTGTGCAAACACGGGTGGTTTCTTAGAAAACCATGCATAACACATATTGATAGAACATATAGATACATGTATAGATATTGTACCAAAATGTGTTATCTATTATAGCTAAACGAAAACTATAAGTACATATAAAAGATGTCTAACAAACTTAATAAAAGATGTCTAACAAACTTAATAAAATTCATCAATTACATATGATTATTTCCATTCTCTTATTAAAAAAAAGAGAGTATCCACCCATTGACAATGTAAACTCTTATAAACATAAGTACATATAAAAGATGTCTAACAAACTGAATAAAATTCGAATACAACTTAAGTTTTAACAAACATTAACTAAGAACATACGATCACCTGCCTAAACAAAACACATCAAACCTCAGTCAAGAATTTGTTACGCAGCAACATGTCCTTTGCTACATGTGATCTGGTTAAGTATGCTACTGGAGACAATGTATCAGCTGTTGATCCAACAATCTCCCTATACAACAGATGATACGAAAACCCTTCTTTATTACTGATTTTTATTTCTCATCAACATCTACCTGATTTGTCCTTTGAATTGTAGTTCATAGTCCAGGGAGAACATGTCTTCTTCATCGTCCCTTTCAAGTTGAAGGTCCAACAAATCTTGGAGATCGTATGCATTCAGATTATATGCACTATCCATTTTAATCTCTTCAACACTACCATCTGATCTGATCAAAGTCAATACTTGGGTTTTTGAGCCTGACTTCAACTTTACTATTTTTGGATCACTTAGTTTTCTTGGACAAAGAATTATTGAAGATGAGTTTGGTGATTGTGGTCTGCTAACTAAATTTGCAATTGGTTTAGATAAATCAGATGAAGAGAGAAGGTTTTTCAGAGTATCGATTTTTAGAGACAGAGCAGCAATTGTAGGAAAGACTGGGTTTTGAAGAACATTTGAATCTTCAGCTCTAAGTTCTTCCAGCTTTTTGTAGGTCTCAACTATCTTCAGTTTAGACCATATGGCAATGGATCTAGCTGGACCATAACCAGCAAACACAAGCTCTGCTCTCATTCTTTTAAACTTCAATGCCTCATCTGAATCCACTGTTTTAACTTTCTTCCAATTAGGTGGAGTTGGCTTTACCAGAGGATCATTGTGCATTTTTGTGATTCTATCAATCTCTTCTCTAAGAGCATCTGCTGACCAGTTTTTGAATTGATCTTCAGTTGCCTTATATGGTTTGTACTTCATAATGTGTGCAACATAAGCATCCCTCAGTTTCATCTGAAGTTCAGGAATTACTGGCCTCTCAGACATGGATTTACTCACGTCCCTAGCATAGTCTTCAAGTTTTACGACTTTGCTAAGCTGAAATGATAAAAACCTCTGGTATTCCCTGTCATCCATCCTTATGCTTTTCTCTCTTGCTATAACCTCAGCCTGTGATACTTTTAATTTCAGATACTCATCTAAGTTTTGAGGCTTCTTATAGCTATAAAGAGATGGGAAGGATCTTTTAGATGGATCCTCTATTGTGAAGAATGATTCAATTTCACCTTTAACAATGACTTACTCCAATGGATATTGAGCTTCCAGATGAATGACTGATGGTAGTGTAGAAATTGTAAGAGATGAAGTAGGTTCTCTGGGTGGAAATGACGAGCAAGGATTGTTTTGAATGGAGGCAGATGATATAGGGATTGCTGATTTAATCTCCTCATCATCTTCTAACACAATATGAGTTTTTCTCTTACGTGTGGAGATGATTTCTGGTGAAGGAGAATGTTATGGTAGTGAAGATAAATGTATGGGAAATCTTTGTGACATTGGAGGTGGTTAGATTGTGGTTGGTGTAGTGAAAATGATCATGGCAGATGTTTGACAAACTTCTTCTGAAATAACTGGTGTCTCAGTAGCTGTTTGGTAAACATCTGCTAATACTTTTGTTATATCAGCATCTATTGATAGAATGGGTGATGATGGTGTTGAAGCTATTTTCTCCTTCTTTTGTGGTGTTTTTTTTGGAGAAGGTTTGGATTTAGGTTGAGCAGGGGATACAATTTCTGTAGGATTAGCTTTTGAATCTGGTGGCAACTTTCTCAGTGAATCTTTCTCCCCCTTTTTGGCATCATTATCATCATCATCATCTTTCTCAAAGATTGATGTAGGGGTGGAGCCAGTAAGTTTCAACAGCTATTCCTTAATGTTCATAATGTCCGCTTGTGTGTCTTTATAACTGGCATCAACCAAATTTCTGATAAATTCCAAACTGAAAGTGTGGTTACTTTCAGCCAAATTCCTCTGAGCTTGAAGGATGGGTTGCATAGAATTCCAAAGCTCATTGGCAATTTCCTGTGTGGTAGGTTGACTTTTAAAAAGCTCTATCATCTGCTTAATCAATTCTTTCATTTCAGTAACATCTGTTTCAATGGTAGACACTCTAACCATCAAATCCTTATAACTTAATTCATCACCTACTTTAATATGATCATCTGAATTCCCACCTGTAATGGTTGTATTTGTTTTAATAATAGGAGAAGTCTCCATATCATCAGAAACAGATGCCCCTTTTTTCTTGGTTCTGGGGACTTCCCACTAAAGCAGAGATTACAGTTGTAACCTCATCAGTGGTTGCCTTCAAGGGAGTCTTAATGATGTAACCAATGTCCAACTGATCACCAATGGGTTCAACAGTTGTAATGGCTGCTCCACTTGAACTACCACCAAGAGTTTCGTAATACTCAACGGGGATAACCTCCTCAACTGTTTGTAGGATAGCAGATTGAATTGGTTCAGACACAGTCATTTGTTGTGCTCTACTCTCAGTAATGTGTGCATTAGAGGAACTGTTTTCTTTCTAAAACTTTCAAACAGGGGTAATATTGTTGATGGAACTTGAGAAGAGGGTTGTGGTGTAGAAAGCGTGATTGCCCTGGGAGAGGGACTTTTAAACATACTTTCATATGAAAGGTCTACTTCATGTTGTGGTGTCCCTGTGCTTACAACATGATCCTTTTGTGAGGATACGTGAGAAGTTTGGATGGGTTGAGATCTTTCCAACAACTGTGAGAAAGTAGCAGCAGTGGTTTCAAGTGACATTTGTGTTGTCACTGCATTAAACTCTGGGATCTCATCTTCCAGATGAACCTTTTTATTTTGTTTGATTTTGGTGGGCTTTTTGGATGTGACATGTTTCTTTTTGCGTTTTCCTGGTGTGTGTTTCACAACACCGGTTGTGGTGTCATGATCACCAGGAGCAGTTGTCTCAACAACAGAGGTTTGAGCAACAGATGTGGACGCATCTAAAACAGGCTCATCCCCCTTTGTTTCTGTTCTTGAAACTTCTGACTCTTTATCCATAAGTCTGGTAAAAGTTTTACTTGTAAGACTATTTATTTGAAAAGCTACACCTTGTTCAAAATATGTTTGTGACACTTCTTTTCGTAGGTAGTAGCTTAGAAGTCTTGGATACAACAGAAAAGCATTACTACGAACACCTTGTTTCAATTTTTTCACATTTTTCACATTATTTAACAAATCAGAAAATAGTGCTTGTGATAAATTGTAATAAGATTTTGTTAAAATAGCATAACCCAAATACTGAATGTTTAAAGGTATCTCATTAAATGCGGTGGTCTTGGCTAAGAGACAAGTTAAAAGAGTATGAAACAAAAATTTCATTAGCGGAGGGAAGTTTGGTTTGTACATAGTAACTTCCTTTAATTGTGCATCATACCCTCTTTCAATGAACTCTGTATGAAGTTCAGATTTTTCGAAATTGGTCTTACCTCCCAAGTCGTCCAATGCAAATGTAGTAGAAATTGTGAAGGGAGAAATTCATACCACACTTTTCCCGACCTTAGATGTGATGGCAACTGGATTATTATCTTTAGACTCTATTTCAGCATTAAACCAAAATTGTCGGAGTGTTACTGTATGAACCGGAGCATCAGCAGTAAGGATTGATTTGTATTTTGATGAAGTTAAAAGGTCAATTATTGAGTGAAAGCTGGTATTTTTGCTGGTTTTCTCGAAGATGGGGAGGTAGTTGTGAGGGTTTTTGATGTTCAGAGACATGATCGGAGAAGAAGGTGATTTGGGGATGAAACAGGGTTTAAGTTGGAGGGTTTTTAATAAGTTGGAAACTGTTTTTGAGAATTTTGAATTTGAGACGGCAGTGGTAGAAGCTCGATTTAGGGATGAAACAACTTTTATATAGAGAGAAAAAGCGAAGGCTGACGTGGCAGTAGTTACAAATATATGATGGTTAAGATCTGTCAACGTCAGAACCTCTCTTGCGACAACCGATGACAGTTGTTTGGAAACCTCTGTTGGTCGACTACAAAAATTGGGAACAGTGTGAGTCAAACAGTCGTTAGATAAACAGAAGTTATGAGAACAGATGATAACTTTTAGCAGTTGTTTTATTTTTACTAACATCTGTCCAACTCAGAATCTCTCTTATGATAATGGATGATAGTCAGCAGTATAGTAAATCAACAGTAATTAGGATAAACAGAAATTATGACAACAAACGGTACCTTTTAGCAGTGGATGTATTTTTAGACAAGCAGAAGTTTCAAAAACAGTTGTTTTCAACAGCTGTAACTCAACAGTCGTAAGTCTAACATCTGCTATTACCCCAACCACTGTTAGTATCAAAACCTCTGTTGAGCATTTTAAGATTGAATATCATCTGTTGTTCGTTAACATCTGTTATTCCATATAGCAGACCTTTGCATCTTTAGACATTCATTCATCAGCAGATGCTCTCTTTTGTTGACTCTTTGTAATTAGGTCTTACCGCAAATTCTTCAAAAAAACTGTTATTGATGAATAAATATTATAGATGTTACACATCAACATCAACATCAATATCAGTCTGCAATCCTTAGATGTTATTCAAAATTATATAATAATACTTAGGAATGACTGAAATAATTAAAATGAAGATGCGACAACAAAGATTAATTGTATTAAAATTTATTCATTTATTCAACAGTGGTAAATCAACAGTCGTTAGCATAGACAGTTGTTTCATAAGAGGGTTCGAATATATGACAACAACAGCATGCTTATACAAAGGTCTACAATTACAATTTCACATACTATGCAACATCTAATCTAATGGACTAACAAACTCCCAACATCTGCTATTTAACCTAACCACTGTTACTATAAAAACCTTTTGTTGGCTCAACATATTTTGAACAGCATATGTTGTTCTTTAACATCTGGTCTCCCATACAGACCTTTCCTTCTTCAATCTTTCATCATTAGCTGATGTTCTCTTTTACCACACTTTAACTATAACATACCTTTTACAACTCCAAATATTGACTCTCTGTAATTTGCAGGAGCATAGATTCTTCAAAAAACTGCTATCAATGATCAAATTTTATACCTTGTTTTATCTTTGCACTCATCTGTTCACCATTAAACCAACCCTTGATCATATTAAACCTCTGTTAACTTACCAAACATCTGTTCAGACACATTTCAACATCAACATAATCTAAATCAAACTCAAACACTAAATAAGTAAAACAAAAACGCAACAACATAGATTCATAAGATTAAAATTTATTCATTTATTCATGACATTAAAAGTCCAATAATTACATAACATAGTGAACAACTAAACTTTCAAATCTAACAATAACAGCAAGAATTAATAAATTTTAGCTTCAACTCCATCGATTGCTGAACCTCTCGATGTATGTCCTTCAGCATCGCCATGAACTCCGCGTCTCTATCACCGCACTCTATATTACTGACAACACAAAGCTCACGAACGGAAGTTGAAGGCATCCATATCAAATTTCTGGAAACCTGCTCTCTCGTGAACAGGCCAACTTTCAATCCATCAAAACATCTCTTCAGCTCTTGAAGAGTAGCCCTATCTTCATACACATCTTCCTCGATTTGCCTGACAAAATGCTGCTTTAAATCATCTGATTTTGCAGAAGTGAATGACGCCATCTCAATAAACTATATTACTCGACTTTCCTGAAAGTATGATATCTTCGTAGGAAAACGTGATGAAAAACAGGTGAAGTGGCTATGAGTTTATATACTAAAATATCTAACAATGAAAGAAATCACACTTAAAGTCATTGTACATTTAATAATCTAATCAATCAAAACGTGTAGACTTAACAGAAACATATTAATGTATATTTCAAAACAACAGTCTTTTAATGCAAAAACCTTTTCAAACCCCAACTTTCATGGGAAAACTGTAAAATTAAATATCAAGAAACCCAAGGGACAAATTTTTGAACTTCAAAGAACAAAAGCAGATTATCATAATTATAATTAACCTCTTCATTTACCATGTAGAAGCGTTTTTAAACTCTATAAAAGACCGATGATTACTTTCGAAAAAAACATCAAATTGTCCTACAAATCACCGTCTGTCAAAAATTGTTCCAAATCAGAAAATCCAACAAAAAATCTACATGGCAAACTTCAGCTTCTACCACTGGTCAGACACCAGCGATGTTAAAACACAATTCTCGATTTGGTCACTCAAAGAAAAAAGAACAGACGAAGAACTAAACAGGAAATTCGACATAATCAATGACACTGATTACAACAAAACCTGGAACAACATAGCATTGCTTGACGAAGTCCTCCACTCTCCTCCATCAGATTTCTAGAAGAATGCAGAAGAATTTCTGACACAACTACTAAAACAAGATCAGAAAATCTGCAACATGCTAACTGATCTGAAAAACAAAAGAGAGCATGAAATCACATGGAGAAAGGCTAGAGTCTACGAAATCCTAGCATGCGTTAACTCTAGCGTGTAATAGTTTATAAATATTTCATTAAATTTCTATTTTTCTATGTAATAGTTTAATTTAATAATCTCAACATGCATCTTAACATATTCTAAAATGCCAGTGTCAATAAAAACTCTCAACATCATCAAAATTGTTTGTTCATAATCATTTTAAACTATAGGTAATCAAAATAAGAAACAAACCTAAAATGCAAATGTCTCCTCTCAACTGTTGTAGCTGATCTAACTTTTCACGATATTGCACGAATCTATACTTTATATAAAAGAAGAAAATCTCACTGACATAAGAAAAGCTGACTTTCGATTTAACGAAAATCGAACAATGCAACTCTCCAATCAAAGAAGGTAGAACATGCAACTTTTCACGATGTTGCAACAACGATACTGCAACATCGATGTTAAAAGGTTGATGTGTGAAGGGAAGCTTCATTGAAACGACGATGTTGGAACAATGATACTGGAATGATAACATGTAAACAGAAGTTCAAACACATGATATTGTAACGATGATATGTAAACAGAATCAACAAACATTCGAACAAAGAAGTATAATCGGAGATTAGCCGGATGAATCACGAGAAATATGCATTTGAGAGAGAGAGAGAGAGATACGCTCGCAGATATGACCGAGAGAGATACAGTTGAAATTTGAATGTGGAGCCAGATTCATATATCTTATTTATAGGATTCGAATATATGGTTTGAATTTTGAATCTGGAGCCAGAATTTTGAATTTGAACAGAGGTTTACTTTGTGAACAGGGGTTTGATTGTAAGGTGAAGGGCAGAGGTTTGAATAGAATTTTAAATGATTTTATATATTAGGATTTATGATGTAGTAATGACATAAGAAAAACATTGTTGGACAGCCTATCTGGCTGACACATCAGCTTTTCTTATATCATTGAGATTTCTCCTTTTATAGAAAGTATAGATAGATTCGGTTACAAACTAGTCAAACTAAAAAAAAACCAAGCCTATATTGTTTCACTACGTGGTTATACAACTTGTTCCGTCACTTTAATCATGTAACAAGAAACCACTTATATTTGCAACTTAAAACTTCGCGATCTTTTTACAAATAATAATAAGATAAGACCAGAGATGTTTAATTTCCAGTTTCAAACTAATTAAACTAAAGACGAAACCAAAATGAAATGTTTCAAAATGAGGTAATACAAGTTGTCTAGTCACCTTGGCCTAGTGGTGGAGTGACTTGGGTTCTCCAATGGAGACCCAAGTTCAATTCCCATTAGTGCCACTTTGGTGGCCACCGACACCCGCTTAAAGCCGGACCGAGGACACTCGAGGTCTCGGGTTTGAAACATGTTTCTTACCCCTCTTTGATGGCTATGGGTATTTGCCGCCAGGGATCCTTGTCGGGTGGTGAACTGGGAAGGGAGATCCCTTCCGCGGTCAGGGGTACCGTGCAACTACCCTTTTTTTTAATCGAGAGAAACCACTTACTTCTATAAACTAAAACTTTACTAATATTTTCTTGACAGAAAAAGACGAGCAAGAGAGTTCAATATTATGTTTCAAACTCGTTAAATATAAAACCAAACCCAGCCATACTATTTAAAACGGTTTAGGTTTCGATCATGATTGGAAAAGTCATCAGGCGCTCACTAGTCAGATTTAAGAGTACTCGGGAAGTACTCGTCCTAGGTGGAGATTACTCGGGAAGTAATTAGCCTAGGCGAACAATACTCGAGTCTCGGTAGCCTACTTTGTAGCGAGTTCTCAGGGAATACTCGAAGGATAGATGTAACTTTTTCAAGCATGGTTGAAGGGGTATGGTCCCAGATCTCGCACCAGCATGGCTGCGAGTGACCATTACCTTTGTCAAAAACCCCCACCTGCAAGAACTTATCTGTGTCCGTGCGGGCACGCGCGGACACAGCGGTCGAATCCATTCGGTCAAGGGATAAGAGGAAGAATTACCTGGCGTATGAAAATGGGTGATACACGTAGCGATGCGGCTTGGACATGTTGTTGTACGCGTTAACGGCTGCAGCATACCGCGCTTCAGTATCTACGCCATGGAACCCAGACCTTTCATCAGTAAATTTGCTTTGGAAAAAGGGGTTCACATGGGTAATGCATTGATTGTAACCAGCCTTGAATCCTGCCTCCCGCGCACGCTCCTTGACCTCATTTACAGCAGCTGCATTCTCAGGCGCGTCAAGAATGGTTCCAACAATCTGCAAAACACAAGTAACGAGGGTAAACAAAAGCAAAACCTAAAGACAACAAAGGCACCGGCTACTTACATGCCTGATACCGTGATCACGCATCCAGTCACGGTCTGCCTTAAGCTGATCTAAAGAGGAAATCAGGCTATCTCTGGCCTCAGCAGCCTCCCTTGCCCGCGCTTCAGCTTCCGCCGCGCGGGCAGTGACTTCCTCAATAATGGTCACCCGGTTCTGCACTTCAACCTATGAACAACAAAGCATACACAAGTATAAAAGAATAATCAAGTATACTTGTGAAACAAGGAAACAAACTCAAGTGTAAATACAACTCATACCTTGAGACCCTCGACAGCTTTGTTCAAATTGTTGCGATCAGCATCTGCCTCTTCAAGAGCCTTGGCACCGCGTGCCTCCGCTTCTTTGGCCTCTTTGGCAACCGCTTCAGCTGCGGCCTTCTCCTTTATTAAAGCAGCATTCGCTGCTTTGAGATTAGTCAGCTCCTAATGAACAAGCTTCCCTCCAACCCTTGCGTTCATCAGAAAGCAATTTGGCAAGAGTACGAACCTGTTTAAGGCCAGCTGTCGCAGCCCAAGCTTCAGTTTGCTTTTGCTTCTCAAAAGAAACCTTCTCCCTTCCAAGCTGCTCCACACCCTCCCGACCAGCCTTTGTCGTCGCCTCAGCCTCAGCCCGCAGGCGAACGATTTCTTCCTCCTTGCGCCCCAGAACCCTGTAATCCTCTATAATCGCATTCGCTATTATAGAGCTTCCAACAAGCATGGAAAAGATCTGGTTTATCCGGTTTTTCACGAGATAAACCACGGGCACGAAGAACCTCGAACGGGGTGCCCAAACCACTTAAGATATCCCTACAAGCTGAGGGATCATTCGAAATATCATCCCCTTGCATAACACTCCAAGGGGGACGATGGTAGTTCACACCCTGGTCTTCCGTGTAAGAACGGTAATAGAACTCCAGTTCAGACTCACCAGGCTGAATGAACGGCTCTTCAAAACCCGTACCCGCGGAGGCTGAACCATAAACCTTCTCGGCAGCAGGGGATTTTGGCTTCTCAGCATCAGGAGACTTCAGTTTCTCCCACCCCCTCAACATCAAGATCACGCGGCTCAATCAAATTGTCAGATGAATCCACCGTATCAAAGATGGTCTGACCTGCGGCTTTCTTTCCAGTATCTTCCGGTTGCGCAGAGGGCGGAGTAACCACTTAGATAGAAGGGCTTCTCCTGAACTCCTTATTGGCTCCCGAATCCGCAGCCGCGCCTCGCGGAGGAGAGGAACGAGCCTCAAAAAAGGAAAAAGTCTCATCAAGCGGTTCTACAACAAAGCAAAAAACAACTATCAGTTACAAGCTAAAAATAACAAACACTTGTACACATATGGTCAACCTACCAGTCACAACCGCAGGCTTTGGCTGCGAGATAGCAGCTGTCCGAGTCGTTCTCAACTTCGAACGTTTCCGCTCACCAGCAGCGGCATCTACCTTCCGCTTCTTCTCACCAGCCGCACCACCACCTACAACACCCAAACCCTCAAGGGTGTCAGACACTACCACGTAAATCGGTGTATCTGCGTAAATGAGAACGAGAGATACCTGCCACCTGCGGCACCAAAGGAGGAACAAAAGCCGGCTCATGCTTTTTCTTCGGATTACGGATCCGAATGATATGCGGCAACGAGGTAACCGCAAAGGACGTGCGGTTACTTGAGAGCTAAACTGGAGAACACGAACACCCCACAAAATAGGGATCTGTGTTTCATGTCCAGTTGATAAACATAAAGCGAGAACAAGGCATTTACAACATTGCATCAGCAACCGCAGAGGTTACAACTAGAGTTGTGGACGCTGACATCTTCAGTCACCGTCTCAAAGGTTGGTTCGACACACCAACAGGTGGCGATCAACCCTGCTGACATCAGAAAAAGGTAGACCACGCTACCAGATCAAAAACCTTGGCTGAGAATTCCGCATCAGACGGAACTTGCTCACCGGTACGGAAGAGACGTAACATGACTCTACCAGATCCCCAGCTTGATTTACTTGAAGCAGGAGCCATTAATCTGGCCTAGAATCTTCTCCAGCTCCTAAAGTACCTTCTTGATCTCATAGTCCAGTATTTCTCTCACATGCAACTTGCATGAGGAAACAACACTAGACTGGGGGGACTTGAAGGGGTATGGTCCCAGATCTCGCACCAGCATGGCTGCGAGTGACCATTACCTTTGTCAAAAACCCCCACCTGCAAGAACTTATCTGTGTCCGTGCGGGCACGCGCGGACACAACGGTCGAATCCAATCGGTCAAGGGATAAGAGGAAGACTTACCTGGCGTATGAAAATGGGTGATACACGTAGCGATGCGGCTTGACACCGCATCCTACGAACATTTTCGTCACGACAAGGGATCTGGACAACAGTAATAGTCACCAAGTGGCAATGCGGCACGGCACCGCATCCCGCATACGTTTTGGCCAGAACAAGAACGCGGGAACAACAGCAGTTACCGCTAGCAGCGATGCGGCCCGGCACCGCATCTTGCCTACAAGGCAAGTGGGACTGACACCATAGTGCAAGTGGCACTGAAGACAGTCGCCTGTCAGCCCACATGTAAGCAACAGACTGACACCACCGCAGGACGTGGCATCACCACCGTAACCGACAGGCCTGACACACCTGCAGGAGGCTGTGCGATGTCAGTCTAGCCACTTAATTACCCTCCTTCACTCCTCAGCTATAAATACCCATCCCAAACCAGGTTTGAGGTATCTCTACACTACTCTCTCACTACTACTACTATCACACACTTTGCTTCACAAGCAAATTACTGATTCTCACGTCGGAGAGTGGTAACAAGGAGCACCCCCCACCCCATCCTCCTTGTTACGAGTCACGGTTTGTTTTCTTGTGCAGGAGATCAACCAGCGGACGATCCAGCCACCGATCCTCGGAAAGAAGAGATTAACCATACTTGACGAGACCAGTAAATTAACCTCCCTTGATTAACCACTGTTTCATCAATTGTTTTGACAGAAAAATGTTATGCACCAAAAAAACCGAAACCCGAACCGACTAACAGCGGTGGATATGATTTTGAATTTTGACTAGGGCTGACAAATCGTGTCTTAGCAGGTTTAACAGGTATCTGATAACGCGAACAATAAAAATTTTAAACATGAATACGACTCGTTTAACTACTTTATATTCGATGTCTATAAGACAGATGTATATTTTATGCACCTAGAAGGAGAATAATGGATCCTAACTTTCAAATTTTGATTATTTTTAAAAATGTAAAAAATCACATGATATACTTTTCTGTTATCGTGTCTTAGCAGGTTACCTATTGCCAGCTCTAATTTTGACACATAATTTGGACTACGACCATTGCTCAATAAAGGGCAGTCAAAAGCCGTGCCTTCACACTCACCAGCCCCGTTTCCAAAGCCCCCACTTTATCTCTGTAACACACACACACAACACACTCATCGTTCTCCATTTCCACCCACACACTCTCTCTCCATGATCATCTAAACGAGAAAGTCGAAGATCAAAAGAAGCAGAAACAAGTTGCAGAACAAAAAAGAGAAAAAGTCGAAGTAAGGAATCTTTCACACTTTTATGATTTCACCTATCTTCCTTTATTCAACTTCATCATTAAATTATTAACCTAACCTCTCTGCTTTTATGTTCCTGATCCTAGCATCTCAAATGTCATAGACAGTTCAAAATCACGTTACATAATCATGAAATTGGCCTATGAATTATTATTTATTTTATTTTTTATAAATTTATAATCGATTGAGATGGTGATGGAGTACGCTTTGGGAAGACAACAGCATGCTGCTGCTTTAAAGCAAAAACAAAATCAACTTTTTTGTTTGTTTAATTAAAGGTGCTTTTTGTCCTTTTGATTAATTAAACTCGCTAAACAACACATGCTCGTGCGAACATATTCTCGAGTCTTTCAATTTTGTATAAAAATAATAACATTTTCTATCGATTTCCGCCATGGAAGCAGCCACATTGGAGCTTTTTCTAGTGCTTCGTTCCGTCATCCTGAAAATTGCACGCATATATACATACATTCATTCTGTTTTGCTTTTCTGCAAACACACACACACATATTGTTCGTCGTCGTCTTCTATAATCAGGTAATGATTTTCATTATAATCACCGATCATTCAAATAATTAGTTACTAATTTCTGTTTATTATAATCATCGATTGTTCAAATTACATACACATATTTATCTTCAATAATCAGGTGCTAATTTTGTTTATCGATCGATCTGAATTCTAACCTAATGACTTTGATTATTAGCACTCTGGCTTCAAGTCACTTAAATTGAACATTTAAATTCTGCACTGTTTCACCCTGATGATGACAGTCAGACGCACGCACGCACACACACAGTAGACCTATAGATATGCATACACATTACACGCAATGTATAATTGTTGGCCGTTGTTTGCAGAGGAAAACTTGAGCCGATCTTTTTGGTTACATCAACCGCGTGCAAAGGACGATACAATCTCAAGGTAATTAATTTGTCTCTGTCCGTATATTTGCCTTCTCTTTACAAATTTATCATATAAATACTTTTTTTTTTGTCCTTGGTAGTTTTAATTAATAAATCGGGATATATAATAAAACGATACATACACCGTTATATGGTTCCATAACTCTCTAGTTTATCATAGTTAAAACGTTATTTGTGTGGTCACACGGTACATAATATGGTTCCATAACTCTCTAGTTTATCATAGTTAAAACGCTATTTGTGTGGTTGCACTGTACATAAAGAAAGATACAGTTATCATAGTTACAACGCTATGTACATGGTTACACAATTACATAAAGAAATAGGCAGACGGTTATGTAGTTACATAACTATGTAATTTAACGTCTAATTTATCGTGGTGAAAACACTACCTACACGTGTTTGTATAATTAAGTCTAGAGGTTGTTCAACATAACAAATTTTAAATAAAAATACTTTATTTACAGTATAAACATTAATACTTTCACGTCTGATTTGTTCAGATATAGGTATAGATATGTAGACGGTTTTTTTTTTTATCATTCACATTGATTGGTATGTTTTATATATTTATATTTACGAGTGTAAGTGTAGAGTTAAAGGGTATGGGGTGTTTGAGTGTATTTGTAGATCTCATCATTGCGGTAGGCGAAAGTTTCAGTAAATTTGTTTTTATGTTTGGTTCTTAGCGACGACCCGACTGAAAGCGATCCATATTCTTGCCTCTTTGTAATTCTCGCATTAAATCACACGCATCATGATCATGGAAGTAAACATATGTATGTCTTGTTTATATTCTCAAGATAATAAAATATTATTTTTTTGTCCCATTAAAGAAGCTTTTAATGTTTTTTTGTCATATCAGAATTTCAATGCTGATAAAGTATTTCAAAAATAAATTTTATTTGGTCTAAATAAATATGCATGTAATAAAGTATTACAAATTTTTAAACCTAAATGGTGTTTTTTTAAGAGTTAAATGTCATTTTAGTTTCTATGGTTTGAGTCATTTTGTCAATTTAGTCAAAATGTTTCATTTTTCTCATGTGAGTCCAAAAAGGTTTCACCATTGCCATTTTACTCTACTGGATTAACTTCATTATTTTTTTTCTGTTAACAATAAGGGCAAGTCGGTCATTTTTCATGTAATTCTGTTAAGTAGAGTATTATAGGGTTCCGTTAGTTTTTCAGTATGAACCGGTTTTGTGGTTAAAAATATATATTGGATTTAAATAAATAACTATATCTTTAAAGTTATTTTTATTAATTTACACTTTTTTAGTCTGTTATGAGTGTTACCTGCTTTTTTGATCTTCCATGTGATGATGAATGATGGTGTGGTGGTTATAATGGGTGATAGGGTATAAAGAGAAAGAAGAGCATGCTTGTGCAGACCTATATTTGACTTTTATTTTGCGTGGATGTGGTCTTTTTAAAATTTTTTAATAATAATAATAATAAATAATATACTCGTTCACAAAAAAATATAAATAACACTGGCATGGATTCTATTTGTTTGTAGTGTTCACAATTGCGTACGATATTATAGTTCCAACTTCCAACTACATTGTTTGTGAGAAGCACTATTAGTTTTTTCAAAGAAAAAACAATTAAAATCGATAGTTTTTGGTTAATTTTTAATAGCATATCATTTTCAGTTTGCTATCATATATTAATTACCATATTATAAATTAGCAACTTTTGATTGCATTGTGTGTTGTACCCCAAGCTTTGGGGATTTTTCAAAAAAAAAAAAACTTTGATTTTTCACTTTCATCCAAAACTTTTTCATATTTTGTATTTTGACCCCTTTTATTTTTTTTTTACTTTTAACCAAAAGTTTTCCATATTTTATAATTTAACACAACACTTTATAATTTATCACAACACTTTATAATTTATCACTTTGGTCCCTCATACTTTTTATCTTTCGCAAGTTTTTCGTTTTACGTTTCGTTCTAAATTTTGCGAGTTAACATCTCGTAGCGTGCATGTGAGGTTCAACGTTTTTTGCTCTATTTTTTTCAAATTTGACTGACCCGTCGCAACGTGTCCATTTTTTCTCTTTTGAAAGTTCACCGCAACGGGCGGGTCCTAGATCGACTAAGTTATTATTTTCTACATTTTACGTTTCTGGTTAATTTCTTCGCATTAACACACTGTAACGGGTGTGCGTGGTTCAACGTTTTTAAGTCTGCTTTTCGTTCAGTGTAATTTTTACCATTTTATCTATTTTATTTTTACGATGTTGAGAGTCGATGCCGTTGTGGCATTGGTGCTACCTGGCACGGTTTTACGAACGTTTTTAACCTATTAAAATTTTTACTAATATTTTGTTTCGGTTTACCCCTATAGTTCCTTTACTTAAAAACTATTTTTTACGTGCCTATTTTATGTACGTGTATGTATAAATATGATTTGTTCTACATTCCGACGTAAACTTTCTTTTATAGATGAGTCAGGTCAAATATGATACGCTTTCGTTAAAGAAACCATTTTTACGTGTATTTTTTTATGTACGTTTTGATATAAATTCAAGTTATACATTTCGACGTAAACTTTTTTAGATAATGATTCAGGTCAAATATAATTTGTTTTCGTGTTTATTTTATGTATGTTTTGAACCGAGTTGAGTCAAATTAAGGTTTCTATTTCTCCCATTTTTTCGAAAGCTCTAATTAATCTCTTTCGATTACATGTGCATATTTTCCTTCATACCTGTTACGTTTTCTATGTATGAGTTGGGTCACATATAATACGTTATGATTGTTCGATATGAATTTGATTTACTTTACGTTTGATCCAATCACAATGCTTATACATGTTACATTGAGTTCAGCTGGATACGTCGAAATGTGTGTTTTCATATGGTTAATGCATCATATAACGTTTGGACTAATCCATTCAATGTTTACGATGTACCCGCGCCGCAACGCGGGCGGGTCTTAACCCTAGTTATTATTACTTACAGAAGTAGATATTGAATCTAATTCTTATCATTTTTAGTCGAATGTCGTATTAACAATCATTTACACGAGTATAAGTAAATATTGGCTAATGTGTGATTAGCTTACTTGATAGAGACTTTTGTCTCTTAGTGAGAGGTCTTGGGTTCATTCCCAAACGAGAGAAGTAAATTATACTTAATATTGGTGTAAATTAGGAGTGAGTAACATTTGCTATTAAACAAATGAAAATGCATTTTTAAAGTAATACATATCTAGAGGCATGTTAACGTACAAAGTGTTTTAACGTACATTGCGTACGCGATTGTATTTTCAACGTGCTATTTAATTCTTCAATATGTGATTTGTAAAAAAAAATAGAACATGCGATTTCAAACAAGCTTGTACATGCGACTTTAGCAATTTTTTGAACATGTGATTCCTGTATTTTCCATATGCCCATGCGATTTCATGATTCTTTTAACACATGCGATTTTCATTTTTTGGTTACATAACATGCGATTTTGCCATCGCGTACGCAATGTACGTTAAGGCATGTTTTACGATATACTTTTTCTACCTATCTAAACAATAGATTGTGTTTAGAACATTCACATGCTTACTCTCTAATTATACACAAGATAAAATAAACCTAAATATCATAATGGGGTTTCCTCATTCCTCACCACTTGGTTCATGGTAATACATCAATTTCATCGAGTCAAAGTTTTTTTTTTTTTTTTTTTTTTTTTTTGAAAGGCAAACGAAAATTTTATTAAATAAGAGAGCACATCGGTCAACATCTCGTTAAACCGATATGGTCATCCACCAGTACACGAATACACAAAACCATACGCCAAAGGACGCGACATTGAAATTACACCAATCCTCCCACGAAAGATCTCGAAACTTGGCTCTATTTTTTATCCAAAGATAACTATATGTCTTGATCTCTTCCATTGCCCTACTGAAATTCGCTTGCTTGTTCTTGAAAACCGCTTCATTGCCCTACTGAAATTACACCAATCCTCCCACGAAAGATCTCGAAACTTGGCTCTATTTTTTTATCCAAAGATAACTATATGTCTTGATCTCTTTCATCGAGTCAAAGTCCTTACTTGGTTCAAGGAAATACATTTTTTTCATCGAGTCAAGTCCTCTTCGCATATGTAAACAAAAGATACTAATTAAATTCAACTAAACATAAATTGTCAGTAGTTAAATTTTTTTGATGCATTTAGAATGAATATACCAAAGACATACACGAGTATAAAATGTAGATACTCAAATATAATTCAAGTATGACAAAACAAAAACTTTTTAGTAATAAATGATTTTAAAACATGGATACTCAAAATTCTTTTTCACTTATTTTTCGTTTGTTTTTTATACTATTGTCGGTTACACAAGTTAAATAAATACACAAATAAAAACATATCTTAGTACCATGTGTGTACACGATAACCATATAAATAATTTTGTGATCTTTTTGTTGCGTACAAGTTATTGATGCATGTATTTTTGGTTTGGAAATTCCAAATGTGAGAAAAGAAGGCTTTGAGTTTACCTCACCCCATTTATGGTGTATGTTTGTCCCACTTTTTCCTGCAACAAGGTACAAGTATTGAATGCACTACCATTTATAGAATGAAATCATTTTCTAGATTTTGGAAAAACTACTTTCCTGGTTATCTTAAGGCAAAGCCTAAATATTGTGTTTCCTGTCAAAATTAAATAATATTTAAATAATTTAAGGGTTGTTTTTATTGATTTCATGGTAAAAGGTGATAATAATTATTAACAGGTTCTGTAAATTTCTTTGTCACCTTCTGGGTAGGGGTGTGGATTGGTCGGTTTGGGTCGGTTTTGACCAAAAATCATAACCATAACTGCGATGTTGGTTATTGGATAACCATAAACATAACCGATCGGTTATGGTGGTTATGGTTATTCGGTTTTGATGGTTATAGCGTGTTGGTTATGGGTGGTTAACCGTGTATTTAGCTTAATTAAAAATAGCTTGATTTTTTTTAACATAGAATAAATTGTTATTGCATATTTGTATATATTAGTATATTCCATAGTATTAAAAAATACATATAATCTATAATATTAATACCAATTATTATAGAATATTCAAATAAAGTGGTATGTTACATTCCATAAATTCAAATAAACATTCAACTAAAAACACAAAATGATATGAAAAAACCCATAATTACTAAAAATCTTTAGTAAAAAACATCAAATATTAAAAATATGTTAAAAAGTCCTAAATCCTTCAAAGATTTATTATATGTCGGTTCGGTTCGGTTATGGTGTGTATGGAAAAAAATGATAATCATAACCGACCCGCTACTTTCGGTTTTCAAGAAAACCGTTAACCGACCCACCGGTTTTTTATTTGGTTCGGTTTTTTCGGTTTGATTTTATCGGTTAATTCGATTATGGTTTGCTTAATTCGGTTTTTTGCATACCCCTACTTCTAGGTTACTTTTATAGCATTAATAATATGTTTATATTTAGTTTTATTATAATTTTATTTTATGTAATAACTTTCCAGGTGACATTTTATAGCATTAACACAATATGTTTATATTTGGTGGTATTATAATAATTTTATTTTATGTAATAACTAAGTTACATAGAAGTGAAAAGAAATGGGTGGAGGGTTGAGTCTAATTCATAAAACTATTGGAGATAAGATGTTGCTATCCTTAAAGTCAAGGATTTAAGATCTGTCAAAGATGAATTTAATGTAATTTAAGGACTAAAAAATAGTGAAAAGGAATAGATGTTGGTTATTAAAAAAAATTGCAATGCAATTTCAGATTGTTTGATTGTTTTTTTTTTTTTTTTTTGGTGGGGTTTGTGTGTGATGGGGGTGGGGCCTTTCTTTCTGAGCAAAACAGCACCTGTAGCGCTTCAATTTGCTTTTTTATTGTAGCAAAACGCATTTGCAATGCTATGTCTTTTTCGTCCTTTGTTGGTCAATGCATAACGGATATTCATTATGCTTTTCCAAAATTTATTCAAAAAATTTGGTGTAGCATTTAATAATTTGAATACATTAAACAGTTTTTTCAAATTAAAAAATGTTAAAAACAAAACGAAGTCTCTAAAGTATAACTTTTTTCTTAATAAATTATGTGTGATTTATATAATTATAACAAATATATTTTTATGTTTACTCGATATTTCATTTAATTACTTTTGTTCATGAAATATAAAGTAATACAATTGAGTTATTATTATAAATAATAATAATAATAATAATATTAAAATTGATTTTTTTTTGAATTTTGCTAATCAAACTCTGCAAAAGAGAGGGATAAAATAGGTCAGGAGTTGTAGCATTAAAATTGATTTTTTTTTTTTGAACTTTGGGTTGAGTAGACGGAGAGAGTAAGGGTCCCCATACCCAGATCTGCTATGCTACACTTTAATAAGTGTAACTTTTCTTTTATTTCAACTAATTTAATACTTTCATATATTAGTTTTTGTGATGTGATTATGTATTTTTAATTTATAAAAAATATATGTTTTAGTCCACAAGTTACAAGTTTAGTGGAGTATAGCAACTCTCATTTTATATTGCACCAAATAGTTTAGTATTAATTTATAAACTAATATAATAAATAGTATTATTTTATAATTTTTAAAAGTATATACTAAGAATGAATCCATATAATCAAATAACATGATGGAACATGTGACAAATCAAGTTAAATTACCAAAAGTACCAATTTTGGTTTGTTTTTTTTAAATAGTTAATGCATCTTACTATTTTTATCTGTCAACAATCTATTTAGGATGTTGTTAAAAATTCATGAAAGCTTGAAAAAAATAGTGGCAGGCCACGTGTTACTACTATCGATATGAGTCATGTAGTAGTGATTTGTAATTATCCTGATTTCTTTTTATTTTACTATACAAGTTACATCTATACAAAAAGAAATATTGTTTCTACAGCAGTCGAATGTGACAAGTATGGAATTACAAATAATGAATAAAGCGACAGGACACAACGTTGGTGTCCATATCTTTAGTTTTAGCCAATTATGTTTGTTCAGCTAATTAGTGATTGAATTCAGGATTTCTTTAGTGTTATTTATCTTTCACTTAGGTGTCAAATACACATCTAACGTTGTCACTTAAGGACACAACGTTGGTGCCCACATCTTTTGCTTTCTTCAATTTTTGAAGTTCGTTTGGGATTGCATCCAACAAACCTCTCTTCAAACCAGTGGCTGAGCTACCCATTAATTTAAAGGTTTCTCAAAAAAAAAAATAAATAAATAAATAAATAACTAATTTACCATGCAATCATACAATATGCCATTCTTATGTCATCTATTTGATAAAGTCTTCGAAAGGAAATTGATGACTACGTGGTTGAGAAACCCCTTTAACAAGATATGTCCATCTTATGTCATCTATTTGATTAGGGATCCGAAAGAAAATCATTCAAATCGATATCGTGTTGTAGGTATTGAAGTTGTAGAATTACTTGAACTAATATCAACATTTTCTTGCATATTATCATTTGGACTTCCACTAATGTCATCATTTTCTTGAATATTATATTATCATTAGCAACACTCGGACATGTATCATTCGGGATTGTATCATTAGGCACCCGATTTTCATCAATTTCCTCAAATTTTCTTTTGAAAAAGTTCCCAATTAGAGATTGTTTTTTAGATTGTGGTTTCATCTTCACTTCAAGGAATCAACTTTCAACTTCAAAGAATTAAGTCCCTAGTTTAACAAGAAAACTAGAAAAGTATAAGTTTTTGTAAATTTTAACTTATCTAAACACTTAAACCCTAACAAACCTACAAACTACAAATCTACATAATCAATAACAACAAAAGAGAAATCAAATGACAAAAAACACTCACAAATCACCAAGGTCAACCGCCGGTCAACGCGATCAGAAATGCGTCGGGAAATCAGAACAACGTACAACTCTTCTCTAGCCTTGCAGCAGCGTCAGTGACCATCCTGTTCCTTTTCCAATTGCTGCCCTTAATAAAAAATGGATATTTTTATTGTTTTGGACTTTGGGGCTTGGGTTAAGTTTATAGGTATTCTTAATTTGTACTAATAGTATCATTTGGGCTAATTAATTATACAAGTTTGGGGTTACAAATTGTTTGGGCTTAAAAAAATTTGGGATTTTAACAAATTCAAATATCCTTTTTTTTTCAGGGTATACTCGTATACAAGTAAATTACAAATTTTGTCCTTTATGTTTACACCAAATTGCAGGCGTTGTCCTTTAGCGCAAAAGTTGACAAATTTTGTACTTTATGTTTCAAAATCTTGCATGGTTTGTCCTTTAGGCCTAACTCAGTTAGTTTTTTTAGTTAAGTTTGGTCATGTGCCTTGCACATGAAGACATGCTTGTCGTTTCACCTTCCCAAGGGTAATTTTGTAAACACTTATTATCGAGAGACTGTATCTACAAAACTGAAAAAAAAAATCTAAACTCTTTCTCTATAATCTGAACCCACAACCACAACCCAATCTCTCTCTAATCTCTCTCAATCCACCACAACCACCACCACCCCACAACCTCCATTTCTCTCAGGCTGCTGGCGAAATGAAACTCCAATCATTTCTATCCACATGCTCCGCCACCATCCGCCCAGCTACCGACGACACAACCACCATACACCATCCCAACAAATTCCAACAACCCACACCCAACCGCTTCTTCTCTGACAAAAGCAGCACCATCTCCGACACCACCAGCCCCTCATTCGATATCGGTTACAACAACCTCCAAATCAACATCTCCCTACAAAACACATTCGTCTACAAGCAACCAAAGAAACATTTCCGATCATCTATAAACACTTCCGATCTCATACCTGCGACAACTTCGCTACCACCGTACATTCCACCGTCTCCGATCTCAGATTTGTTCTGCCGTCTCCGATCTCAGCCCTGTTCCATCGTCTTCGATCTCAGTCCTGTTCCACCATCTCCGATTTCAAACTTGTTACGCCGTCTCCGATCTTTAGCTTGAAACCGTTGATAGATAGAGAGAGAGAAATGGGGAGTTGAGAGAGAGTGTGTAAAGTTGGCGGTGGTGGTTGGGTGTTGGTGGTGGTGGTGGGTGATTGGTGGGTGATGGGATGTGGTGGCTGAAGGTTGGTGGTGGGAGGTTGTGGTGGTAGCTGAAGGGTAGTGGTAGATGAGGTTGCGGTGGTGGGTGTTGGTGGTGGGAGGTGGAGGTGGTGGTGGAAAGTGGTGGTAGAAAGTGGTGGTAACGGGTGAAGAGAGAGAAGAGAGAGAGAGAGATTTCAGGTTTTTTTTAATATTTATATTTAATTTTTTATTTCTTACACAACTAGTCTCTTGAATATCAAGTTATTTGCTCAATAGTCCCTACGGAGGTAAAATGACAAGAATACCCTCATGTGCATGGCACATGACCATAGTTAACTAAAAAATCTAACTGGGTAGGTTGAAAAACCATGAGACCCGACCATGTTTGGCATTACCACATTAATGCATACTCGATGTACGCCCCCTGAAAAACCATCGAATAAGGAAGACTTCCAATGCATCACACATAGATTAACTTTTAAATAAGGGAGTCATACACAATGATGAGTTAAGAAATATGATCTACCATCTTTCGTTAACCAAGTCAAATGTGGTCCCGTAATATGTGCCTTCCACAGTCGACCAAAACCATAGGTCGGATATCAATTGAAGAGACTGTTTTACTTGGCTCATATGTGCATAAAAAACCTTAAACCACCAAAACACACAAACTCTCTCTCTCTCTCTCTCACCCCAATGCGTAACACTAATGAACCCTCACCACCCATATTTGCCTTTAACATCTTGGATATCTTAACCTATAACCAAAGTAAATGTGCGTTTAATTGCAAACCTAAAAACGATAGCTACTAGAAAACATTACTCTATTCGCTGCCCTCTTTTAACGACTTAATTAGATACATTACATTAATGGTAGCCCGTCGCCCCAACAATTCGTACCATTCGTGACCACCTTCCCTAAAACTAACATTGTTGCACTAAACACAAACCTACTTATCTCAATTAGACGTATATATTCGTATGCTACTTATCTCAACTATCTTTGAAGCGTCCACCCACATACATTTTCCAAAAAAATCATGCTAAAAACACAATCGTTGAAAAAAAAAAAGAAAGTAAATTGAAAAATTTGTTTTAGTTTACCTCAATCGAGCACATAGATATGTTAATATTCAAGCTGACATAGGACGAGCAAAAGAATACATAGCCCCTCTAGGATTTAGTGAGGGGAACAAGATACGGAATTTGAGGATGTGGGTCTGACATGATGCTAGGTGTTTAAGTGGAGGAGTTTGTAACAAATCATCCTTTAAGGATAAAATTATGAGAGCAAATGTAAATAAGACTTAATAAAAACTAGCCTCTCCTAGATTGAAATTTAAACAACTTATCGTGGTTTTAACTTTCAAAAGAAATTGCTTTTTAGGGTTTAGTTCAAACAAATCAATTAACTACTTAACAGGGTGATTACACATTCAACCAAATTTTAGAACTCATACACTATTTTTAGTTGATTATAAGTGAAAATATTTCAAGATACCCACCCAAAATTCATATACCCCATAGTAAAAGGGTGAAAAGGGTAATATTCCAATTTCCAAATCACATTTTCCCTCGTTCTTTTAAGATTCCTAATTTCTTTTGACAACTAGTTTTTGTCTTATACGGGTAAATCTTGATCACCTACTTGTTTTTAATTCAAAGTAAATGTTTTTGTTCAGCTTTTCCTTTTCCTGTTTGCCATCTCTGCATGTTTGCATGTCTTTTTCTGTGTTTGCCCAAACAATTTCAGAGAATAACAGCGACTGTGACGAACTAAGCATCCACACACACACATTAACACACATATATACACACATCTTATCATCAAAGATTTTCATATGTAAATCATTCTTATTTTCTCTTTCCTTTTTCGCCTGTGTTTCTTTTGTTTTTCACCCATTAAAATTCTCTAAAGTACACTAAAATCCGCTGTTCAATCACCTTCTAAACGCTTATCTCTGAACTCTCTTTTGTATTTATGTTCCCCCCCCTTTTGTCACCACCTAAACCTTTAATATTATGGTTTAATTCTTTGTTCAAACAATTTAATCTTGTTCAGGTGAGGAACCATGCCTCAGTTGAAACAGATCAGAGATCCCGAGCAGAAACATGTGATTTCCAAAAGAATTACCCGAGGAAAACCGATAAATGATCGAAAACAGATGAGTGTGGAGGAAACAGCAGATCATAAGAGTGTTGGGACCAGGAGGCAGGGAAGGAGAAGAGGGAAAGGGAAGCCGTTGGTGTTTGACGATTCGACGGTTGAGATTTCGTCTGATAAAAGACTCATGTTCCATAGGAGGCCTGGTTTTGGTCAATTGGGTACCAAATGTGTGGTCAAAGCTAACCACTTTCTTGCTGACTTAGCTGATATGGAATTAACACAATACAGTGTAAGCATTCATAATTATGAATTTATGATCATTGGCGGATCTTGAACTTAGTTTTCGGTAAAATTAGGGGTGGACTCGATACATATTTTTCGGTAAAATTTACACTACTTCGCGAAGAAAACAAGGGGGTATGATTTGTAAACTGATAATAACATTCTTGATATTTGTAGTCATATTTGGAAATTTGCTTTGATTTTTGAAGGTTTTGATGGCTCCAGAAGTGAATTCTACCAAATTAAACAAGACAATTATGACCCAGTTGGTCAAAGTTCATAGAAACACAGATTTGGGGATGAAGCTTCCTGTTTATGATGGAAGAAGAGCTCTTTACACAGCTGGAAGACTTCCCTTTATAGCAAAAGAATTCACTGTTACAATTGAAGATGATATAGAATGGATTGGCATCACAAAGTATGTGTTTATATCTATTTGTAATTTCCTTAATTTATATTTTTTGTCTAATGTGCAGAAGCCTATCCATTTCTCCTTTTTAATTATTCTTATTTTTAAGTTAAGAGCTTTTACTAGAAGATTATTCAGTAAAAAGATTTTAGACATTTTATGACATTTGTTTGATCTAAATGGCAGTATTTCAGGCTAAGGAGAATTTTATTCCTTGTTCATGTTTAATTTTTGGATACCTTTTTTTAGATAATTTTTGCAAAATGTACTTAAAAACTATGTAGTTAATGGAATATTTTAAATAATCTTTTTTTTTCATATATACGTTTCAAAACTAGTTGCCTTTGACTAGTCACATGCTATATGACAGTCAAAAGATGAGACAGTCAAATGTAATTTATACGAATTTATTCTTTTGTTGCATAATTTCAGGCAAAGGGAATTCACAGTGAATATCGAGTTTGTTGCGCACGCTAGTATGAGTCAACTACGCGAGCTTCTGTCTGGAAAACAAGTTGACACTCCTTCAGAAGCACTTAAATTAGTTGATCTAGTTTTAAAGGAGCTCACAGCTCAGAGGTACGTGTTTTATTCGATATTAATCCTTGTTTTTCGTTTCAAATTTTTTTGATGTGTATACACGGTCCAACGCAATAAACAGGTACATATCTGTTGGGAGATTTTTCTATTCACCAAACATTACCAATCCGAAGTCAATAGGATGTGGATTACAATCATGGAGAGGCTTTTACCAGAGCATAAAACCGACCCAGATGGGGTTATCACTAAACATCGGTGATCATATAACTCATTTAATCTAAAGAACCTTTATGTTTTCCTTTGCTTATTATGATTGTATTTTCAAACAGATACGTTGGCAACAACGTTTATAGAACCACTTCCGGTCGTTGAGTTTGTAGAACAAATTTTGGGCAAGCAAGTGTGTACCAAACAAATTTCTGATGCAGATAGGATAAAGGTTCATTTTTCATGCTTTAGTTAACTCACACCATATCTTTTTAATAAGAGTGAAATGTACATAAAGTTATAAAACTAATAAGTTATATATCGAAATTAATTGTCACTTTTGAGCAGATAAAGAAAGCCCTTAGGGGTGTCAAAGTCGAAGTTACACACAGAGGGAATGTACGAAGGAAGTATCGCATCTCCGGGGTGACATCACAACCAACAAGAGAGCTAATGTTTCCAGTAGATGAGGAAAGAAACATGAAATCGGTGGTTGACTATTTTCGTGAGGTCTACGGATTTACCATACAACATCCCCACTTACCTTGCCTTCAAGTTGGGAATCAGAAAAAAGTGAATTACATGCCCATGGAGGTAACTCTTGAATATTTTACTAGATTTCATTGTTTTATGAACTTGTTGTTTATTTTTGTATCTTTTCAAAAACTATTCAGGCTTGCAAGATTGTCGAGGGACAAAGGCGCACAAAGGGACTGAACAATAAACAGATCACTTCTTTGCTAAAATTTTCATGCCAGAGGCCCAAGGAACAAGAGAAGGAAATACTACAGGTTTGACCATTAGTTGACCAAGCTTCTTTTGGGGGGGGGGGGGGGGGGGGGGGGGGGGGGTTGACTAGGTGACTAATCCTTTTTTTTTAAAATATTTTCAGACAATGCAGCAAAATTGCTATAAAGATGATCCCTATGCGAAGGAGTTTGGTATAACCATCGATGAAACACCTACATCAATCGATGCTCGAGTGCTTCCTGCCCCCTGGGTACGTCTGTTTTACTATTATTAGTTTAGCATGTGATGATATTATTATTTAAAATCTTTACACATTTATCTTTGATCTTGACATATTGTTATCAATAGTTGAAGTACCATGATAGTGGAAAACAGAAAGAAGTTTTACCTCAAATGGGACAATGGAACATGAAAGATAAGGTAATAACCATTAATGCTTATATTAGTTCCTCTATAGCCAACCAAATGCAATTTACTTATGATGCTGTACTATTTTTTGTTTCTCAGAAAGTGATAAATGGAAGTGTAATTAATTACTGGGCGTGTATCAACTTCTCAAGAACGGTAACTGATAATGCAGCTCAAAGCTTTTGTCATCAGTTGGTCCAAATGTGCCAAGAATCTGGCATGGTATACTAAATTAAAACATTAGCTTTTAAAGATTGATATTTGCTGATTAAAATCATGATGCTTTACAATATATTGCTTTAAATTCAGGATATTAAAAGTGATAGTGTGGTTCCCGTCTACTCAGCAAGGCCAGATCATGTGAAAAAGGTTTTAAAACAAGTGTGTACAGCCACTGTAAACAAACTTGGAGGAAAAGAGTTGGAATTGCTTATTGCCATTCTTCCCGACAACAATGGCAGTTTGTATGGTATGTAGCTTTCTTTTACATAGAAAAATTAATTTTAAAAAAACATAAATCTTTGAACAACTTAAAAAGTTATAACTAGATTACTATTTAACATAAAACAACTATCAAATATATCTATTTCAGGTGATTTGAAGCGGATATGTGAAACGGATCTTGGGTTGATTTCACAGTGCTGTCTAACAAAGTATGTTCTAAAGATCAGTAAACAATATCTCTCAAACGTATCACTCAAAATTAACGTCAAGGTCAGACAATTCATGAAGAAACAAACATGAGCATTTTAATCTTTATTTTTGCTTTCTTACTCAGATTTTTTCATGTACTTTTGCATTTTTATACTACATCAGATGGGCGGAAGGAATACTGTGCTGTTAGATGCCTTAAGATGGAAGGTCCCTCTGGTTAGTGATATCCCAACCATAATATTTGGAGCTGACGTAACTCACCCGGAGTCCGGGGAAGATAGTAACCCATCGATTGCTGCGGTAACCACGATAACTTTGGTTAATGGGTCGCAACTGATAAATCTACCTTTAAAAATTTTGAGCTTGTACTTACATGTGTTGTTTTAAAAAGGTTGTTGCATCTCAAGACTGGCCAGAAGTTACAAAGTATGCGGGGCTGGTTAGTGCTCAACCGCATAGGCAAGAACTGATACAAGATTTGTACAAGACTTGGCAAGATCCTCAACGTGGAAAAGTTAACGGAGGCATGATCAGGTGCACATGTGAACTTCATTCAACTTTTTTAAAACGTTCAGTGGATTCTATAAATATATATTATAAGATTAGTTGATGCAATAACTTGGAAATGTTAACTGCAGAGAGCTCTTGCTGTCTTTTGAGAAGGCGACTGGGAAAAAACCACTGAGGATCATTTTCTACAGGTAAAAGAACATCTTTAATTATTGAAGAATCGAGATCGTTCGGTTTGATTACTTCATTATTCCGTGTTCCTTTATTTGCAGGGATGGTGTAAGTGATGGGCAGTTCTATCAGGTCCTACTCTATGAACTTGATGCAATTCGTAAGGTTGTTTAATGATTCTTTTCACTTAATTTCTATGGCTATGTTAGTTATCCAGTGCTTATTATATTTATCTTTTCAGGCTTGTGCTTCTTTAGAACCTAATTATCAGCCTCCAGTGACGTTCATTGTCGTCCAAAAACGCCATCACACACGCCTCTTTCCAAGCAACCATAACGATCGAAAAAGCACCGACAAAAGTGGCAACATCTTACCTGGTACTTTCCTCTTTTCTAGATACTGATTTGACTTTACAACGATGGTTCTTAAAGGTTTGACTTGGTCAATTGTAGGTACTGTGGTGGACACTAAGATTTGTCATCCAGTCGAGTTCGACTTCTATCTTTGTAGTCATGCAGGAATCCAAGTAATAAATCACATCATTTTCTTGCTTTCATTGAACATGATGGCCTGATGAAACATATATATAGAGGTTTTCATATGAAATGTGTTTATTTTCTTTACAGGGAACTAGCAGGCCTGCTCATTATCATGTTCTCTGGGATGAGAACAATTTCACAGCTGATGAAATTCAATCTCTAACGAATAATCTTTGCTACACGTAAGAGACTTACTGGCTTCACACTAACGTTCAGTTACTCATTTACTCCTATGTTTTTTTTAATAACTTACCAATATACACTTGTTGCAGTTATGCCAGGTGCACTCGATCCGTTTCTGTAGGTAAAGATTTCACTTTTACCATCAAATTTTGTCTTGTGTTCCTTGTTTTGGTATAACATTAAGAAAAACATCGTAGCATTGATTAAGAAACTTGATGAACGTATGCACGCTTGCACGAAAGCGTGTTCTGTGGGCCCTTTTTGTCTTCTTTGTCTTCCTATGTAACTTCCAAAAAAAGCCAACTTGAGTTGTGGTTCATCTCAAGCAATCAAACAGGTCATACAAAAAGGTGGTTTTAAATGGGTTAAATAAATAGGTTGTAAAAGAACTTAAGGCTTCCTAACTCATATATTTAATGCATACGACCTCATAAATTTGCTTCTTTTTATACACAAATAATAAGAAAATGAGAAAACAATGCACTTTGGAATGTACTGAATTATGACTCGACCATAACCAAGTTTGACTTATTACCCAACTCACCTCCCTTGGCACCTCTAATTTAAACCATTCGCATGGTGCGTTGAATCTAAGAAAATTTATATCTGTTATGCAGTACCTCCTGCATACTATGCTCATCTGGCTGCATACCGAGCTCGTTTCTATATGGAACCTGAAGTCCAGCATGACAATGGATTTGCTCACAGCATGTGCATGGTAAAAGGTGCAGGCGTTCGGCCCCTTCCTGCATTAAAAGAGAAAGTAAAGAATGTTATGTTCTATTGTTAGGCAAATCAAAAAGGATAATCATGTTTTAGATCGACTTTCATAGTGTTAAGAGTAGGCAGTAGATGAATATGTTGTGCTAGTTTTGTACAGGGATAAAATATTTGATCAAATTATACATTTTCTAGTGCAAATAGGTTTTTTTTCCCTCTAATTTTCTTGTTCATGTTGAGTATGATGGTATTCTTTTGTCATTCTGTTGATTTAATATGATATACTGACTGAATTTGTTACGACTGATGGTCTTTAGGGATCCAAAAGGCCGTCATTTGTTTCCAACAAATTTGATTGGTTTGTTGTATTGTTTAGGGTCTTATTCTATTTTTTTAATGGCCAACGAATAAAAACCCAATTATTGTAACTCGATGGCAAAAGGTGACCACATACGTCCGCTACTGTGGCGCTGGGTTGCTCAAGTCCACCATCTCCAATTCCAGGGAAAACTTGTTGCCTAAAGACCCACTATGGTGAAACCTAATTGGAATCAAATTCAAACTTCAGGCCTATGGTTTCAAACCTAAATTTTCACTTTTCCTTAATGCCAATTGAGCTAATATAGCTCATTGGCTTATTCTAAGTTTATTAGGTAAACCTTTTAATTATCTTTTAATTCTAGTAGGTTAATATACTATATAATGCGTATTAGATGGACAACAAGGTAATTTAACTTTATTTGAGGAGGTCACTATTCTAATTAATTATATATTAAAGTTAAAGGTCGGTGGGTACAGTTCCACCAACCCTAATCAGGGCTGGCATATCGTGTATACCCGTACATGATAACACACGACACGACACGATAAAACACGATACACGAAATCCCATACACAAACACGACACGACAACTTATCGTGTCCTTTTTTTCAAACACGAACACGAACACGACACGATATACACGAAAATTACCTGTTAATACCTGTTAACAACACTGTTCGACTGTTATACACGAAAATTACCTGTTAATACCTGTTAACACGAACAAAAATACGAACACGACATTCTATCTGAGAGTTACAGAGGGAGTTTGGGGTTTTATTTTATTTTATTTTTTTTTAATTGAATGAGGAATGAAAATAGAAGGGAATTAAGGAACCCACACACACATGGCTGATGAGTTTTATTTAATTTAATTTCTTATCGTGTACTAATGGGTATTACAGGTAAACATGTATTTAACCTGTTTATACACGAAAATTAACAGGTAATCTCGTGTCTACCTGTTTGGTACACGATACCTGTTAAGGCCATACACGATACCTATTAAGGCCATACACGATACCTGTTAACTTCGTGTAGGTTCGTGTCGTGTATTCGTGTAAAATTGCCAGCGTAACCCTAATATCATATTCTTTTGTTTTACTCTTGAAGCCTAATTGGGTTTTTAACTACTTTTTTTTGTTTTTTTTTCTAGAGACATGTGTGTTTGTGGTGATGACATGTTTTTATTTATTTATTTATTTATTTATTTATTTTGAGTTAATAGCTAAAATGGTCCCTGAGGTTTGCTCACTTTTGCCACTTTAGTCCAAAATTCAAAATTTTTAAATCTGGGTCCCTGAGGTTTGCATTTTGTTGCCACTAGGGGGTGTAAACAAGCCCAGAGGCTCGAGAGGTACTCGTGATCGGCTCGGGTAAAAGCTCAAACAAGCCGAGCCTTAACGAGCCCGAGCCCGAGCTCGAGCCTGAAATAGAGCTCGTTTTGTTATCGAGCCCGAGCTCGAGCCTGAAATACAAAGCTTGTTTTGTTATCGAGCCCGAGCTCGAGCCTGAAATACAAAGCTTGTTTAGGCTCGCGAGCCTAAACGAGCCCATACAAAATTTTAATTTTTTAATATACAATATATTAATATTGATGATAACATTGATGAGCCGAGCTAGAGCCGAGTTTTGGCTCGTTTAAGCGATGTTGAAGTGAGCTCGAGCCGAGCTTTTAGCTCGTTTAAGGTTGTTCTCAAAATAGGTCGAGCCGAGCTCGAGCTTTGGGTTTTACTCGCGAGCCGAGCTCCAGCTCAAAGAAGTAGGCTCGAACCGACCCGAGCTCGAGCTTCATAAAAACCTAACGAGCCGAGCTCGAGCATGGTCGAGCTCGGGCTCGGCCCGGCTCGTTTACACCCCTAGTTGCCATTCTAGTCCAAATTTCAAAAACCTCATTTTTTTTACTGTTGCAACCAACCTATTTTGTCTTTTTGTGCAGGGGTATTTTGGTCATTTTTATGAGTTATTATAAGAAACCCAGATCAAGAACCCAGATCATCTCTCTCAAAGCAGATCAAGAACCCAGATCAACTCTCTCTCTTCTCTCTCTCTATAGCACCACCACCACCGCCACTTCCTCCCCCTTCTCACCACCGCCACCGCCACCATTAACACCCACCCCATAAGCACCACCTCTTCAGAGCACAACCACCCGCGTTCTCCCCCCTAAAACCCTAGCTTTTACCCACTCTTTCTCTCTCTAAACATCGCCAGATCTGTTAATAATAATCAAAACAAAGAGGAACCAACTGCCATGGCTGCAAACATCGCGGCTGCTTCAACAGCCGGATATTACCCCGCCAAGATACGGTAAGTCTCAAGCTTCACTCGATTCACCCAGACAACGAAAAAATCATCATCGCCTCTGATCGTTGCTGTTGTACCACATATTAAGTCAAAACCCTCTGATCGTTGCTGTTGTATCATCATCGCCTCCGGCGAGGTTTAGAGAGAGAAAGAGAGGGTAAAAGCTATAGAGAGAGAGAGAGAAGAGAAAGAGTCAGGTGTGTTTAGAGAGAAAGAGGAGGTGCAGAGAGTTGTTGTATCATCATCGCCTCCGGCGAGGTTTAGAGAGAGAAAGAAAGGGTAAAAGCTATAGAGAGAGAGAGAGAAGAGAGAGAGTCAGGTGTGTTTAGAGAGAGAGGAGGTGCAGAGAGTTGTTGTATCATCATCGCCTCCAGCGAGGTTTAGAGAGAGAAAAAGAGGGTAAAAGCTAGGGTTTTAGAGAGGGGGGAGAACAGGGGTGGTTGTGCTCTGAAGAGGTGGTGCTTGTGGGGTGGGTGTTGATGGTGGCGGTGGCGGTGGTGAGAAGGGGGAGGAGGTGGTGGTGGTGCTATAGAGTGAGAGAAGAGAGAGAGTTGATCTGGGTTCTTGATCTGCTTTGAGAGAGATAATCTGGATTCTTGATCTGGGTTTGTTATAATAACTCATAAAAATGACCAAAATACCCCTACGCAAAAGGACAAAATAAGCTGGTTGCAACAGTCAAAAAGGGGGTTTTTGAAATTTGGACTAAAATGGCAACAAAATGCAAACCTCAGGGACCCAGATTTAAAAATTTTGGATTTTAGACTAAAGTGGCAAAAGTGAGCAAACCTCAGAGACCATTTTGGCTATTTACTCATTTATTTTTTGTTTTGTTTTTTTCATTCTTATTCTAACACTATTTCAAAATCTAATGTTTTCGAAATGGTTTTTGTTGAATACACTTTAATATAGTTTTTGTTTCAAAACAAGGCGAGTCAACGATATAAAGTTTTATTTTTATGTACGTTTTAAGTTGCACTTCGTTTTGTCTTAAATTTTGTTTGGAAACAAATCGGATGAAAAATAATACGTTTTTGATTCGACGATATAAATTCGAATTACAGTACGTTTCAACGTAAGTTTTGTTCGGAAACGAGCACTACGTGAAAAATGGCCTACGGCCACACTTTTTCCAAAACCGGTCTGCCACACATTTGAATAAATGTGTGGCTAAAGGTCATTTATAATATTTTAAAACACTTTTAGTCACACATTATATTATTAATGTGACCATCGTATAGCAGGTCAAAACTTTTTGCCACGTTTTTCGAAAAAAATGTGACATTTACTAGCTAGTCTAGACACAACTTGAAAAGTGTGGCCAAATGCACCCTAACGCCACGGTCTTTGTATAATTTTTTTTTAATTTATGTGACGGAAACACATCTTTTCCAGACCTTTAGTCACACTTTAAAAAAAAAGTGACAATCACTGGCCATAGTAGAAAAGTGTTACCAAATGTTACTAACTGACACAATAGATTTTTAATGATGTGGCTAAAAGATATTACATATCACTACTTATGAATTTATGTGACCAAAGAGTAGTTCTTAGTAGCCACTTGTAAACTTTTATGTGTAGCTAAAGATCATTTATAATCTTTTAATACACTTTTAACCACATATTTGAAAAAAATGTAGCCAAATGTAACCAACAGCCATAGTATTCATTTGCTTTTTTTATTTATGTGACAAAAACACATGAAACATTTAGCCACACTTAAAAAAATGGTGACATGTATTAGCTATGCTAGAAAAGTGTAGCCAATTGTGATCTACAGCTATACCCATTGTTTTTTTTAATGATGTGACTCAAAGCTAATTCATACACTCACTTATGTGTGGCTGGTCAATGGTCATGGAAAAAAATAAAATATGTGACTATTACTAGTCTATGGTCACTAAATTGCTTTATGTGACCATACCCCCTCCCCCATTGGAACCCTAGTTCCTCTTCACCTGCTAGAGAAAATTTTGATAATATATGATTTTCATAGTTCATCAACATCAATTGAATCTCGTCTTCGTTTGGTATGTGATTTACACCCAAATTTTGAGAAAATTAGGTTATAGAAATCTTACAACTATAATTTCTGGTTATGAATTTAGTTCTGTTCGTATGTGGTTTTGTCCGTTTTTATGAATTTAGTTCAAGCCTTTGTAAATCAGGGAAAACACCATTATTACGGCCACCACCATTGTAGTCATATCTGTACGAAACCCTAGATTTGAAATGTGCCATTTTCGCTAAGAAGTTGTTATTACGACAACCACCATTATGCCACCGTTTTTCTTCATTATTACGACCGCCAATTCTGCCACAATTCCATTTAAACGATTTTTAAGGTTTTTACACAATTGTGAAGATGAGGATATGTCTGTTGCAAGATATAGTAAGGATGAAGCTAAAGTGGCAGTAATAAACACATATGTATCAGACTCGTGTCAAGCATCACGACCTGCAGAGCCAATAGCGGGAACATGTATGGAACTATTAAGAAACTTGGTGCTTCCAGTTTAGATAATTGCTATCATCTAGTTTAATTTGAACAAATTGAGTGATGTTCCACATGTTTGATGATGAATTGCTAGTTGTTGCCATGATTACAACAACAGAAAAATGAATGAACCCTGAACAGAGGAAAGAATATAGAAGCGAACAGATATAGGGTGTCTAGGAAGCCCATATGTAAAACACCCAAAGAAATAAATAATAAATTATTAACGAATGTTCTAAATGTCGGGAGCTTTAGCTCCACGCGCTGCAAGGAACAACAAGAGATATGAACAACTGTGTGGCTTATGGTACAATTCATTTGTCAACGGGAAAACAAAGCATTCATGGAGTTCCACTACAAGATAATTGCTATAGAGTTTCTATTGATAAAGTTGTAAAAGAAGCAGCATTTTTACCGGTAGAGTCATGTGAGGTCAAAACAGTTGGGGATGCACTAAATACTTTTGTTGCTTGGCCAAAATACCTTGTCAAAACTAGCCAAAAGGTTTGTTCTTTATTAATATATGATTAATTACTCTAGCTATTGATATTTGTTTTCATGTTTTTTCCTTCAGATACCAAATCTATCAAGCATTCAAACACAAAACACTACAACTCAAGTTTCTAAAAAGCAAAAGATATGTTTTACAACGCTAGATGGCATCAAAAAACAGGGAGCAAGAAGAACAAGAAAAATACTTTAAACTAGTACTTATTTTATGTTTACAATCATTTCCTTTTGCAACATTTGTAGATAGTTTTTGATTAGAAGTTTAGTTTTTGGTATTATCGTGCACAGATTTTGGTTTATTAATTTTAAAATTATTTGGTATTAGGTTTTCTCATGTTTATTATTGTTTTTTATTGTACAAAAAGTTGAAAACAAAACAACTAGTTATAGGAAAATGGCTACACATAAACACAATATACATGTGTGGCTAAAGGTTAGCCATAAGCTACACTTAAAAGCACAAAAGTTCATGTGGCTTTACATAAACATTAGCCACACCATTGTCATTTTATCTTTTTGTGTCACAAAATCATAGTAAACGTTATGTAAAAACAAATTATGTGTGACCAAAGATTAAACAATAGTCACATAGTAAAATTACAAATTTTCATGTGGCTTTACATAATTACTAGTCACATCATCGTCACTTTGTTTATTTTGCCGTGACGAAATGTTAGCAATTGTCATGGGTAAAAAAGATTATGTGTGACCAAAGGTTAGACAATAGTCACATTTAAAATTACAAAATTTCATGCGACTTTACTTGATCATTAGTCACACCATCGCCATTGTGTTTATTTTGGTGTGACGAAATATTAGCAAACGCCATGGGTAAAAAATATTATGTGTGACTAAAGATTACACAATAACCACACTTAGAAAGAATTTTTTTTTTCATGTGGCTTTACATAACTTTTAGCCACACCATCCTTATTTTGATTTTTTTATGTGACAGAATGATAGCATCTGTAATGCACAAAATGAATTTGTGTGGCCAAAGGTTAGATGATAGCCACATATAAAATCATAAAGTTTTATGTGGCTTTACATAATCATTAGCCACATTATCCTTACTTTATGTGACGAAATGATAGCAAATGTCACGAGAAAAGTAAATTATAAGTGACCATGTCACACCCCAACCAATGGCGGAAACATCGGGATGAGACGAAGTGTGAAGATTGCTAGAGACATCATAACGCTATTTGTGACAATATTTAATAAACCGATTTCATTTCATAAAGTAAAATTGTCAACATTACAAGAAATTCAAATACAACAAGTTCAAAGAAGTACATAACAACATAAGCAAAGATTGATACAACATATTAAACCTAAACGTCTATATGTGTTTCTAGGCATCAATGCTACTTCTTTTCATAGCATCGTCATCATCAACCTGTAACATGTTTAAAATACAATTCAATGCAAAAGCAAAGGCGAGTATACAAGTTTAAGCATAAGTATAAGTATAAAAGTTTAAAACGAATCCACATGGTAACTTAGTCTATACGAGATCAACCTAGCGTGGCATGCAATATTTCTAGCCAACCTCAGTTTACGCAAGAAAGTTTAATTAATTCAACATGACCCAAGTTTAAGGGGGGCGGTGCGTTACTCCTATAGCGCTATACATGTCAAATGGAGGCTCGTGAAAGCTAATGACTAAAACATATCACATAAGTATGGTCCACGTAAGCATCAAGTATCACAACATAGTATTCATGTATAAGGATTGTTTTGTGCAATGCATAAAGAATAAATTTAAGTGTGTTTTAATAAAACATGTTACACCCCAAAAAGTGGTAAACATAAAAAGGGGGTTGCGAGTATACTCACAAGGCTTGCATATGCTTTCCGATTATCCAATTGTTGACGAGTAGAGATTTAGAGTCCGAGTGTATAAGGGTTAAAGTTCAAGTATGCTTAGAGTTGAGATTCGAAATAAAACATCATGAAAGTATTATATCAACATAATCATCTTCAACACATAACGCTTGTATGACACTTGGTAACCACGAGGGTTATAATAATGTTTTCATGAGTTAAACACTCATAAGAATCATAACAAGGTTTAGGTCCTAGATGATGTCCTACTACTTTGACAAATGAACATGATTTCAACATCAAAGGTTCGAATGTACATAGATATTATTTAGGCTAGGTAGTATATATTAATAAGTCCTTAGTACAAGTATTTCAAGCATGAGGTAGAAGATTTAATCTTCATTTAGGTACCTCAAATGTGTCATAGAAGTCATGTAGGAGGTAGGAAGAACGAGCTCCCATTTAGGCACCTCTTATGTGTTCACCACTACACTTGGTGTAAAAACAACCAAGGAGGGTATTGAACAATATTAAGACAATAATAAGAACAACTATACTATGAGAAATCATCAAATCATGTGGGGATTCTATGTTGGATAACCCAAGTTGATCCATAATCACTCCTTCATCAAGCTTGAAGCTTGAACATGACTTGTGGGCTAAGAACCCTAATTAAAACAGAAAATATGTGAGGCTTACACCTCTGATTTCACATTTCTCAGCCTTGTTTTTAAGCCTAACCAACCATAAGATAGGTTGTAAGCATTAGGACATAGGTGTGAGATGAGTTAGACTCAAGTTTGATAAGTTTAAACAAGTTTTGAAAGAGTTTAAAACATAACAGAAAGTTTATGGACATTTTTAGGGCAATTCCAGGTCTGATTTCTCCAAGGAGAGATCAAGGAATCAAACCCAATGATTATCCAAGCAAGTAGGAAGAAAAATCAAGTGATTTGGTTGAGTTTTGAGCAAGTTATGCTCACTTTTGTAAAGGTGTATTAATCAGCCCGAATTTCTGATTTACAAGAACTTGAGAGTGATTTTGGAGAGATTAGAGAGTTGTGAAAGTGAAAAAAGGCTTGGAGAAGGCATGGTACTTATAGGGGATGAGTTAGGGTTGATTGGAGGTGTTTAATGGAGTTTAGAGTGATTGGGGAGATGAGTTTTGGTGGGATTCGTGCAAAATTCACGAGCTGTTTGAATCTGTTGCCCGCCAGACACCCTTACGGACCGTAAGGGTGGGAGGCTTACGGTCCGTAAGTCACAGGCAGAAAGCACAAATTTTATTTATTTGATTTATTGATTTGTAACTTGTCCAAATGTTACATGTTACGTAGTTTATGACCATTTTAGGCTATTTAAGTGTATAAAACATGTTCTAAAGGTTACATAAGTACGAAACGAATATGATTAAGTATAAGACTCATATATAAGTATGGTACGAAGTATGTGTGTCACGTATTGGTAGATTTATAACATGTTTGCGAGCATCACAAATGTGTGTCAATTGTTTCACAAGTTAAACGTATGAATATGTAAGAAGTATGAATAACACAAGTTTTATTTATGATTCAAGTCCCGTATTTTACAATGATTACGATGAAAGAATGATTACGAGAATGCAAGTTTTCCAAAAGTAGAATTTCAAGCAATGGTTTCTAAATATAGTAAGTATGAAAACGCAGGGCGTTATAGTCTCCCCTCCTTTAGGAAATTTCATCCCGAAATTTATTTAAGAGGTAGATTTTAAAGAGTTTTTTGTAAAAGTTTGAGGCTTGAAATTTTGAAACGTTTTGAAAAGTACGAAATTTTGGGAGAATAAAAATAAATTTGTAAAATGATTTGTCTGGCTAAAATGGTTTTGAGGCATAAGCAGGGGTAAACGTGTATAGGTAAAACGATTTTGAATGGCTAAAATTGGAGTTGTTTTACAAATGTATTGTATTTACGAAGGAGGTCTTTATTTAATGGTTTGAAATCAATAAGAATAGGTTACGCATGAAGTTTTAAAGATAGTGTAAGACCACATATTCATAGTAATTGCTTCTCGAGTGGAATGAGGAGGTTTGGTAAGATAAAGTATTAACGTCCTACTAAATGCATTTACACAAGAATAAAGAATAGAAAATCGGTTCTAAAGGTAATAAGGTAAGTTAGGATTCGAATGTTTAAACAAGCTTGATTGTGAACGAGGTTCGCATGAAAGAAAGGATATAGGAGTATGGGGCGTACGATTGACTCTTAATGAATGCAAGTATAAGGATAGCGTAAGAATGAAGTCTCGTCATGGATAATCAGATATAATGCGTTTGTGAGTTGTCTAAAGTTGTATTAGGTCTAAAATAGGTCTGTAAAACACTGAATTTCTCGTGACACGTTTTTCGAAAGTTTGGTAACGTGGTGAAAACACTTATATATAGGAAGTACCAACGGCGTATCCACCATGTTTTGACCACATTACGTCCGTTCCGTATTCGGTGCCATGTTACGTTCCGTTCCGTGCCTTACCATACACAGTAGTACACTCTATGGTTCTCATACGCCTATCACTATAATCCCGTGTGCACCCGTGATTATATTGATCGTCGCATGATCCGCATAGCTTGTACTAGTTGTGTATGAATTTGGGTAGGTACACTAAAAAAATAAGAATGTGTGCGTATAAGAATAAAGTATGTAAGCAAGTCCATGCTTAAGTATGTATAGGACCCACGTAAGCGAATCCCTCGGGTTCCGCTCGCGTATGGGCACGAATGTATGAATCATGAATATGTACATAAGTATAAGTTTAAGTATGAATTTGCACGTAAGTATGAGCATAGACCTAAAACGTACGAGTAGTATGAGTGTACGTATAAGCATGGAACGTATGAATATAAGTATAAGTATGAAACGTATGAGTATAAGTAAGACATGAAACGTATGAATGTAAGTAAAAACATGAAACACATGAATATAAGTATGAATATGATTATAAGTATAAGCGTAAAATGTATTGTTATGAATATGAGTGTGAGTGTGAGTACGAATACTAATGATTGCGTATATAGTATTAATCGAAAACATAACAAGTTTAAGCATGTAAAAGTGCTCCAAAGGTTGAACATGTAAATACGAACGATATAACTGATATTGTCGCGATGCAACGACTAAAACGTGTATGATGATATGCATGTATAGTTGTTTAAACGAAACGTCGAGTTTATCGAATCAAAATAAGATTGAGCTTGGTTTGAAAGGTAGAATATAGTTTGCATATGTAAGAGGGTATAAAGTACTCATTGGTTAAACATAATGTATTTTGTAATGAATGGGAATGCTACTTTTGTTTTAAAAGAGTTTACATAATCCGAAGATGGTCGATCCCCATGAAGTCTTCTTGCCCACGTGTTTTGTAAATTAGTGCATGAAAAGGTTTTCAATAAAAGTAAGTTCGTTTCATTAAACAAGAAATTATGAATGTAGGGGGTTCTTGTGAAAATGAAGGTCCTTAGGAAAAGAATTTTAGCAAAAGGACTTAATGATTGTTAAAAGTTCTAACAAATAATTTGTTGAGGTTGAAAAGAGTATTTGGTAAAACGATCATATAACATCTATAAGATTTTATAAGTAATTGAGAAAGGTTGGTTTGATTTTTGATTAAGAATGGAAGTCTCTAGTATGACGATATGATGTGAGCATGTTTTAGTGATTAAGTCGAATATGAAGTTCATGGGCAAGAGTTTCACTGGACCGATTAAATTGATAGGTAGCATTTCGTAAGGTTTTGAAGTTCGAGTAATAAAACGTTTTAAGACATGATTAAGAATCTCGTGTATAAGAGTTGAGTGAAAATAGATTGTAGAATAAGAAGTACGTTTGATAAAACAATGTATTTTGAAATCGGTATGAGTAGGTATTTTGAATAATGATAAACAATTTGGGTATAAAGTATGACCGAGTTTGCATAATAAGATATTTTGAAGAGACGTTTTGGTAACGATCACCTAGGTAAGGGAATTACCCCTAACTCGTTGGTGAGGTCGTTTTTAAGAAAAGGGGAGTGGAGTTAATCGTCAAGGTAAGGAAATCACTCCTATCTCGATGATATGTCTCCATTTGTCGATACAAGGAATATGAATTTAAATTATATGAAATCATGCATATGTATAAATGTATGGAAAAGATTCAATATGTTGTGTGTGTGAAAAGAGAATATCGAAAGTAAATTCGAATTTGAAAGATTGCATCGTATAAAATAAATAATAGAAACACGTGTTTGATCAAAATTTGGATGGTTCCGAAACGGAACTTTGACTAACCAAAGTGGTCGAAAAGTCTTTTGAATTTGAGGGGCATGCTTTGGCCTAATAGGTAAAATACTCTCGCCGACAAGTTGGTTAACGGTATTTACCCTTCCGGTTACTACACGTCCCAAATCAATTGAAATTTCGAGACTTGGCGGGATTTATGAAAATCAAGGAGTGGAACTAGTCGACAAGGTGCGGGTTTCACCCCTAACTTGGCGATTTAGTATCCTAAGTGTGGTTGGTACTCGTCGGGTCAAAATTTGATTTCAACACTTTGACGAGGGTCCACTAGAATTTGAGATTTGAATTTCTCCATCAAGGTGAGGATTTCACTCCTAACTTGGTGGTGAATTTCGTGTAAAAAGAAAAGTAGATGGATTGAGAGTCGTTCACCAAATTGTGGGTTTCACGCCTATTTTGGTGAAGTCGTCTCGTTTGTGTACTACGAGTGGTTTTGATTTTAGTATAAACGAGTAAAAGACGCATGTCCAAAGTAATAATAACAAGTGTAAGCATAATAAGTATCTCATGAAATAATATGTAAAAGACATTTCAAGATAGCACATAAAGGATGGAATGATACCACAAGTATTAACAAACAAAGCAAGTATTAACACAAAAGCGACATATATGTTTAAAAGGCCAAAAGCAAATAAATAAGGAGTAAATAATGTATCACGCAAGTGGTTCAAGCAAAACATAAGAATAAGGCTCTAGAACTATAGACTAGGTAAAAGGCATGGCAATCTACCTAATTCCCTATAGTTATGGCTCTGATACCAGGGGGGATATTCCACGGTCCTCCCAACCGCCGGAGTGATCCCACTCCGTAGGTTAGCTTAGCCCCATAGCCACCTGGGGGTTAATACCCTGTACCGAGTCGATCCGTTTCCCCTTGGAAGAGGTGGTAGGCTGGTTACCATACCTGGAGTCGAACCCGGGTCTCTTGGGAGAGAAAGGGTGGAACTGGCCAACTGGGCTACCCTACCAATCTGTCACACCCCAACTAATGGCGGAAACATCGGGACGAGACGAAGTGTGAAGACTGCTAGAGACATTATAACGCTATTTGTGACAATATTTAATAAACCGATTTCATTTCATAAAGTAAAATTGTCAACATTACAAGAAATTCAAATACAACAAGTTCAAAGAAGTACATAACAACATAAGCAAAGATTGATACAACATATTAAACCTAAACGTCTATATGTGTATCTAGGCATCAACGCTACTTCTTTTCATAGCATCGTCATCATCAACCTGTAACATGTTTAAAATACAATTCAATGCAAAAGCAAAGGCGAGTATACACGTTTAAGCATAAGTATAAGTATAAAAGTTTAAAACGAATCCACATGGTAACTTAGTCTATACGAGATCAACCTAGCGTGGCATGCAATATTTCTAGCCAACCTCAGTTTACGCAAGAAAGTTTAATTAATTCAACATGAGCCAAGTTTAAGGGGGCGGTGCGTTACTCCTATAGCGCTATACATGTCAAATGGAGGCTCGTGAAAGCTAATGACTAAAACATATCACATAAGTATGGTCCACGTAAGCATCAAGTATCACACCATAGTATTCATGTATAAGGATTGTTTTGTGCATTGCATAAAGAATAAATTTAAGTGTGTTTTAATAAAACATGTTACACCCCAAAAAGTGGTAAACATAAAAAGGGGGTTGCGAGTATACTCACAAGGCTTGCATATGCTTTCCGATTATCCAATTGTTGACGAGTAGGGATTTAGAGTCCGAATGTATAAGGGTTAAAGTTCAAGTACGCTTAGAGTCGAGATTCGAAATAAAACATCATGAAAGTATTATATCAACATAATCATCTTCAACACATAACGCTTGTATGACACTTGGTAACCACGAGGGTTATAATAATGTTTTCATGAGTTGAACACTCATAAGAATCATAACAAGGTTTAGGTCCTAGATGATGTCCTACTACTTTGACAAATGAACATGATTTCAACATCAAAGGTTCGAATGTACATAGATATTATTTAGGCTAGGTAGTATATATTAATAAGTCCTTAGTACAAGTATTTCAAGCATGAGGTAGAAGATTTAATCTTCATTTAGGTACCTCAAATGTGTCATAGAAGTCATGTAGGAGGTAGGAAGAACAAGCTCCCATTTAGGCACCTCTTATGTGTTCACCACTACACTTGGTGTAAAAACAACCAAGGAGGGTCTTGAACAATATTAAGACAATAATAAGAACAACTATACGATGAGAAATCATCAAATCATGTGGCGATTCTATGTTGGATAACCCAAGTTGATCCATAATCACCCCTTCATCAAGCTTGAAGCTTAAACATGACTTGTGGGCTAAGAACCCTAATTAAAACAGAAAATATGTGAGGCTTACACCTCTGATTTCACATTTCTCAGCCTTGTTTTTAAGCCTAACCAACCATAAGATAGGTTGTAAGCATTAGGACATAGGTGTGAGATGAGTTAGACTCAAGTTTGATAAGTTTAAACAAGTTTTGAAAGAGTTTAAAACATAACAGAAAGTTTATGGGCATTTTTAGGGCAATTCCAGGTCTGATTTCTCCAAGGAAAGATCAAGGAATCAAACCCAATGATTATCTAAGCAAGTAGGAAGAAAAATCAACTGATTTGGTTGAGTTTTGAGCAAGTTATGCTCACTTTTGTAAAGGTGTATGAATCTGCCCGAATTTCTGATTTGCAAGAACTTGAGAGTGATTTTGGAGAGATTAGAGAGTTGTGAAAGTGGAAAAAGGCTTGGAGAAGGCATGGTACTTATAGGGGAGGAGTTAGGGTTGATTGGAGGTGTTTAATGGAGTTTAGAGTGATTGGGGAGATGAGTTTTGGTGGGATTCGTGCAAAATTCGCGAGCTGTTTGAATCTGTTGCCCGCCAGACACCCTTACGGACCGTAAGGGTGGGAGGCTTTCGGTCCGTAAGCCACAGGCAGAAAGCACAAATTTTATTTATTTGATTTATTGATTTTTAACTTGTCCAAATATTACATGTTACGTAGTTTATGACCATTTTAGGCTATTTAAGTGTATAAAACATGTTCTAAAGGTTACATAACGAATATGATTAAGTATAAGACTCGTATATAAGTATGGTACGAAGTATGTGTGTCACGTATTGGTAGATTTATAACATGTTTGCGAGCATCACAAATGTGTGTCAATTGTTTCACAAGTTAAACGTATGAATATGTAAGAAGTATGAATAACACAAGTTTTATTTATGATTCAAGTCCCGTATTTTACAATGATTACGATGAAAGAATGATTACGAGAATGCAAGTTTTCCAAAAGTAGAATTTCAAGCAATGGTTTCTAAATATAGTAAGTATGAAAACGCAGGGCGTTACAGACCAAATGTTATCCATTGCCACACTTAAAACCACAAAACTTCATGTATCTTTACATAAACATTAGCCACACTATCATCACTTTATTACCTTTGTGTGACGGAATAATAACATATGTCATGTGAAAAAAAATGTGTGACCAAAGGTTAAACAATAGTCACACTTAAAATTACAAAATTTTATGTGTGACAAAAGGTTAGACAATATTCACATATAAAATTACAAAGTTGTTTTTAGTGTCTAGAAATATTTTTTAGCCACACTTATAGTAAACAGATGTGACTAAATAATAAAACGGTCACACTTACAGTGAGTTCATGTGGCCGTTACTACCATTTAGTCTTACTTAATAAATGGAATGCTTAATTACAACAACTCTTTTTGCCACATTTTTTTAATTGATGTGGCTAAAACAAACTTTTAAGTGACTATATAATAGAAACGACCACATTTACAATAAATTCATGTGGCTGTTGTTACCCTTTAGCCACACTTATTGTACAGAATGTCTGATTTCCAGCAAGAGATAGTGGTACCCTTTAGCCACACTTTAAAGTTGCTACGGCCACTAAACGTGAATGTGGCCGTATGATACCTATGATGACTTGACATTTGGTCACACTTGAGTTGAAAAAAAAAGTGTGACAAAAGGTGTATGGTCACTCTTTTTTTGTGTGGCCGTAAGCCTTTTTTGGCGTAGTGGAGCATGGTCGATTATAGTCTAGACTTTATCACGCCGTGTACAACGCCAACACACGTGTATATTTTGTGTGCATTTTGATTTGGTCTACGTTTCAACGTAAATTTTGTTTGGAAACAAGTCGTGTCAAATATAATACATTTTTATTCAACGGCATGAATTTGGATTACTCTACGCTTTAACGTAAATTTAGTTCGAAAACGAGTCGCGTTGATTGTAATCTATAATTTATCACGTCACGTACGGCGGCGCCGCCGCAACGCGCGGCAGGTAAAAAACCTTGTTTATTTGAAAGTTTAAGACATATTAATACATTATTTAAGAAATTTCTAATTAAATACCCTAAACGCACTCATATAAATACTAAAAAGAAAATAATAGAAATATAACTAGATCTCATAAAAAAAGTATTATAATATATATATATATATATATATATAGGATTAGGTTCAAACGTGAACAAAATCCCAACAGTGAACTGCGTGAACTGATCTGGGCCCTTGATTTTTATGATCTTGAGATTAAAGTGAGTGACATGATGGTAATTATTTGATTAATTTTTTCCATTTAATTAAATATAAAAAGGGTATATGTGCAATTTCCATTTTGCATTGATTGCATAAATCACTCTCTCTCTCTCTCTCTCACACACACACAAATCAAGTAATCAACATATTCAACCCTAGATCTAGATCTGGAGAAAAAGTATAGGGTCCGCCAGCCACCACTCTTGGTGGCGGCGTCGGACGAAACAACGGCATCCACCACCGTTTCTCTCTCTCTCTCTCTCTCTCGTAATCTTGTCGGAAAGAATCAGAAGTCGCCGGAGTTCTGCCGGAATAACTGAAGCACGCCGGACAACCTTCTTTCTCTCCCGCTATCGGTATAACATCTCCTCATCAATTCTTTTCTGGTCTTGTCACTTTAATTGGATAATCATAATAAAACAATAAAGGAATTTAACAAGAACTAAACATCACATTGGGTTTCATGGCTGTTGTCGCCATCTATATTTTCTTATTTTATGTATATATGTTTTTTTTTATTTTTTTTCTTTGTTTGAAAGAGATGACTAAATGATTTAATGTTCTTATAAAAGTAAAAAAAAAACCCAAAGCATTTCAATTCCAATGATGTAGAGCAGTGGCTGTTTGTCGCTGGCCTTTTTATTTGCATCTTGTATTTTGATTTTTTGGAAATGTTATTTTATTGTTGAAAAAAAAAATTGTATTCTGGGTTCATATTTATGTGATAATTGGCAGTTAACATTCCAAAGTTGCCTAGCTTAGGTGATGTAACTTGTAAGTAAATATAAGTGGCCATCTAATCTAATAAAAATGTGTAACGGTTGCTATAATTTGTAGGATCGTTTTCTGACCCGAACGAGTCGATCAGAAGAGTTTTTGCTCAATACGAGAGGCGGAAACGTATCAAGTCCAATTCAGCTAGAGATACACTTTAAACTGTCTATTGATTGATTTGACAAAGATTTACAGCGAGTCGACACTTCGGCAGCACTTCGGCTCTCAAACCGGAAAAGTAATTTCGTTCCAAATGACGAAGACAAGGCAACTATTTATAGGCAAGGTAATTTCGCATGAACAGGTTCAAGCGAAATTACATTCACACGAAATTACTATTTCGTGCGAAATTACCTTCTAACCTATTTTTGACAGTTTCCTCGTATAACGTGCCCTGATCTATCTATACACATACAAGACTCGATACAAGACGAAGTTGATAGACGTATGCACCAACAGACTCCCCCTCAGATGTTGATGAAGTCTTCAGTGTCGAGTCTTCAATCTTCAGTATTTATCAGTCTCCTCGAACTCTTCCAAAGTATCTGACAATGTAAAACATCCTCAATCTCTGTCTTCTCTTCTTCTCCAAGATCTCGACCTGGCTCTTATCTCACTCTAATTTTCTTGATCAGATCTCTTGATTTCATAAGTTCATTAGCATCCCCAGCTAGCATGAACTTCAGACTCCCCCTTAAATTGTGCTTGGGATCGCAGTGTGGCTTCCACTGGTTCAAGATCGTGACCTGGCTCACATCCTGCTCAGGATCAAAACCTAGCTAACCTGCACACTCTTAACCCAGAAATAAATTTCACAAATTTAAAATTTTACAAATTTATTCTCTGCTTACCACTTATAGACACAAACACACCATCATATGCAAACATTGTACAAAATGATTTAACATTTTTTGAACACTGATGTATCACTTGTAAGAAAATCTTTTCAAACACACTTTCCCAAACCTGTTCGTCATGTTTAGCAATCGGAATTTTGAAAATATGCTCTCCAACATCAGTTGTCGAAAATATTTTTAAATTTTCAAAAAATTTATGCTAAAACACACTGAAAATATTTTTGGAATTTTTGATCTTGAAAGAAAATGCAGTAAAGAAATATTTACAGACAATATTTTTGTGAGTTTGTGTAAGAGGATCATATTAGTTTATGAGACACATCACCAACACCGTTAAGCTTTAAACATTTTAAGTTCTAAACGATTCACTTAGATTGTCAGTATACTGATCCACTTAAATTTTCACACAAAGTTCAACTGTTTCGAGATACGAGATTAATGTTTTAAAGACTTAAACTTATTCGCGTGTCCCACCTCAGAATATACTCCCGTATCCAGATCCCAATATTCAGTCTTACAGGTGAGTATACCTAGATGATATCTGTTAAGGGTTAAATGTGAGGTCCATGAGAACTCAGGCTACTGCTTCCGCAAAATCAGAGAGATGATGGCTTTGACTTTTGGTGTGTTCCCTTTAGAGAATCTTTTCTTCAACAGCACATGATTAGCATTTTGCAATGTTTCATCATTTTTTGTACTGAGGGTGATGCTATATTTCAAGCAAGCGAAAAGTATTATACGGGGACTAGGCCATTGCTTCCGCAAAATCAGAAGTCCCGGGATAATACCCCAGATATCACTGAGTATAAAGACCTAGTATCTCAGAAAGAGGGACCTTTCAAACAAGATTTCGGGGGTTACCCATATATTCGAGAGATGTTCCCCACGAGATAAGTAAGTTTGAAATTTAGGTTTATATCTCGACACAATCTACTAAATGTGTAAAAACCTACTGGCACATCATCAGTGAGACCGTTTATCATAATTAACTTTCCAATTCTTTAGCATGCTGTGATCGTCCACTGATGTACCATCATTTCCTCTTTTTACAACAAAACTCATTTTTCATTTTATCATGTTTTTGGGTTTTTCAAATTTTCAAATGTTTTTGGATTTTCTGAAATTTCTTACTCCCCCTAAAATGCAAAATCATTTAAAAGAAATTTGAAAACAAACTGTACAAGTAAAGTGACAACTGTTGAATTGCATTAAATCGCCATCCACTTGGCATAAACAATCAGAACTCCCCCTTACAACACACTATTTTCCCATTATGATTTCAAAACACTTAAGTTTGTTTTAATCAAAACGGTTTTTCCGGAAAATAAGTTTTGTTGATTTCATGAAACCACTTGTAGGTTAGGGGATCAATTCATCACTTTGTTCTTTCATCTTCAACCCTTTGAAAAATATAACATTTTTAAATTCAAACATCAAATACCACTTGTAGAAAATCAAGTACAACTTAATGTCCCTGATTTACCACTTTGTAGAATAAAACCCTTCTTCAATCACTTGAAGATTCACAAACAAACAAAATTCAATAAAGATGCTGATACCTGCTTCACACTTACCAACCTGGAAGCTCCGGCAAGTCGTAATTTTTCACTTATGAAAAACAGACATCCAAGCCTGACCAAACTTGAATGTTTCCTCCTCAACTTCACTTGGGTTATAAGTTGCCTTCTTAGTTTCATAAAACTCTTTAACCCCTTTAACCTTTCACTCAACCATCTTTCCAAAAATCTTTTTCACATTTCCATTAAAAAGCTTTTCAACATCAAATTCTTTCTTTTTAGAATAGAATTGATTTGAAATCTCAACTTTACCAACCTTTTGTTTAAAATTTTCAGCCCGCAGTGGTGGAAAGTTGACATCATCCATTGACGGAACTGAATTTTCTTCTTTTTTAACAACATGTGGCTCCTCTGACTCTGTGGAATCAGATTCATCACCAGCTTTCACATCAGATTTCTTAACAACCCACTTCTGGTTGTCAAGATTCACTCTTCTCTTGTAAAATCTTTTCGAACATTCACCAACCTCATATGTTGAGTTTTTAAACACTTTGAATTTTTCAGTTGGCGGTTCGGTTTTATCAACAATCTTTTCTTTGAGTTTAGAAACAACTTCCTGTTTTGTGTTGGTAGCCATTGGACAGTTCTAGGCGATGTGACCAACTTCTTGACATCTATAACAGGTTCTTGTTTCCTTTTTCTGGTAAACTCCATTTTTCTCAAACTTTTGTTTTTCAGCAAAGAACTCTTTGTTTGATTGCTTCCAGAATGAGCTCTTTTCTTCCTCTTCTGAGCTTGCTCCTGAAACAAATACAGTTTTTGGTTTATAAGTTTTCTCATTTTTATGATTTTTCGGTGGAATAAAACCTAGACCTTTCCTTTTTGTAATTACCATTATGGTTTGGTTTCTTTTGAAAACCAGAACCAGAACTGTAACCTTTTTCTTGTTTAAATGTTGTTGAACTCTTGAGGTGTAAGATCTTGGTTTTTTAGAAAGATTTTCATCTTTTATTTCAGAAATATTAATTTTTATTAGTTTAAAAACCTTTTTAATCATTTCAGTTTTAACACCTCGTATTGGAAATTCCTCATCAGAATATAATTTGTCTGAATCATTCAAAGTATATGCCACTTTAACTGGTTCGTCATTCAAATTAGATTTTGATAACAGGAATTCTTTATTGTAAACCCTTTTAACCAACAATTTTGGACTGTTGACCACTGAACTCGAACTTTCAGACTCAGACTTTAACTCTGACTCCTCATCTTTATCCAACACCTGATCGACCACCTTTTTTATTAACTCAGACTCATGATCAGTGTCAGACGATGTGAACGTGATATCAATGTTTTCTAGTAACTCATCAGTTGTTTTGGACTTTAACTTTATATTGACTGCCTTTTTGACCTGCTCCTCATTTGGTTTTCTGGGAGAATAACCTTCCCAGATCGGAGGCGGACACTTGTTATAATTTGCACTTTGTTTCTTACCAGTATCTTTTTCTTCAGTCTTCTTGTCTTGAAAGGCTTCCATACCTACAACAGTTGGATAAATTCTATCAATCAAATAATCAGAACTAGAATAGCTTTGCAGTAATCGTCCGATTCTTTCATTTTCTATCTTTTCTGTTTCCAACTCTTGCTTCAACTTAGCACATTCTTCAATGTAATGATTAATGGCCTTCTGCTTAGTCATCATCACCGCATTCATCATTGTTAATGCATCTTCTCTTTCAGAATTTGTCTTTTGTAGACCAGTTACCGTTCTATTCAACACATCATACGATTCTTTCACATAATTGAGATTGAACAATAAGTTTTCTTTCATCTTATCTTGCTCACTCAACTTCTTCTCTTTTTCTTCACACTGCTTACACGACTCCAAACACTTTAGACAAGGTTTTATGACCTCAACAATCTTTTCCACTTCAATAATCTTTTCACTTTTGACTATCTTCTCAACTTCGACTATCTTCTCAATTTCTGCTATCTTCTCATCATCAACAACCTTTACAAATTCAACCACCTGCTCAGTAACTTTATCTTCTTCACTTTGTTCAGAAATATTTTCCTGAGCAACATCTTTACTCTTCATCTTTTTCTGTTCCTTTGCTATTTGTTTCTCCTTTAGCTTTTCCACACGATCTGCAAAATAAAATTGAAAACTTTCAGGAGATAAATGAGTTTTTGCAATATTAATATGCATTTCTTCCTCATCATCACTGTCATCAGTTGATGATTGATCAAACACTTGTGTCTGTTCTGAACTATCATCTGAAGAACTAGATTCATCATCTTGATTCTTTTCACCATCAGCAAACACTTTCATCCATTCTTTCATCAAATCTGGTTCTTGAACTATTTGTGCAATTAATGCAACTGTTTTTGAATCAGATGGAATATATTTGTCCCAGCTAAAGCCTTCTGCCACTTTTTCATCATCTTGATCAATTATTCCAAAATAAGCTTTCTTATTTGCTTCTTCGATCATTTTAGCATGTGCAGTTTGTGGTTCTTTTTGTTAATAAGGTTGATGAGCAACTTGTTGGTATATAGCTTTCCGATAATAATCATTACCACCAAACGGATTCTTTGCTCCACTTGCTTCTCGATTAGTACATTCCCTCTTAAAATGTCCTTTCTCCCTGCATCAAAAACAAGTAACTTTAGATTTATCAAAACCCAAAGTAGAAACATTTGCATCCAAGAAATCATCTCTTCCTGTAATCATCTTGAATTTTTCCGCTCTCCTCAGAACACTTGCTAAACACCATTTAATGTCCATAAGCTCCATTTCCTCAGCATCGATCTGATCGTAATCCTCCTTTGTCAACATAGGATTTCCGATCCTTCCTGCAACCAATCCTTTATATGATTCTAACACTGTAGCTAGCAGTGACATATGACTTTTAGCAACTTCTTCAGAAAATTTTTGACCATTCTAAAGATGCAACGCGTGTTGCAGTGTAATACATGACCATTCCCGCTATTTGAGCTTTGAAACTGATGACTTGAAGTTGATTCCTTTGGATTAACACTTGGATATGAGGAAAATCCACTGCTGCTGTTTGGACTTTGATTGATTGATCCAGATGAGTTTTCAGCACTGAAAGCATTTTGGATTTTTGGACTTGCTTCGACATTTTGAACACTCCCTTTGAAGTACATCTTAACATCTTGTTGTGCACTTGGATTGCTCATTCTAGCAATCTTTTGTTGCTCAAGATCTTGACCTTCAATCTTTTCGATGAACTGAGAAATTGTCAAACCATCATATTCTCCAGTATTCTTTAATATCATAAAAAATGTACCCCATTCTTTCTAAGGTAAAGCATCAACTAATTTGTCAACCCATTCCTCACGATCTTTGTTAATACCTAACAATGACATTAATCGTACTAAATGACAATATCTTTCAATCAATTTCTTTGTATCTTCTCCCGGCAAACTCGTAAATAACTCGAATTCTTTCTTTAACAATGATTTTTTACTCTTGATCATCTTCTCACTTCCCTCAAACTTAATTCGAAGTGCTTCCCAAATTGAACGTGAAGTCTTATCATGTTGAAGCAATACGAATATGTCTTCTTTAATAGCTTGCTGAAGTAAACTAATCATCATCTTTTCTTCTTTGTACATGTCTCGTTCTTTATCCGTAAATTCAAAAATTTTCTTTTCAACTCTCAAGTCTGTACGTGGTAGTACATACTTTTTCTCAACACACTCCCAAGACCTCAAATGATTAACTTGAACCCAGTTTTCAAACTGATCTTTCCAACCATAATACTCCTTAATTCCCATTAGCTTCGGGGGTTTTTGCAAAGTTCCAGTTTCATTTTCCATGTTCATGTTCTGAGCAATGGCAGTAGGAGTAGTCGGGGCAGTAGCAAATGCATTATAAAACTCTTCTTCCATGTTTCAGAGAAATTTTTCACAAATCAGTCACTTTCGAACGAAATCAAATCAAGTGAAATACAATTTGGTGCGAAATTACCTGCAAAACACTTTCAAACGAAATAATTCAAACGAAATAAAGATTTTCACATGAAATAGGTGATTTCGTACGAAATAACCAAACAAAAGCCAGTTTTAAGCGAAATTAACTAATTTCGTACGAAATACTCACGCGAAATACTAATTTCGTGTGAAATCAACCACAATTTCAAACGAAATACTAATTTCGTGCGAAATCAAGAAGCTATTCCATGCGAAATACTGCTGATGTCATCAACTCGAGCTGATTTTAGTCCAATTTATCAGGTTTTAGTCCGATTTTAGGTCTGAAACTTTCAAGGGTTTGTTAAAACACTATTGCGCGTATAATATGTGAAATTCAAAACATTTTGACCGTGAAATCAAGTTTAATTTTGAAAAGAAGATGTAGAAATCAGAATTTTGAGCTGAATTGGTAAGAACTCTTCCTCCTGAGCTCTGATACCACTTGTAGGATCGTTTTCTGACCCGAACGAGTTGATCAGAAGAGTTTTTGCTCAATATGAGAGGTGGAAACAAATGTATCAAGTCCAATTCAGCTAGATATACACTTTAAACTGTCTATTAATTGATTTGACAAAGATTTAGAGCGAGTCGACACTTCGGCTCTCAAACCGGAAAAGTAATTTCGTTCCAAATGACGAAGACAAGGCAACTATTTATAGGCAAGGTAATTTCGCATGAACAGGTTCAAGCGAAATTACATTCACACGAAATTACTATTTCGTACGAAATTACCAAGTAATTTCGTGCGAAATTACACTCTGTAATTTCGTGCGAAATTACCTTCTAACCTATTTTGGACAGTTTCCTCGTATAACGTGCCCTGATCTATCTATACACATACAAGACTCGATACAAGACGAAGTTGACAGACGTATGCACCAACATAATGTTTCTCTTTATACCGTTGGTAATCTGGACGGGTAAGTGGGTAACTCTTCAAAGGTTTGTTGCCAAAGAGCTTATCTGGTTAATTCTGCCTGTGGAACATTTTATATTATATGGGTCTTATTATATGCGATGTACACATGTGTATAGCGTCTGTTTTTTGTGATATCTCAGATTTTTTTGTGTATTGAATTTTTTTGTGTATTGAATGTGTAAAGTTGTTGATGTACACTTGTGAATTATGCAAAGTATTAGTTGCTGAATTTTTTTTGTTCAATTTTTTGATTTTTGCTCTGTTTTTAACGCGATGTACACATGTGTATTCTGATTTTGCTCTGATTTTAATGCGATGTACACATGTGTATAGCGTCTGTTTTTGTAATATGTCATATTTTTTGTGTATTGAATGTGTAAAGTTGTTGATGTACACTTGTGAATTATGCAAAGTATTAGTTGCTGAGTTTTTTTGTGCTATTATAGGAGATGTCGTTAACGAGAAAAGTGGAGATGGAAGGTCGATAAGGATGATTCATGTATGAGGTCAATAAGGATGATTCAGCATACAACGTGGCGAATAGTTGTAAAAGATTATGTTTTTTATTTTTTCGATTATGTTGGGTTTATTGTTTTTACGAAACTGGAACTTGTAATTATATGTTTTTTTGTTTGGTTTGGAAAACATTATGGAACTTGTAATTTGTTAAATATAAAATAGTTTTACAGGTATTGTTTCTATGTTTGTATTATGTAGCTAATTACACATATGTACGATGCTCAGTACACATGTGTACTGTTCTATTTATATCCAAGTACACATGTGTATACCATTGAAATATGAAGGTTAAGTGGATCTTAAAAATCAAAATTTGAATTCTGGTGATGAAATCTGAAATAAAATTAAAATTAAAATCTGGCGATTTGTTGTTTGTTTTGATAATTATCTTATTAATAAATAAAACATAATGTGGATAATGAATTTAAATTAGGAAATATGTAACTTAATTCAATTATTAAAATAATGATTTAAATCTAATTTTTTATATAATTACAATCCTACCCTTAACAACTAAAAAGGAAATCAAGGGTCCAGATCTGTTCACGCAGTTCACTCTTGGGAGGTTGTTCACGCTGGAACCCTACCCTATATATATTAGATGGGCAACAAGGTAATTTAACTTTATTTGAGGAGGTCACTATTATAATTTATTTTAAAGTTTAAGACACATTTATACATTATTTAATAAACTTCTAGTTAAATACACTAAATGCACTCATATAAATACTAAAAAAATAATAGAAATATAACTAGATGTTATAAGAAAATTATTATAATAGATAAAAAATATTAATAATTATGTTATGCAATAAATAATAACATATGTTCATATGCTTTTTTATAACCATGAGAACCCTGTGACTTTTTCTTCTCGAACCGGTTCGGATCAAAACTGGTTCAGGTTATTTAAAAAGGATTAGAACCGGTTTTGGTTAGAAACCAGGTTAGGTCAAAAATAAACTAAACCTTCTAGAACCGATTGGAATTTGGGGAAACTAAAACACTTTTTGTTTTCTTTTGTGTTTTTGTGTTTTTTTAATTTATTATTATTTTATGTACATTTCCATTTAAATTTCGTTAAAATCAGCGTGTACAACGTGATGGACCACTTCTACTCATGAAGATTTAGGTGCTGTTTGTTTTTTCTGAGGTAAAACGTCTGCAGTCTGCGGACCACATCTGCAGACATCTGTAGCAGAAGTGCTGGACCAAATGTCTGCAGTCTGCAAGAAGAAAACTGTTTGTTTTTTTACTTCTGGAAAATGTCTGCAAACTGCTGAAATAAACTGAAATATAAATAAGCATAAAAAACCACATCAATGAATTTATATCTAAATTGAATTCTGTAACAGTGAATTTTGTAAACCTAACAAAAATTTACAAACTGTATAATTAAATCTTATTTTAATGAAACCAAACCAAAGAAGTTTTTTTTAGGAATTATTATATCATGATATGAGAAACTACTAGGAAGATGATAATGATGATAAAACAACGTTTGCCAACAACATGTTTCTTGGGTTATCGGTCTATCCAAGTGAATTCTTAAAACCTAACAAAAATTTACAGCAAATTAAGTTCAAATATCAAACACTCTTAAAACCTAACAACGTTTGTAACAGTGAATTTTTCTAAAATCACAAAGATGAAGTTTAATTAATAAAAGAGTAAAAGTAAAACTAGATGTACCTTTGTTGTTCTTGAGTGTGGAGATTAAAATGGGAGAAATTAAAGGGCTTTTTTGCAGTGATTGACCTTCGAGGGGCTGTGGCGGCGTTGTGGGGGGCTGGGGTGCGACGTCGAGGGTTGAGGCAGCGCCGGAGGTGGAGCAGTGATGGCGGACGTGGAGAGGTGGGAGAAGAGCTGGGTGCGGTTGGAGAGGAAACTAGGGTTTTATTTTTGATGGAGAATATTTGTGAAGAGGTAAAAAGATTTGTGAAGAGGTAAAAAGAGAAGATTTGTGAAGAAGAGGTGAGGAAGAGGTTTTTTAATGAAAACCCTTCTAAAAAACAAACAAGCTGCAGACCCCTATGTCTGCGCGTGGTCTGCGTGAAGAAGACAAAAGAGGTTCTGAAGTACTTTTCTAAAAAAACAAACACCCTCTTAAGCTCAAAACTTAAGTGCCATATACATTGAGCTAGTGAACCTTCATCTTTAAAATCATATCATCAAATAAGTTTTATTAATTGAACTTCATTCTTACAACAATGTTCTTCATTTTACCGCTTATATAAATTAAAACAAAACAAATAAACTGTTATATATTTTAAAGTAGTCAAGTATTGACATTTATTAAGGCGGGAAATGATCAGATGATAAATTAAAAATATATTAAAAACTGTGAGAGCTCGTGTACATATTAATTAAAAATAATTTTTGTACCACAATTATGATTAAAATAACACTAAAAACAACATGTTTGAATTTACATGTGTAGTTTACAATTTACACATGAAAACAACATTAGAGTAATTTATGGATGAGATATGAATTAATCGGATAGAGAAATCATTTAATATCTTATATTTAATATACTTTTATAATAAATAATGATTTTGATCATTTCTCGCAAGTTCTAATGATTATCACAATACCTAAAAGAGGCTCGTCGCACTTCGAAGCGCGACAGGACACACTGATTTTAACGAAATCTAAATGAAAATGTAGTGGAAACAGTAATAAATCTAAAAAACCTAATAAAACAGAAAGAAAAAAAACAAAAATGTATTATTTCCCCAACCCCAATCGGTTCTACTAGGTTTATTTTTTACCCAATCCGATTTCTAACCAAAACCGGTTCTAATCCTTTTTAAAAAACCGAACCGGTTTGAGAAGAAAAAGTCTCGGGGTTCTCATTGTTATATACAAACATATGAACATATGTTTTTGTTATTTATTGCATAACATTATTATTAATATTTTTTTTATCTATTATAATATTTTTCTTATGAGATCTAGTTATAATTCTACTATTTTCCTTTTTGTATTTATAAGAGTGTATTTACTTAGAAGTTTACTAAATCTATACTGCCTTATTAAGAGAACTAGAATTTTTACCTTTTTGGTAATTTTACATCATGTACATATTTTGAAGCAATATGTACAAGAGAGCCAAACTATTTTAGAGGGGGTAAACTTGTGCATTTTCCAAAAATTTAAGACACTTTAGGGGCATTTTAGGGTTTTCAGCATCTTTGTAACCTATAATTAAGATGACATGTGATGAATCCAAATTAAATGTTATTATAAATAAATTTATTCATTGTGTAAAAGTATATATAATCTTTTTTATTATTATTATTATTATTACTATTTATTTGTTTATTTATTTTTATCTATATCTGTAATCTTTACAAATAAAATTACAGCCCAACAGTCATGCCCTTCACCATAATTTTTCATCCTTTCTTCCAAATTTGCTGTCACACCCGCTAAAATTAGAGTTGGCGTGATCTGACTAGTATCTTCATTGCACAACGGAAGTATTTAATGCTAAGACTTCTAGGATATGTATTATATAATTCCAAATCATATAATTATTGGTTAAAATAAGAATATTTTAACTTAAACTATTTTTATCCAATCATTTGGAGTATTGTTAAAAATATTATATTTTTAACTTGATTTATCATATATTTCTCACACATATATTTTCCCAAGTATTGGTAGTGTATTCTGGTGTGTATTTATATATATAGGAATACGTATTTTCTTGTATTTATTAGTATTTTATACTTAAGTTGTGTATAATTTTCCGGAATATTATTTTTATATAATTTAAGATCACCAACTTTATACTCTTAAAATACATATATTTTAAGAGAATTTTTATAGAAAAATATCTATAAATTTTGTTTGGCAAAATAAGTATACTTTCACATATATCTTGAAAATAATATATTTCCAGTTTTCACCAAAATAATAAAATTTTGAATTGTTTAAGAAAATATATATTTTTCTCCACTCAAAATAATATATTTTCTATTTGACAAAATATGATATATTTTGTAATAGTTATAAAAATTCATATTTTACCGTTTCTTCAGTTTCAAAAATACCGTTTATCACATTTCTTAAGCTACGAATTTATTTCCGGAATATATATAAATATAGTCCAATGTCTATTGTCCGATTTGTCCGATATTTGGGTATAAGATATATATTTATTTTCATGCGATTTTGGTAATATTTTATATTACAACTTTTAGTATTTTGGTGTGGTGTATTATTTTCAAGTCCTAATTTTAAGATAAATAATACAATCAATATACAACTAGCACATAATTTTGTGACATCTAAATATATATTTTCCTAAATATATACTTAATGATTTTTATTATAAAAAATCAACCTCCAATATTGGTAATTTATGTAATAAAAATTATGGCAAATTTATACTTGAAACCAAGATAAAAAATTACTTGTAAACATTGTTTAAAATTATTTTCTAAGTGTTTGAATTTTACAAAAATTTTGCCATAGTTTTCCCTTAAAAATGGAGGTTTCCATGCTTAATAGCATATCATTTTCTTTTGAAAATTCATCATCAATCATCAACAAGTCTCACACATCTTACCATAAGCCATAAATATGCATTTTTACAAGATGTTATGAACTTGAAGTTTTGTAAAACTTTGTAGTCTTTTAACATGTTGTTTAATAAGGTTTAAGAACACTAAATCCATGGCCTTTATTTTATAAAACTCATTCTTGCAAAATTTCATCCTTTACAACTTGTAACATGATTTTTTAAAAATAAATCTTCTTGTATTTTTCATGTTACATACACTTTACTAGTTCCATTTAACCTTCTAAAACATGGTTATTTTCCTTTGAAATCAAATCATGTGAAATCTTGTAGTAAACTTTAGTTTCTTGAAAATATTATTTTTGATATCTTACATTTTCAAGACTTATATCTTGTAGGAATAATCATCTTACACATAAACAAGTTCACCTTCAAGTTCATAGTTTACATGAAGGATGATCAACATAGATTTCTCAAGATCCATCCTTATACTTGCTAGATCATGTGTTTAATCACCATCTAGCAAGCTTCATATGGTGATCTACACCATAAACACAAGTAATCAACAAACAAGTCTACTACATACACATAAACAACTTTGATTTTCATGTTTTTAAGCTTTATGTTCATGTTCATCTTTATGTTTTCTTGAGATTCTTTAGTTTACCAAGTTACATCATACATTAACCACTAAGATTAAGTGTAGAAACAAGATTAAAGATGCTTACTACTAGCTCTAAGGCTAGGGAAGAATCAAGTAACAAACTGATGAAGAATGAAGTGGTTAATAGCTCCTTGTGAAGGTCCTTCCAATTCCTTTGCTTCCCACCTTCCTAGTTATGCTTAATTCACCTTAGGATGCTCTTAGAATGTATTGAATGAAGCTAGCAAATGAAGATGATGGAGATGGAGGATGGGCCGTGAGCTATGGAGGGGAGGAAGAAGAGTATGTGAAGTTTGAATGGTGAATGATAAGAAGAGTTAAAGACTTAAGGTTTTATATAAATGATCTCCAACATAAGTTTAATCAATGGGTAATGTGCTACATATCAACTAAACATATCCTATTATTTAATCAAAAGAAATCACAAAGTGGGGCCCATGTCATGACCTTCCACAATTAGGGGGGGGGGGGGGTCTAGTTGGGTTTCAATCTCTAGTTAAGCGATTTAGTTAGGATGTAAGTGTGATAGTTAGTGTTTTATGTGTTTAGTGATTTTAGGATGTAATATGGTGTTTGGTGATCATAACTAGCTTCATAACATTAAAACAATGCTTCTAGTTATATTTTGGTGTTTCGGATCAGTTGGTTACCGGTTCGTTAAGGTGCTAAATTGCGCAGTTTAGTGTGTAATATGATGTCTTTTATGATAGTTTTGATTCCCGACACTTATCAAGGTATTCTGGACCATTAAACCACATTTCTGCATTGTATTTTGGGGTTTAAAAGCTGAATATTGCTGTTTTCTACAGAATTATGCAGTTTTAGTGTGTTTCGGGCACTTTCTAGCACTTAAATCATCACTCGGAAGGCAGTTTTATGATCCCTACTTTCCTACACACTATTCTAGTGTAACTCTTGGTTCCGGGGCTCTTTTTGTGTTCTAACAACATGTCTGTCTGAGTACTGAACTCCCGTCAGTACTTCTGGTTTGTCTGATTATTATGCTAGTCTCATTTTGTGCACTAATTCAACCACACCGGGTTGCATGTAATAATGATAAGCAATCATGCAACATGTAATGCATTTGTATGTTCTTGTAAGAAATCAGAAAATCATTCATTTCATTAGTTTGATCATGCATAGTCATTAAAGTACAATTTACTATTTATTATTGTACGGAATACATGGAAAAGTGCAGTTGTCACACCAATTGTGTCAACTTGCTTTGATAATTGTGGCAAGATAGAACCTGTTCAGACAAGTGGTCTTTATCAGAATTTCTAATAACCACTTCATCAGAAATTCTGATGAATAAATCATCAGAAAATCCGATGATTAGATTTTACCAGAAACTGATGATATTCATCAGAAATATCATCAGATCCATCAGAATGGTCTTTTCTGATAGTCTTCTCTTGTTCTTGATCAACTTCTGAATCTTGAAGAAGATGTTTTGTTCTTTTCAAGTGTCCTATCTCGTTTCTTCTTGCTGTTTTGATCTTCAGGACATTATCTTCTTCTTTAGATCAGGCTGAGTTTCTTTTTCTACAATATTTACATAAAAATTTTCCTAACAGTTTCCCCCTAAGTATTGTAAGAAAAATGACAACTTATGTCAAACAAAAACAAACTTTAAAATAACTTCAAACAATAAAAAAAGTTTAAACAAGTTCAAAACAGACATTGTCTCCAAACAAAAACATAAAACTTAAATAAGTATCCTTAGTTGATTTTGTAAACATCACCCTTTTTCAACTGCTTCTTGTGGTCAATTCTCTTGTGTGTTGCTCTGTATAAATCTTTATACCATCCTCTTGCAATCTTTCATTCTTCGATTATGTCTTCAATCTTCTTTCTCAGCTCCTCATTGTCTTTTGCTTTCTCCTTGAGTTTATCTTGTTTCTTGTTCATATAGTCTTTGATGCAATTCAAGGTCTGATTTGAGTACCTGCAAATATCATCAACTCTAAACAAGGCTCTTTTATCATTAGCATCCTTGAACACAGATAGTTCAGGTGTTTCTAAGATGGATCTTGTTCTTGCTTTAGACATGAGTTCAGCTAGAACAGTTGTGTTAGGAGGAGGTGTGTGCACTTTCTTGTTGTATTCAAATGAGATACACAGGTCAAAATCTGTCAGAGCTGCTCTTTATTACAATTTTCTTCCTGCCTCAGAGATGCTGTTGATGGCCCTTCTGCTATACTTTGTGTTTCCCTTCTCTTTATCAACAAGTTGTTTCATCCTTTTGATATCCAAGGGATGAAGCTCAATAGCCAAATCATTATCCACAACAGTTGTTATGCTGCCATCTTTTCTGATCAGAAAGTACTTATTCTGTTCATATGTTCCCATGACCTTACCTGAATAAGTTTGACTACTTATTTTTTTCAATTTCAACTACTGGATTTGTGAGGAGTGTATACAAAATGGTCCTATTTCTCCTTAGTCTTGTATAAGCTATTCTTGCACTTATAGGAGAGAGAGGCCTTTTAAGTTTGTCTTCCTCATTGTTCCAGTAGTAGTTCTTCAAGTGATGTTCAGGAAACATCATGGTATCTAGATCAGCATCTAATACAGTGTACTCTTTCAGATTTCCCTCACGATCTTCTCTGACCTCTGTTCTTGGCTTCTTTGATGATGATACCTCCCATTCCCACTTCCTCTTCTCAATATTAACCACTAGTTCAATGAAATCAGTTTCACCAGAAAAGGCTACTTTTGGTTGGCCTTTTGAGATGGAAGAGCTTTAAGTTGAGATTCTGGCAGGTGTTAGTGTCAACATCTTCTGTCTTTCTGATCTTGGCACTTCTGGTGGGGGACCCATGGGTGTTGGTTTGTATGGAATTGATGTTTTTGTTTGTTTGGTCCGTGTTTGATGGGTGGTTTCTGGTTCTTTTGATGGTGTATCTTGTGGAATAGGAGTTCTCAGCTCTTGCACATCTATTTTTGCCAGTCTGGCAACATTCAGCTGCAACCTCTTCACTAATGATTGAACATTAGATAAAGTTTGAGCATTCATCTTTTCGTGTTCATGCATCCTCTGAAACTCCTGCTTGTGCTGGTTCTACTGAGTAGACCATTCCATCACCATCTTCTCAAGAGCTTCTACCATGCTGTTGTTATTTGCTCTTAAGATTTAAATTTCTTCCAGAATTTTCCCAACACTTGTATTATCTTTTACAGCTACAGCTTCTGCTGTCTTTGACTTGGTCTCTTGTATTTCTTTAAAAGATTTTTCAAAATCTGATGTTGTTTCTTTTCTTTCTGATGACTGCTGCAGCTTGTTCAGAATCGTGGTGTTGTTTTCTGTTTGTTTTCTGATAGCTTCAACAGTTTCTAATAGAGTCTTTATATCAAATCTTTGACTTTTGATTTCTTCCAACAGCAGATTAAGTTTTTCTTCAGTGGCTGTCTTTCCAGTGCATACTTTGGTTATGTTTTCAAGTTCTTCATGAAGTAGTTCAGTTGACATGGTTGGTTGGGTAATAGGAGGAACAACAGATGTTCCACCTCTAACACCAGCAGAAGACATACTTGCTGCTGTTGTAAAGTTGTGAGGTTGGTCATAAGCCCAATCTTGCACACCTTTACCAGAATATTGAAACAGATTCACATTCGGGTTTTCCTAATTTCCTTGAACCTTTTCAGTGAAAGGTTCTCCATGAGTTGTTTTAAAACTCTTATTTTTCTCAGCCAGGTTTCCTTGATCAGAAAACTGATCTCCACCTGTTGCCATCACATTCTCCTCCTCATTATCTGATTCAGAGAATGGATCTTTGGAAATACTCACATTTTGATTATCAGAAATAGGTTTTCTAGGTTCTACAACATAGCTTGCCTCAATGGAATCATCAGAATCAGAATTTTCAATGATGTTAAGTTTAGTATGTTGTGCACCTGTTTCTCCCATGTAAGATGCTTCTATATGATGCTGTTCAGCCCTTGGACTCTGTTGATTCTGTTCATCACCTTCCTCAGGCTCTGTTTGAGCTTCTTCTTCTTCTGTTTGTGGTGTCTTTAACTGTTGGGCATCATGTTCTAATGTAGATAAGCTGTCTTAAAATACAACATCTTCTGGTTCCTTGTTTAAGATTTTCAAATACTCTGCCTTGTAGGGTGATTCCTCTGGTATCAGATTCATCATGCTTTCAGACAAAGCAGGTACACCATATGTCACACCCCGACCATGTTAAAACAACAAACCGCGACGGAAACGTCGGGGAGTGTCGTAACAGAATTATTGTTTCACAACACATGGTAATTGAAATTTTGTTCTATTGAATTAAAAGAGGTTACAAAGTCATAAAAACAAAGATACATAATATAATCAACTAGTCTTGCATCTTTTATTGTCACTAAGGCCCTCGTCCAATCCTATGTTTGCATCATAATCATCTAACAACAGCACCTGAAACACATGTGAAAATAGGTACGTCAGCATTAAATTGCCTGTGAGATACATATGTTTTATTAATTTAGTATTCATGACTTATAAGTTTAAAGAATATGCTTAACAAAAATTAGTCATGATCCTTGTAAAATGTTTTCTTTTATAAATCATACAAAAAATCGATAATGTCACACCCCAACCGATGGCGGAAACATCGGGGCTTGGCACTGAGCGAAACAGATTGTCCAGAAGTTTCCATAACAACTATAATTACCAATTATTTAAAGCAACATGTCCCAAACCATGTCATAAAAGATAACATAATTATTACAGGCAAGATCAAGTCAAATTGTTCTGTTCCGACAACTCAGATTTTTATTACAGACAATTGTTTATTGATCTAGGTCTTTCCTAGCCTCGATTTCACAGCAAGCTAAGCAAATAAGCATCCTAAGCACCTGTCACATACGTTAAAGTAAAAGTCAATACACATAGTGTAAAGGTGAGCATACAAGTTTAATAGATATAACAGAGTTCGAAATCGTCACGCGTAACCAGCACATACACAGTGTAAAATGAGGCAAGTTAGTTATCGACATGAACCTATCGATACCAATGACTGCGGGTTGACAGCCCAAGTCAGTTCATAATACACACTCACCACTGTGATCCTTGTAACAAATTGTCCTTAACAACCCCTGAGTGAACAGGTGCTGAGTCCAAACAAATAGTACTATCGTTGCTAAGGCAGGTAGACAACATTCCATGTGTAAACATAACAAACAAGCATTCATTAAGTCACGTATAACATGTGGTAATCGGTTAGCGTTTAAAGTATTGCGTAGTGTGTTCGATGTGATTTAGAATAAGTAACGTCTGTAACACCCAAAAGTGCGTAAAGCAAAAAGGGATCGAGTATACACACGGTGGTTGACGGATTGAAGGGAGCGCTAGAGAGTAAGGTTAGCCTGAACAGATTGATAGCATAACGATAAGCGATGCGTAAAAATAGGGTGAAGTGTCATTGGGTCGAACAGCAGTCCGATCGGATGGCAGTCCGATCGGGTGGCCGGTCATTCGGGTGACAGTTCGTTCGGACGGTCCTCCGATCGGGTGACCGTTCGAGTGGACTGTTACCTCGTTTGGGATGGATGTGTTTGTGTATGATGGCTTGCCTTTTGAAGTTTTCGTTGTAGCATTTTGAAAACTTGGAAGTACCTCTACCTTTCAGGTCGATCGATCGAACGACCATTCGATCGGGCGACAGTCCGATTGGTTGGACACTTCAGCGAGAACAAGTTCACAGCAGGTTGTCACTCGATCGGGCAGTAGTCTGATCGGGTGGCAACCCATGTGCATTGAACATGTTGAAAAGGTTTAAGTGTTTGAAGTTTCAAAATATCACATGGTCGGATGGTCGATCGATCGGGTGGTAACCCGATCGGACGGCAATCCGTTCGGTACCACCCGATCGGACGGCAATCCGTTCGGTCTTGCAAAATTCTTGAATTTTCTAATGAAGGTTAAGTGTGGGGCCAAGGTTCAAGTCGATCGGGTGGCAACCCGATCGGGTGACAATCCGATCGGACAGTAGTCCGATCGGGCGACACTCCAACTTGATCGACCTGATCGTCTTCTTCCTTGGTCATTTTGATAGTTTGTAGCTTTTATCGAGACGTTTTGATCACGTGCTGAACAACAGAAACCTCATCATTACTTGGTGACCTGGTCGGACAGGAATCACCCAAATCCGGCCAGTTAACTGTTCGAGACAGTGTTCCATGTTTAACACGAAATCGGTAATCTCGTGGATAGAATCCAGATCTTGAACCAACACACCAACATGCAAGAGTAGAAGGTTAGAACAAGCTCCAATTCCATCGGTTTTGAGTGCATTGAGTGCAAAAGAGTTGAAAGAAAGCTAGAAACCATCTTTCAATCCTTTTTCACCTTGAATATGTACAGATCTATGTAAGATCTTTGTTTGTTTGTATGGAAATCATTCAGATCTAAGTTGTTCTTGGTGGATTGAAGCCAAAACATGAAGTTCATAAGAACACCATGATGACATCATCCTAGAACACCTCAAATCTAGTGATTCCACGGTTGAAAGTTAAGATTCAAATGACAGAAAGGTGTAGGAGTGCGTGTAGATTAAGAAAGTACAAGATTTAGGTTGAAAACTTACAAGAATCGCGAGAAATCTGAAGAAAAGTGGGCAAGAAGAGCTGGTCGGACGAGAGGTGCCAAAAATGGTAAGTTTGATGTTGACAGGGGGGTATTTATAGGGTTTCCCAAAAAGGAAAGGGGAGGAGAGGAGAGGGGCTGGATGATCGAGCAGTACCCCGGTCGGGTGGCAGCCCGATCGAGTGGCACCTCGTTCGGATGGCTGTCCAATCGAGTGACAGCTCGATCGGCTGGCCACTCGATTGGATGGCACGGCGTGTTGAGTTTTTCGATTTCGAATGCGATTGCGAGCGTTGCGATGCGATAGAGTTTCCTAGTCAAATTACTTTTAATCCCAACTAGTATATCAACATACTATCATCCTTATTTCATATTCGTTTAGCATTTGCGATTCGATTGCGATTGAGTTTCGATTGCGTTTCGATTAACCACCACACATAACATAATTAAACATGCACAAGTAACACATAAGGCACACACACACATAGAACAATATCCAGAATGCATAATTCGAGTTGCGAGTGCGATTGCGATAGCGATAAAGCGATAAAACATGCGATAAATATCGAATAAACCTCGATCATTAATAAGTACTCCACATAATACAACTAACGTAAAGCATAAAATAGACTAACTACAAGTCAAAGAAGTCAAAACAGGAATTGAGCAAGGAGCGACATATCGCAATTAGCAATCTTGTCTTCCTTTGACTTCAATCTTGACTTTTACTTTGACTTTCGAAACACGAGGTGTTACAGCCTCCCCTAGTTGAGGGAATTTCATCATGAAATTAGGCTGAAGTCATAACAAACAGCTGCGGGTACTTCGCCTTCATGTCGCTTTCGAGTTCCCAAGTGAACTCTGCGCCTCGTTTGCCTTCCCATCATACTTTCACAATAGGAATGCGCGAGCGTCTGAGCTGCTTGGTTTGGCGGTCCATGATTTCGACAGGCTTCTCCATGAAGTGTAGTGTTTCATTTATTTGGAGATCATCAAGAGGTACAACTAAATCATGCTCAGCCAGGCACTTTCGGAGGTTCGAAACGTGGAAGGTCGGGTGGACATTACTAAGTTCCTCCGGTAGTTCGAGTCTGTAGGCGACTTTTCTGATCCTTTCCAGAATCTTAAAAGCTCCAACATATCGAGGCGCTAGTTTCCCTTTCTTGCCGAACCTGACCACACCCTTCTAAGGTGATACCTTTAGGAGTACGTAGTCGACAACGTCAAATTCAAGGGGCTTGCATCGTCTATCGGCGTAACTTTTCTATCGACTCCGAGCTTTCATTAGATTGTCTCAAATTTGGAGGACTTTGTCAGTCGTTTCTTGCAATAGCTCAGGACCGGTTAATTGTGAGTGCCCAATCTCGTGCCACACAATAGGCGATCGACATTTTCTTCCGTATAAAGCCTCAAATGGTGCCATTTGAATGCTAGAATGATAACTGTTATTATACGAGAATTCGACTAACGGCAGATAAGCGTCCCAATTACCACCGAAATCTATGACACACGAACGGAGCATGTCTTCAAGAGTACGGATCGTTCTCTCAGTCTGACCATCGGTTTGAGAGTGGAATGCGGTACTTAGATTAAGCGTAGTACCGAGAGCCGCTTGAAACGTTTCCCACAGTCACAAGGTAAACCGAGCATCACTGTCAGAGATGATGTCGCGAGGCGTCCCATGTCGACAGATGATCTCATTGGTGGAGATTCGGGCTAATCGTTCTACCTTGTAGTCTTCCCGTATTGGCAAAAAGTGAGCTGATTTGGTCAAACGGTCAACAACAACCCAGATGCTGTCGTGACTTGACGGCGTGCGTGGGAGTTTCGTTATGAAATCCATAGCTATACTTTCCCACTTCCACATAGGGATCGGGGGTTGTTCGAGTAAGCCAGAGGGTCTTTGGTGTTCAGCCTTGACTTTCGAGCAAGTGAGGCACTTTCCAACGTAGAGAGCAATATCCCTCTTCATGCTCGACCACTAGTACTTATAGCGAAGGTCCTGGTACATCTTACCGGCACCGGGATGAGTAGAATATCGGGATTTGTGGGCTTCGTTCATCAGAATCTGTCGTAAATTGGTCCGCTTAGGGATCCAAATTCGGTCCAGAAAGTGGAATATCCCATTCGACTTATTCACAAGCTGGGCTCCATCGTGATAGATTCGTTCCTTCTTCAGAGTGCGTTCATTAAAACATGCATGCTGAGCTTCGCGGATGAGGGTTTCGAGATCATATTGGGCTTGGGTATCACGAATGCTGAGCAGATAGCTCCGTCTACTGAGAGCGTCGGCAACGACATTTGCTTTGCCTGGGTGATAACGAATCTCACAGTCGTAATCGTTGAGAAGTTCTACCCATCGGCGTTGACACATATTAAGTTCCTTCTGGTCAAAGATATGTTGTAGGCTCCTATGATCGGTGAAGATCGTACACTTGGTACCATACAGGTAGTGTCGCCAAATCTTTAACGCAAAAACAACTGCGCCTAGCTCGAGATCATTGGTTGTATAGTTCTTCTCGTGGATTTTGAGCTGACGAGATGCGTAAGTGTAGGATCGAATTGAGACCCGAACGAGTCGTTCAGAAGAGATTTAATCCGTTTCAGAGGCGGAAACTAAGAAACGAATCTAGAAACAGCTTGAATATCACTTTAAAGATCTTGTATATTGATTTAACACTGATTACATGCAGAAAATATACCGGCAGCACTTCGGTATCGATTACAAGGCTCTGGTCTGGTAGCTTCAAATGAAACATGACATGCCTATTTATACTAAATGCTTGTTAGCTTGAAATGACACACACATGTTCAAGCTACCAGACATGTTCAAGCTATCAGACACGTTCAAGCTACCAGACACGTTCAAGCTACCAGACATCTCAAGCTACCAGACATGTTACAAAACCAGAGACTCGATATAAGACGAAGACGACAGATGAATGCACCAACAGACTCCCCCTCAGATGTTGACGAGTCTTAAGTGTCGAGTCTTTACATCTTCAGTCTTTATCAGTCTGAACTCTCTCTGACATATCTCACAGTGTAAGCATCCTCAAATTTTATCTCCTTCTCCTCATCATCATCAACAGACTTCTCACGAACAATCTTTACTCAGATGTCTTCAGACTCCCCCTTTCGATATGCTGGAATCGCAGTCTGGCATGTTGAAATCACAAAGACCTCAGGTATCGGAACCTGTCTCTCTATCATCAGATTCAAGATTGAAACCTGGCTACACCTGCACATTCTTAACCCAGAAATCAATTTTCTGATAACCACTTGTAGAGCATATTTTAAAATGATTCAACATTTATAGCCTTTGATGAACCACTTGCAGAAATATCATTTTCATGTCAAACATCTTCAAACAAAAAACTTTCCCAAACCTGTTCGTCATGTTTAGCACTCGGAATTTTGAAAATCAGCTCTTCAACACCAGTTGTCGAAAATCTTTTTGAATTTTTCAAAATTTATGCTAAAACACACTAAAATCTTTTTGGATTTTTCAATGTAATGAAATGCAGTAAAGAAATATTTACAAACAATATTTTTGTGAGCTTGTGTAAGAGGATCATATCAGTTTATGAGACAAATCACCAACACCGTTAAGCTTCATTTCATTTTAAGTTCTAAACGATTCACTTAGATTGTCAGTATACTGATCCACTTAAATTCTCACACAAAATTCAACTGTTTCGAGATACAATATTAATGTCTTAATCACTTAAACTCAATCGCGTGTCCCACCTCAGAATATACTCCCGTATCCAGATCCCAATATTCAGTCTTACAGGTGAGTATACCACATATGATATCTGTAAGGGGTTATAAATTATGAAGAATCATGAGAGCTCAGGTCAGAACTACCGTTCAGCAGAGAGATCATGACTCAACTTTTGGGTGTGTCCCCTTTAGAGGATCTTTTGATTACAACAACAATGACTGTCAATTTAATTGTTTCATCAATTTGCTGAGGGCGGCGCTGTATTTTAAGCATGCAGAAAGTATTATTCGAGGACTAGGTCAGAACTTCCATTCAGCAGAAGTCCCGGAATAATACCCCAGATATCACTGAGTATAAAGACCTAGTATCTCAGAAAGAGGGACCTTTCAAACAAGATTTCGGGGGTTACCCATATATCCGAGAGATGTTCCCCACGATATAAGCAAGTTTGAATTTAGGTTTATATCTCGTCACAATCTACTAAATGTGCAAAAACCTACTGGCACATCATCAGTGAGACCGTTTATCACTTTTTTACTTTCCATTTCTTTAGCATGTTGTGATAATCCACTGATGTACTATCATTTCCTCTTCTTTGACACAAAAACTCATTTTTCATTTTATCATGTTTTTGACTTTTTCAAATTTTCAAATGTTTTTGGATTTTCTGAAATTTTTACTCCCCCTAAAATGCAAACACATTTTAGGAAATTTGAAATCAAACTATACAATAAAATTGACAACCGATCTCGAATTGCTTCAATTCGCCATCCACTTGGCATAAACAATCAGAACTCCCCCTCACAACAAACTATTTTCCCATTATGATCTCAAAACATTTAAGTTTGTTTTAATCAAAATGGTTTTTCCGGAAAATAAGTTATGTTGATTTTGTAAAACCATTAGTAGGTTAGGGATTTGGTTCATCACATTGTTTTTCAACCACTTGTAGGAAATCATATACAACTTAATGTCCCTGATTTACCACTTGTAAGATCAATCCAATCAAGCATTTTCAACCAATCATCATCTGTCAGTTGAATTCTCAAATTACCGATTCCTACTCCACACTTACCAACCTGGGAGTTCCGGCAATTCACACTTATACAAAAAAACAAATTTCATACACAATGAATGATGCCGATTCATGCTCCGCGATTACCAACTTGGGAGCTCCGGCAATTCAGGTTTTTCAGGCAAAGAAAATGTCCACCCAAGCCTGACCAGCCTTGGGTGTTCTCAACTCAGACTCAGTTGGGGTGTAAGTTGCTTTCTTCTTAGCATAAAACTCTTTTACCCCTTTAACCTTCCCATCGATCATTTTTCCAAAAATTTTCTTTACGTTTCCATTAAAAGCTTTCTCAACATCAAATTCATTCTTATCAGAATAAAATTGATTAGAGATCTCAACTTTCCCGAATTTTGATTTAAAATTCTCAGTACTCAATGGTGGAAAGTTCTCATCATCCATCGGAGGAACTAAGTTTTCTCTTTTTACCTCAACCTGTGGCTCTTCTGATTTTGTGGAATCAGATTCATTTCCAGATTTTACCTCTGATTTCTTAACAACCCAAGTTTGGTTGTCAAGATTTCCCCTTTTCTTGTAAAATCTTTTTGAACACTCACCAACTTCATATGTAGAGTTTTTAAACACTTTAAATCGTTCAGTTGGTGGTTCTATTTTATCAACAACTATATCTTTGAGTTTTTCTGAAACTCCATGTTTTGTGTTGGTTGCCTTAGGACAATCCATGCAATGTGACCAACTTCATTACATCTGTAACAGGTTCTTGTTTCTTTCCTTTGATAAGCTCCATTCTTCATCTTTTCAGTAAGAAACTCCTGGTTTGACTGTTTCCAGAATGAGCTCTTTGCTTCTTCTTCATGACTAGTTCCTGCAACATATGTCATTTTTGATTTATAATCTCGAACATATTTTTCATTTTTATAGTTTTCAGGTGGAATAAAACCAAGTCCTTTCTTTTTTGTAGCTACGATTGTGGTTTGGTTTCTTTTGAAAACCAGAACCAAAATTGTAACCCTTTTTCTTGTTCAAACGTTGTTGTACTCTTGAAGTGTAAGGTTTAGGTTTTACACTAAGATTTTCATCTTTTATTTCAGAAATATTAATTTCTGTTAGTTTGAAAACCTTTTTGATCATTTCTGGTTTAACACCTCTTATTGGAAACTCTTTATCAAAATATAATTTGTCAGAATCATTTAAAGTATACGCAACTTCAAATGTTTCATCATCCAAATTAGATTTTGACAATAAAAACTCTTTACTATAAACCCGTTTTCCCGACGATTTTGAACTCCTTTCGGACGAACTCGAACTCCCAACTGACTGACACGAACTTTTGGACTCGGACTTTGACTCTGACTCCTCATCCTTATCCAACACCTGATCAACCACTCTTTTTATCAGTTCTGACTCATGATCTGTATCGGACGCTGTGAACGTGACATCAATATTGTCCGGTAAAACATCGGTTATCTCGGACTCCAACTTTATATTGACTGCCTTTTTTAATTGCTCCTCATTTGGTTTTCTAGACGAATACCCTTCCCAAATCGGAGGCGGACACTTATTATAACAGACACCCTGTTTCTTACCAGTATCCTTTTTCTTCTTTGGCTTTGTTTCTTCACCTTTAAATGCTTCAAATCCTTCAACTGTTGGATAAATTCTATCAATTATGTAGTCACAACCTTTGTAACTTTGCAGCAATCTTCTGATTCTTTCATTCTCAGTTGCTTCACTATCCAACTCTTTCTTCCACTTTGCACATTCTTCTATGTACAAGTTGATCTCTTTCTGCTTTTTCATCATGGTAGCATTCAACATCTTCAAAGCTTTCTCTCTTTCAGAGTTAGTCTTTTCCAGACTATTCACAGTTCTGTTCAATACATCATATGACTGTTTCAAATTTTTTACATCAAACAACAACTTTTCTTTCAACTTTTCTAACTCACTAAACCTCTCATCTTTCTCTATACATTGTTTACAAGACTCTAAACATGTAAGACAGGGTTTTGCGATTTCAACGATCTTCTCGACTTCAACTGTCTTTTCAACTTCCACGATCTTCTCAACCACTTTGACTTCTTTCATTTCTTTTGCAGCTTTTCTCTCTTTCAGCTTTTTCAATTTTTCTGCAAAATAAAATTCAAAAGTGTCAGAAGATAAATGTGTTTTTCCAAGATTTATCTGTTCCATCTCTTCATCATCACTTGTTTCTGATGAACTGTTTTCAGATGAAACAGATCTTTCATCTTCACTTTTCTCTTCATTATCCGACATCACATCCATCCACTCCTTCATCAACTCTGGCTTTTGCACAATCTGAGCAATAAAAGCTTTAACATTAGGATCAGCTGGAATGTACTTGTCCCAGCTAAAACCATCAGCCACTTTCTCGTCATCTTGATCCATGATGCCATAGTAAGCCTTTTTGTTTGCATCTTCGATCATTCTTCCATGTGCCGTTTGTGGATCTTTTTGTTGATGTGGTAGATGAGTAATTTGTTGATAAATGGATTTCCTATAATAATCATCTTTCCCAGGCGACTCCTTTGCTCCTCTCGGCTCCTGATTCTTGCACTCTCTTTTAAAGTGGCCTTTCTCCCTGCAACGAAAACAGACAACTTTAGATTTATCAAATCCTAGATTAGAAAGGTTTGCATCCAAGAAATCATTTCTTCCTGTAACCAATCTAAACTTTTCTGCTCTCCTCAAGACACTAGCTAAGGCCCATTTAATATCCATCAGTTCCAGCTCCTCTGCATCGATTTGGTCATAATCTTCCTTTGTGAGCATCGGATTACCAATTCTTCCGGCAATCAACCCTTCATAAGACTCTAATGCAGTGACCAATAATCCCATATGATTCTTTACAATCTCTTCAGAATAATTTTGTCCATTTTGAAGATGTAAAGCCACATTACACTGAATTAGATGACCATTTCCAGCAGATGAACTTTGAACACTTGGAGGATTCACCGTTGAGAACCCACTAGTGTTGACTGATCCTTGACTGCTTGGTGTAGATTGATTTCCAGCACTAAATGCAGTTTGTATCTTTGGACTTGCTTCAGCAGTTTGAACATTTCCTTTATAGTACAATTTAATATCTTGTTGATGAGTAGAACTGTTCATTCTAGCAATTTTCTGCTGCTCCAGATCCTGTGCCTCTAACTTCTCTATAAACTGTGCAATCGATAACCTTCTAAACTGTCCGGAATTTTTCAATATCATCAGATATGTACCCCATTCCTGTTGCGGTAACGCATCAGCAAGCTTTTCAACCCATTCTGCTGGAGTTTTTGTAATCTTCAACTGTGACATAGTGCGTACAAGATGACAGTATCTTTCAATAAGACTCTTTGTTGTTTCACCAGGCATGCACGTAAATAGTTCAAATTCCTTTTTCAACAAAGCTGCTTTACTTTGTAGCATTTCAGTACTTCCCTCAAATTTCTTTCCAAGAGCTTCCCAAATAGAATAAGCGTTTTCATCATGTTGAAGCAACACAAATATATCTTCTTTAACAGCTTGTTGTAACAAATTGATCATCATCTTTTCTCCTTTGTAACTCTCTCTTGCTTGCTCCGTGAATTCTGAAATGATTTTACCGACTCCCGCTGAATTCTTTGGCCTCTCATATTCAGTTTCGATGCTTTCCCAAGCTTTTAGATGATTCGCCTGAACCCAATTCTCAAACCGTTTCTTCCACCCATGATAATCCTCAATTCCCATAAGTTTCGGAGGTTTTTGCATTGTTCCAGTTTCATTCTCCATTGACATGGTCTTAGCAACGTCGGATGAACTAGTCGGGGTTGAAGCAAATGCGTTGTAAAATTCAGAATCCATGTTTCTCAAACAAGCCTTCAAATGAACTGGTTCACCTCGTAAAAATAATACACGATACACTTTTCACAATACACGATGCACTTTTCACAATACACGATGCACTTTTCAAGCGGTGTGTCGATTTCAAGCGGTGTGTCATTTCAAGCAGTCAGATGGTTTCAAGCGGTCAGACTGTTTCAAGCTGTCAAACGATTTCAAGCTATCAGGCTGTTTGAAGCTGTCAGACGATTTCAAGCTACCAGGCTGTTTGAAGCTGTCAGACGATTTCAAGCTACCAGGCTGTTTGAAGCTGTCAGACGATTTCAAGCTATCAGGCTGTTTGAAGCTGTCAGACGATTTCAAGCTACCAGGCTGTTTGAAGCTGTCAGACGATTTCAAGCTATCAGGCTATTTGAAGCTGTCAGACGATTTCAAGCTACCAGGCTGTTTTTATCATTTTTAGTCCGAATTTAACCATAAAACTTTCAAGGGTTTGTCTATGTCCAATTTTGAGTGCATTGTGAAAATTTGAACCAATTCGGACCGTGAAATCTCGTTCAATTGAAGAAAGAAGGTGTAGAAGTCAGAAAACGTGACGAAAACAAGCTGTTTTGGCAAGATCTCTTCCTCCTGAGCTCTGATACCACTTGTAGGATCAAATTGAGAGCCGAACGAGTCGTTCAGAAGAGATTTAATCCGTTTCAGAGGCGGAAACTAAGAAACGAATGTAGAAACAGCTTGAATATCACTTTAAAGATCTTGTATATTGATTTAACACTGATTACATGCAGAAAATATACCGGCAGCACTTCGGTATCGATTACAAGGCTCTGGTCTGGTAGCTTCAAATGAAACATGACATGCCTATTTATACTAAATGCTTGTTAGCTTGAAATGACACACACATGTTCAAGCTACCAGACATGTTCAAGCTATCAGACACGTTCAAGCTACCAGACACGTTCAAGCTACCAGACATCTCAAGCTACCAGACATGTTACAAAACCAGAGACTCGATATAAGATGAAGACGACAGATGAATGCACCAACAGTAAGCAATGACCTTGTCCCGTTGCATGAGGACACAACCAAGACTAAGGTTCGAGGCATCATAATAGACAATGAAGTCGTCGTTTCCGTTGGATAGAGTGAGAACATGAGCATTGCAGAGCATGTGCTTGAGGGTTTGGAAAGCAGACTCTTGTTCAGTTCCCCAAACAAAAGGCTTGTCTTTATGCGTGAGAGCGGTAAGCGGCACTACGATTTTTGAGAATCCTTCGATAAATCGTCGATAATAGCCCGCTAATCCGAGAAATGAACAGACTTCAGACGGGTTCTTAGGTGTAATCCAACTCTTAACTGCTTCAATCTTCACCGGATCGACGCGAATACCTTGACTATTGACAATGTGACCGAGGAATTGAACCTCCTCCAGCCAAAATTCGCACTTTGAGAACTTGGCATAGAGTCGATTCCCTTGGAGTAGCTCGAGAACCAAACGTAGATGTTGCGCGTGTTCGGCTTTCGACTTAGAATAGATCAAGACATCATCGATGAACATGATGACGAAGCGGTCGAGATAAGGTTTACACACGCGATTCATCAGGTCCATGAAAACCGCGGGTGCGTTGGTTAAACCAAAAGGCATAACAACGAACTCATAGTGGCCGTATCGAGTGCGAAAAGCGGTTTTAGGTATATCTTCCTCTTGAATGAGTAACTGGTGATAGCCTGAGCGTAGATCGATCTTGGAGAAACACGTGGCACCTTGTAGCTGATCAAACAAATCGTCGATGTGGGGCAGGGAATAGCGATTTTTGATAGTCAACTTATTCAACTCCCGATTGTCGATGCACATCCTGAACGACCCATCCTTCTTTTTGACGAAAAGGACTGGTGCGCCCCATGGAGAAGTGCTCGGGCGAATGAAGCCTTTATCAAGTAGTTCCTGGAGCTAACTCGAGAGTTCACGCATTTCGGATGGAGTGAGTCGGTAAGGAGCTTTGGCAACAGGGTTCGCTCCAGGAATGAGGTCGATACGAAAGTTGATATCACGACTTGGCGGTAATCCTGGAAGATCTTCAGGAAACACATCAGGAAATTCACGAACCACAGGAACGTCTTTCACTTCTGTCTTTCCCTTCTTTTCCTTCTCTGCTACTACAATGTTAGCCAAGAAAGCTCTGTATTCCTTGCGGAGATACTTGCTAGCTTGGACACACGACATGAGCTTGAGACTTTTCTAAGCAGTTTCACCATAGACACACAATAAATCACCATTCGCGAGCGAGAATCGAATCATCTTATTGAAGCACACAACTTCAGCATGGTTTTCGCGAAGAAAGTCCATGCCTACTATGATGTCAAAACTTCCGAGTTGCATCGGAATGAGGTCGATTGGGAAGATGTGATTGTTGAGCTCAAGAGTACAATCATGAAGAACAGTATTAACGGCGACAGTTCTTTCGGTGGCGACTTCGACATCGAACGTCAAGGGGAGTTGGGAGCGCTTACGACTAAGGAGCTTCTCAAATTCAAATGACACAAAGCAGTTATCGGCTCCAGTATCAAACAAACATGAAGCATAAATACCATTCAAAAGGAACGTACCATTTACCACATTGTTGTCAGCCTGGGCTTGGCACACATTGATGTCAAAAGTTCTGGCGTGGGCGGCTTGTTGCTGTTGCTGGGACTGTTGCTGCTGCTGAGGCTGCTGCTGCTGGGGATCTTGTTTCACAACCCTGTTCGGGCACATGTTCGTGAAGTGGTTGGGATCACCACACGCAAAGCAGACTCTGGCGTTGATCGCGGGTGCCTGAGCCGCTTGTTGGCCTTGAGGAGCTGGAAGCAGAGCTTGATGAGCAGTGGCTTGACCTTGGCGGGGACCAGTATGGTAATTGGCGGTAAAGTGTCCATACATGTTGTAGTGCACACAAAATCAGCGGGCGATACCCACCGGGTGATGATAAGTACATGTTGGGCAGGCAGGGTGGGGACCAGTGTATGCACGCTTTGTAGGTGGTGCATAGATAACTGGTGCTGATCGGTGCTGAGATTGCTGCTGAGCCGGTACGGCTTGAAGTGGAGCAGCAGTGTTAGTGACAGCACAGTTCTTGTGGCTGGAGCTGCTGTTTTTGTTCTTCTTCTTGCGGCGAGAGGCTTTCGATGATTGAGCGGCGACGGCTTCAGTGGATGGTGCGGTGGTAGCTTGATGCAGGTTCTTCGACGCTTTATCCCAAAAACCAGCTTTGACGTGCTTGTCGTTGATTTCAGCGGCAAGCAGGTAGGTCTCTTCGATTATTGCTGGTTTTGCAGTATGCACAAAATCCGCAACACAGTCTGGTAGGGCTCGAATGTACTTCTTGATTGTCATGTCGGGCGTCTTCACTTGATCGGGACAAATGATACTGAGCTGCTTAAAGCGAGCAGTTAGAGCTGCGTTCTCTCCATCCTTCTGCTAGATATGCCAGAATTCGTCCTTCAGCTTTTGGCGTTCATGGGGAGGGCATAATTCATCCATCATAATGGCCTTCAGCTCTTCCCACGTCAGCTCATAGGCTGCGTCATTTCCACGTTTGTTTCTCTCGGCCGTCCACCAGTCTAGTGCGCGGGACTGGAAGACACCGGGAGCGTTTAGAGTACGGAGATTTTCAGGACATCCACTCTGGCGCAGAGTGACTTCGACGGAATCAAACCATTGAAACATAGCCGTTGGGCCATCCTCGCCAGTAAATTCCTCTGGACCACAGGCTTTGAACTGCTTGAAGCTGAAAGCAGTCTAGGGAGTAGCTTTAGGAGCTTCGGTTCTGGACTCCTCAGATGATTTGCTCACATTCTCGTATATTTCACTCACAATCTGAGGAACAACCTTTGCTACTTGCTTAGTGACGATAGCAGCAAGGCGTTTGTCTCTCTATTCTTGGCGAGTGATTCGTGGGTAACGAGGTCCAGATGAGGGTCTAGTTGACATTGTCTGCAACAGACATCGTCTTGGGTCTCAGACATAGTATAATCGAATCTCACTTCACACGTCTATTACTACTAAAGCTCAGGAATACGATCATGTAAACACGTAGGCACATAAACACAGATTCACATAAGCACAGAAGCACATAGGCACGTAAGGCACAGAATCAAGAAGCACATAAGCACATAAGGCAGTCAGAATACATAAACCTATCATTCAAAGTCCACGAGTGTTCGATAATAGCGATTGCGATAAACATATCGAGTAGTATAGCATAAGCGAATAACATAGCAATCAACATGGCGTAAAGTCGTTCCTCATGTAGTAGCGTTTTGTCAGCGTTTTGAGGTAGATAAGCAGTGCGAGTTGTGTGTGTTGATTAAACCGATAGCAAAAATCGAATAAATCAGCAAAATTAAAAACATATAAACAAGTAATACACACATAAACACGCAAAATCGACGAATATCAGAGTCAGCAGTTGCGGGCTCAGAATCAAAACACATAAAAATCGAGGATGGATTGTCTGCGGCTGTTTAGACATCGACTACCCAAAGTGGTTCAACTATTCACAAGAACTTTCTGAGCACATTTTAACCTTCGGGACTGTGCTTTCGCCTCGATTCTGGGCGAATGGCACGCATCCTTTCGGTTTTAGTGTGACTTCAAGTTGTTGGAGTCCGTCGAGACTTTGGTGAGAGTTTTGTAAAACAACATAGAGGTCGGAACAAGTCGTTGAGGTTCGGGTTTCACCCCTGACTTAACAACTTCGTTCCTGTTTTGATAAAATAAAGAGAATTATGCGTCAAAGGATGGATTTCACTCCTGATTCAACGCAAATTCTCGAGTTTGTAAATAAAATGCGGGTCGAACAAGCAATTTAGTCAAGAGTTTGCGGTTCTCACACCTAATCTTGACTTAATCGCCCGTTCATGTTTGAAACTAGAGTGCAGTGATAGTGTAGCGTAGGCGAGAATAGCGAGAAATAGTAAATAAGCTCGTACATAATCCCTACAGGATATGCACAAGGCGGTCTGTTGGTTCCTAACTATAGACTAGGTCGTTTCTACGACATCGACCTGGACTAGGTCGAGTCTTGCCTAATTCCCTATAGTTATGGCTCTGATACCAATCTGTCACACCCCAACCGATGGCGGAAACATCGGGGCGTGGCACTGAGCGAAACAGATTGTCCAGAAGTTTTCATAACAACTATAATTACCAATTATTTAAAGCAACATGTCCCATACCATGTCATAAAAGATAACATAATTATTACAGGCAAGATCTAGTCAAATTGTTCTGTTTCGACAACTCAGATTTTTATTACAGACAATTTTTTATTGATCTAGGTCTTTCCTAGCCTCGATTTCACAGCAAGCTAAGCAAATAAGCATCCTAAGCACCTGTCACATACGTTAAAGTAAAATTCAATACACATAATGTAAAGGTGAGCATACAAGTTTAATAGATATAATAGAGTTCGAAATCGTTACGCGTAACCAGCACGTACAAAGTGTAAAATGAGGCATAGTTATCGACATGAACCTATCGATACCAATGACTGGGGGTTGACTGCCCAAGGCAGTTCGTAATACAAACTCACCACTGTGAGCCATGTAACAAATTGTCCTTAACAACCCCTGAGTGAACAAGTGCTGAGTCCAAACAAATAGTACTATCGTTGCTAAGGCAGGTAGACAACATTCCATATGTAAACATAACAAACAAGCATTCATTAAGTCATGTATAACATGCAGTAATCGGTTAGCGTTTAAAGTATTGCGTAGTGTGTTCGATGTGATTTAGAATAAGTAACCTATGAAACACCCAAAAGTGCGTAAAGCAAAAAGGGATCGAGTATACTCACATCGGTTGATGGATTGAAGGGAGCGCTAGAGAGTAAGGTTAGCCTGAACAGATTGATAGCATAACGATAAGCGATGCGTAAAAATAGGGTGAAGTGTCAGTGGGTCGAACAGTAGTCCGATCGGATGGTAGTCGGATCGGATGGCCGGTAGTTCGGGTGACAGTTCGTTCGGACGGTCGTCCGATCGGGTGACCGTTCGAGTGGACTGTTACCTTGTTTGGGATGGATGTGTTTGTGTATGATGGCTTGCCTTTTGAAGTTTTCGTTGTAGCATTTTGAAAACTTGGAACCTCTACCTTTCAGGTCGATCGATCGAACGACCGTTTGATCGGGCGACAGTCCGATTGGTTGGACACTTCAGTGAGAACAAGTTCATAGCAGGTTGTCACTCGATCGGGCGGTAGTCCGATCGGGTGGCAACCCATGTGCATTGAACATGTTGAAAATGGTTTAAGTGTTTGAAGTTTCAAAACATCACATGGTCAGATGGTCGGTCGATCGGGTGGTAACCCGATCGGACGGCGATCCGTTCGGTGTTCCAAAACTCTTGAAGTTTGTAATGAAGGTTAAGTGTGGGGCCAAGGTGCAAGTCGATCAGGTGGCAACCCGATCGGGTGACAATCTGATCGGACTGTAGTCCGATCGGGCGACACTCCAACCTGGTCTACTTAATCGTCTTCTTCCTTGGTCATTTTGATAGTTTGTAGCTTTTATCGAGATGTTTTGATCACGTGCTGAACAACAGAAACCTTGTCATTACTTGGTGACCTGGTCGGACAGGAATCACCCAAATCCGGCCGGTTAACTGTTCGAGACGGTGTTCCATGTTTAACCAGAAATCGGTAATCTAGTGGATAGAATCCAGATCTTGAACCAATACACCAACATGCAAAAGTAGAAGGTTAGAACAAGCTCCGATTCCATCGGTTTTGAGTGCATTGAGTGTAAAAGTGTTGAAAGAAAGTTAGAAACTATCTTTCAATCCTTTTTCACCTTGAATATGTACAGATCTATGCAAGATCTTTGTTTGTTTGTATCGAAATCATTCAGATCTAAGATGTTCTTGGTGGATTGAAGCCAAAACATGAAGTTCATAAGAACATCATGATGACATCATCCTAGAACACCTCAAATCTAGTGATTTCACGGTTGAAAGTTAAGATTCAAAAGACAGAAAGGTTTAGGAGTGCGTGTAGATTAAGAAAGTACAAGATTTAGGTTGAAAACTTACAAGAATCACAAGAAATCTGAAGAAAAGTGGGCAAGAAGAGCTGGTCGGACGAGAGGTGCCAAAAATGGTAAGTTTGATGTTGACAGGGGGTATTTATAGGGTTTCCCAAAAAGGAAAGGGGAGGAGAGGGGCTGGACGATCGAGCAGTACCCCGGTCGGGTGGCAGCCCGATCGAGTGGCACCTCGATCGGATGGCTGTCCGATCGGGTGGCAGCTCGATCGGCTGGCCACTCGATTGGATGGCACGGCGCGTTGAGTTTTGCGATTTTGAATGCGATTGCGAGCGTTGCGATGCGATAGAGTTTCTTAGTCAAATTAATTTTAATCCCAACTACTATATCAACATACAATCACCCTTATTTCATATTCGTTTAGCATTTGTGATTCGATTACGATTGAGTCTCGATTGCATTTCGATTAACCAACACACATAACATAATTAAACATGCACAAGTAACACATAAGGTGTGACAACCCGAACTTTCAAAGCTAGCTTTACCTTATTCCACGATCGTTTAACTAGTGTTATCATGTTCATCTATTAGTATACCTTGTGAGTATGTACACGCTATGTAAACTTGCTTTGTTGGATATTTCGAAAACGGGACTACTAAGAAAACTAGTCGCACACTCGTGTCAGATCGTACACTTGATACACGGGCCGAACTTCCTCTTTCTCTTGTTTTAATATTTCAATTCCAGATAGAACCCTTATGGGTATTCTTGGTGGATCCCAAGGGTTGGGTCCAGCCCATCCATCTCGAGAACTTAAGCACACAAACCACGTCTAAGATAGTTTCAATTTTCCTCTAACACAAAATAGCAACCCTAGCACCCCTTTTTCCTCTCTCGGCGGCAATGGCAGTTGCTCTTCTCGAAGCACTCTCTCGATTCTAAATACTTCCGATCGCATCATCTTGACTGGTGAGTATATTACACTATTTGGTTTCGATATACATGGCTGCGTTTATTGTCTGGAGTATTATTTTTGAATGGCAAGATGATACCATTGGTCTAGGGTTGTTAAGAAGCCGACTTAAGCTTGTTTAAATGTATGAAATATGATCTGATTTACTAGGGATTGATATGATTATGTGAATGTAGGGATGTATTGGTTATGATGATACGAAAACGAAACTAGGATGTAACGATGATGTGTGTTCATGAACTAGGATGAAAATTGATCTGATCTGGTTGTGATTAACGATGATGATGATGATGAATAATTAACGAAACAGTTTGTTTTCTCTCATATTGTGTTGAGCCGAATATGTGAATGCATGTGGTCAGAATATGGGTTGGAATAATGGGCCGCACATGTTGATGTTTCATGATTTTCATTTGACAAACTACAAGTGGTCTGCTCATGATATATTTTAATGGCCTGCACATGTATTCATGAGTTATGACACATAGGTATACTAAATTATTAAATGGTTGTGTAAAGTAAATTGTGTCAGAATTTATTTGGAATCAATATACAGCCACCATGGTGATGATATACTATATCCAACTTAGCTAGTTACAAGCATCCGAATTTAGGACTAAATTTCCAATATGTTGAATTCAAAATTTAAGTGAATGGGTCGATTAAATGCTTACATGTATGGGATTCATGATGGGCCAATTAAATACAATTGCTTCATAGGTTGAATGAACTAAGAAATTTTTATAAAATGATCTGAATATAATTAAGTTCTCAAGGTGATGTTTAATTGGTGTGAAATCATAGGGTGACCGTATGATTTTTACTTTGGAATATAAGGGCATGCATTATCTTCAATTAATTTTGTAAGATCAAATGGGATAAGACCACAAGAATTATAAGGGAAAGTCTTTCTGTTATTATGATCACTGATCATATTTAATAAAACGAAATGGTTTGAATGATCATATTGCATGCCAAAAATTTAAGTAATATTTTTGGGTCCTTTAGATTAATTATTGGAATGCGTACTATGTGTTAACTTGATAATTTATACTCAATAAACATCCATTGTTTGGACATACTTAGGGTTTTGCAAAACCCTACTCGTATACTTATACTTACATGATATCGTCCCTTAGGTTGCGTGTAACAGACCTAATATTTATTTAAGCTAGAAGTACATTATCTAACCGAGCAAAACCAAGGTGAGTTCACTACATTCGAGCATGCGTCCCAGTGGTTGGGGAGAGTCAGTGGGTATCCTGTGGAGGGATAAGTCTTTTGGGTAAAAACGGGTATATTAGTTAATATTCTCACCTATCATTCTTCTAAGTCCCTTATTTTGTTACCTGGAGGGTAACGGGTATTAGTTGGTAGCGCTACTTAGGTTTGGCACCCTCACACCGCTCCTAGAGAGGACGGATGTGAACTAATGACCCAGTCGGGCCCAGTACTGGATAGGAGTACGTGGGAAAGGGCAGTCATGTACTTCAGGAGCCGTCTTGTTCGGAATTGAGATATTAACAATATTACTTGCATTGGTTATTGAACTGTTTTACATTCAACTGGTAACAAACGTTTTCTTAAACTGTGGACTCGCCAGCTTTGTCTGATACACTTGTTACATGCTCGCAGGTCGTTAGGTGATTGAAACAGGAGCTTGCTGGCTGGAGAGCAAGAGTGGTCATGGTCATACCAACGGGATTATTTGTCAAATACTTATTTATTATGATTGAATTCGTTTTTACCTTATGATACTTTAATGCTTCCGCTGAACTTGTGATTTTGAATAACTTATGATTGGAATTGTTATTACTTAATTGATGAAACTTTATTACAACTTGTGATTCAATGTAATTAGTGGCTCATTGCTAGTAGTTACACGCCTAACAGGGACACTCCCTAGGTGGTAATTTGAGGGTGTGACATAAGGCACACACACACATAGAACAATATCCAGAACGCGTAATTCGAGTTGCGAGTGCGATTGCGATAACGATAAAGCAGTAAAACGTGTGATAAATATCGAATAAACCTCGATCATTAATAAGTACTCCACATAATACAACTAACGTAAAGCATAAAATAGACTAACTACAAGTCAAAGAAGTCAAAACAGGAATTGAGCAAGGAGCGACAGATTGCAATTAGCAATCTTGTCTCCCTTTGACTTCAATCTTAACTTTGACTTTGACTTTCGAAACACGGGGTGTTACAGATAAGAAAACAGATGATATAAAAGAATAATGCATGGTTAAATAAATAACCAAGTAAAAATGAGTTTGTATAAAATATGTTGTTTGTAAAACAATGTTTTGTAAAGATATGTTATTTGTGAAAAATGTAATATGTGTAAATTGAAATGGTTTAAATAACGCTACGATATGTAATATCATAAAAGCACTTATATATAGGAAGTACCAGCGGCGTATCCACCATGCTTTTATCATATTACACACGCCTCGTTACTTAAATCATTTACCAAACAAACCACCAATGTAAAAATGTTCATGTATAATCAAATGTCAAAATGTTTATGTGTAAACAATGTCTATTGTCAAATGTAAATCATGTTTATGTATAATCAAATGTCATGTATGGTAAAATAAGAAAAGTATCTATTCTAACCATATGCACAAAACAATGTATTTGAATAAATCAAAAGTTATGTCTTGTAAAATCCATGCTTTATTGATACAAACATCTACGCGGTAATGTTAAATGCCTACATTCAAGCCTTGCGACTGTGGCGACAAACCCTTAAACGAAATTAAAGGTTTATCTAAATTCTGTATATCGAATTCGGTCATTCCTTCCACCCAAACAAACCTAGGATTTCAGGAACGGGAGTTGTCAATTCCTATGGTACCACTACCTACTAACGAACGGCGTGATCGGTGTTAATGAATGTATTTATGACCCGTTAAACAAACCAAATGTCATACCAAATGTAAGCATGTTTTATGAAAATGATGTACTTAAATATGCTAAATGAACATATAAAGTAAAAATGTTTAATGTAAAACAATGTGTCCATATGCTGAGTGAACATATGCAACAAAATGTAATATATGAAATCAATGTGCTAGCATGTTAATAAAACATACATAGCAAAAACATGGAAGAAATCATGTACTATATGTGTACTAATGAACATAACAAGTATATGATATAAAAGCATGAAAAACACGAAAGTAACAAGTAGGCACATGTGTTTCACCCCAAAATATTTGAAAACAGTAAAAGAGGGGAACTATGTACTCACTTGGGAATGCTTAGAAGTCTTGAATAACAACCAAGCAAAGCTAGAGGGATCACGGAAATCAAACGGCACCTAATATAGGTAACTAAGTTAATAAACCGGACCTAAATCGGAAGATCGGATAGGATGAGGTTTCGTAAACCAAATGAGTATTTGAACTCATATGATATGGTTTAACAAAGCCTACATACTAAATCGAAACCTATCCTAAGTGCTTACGACCCGTTTAGATAGCTTACGCTATTTTAACGCGTCGTTTGCGTAAAACACGTTCGGACCGCCTAACTAGTCCTATGACAAGTATTATATGCCTTAACATGTCTAATAATGTTACCTAATCAGTTTAGATGTAAAAATTTAGGTTATACATGCTTAAAATGAATTTATGCGTAAAAAGGGCATTTTGGTCATTTTCCTAAGGCATATAAATTACCTATCATACAACTAACTAAACGAAGTGACCATAAGGTATAACCTTGGAAGGTTATTCCCTATACAACTGTGGTCACAAAATATGTTTGGTCGGATCCTAATGATCGACCAAACGGATCGGGTTTGAAAGTCTAAGTGGTTGTTTAGACCGCTTATCTTGCGACCCTACTAAACTAAAAGTGACGAGTTAAACATGTTAAAACATGTTTAATAAAGTTAGAAAACAAGTTTGATATCAAAACAAAGGGTTTTGATACCCAAGAATAGTTTGGTTGCAAAATACGCAAAAACGCGTATTTTGACCGAAACTATGACTCGTCACTACACCTAATCAACGTGGTAATCAGTAGGTATAGTCATAAAGGACCATGACCATCGTGATTACGCTCACGTTGCGAAATTCAAACGAACTTCGTGTTGACCACTAACCGGTTAAAGCAGAAAGTCAAACACTGTTTGACTTTCGTGCTTAAAAACGCATAAAAGCACGAAAGAAACTTACAAGAGGTCTAACAATGGAGATTTGATTCAAGTTGCTCAGGTATGGAGTGTGGAAACTCCAAGTTAGAGCAGAAATGAATCAAGGTGTGAGGATTGAAGTGAATTATGATGGGTATTTATAGATTTCAGACAACCGTTAGGATATTTCCTCGATTTACGAGCTTCAATCTTGGCCCTCCATGTGTGCCCACTGATTTGTAATACTATGGGTGTCCAAAACAAGCCCCAAGTATGAAGAAACCATGTATAAAAACCCAGAAACCAGCTGCTATTTGCAAAAACATTGAATCTTCCCAGATCAGTCTCTGGTGTCCCGCCAGAGGCCTGTCGCGCCCCGCCAGAGACCAAAATCTCGGAATTGCCAGAAATGGTCCCTGCATGCATAATACTTGGTTTTTGACACGTTTAAGCCTTGTTAACCCATTTTCAAGGCTCAATAATAAATTCAAAGTATAGGGGACATGAAATATGCTTGAAAATATCATGGATATCTGTTCGTTTGGCCGTACGGTTGCGTTGTTTGGTTAATTACGACGAAACACGAACGGACGCGAAAAATGATCCAAATTACGCGACGAATGGGATTTTATCATGCCAGTCACTAAAATAAAACATTTTAATGATTTCATAAATTTTTGGATATCCGGATATATTCAGAACGTAAGATATGCGTGAAAATGCAAACTTATGCACTTTTTGACGCTTTTAGTCCCTGTTTGATCAACAAGTTTATTTTTGCACACCGAACCCCTCAAAGCGTATTTCTAAGCTATGTAAAGTGTAGGATCATGTATCGACCCGAACGAGTCATTCAGAAGAGCTCTAGTCTGTTTTAGAGGCGGAAACTAAGAAACAGACGTGGAAAACAGCTAGTTTCACTATTAATCGTCTTGTTTATTGAAAATAACAGCTTTACAGATCAAACGACGCGTCGGAAGCAGTTCGGTACCAGAATCGCAAAAGTTGCAACTGATGTATATATAGATGATGAGGTTTCGCTTGAAAATGACATGGTTTCAGTTCAAGCGAAATCAACAAAGTTGATTTCGCTTGAAAGTGTCATTATGTCATTTCAAGCGAAATAAGCTCAAATACACACTAAAACCTCCTATTTTCTCGTACAACGCGCCCTGATCTAAAAATTCTAATACTAGACTCGATACAAGACGAAGTCGACAGACGTATGCACCAACAGACTCCCCCTCGGATGTTGACGAGTCTTAAGTGTTGAGTCTTCAATGTCTTCAGTCTTTATCAGTCTTTGGGCTTTCAGTATCTTGATCTGGCTCTTGTCTCACTCTAATTCTTTCTTCAGATAATCTTCCTCTATTGCATTTCCCAGAATCGAATTCCTGGCTCTATTCTTCTACATTCTAATTCTTTTGATCAGATCTCTTGATTCCTTAAGATCATCAGCATCAGCAATCTCAGGATCAGAACCAGGCTCTTTGTTATTCAGACTCCCCCTTAATTTGTGCTGGGATCGTAGTCTGACTATTTTCAGGTTCAAGCATCACAACCTGGCTTTCCTGCAAAACCGCTACCCAAAATATAAGTTTCATAAAAGATAAAATATAACAAATCTAGAAACCTTGTTAACCACTTTTAACCACAACCAAATCACACTGTTCTCAAGTATCAGACAAAATGATTTATCATGTAAATTTCTGATGAACCACTTAGATATATATCATTTTTCAAATCACACACTCCCAAACCTGTTCGTCATGTTCAACACTTGGAATTTTGAAAATCAGCTTTCCAATATCAGTTGTCTAAAATCTTTTTGAATTTTTCAAAATTTTATGCTAAAACACACCGAAAATCTTTTTAGATTTTTGACATAACAGAATTTAAATGCAGTAAAGAAATATATACAGATACTATTTTTGTGAGTTTGCGTAAGAGGATCATATCAGTTTTTGAGACAAATCACCAACACCGTTAAGCTTTAAACATTTTAAGCTCTAAATGATTCACTTAGATTGTCAGTATACTGATCCATTTAAATTTTCACACAAAGTTCAACTGTTTCGAGATACGAGATTAATGTTTTAAGAGACTTAAACTTATTCGCGTGTCCCACCTCAGAATATACTCCCGTATCCAGATCCCAATATTCAGTCTTACAGGTGAGTATACCTAAATGATATCTGTAAGGGATTAATTACGAAACCGTGAGAGGTCAGGTCAGAAATTCCGTTGAGCAGAGAGATGACGGCTCGACTTTAGGAGGGTCCCCTTTAGAGGATCTTTTTTACAACAGCACATGATTAGCATTTTTCAATGTTTCATCATTTTTTATGCTGAGGGTAGGCTATATTTCAAGCAAGCATAAAGTATTCTCCAGGGACTAGGCCATTGCTTCCGCAAAATCAGAAGTCCCGGGATAATACCCCAGATATCACTAAGCATAAAGACCTAGTATCTCAGAAAGAGGGACCTTTCAAACAAGATTTCGGGGGTTACCCATATATCCGAGAGATGTTACCCACGAATTAAGCAAGTTTGAAATTTAGGTTTATATCTCGACACAATCTACTAAATGTGCAAAAACCTACTGGCACATCATCAGTGAGACCGTTTATCACATTTTGAATTTCCAATTCTCTAGCATGCTGTGATCGTCCACTGATGTACTATCATTTCCTCTTTTTGACAACAAAACTTATTTTTGAATTTTATCAAGTTTTTGTATTTTTCAAAATTTCAAATGTTTTTGGATTTTCTGAAATTTTTACTCTCCCTAAAATGCAAACACATTTTAGGAAATTTGAAAACAAACTATACAATAAAGTGACAACTGATATCGAATTACTTCATTTCGCCATCCTCTTGGCATAAACAATCAGAACTCCCCCTCTCAACAAACTATTTTCCCATTGATTTCAAAACACTTAAGTTTGTTTTAATCAAATGGTTTTTCCGGAAAATTAGTTTTGTTGATTTTCAAACCAGTTGTAGGTTAGGGGATAAACTCATCATTTTGTTCTCCAAAACACCACTTGTAAGTATGGTCCAATCAAGTTCAACTTAATGACCTTGATTAACCATTTGAAGATGAAAACCTTCTTTAACCACTTGCAGGTTCACTTACCAACCATCCCATTTGTAAATCAAAATATAACAATATAAAGATATCACCTGTAAATTTATCAACCAAACCTTTCAAAAATGATGCCGATTCATGCTCCTCGCTTACCAACCTGGAAGCTCCGGCAAGTCACACTTGTACCAAATTTAATTTAAAAAAAAAAACATTTGAATGATGCCGATTCATGCTCCACTATTACCAACTTGGGAGCTCCGGCAAGTCAGAATTTTTAGTTAGGAAAAACTTTCCCCCAAGCCTGACCAACCTTGGGAGATTCTGGTACACACCTATCCCACCAACATTTAGATTTATAAAATTCTTTTTCACTTTTAACCTTCCCATCAACCATCTTCCCGAAAATATGTTTGACTTTACCATTGAAAGCCTTTTCAGCATCAAATTCTTCATTACCAGTGAAGAATTGACCTGAAATTTCAAACCTACCTTTTGACTTCAAATTTTCCTTTGACAATGGCGGAAAATTTTCTTCATTCAACTCTGGAATGGAATTCTCATTCTTCTTCTCAACAGATGACTCCTCTGATTTTATGGAATCGGATTCATTGTTAGAACTACTCTCAGATTTTACAACCCATTTCTGTTTGTTCAAATCGACTGTTCTTTTGTAAAATCGTTTTGAAGTTTCACCAACTTCCAAAGTCGATTTATCAAACATTATAGATTTCTTAGTTGGTTGTATCTTTTTATCAACATATTTCTTGTTTGTTTCAAAGTTAGAAGAAACTCCCTGTTTAGAATAAGTGGACTCTTGGCAGTTCCAAGCAATATGTCCAACCTTTTGACACTTGAAACAGGTTCTTCTATCAACTCTTGGAGAAAATTTCTTCACATTCTTCTTTATTTCAGCAAGAAATTCTTGATTTGACTGCTTCCAGAATGGTTTCTTCTTCAGAACTTCCTCCTGAAACAAATTTTGTTTTTGATTTATAATTTTTCTCATTTTTATAATTTTCTGAAGAACTAAAACCAAGACCTTGTTTTTTGAAATTACCGTTGTGGTTTGGTTTCTTTCGATAACCAGAACCGTAACCCTTTTTCTTGTTCAATCTCTGTTGAACTCTTGAAGTGTATTTTTTAGGTTTTTCATGAAGATTTAAATCTTTTATTTCAGAAATATTAATTTCTGTTAATTTGAAAATCTGTTTGATCATTTCAGTTTTGACACTTCTTATTGGAAACTCCTCATCAGAATATATTTTGTCTGAATCATTCAAAGTATAAGCCACCTTGATTAGTCCGTCATTAAAATTAGATTTTGATAACATGAATTCTTTATTGTAAACCCTTTTAACCGGTGAACTCGGACTATTTTCTGACGAACTCGAACTTTCAGACTTAGACTCCGACTTTGACTCTTCATCCATATCTAACACCTGATCGACCACTTTCTTTAATAACTCAGAATCATGATCAGTGTCAGACGCTGTGAATGTAACATCAATATTGTCTGGTAATTCATCAACGATTTCAGATTTTAACTTGATGAGGACTGCCTTTTTTAGACCCTCCACGTTAGGATTCCTGGGAGAATAACTTTCATGGATCGGGGGCGGACATCTGTTATACTTGACACTTTGTTTCTTACCAGTATCAGTATCTTCAGTCTTTTTCTCCATGAATGCTTCAAGACCTGCAACAGTAGGATAAACACGATCAATCAGATAATCACATGTTGTATAGCTCAACAATAATCGTTTAATCCTTTCACTTTCGATCTTTTCAAGTTCCAACTCCTGTTTCAGCTTAGCACAATCTTCAATATACTCATTGATAACGCTCTGTTTTGTCATCAATGTTGCGCTCATTTTTGTCATTGCATTTTCAATCTCTGAATTCGTTCTTTTCAGACTATCAACTGTTCTGTTTAGAACATCATACGACTCCTTCACATACTTCACATCAGACAACAAATTCTCTTTTATCTCTTCCAGTTCAAGAATCTTCTTGTCTTTCTCCTCACAATGTTTGCAAAGCTCCTCACATTTCAAACACGGTTTAACGAACTCAACTATCTTTTCAATTTCAACAACTTTCTCAACTTCAACAATCTTTTCTACCTCGACTATTTTCTCAATTTCGACCAGTTTTTCAACTTCGACTACTTTTTCAACTTCAACTACTTTTTCTACCAAATTCTCAGTCACTGGTTCATCATTTGCTTCTCTAGCTTCTGTCTTTGCTTTTTCACCAGCAAGGATTTTTACTGCTTCCAGTTCTTTCCTCAATCTTGCAATCTTCTTCTGATACAACAACTCAACTTTATCTGCAAAAAACAAATTAAAACTAGTAGGATCTATGCCTTTTCTAGCTTTGTTGAGATGTTCTTCCTCATCATCGGTATCCACATCACTTCCAAGATCTGGAAAAATCGGGATTCTTTTCTGATTAGTCTCATCTTCACCCAGAACTCTAGCAACAAAACCTGATCTGGATGGAATGTATTTATCCCAATTGAACCCTTCAGCAACAAATTCATCATCTTGATCAATGGTACCAAAATAAGCTTTTTTATTCACATCTTCGATCATTTTCCTTTTGTCATCCACAATTGGCCGAGCATGTGTAGTTTGTGGTTCCTTTTGTTGAGTAATCTGATGAAAAATTGATTTATGATAATAATTGTTCTTTTCTTGATTCCCGGTTGCTTCTTGGTTTTTGCATTCTCGTTTAAAATGACCTTTTCCTTTGCAACGGAAACAAGTGACTTTCGATTTGTCAAAACCCAATGGAGAAGTAGCCATTCCTCGAAATTCATCTCTACCAGTAATTTGTTGAAACTTTTCTGCCCTCCTCCAAGCACTAGCTAAGCACCACTTCACATCCATCAACTTAAGTTCCTCTGCATCAATTTGGTCATAATCTTCTTAAGTAAGCATCGGATTTCCAATTTTGCCATCAATCAAACTTTCATAAGATTCTAACATAGCAACGAGTGATGCCATGTGTTGCTTTGTTATTTCCGGAGACAGATCTTGACCATTTTGAATGTTCAAAGTGACATTGCATTGAAGATTTGTTGAATTCGGTTGTTGAGGACTTGATGTTGTAAAGTTTGGATCAAAACTTGAATACGAGGACGAAGATCCACCACTCTGTGTCACATTACTACCCTTTGTTCCAGACGAACTGTCAGCACTAAAACCAGTTTGGATCTTTGGGCTAGGTTTGGGAGTAGCCTCAAACTTGTTCCCTCTGTAATACAAACTGACATCTTGTTTAGCATTTGGATTTGTCATGATAGCAGTTTTTTGAATATCCAATTCATGCTCTTCAATTTTCTGAATGAACTGTGCCAAATTCATATTCTCAGACTTTCTCATGTGTTTCACAATCATCAGATAAGTTCCCCATTTTTGTTGTGGTAATGCATCAGCAAGTTTATCAACCCATTCCTCATCATCCTTTTCAATGTCCATTCTTCCCATTTCCAATACCAGATGACAGTATCTATCAATAGTCTCCTTTGTTGTTTCATGGTCGAAAGCTGTGAACATATCAAATGATTTCTTCAATAAAGCCTTTTTATTTTTAATCATATCTGCACTTCCTTTGAATTTCTGAATCAATGCATTCCAAATCGATCTAGCAGTACCCTCATGTTGGAGAAAAACAAATATATCTTCTTTAATCGCTTGTTGAAGAAAATTAATCATCATTTTCTCACTCGTGAACTTCAATTTGTCACCCTCTGAGTAGTCACAAATAGCTTTTTCAATCCCACGCTCGTTTTTCGGTTTTTCATAATCTTTGTATAAAGAACACCATGCGTCAAACTTATACGCTTGCACCCAAGTTTCAAAACGATTTTGCCATCCTTTAAAATCCTCAATATACATCAGTTTTGGTGGTTTCTGATGCATTCCCGTTTCATTCTCACTGTATAAAGTTTCAGCAGCAGTAACATGTGCAACTGGTGTCGCAAATGCATTGTAGAATTCCTCGTCCATGTTTCGAAAAACTTATCACTAAATACAAGTTCAAGCGGAATACTGATCCAAGCGAAATAATAATCTGAAGCGAAATCAACTCTTTGAAGCTAAAACACCTAATTTCGCTTGAAACGGCTCAAGCGAAATCACCCACTGAAGCGAAATAAGATATTTCCAAGCGAAACCACGAAATCGAGCGAAATAAGATCAAATATCAAGCGAAACCACGTTTTCAAGCGAAATCTGATGAAAAATTCAAGCGAAATGAGGATTTCAAGCGAAATTAATCTACTGATTTCGCTCGAAATGTTGCTGACATCATCAATTCGATCTGTTTTTGGTAAAATTGATTAAGTTCTAGACCGATTTTAGATCTGATTCTTTCAAGGATTTAATAAAACACAGTTTCGCACATAATATGTGAAATTCAAGACTTTTTGACCGTGAAAATAGTTTCAATTTCAAAAAGAAGATGTAGAAGTCAGAAAATGAGACTGTTTTGGTAAGAACTCTTCTTCCTGAGCTCTGATACCACTTGTAGGATCGTGTATCGACCCGAACGAGTCATTCAAAAGAGCTCTAGTCTGTTTCAGAGTTGGAAACTAAGAAACAGACGTGGAAAACAGCTAGTTTCACTATTAATCGTCTTGTTTATTGAAAATAACAGCTTTACAGATCAAACGACGCGTCGGCAGCAGTTCGGTACCGGAATCGCAGAAGTTGCAACTGATTTCGCTCAGAAGGTATATATAGATGATGAGGTTTTGCTTGAAAATGACATGGTTTCAGTTCAAGCGAAATCAAAAAAAGTTGATTTCGCTTGAAAGTGTCATTATGTCATTTCAAGCGAAATAAGCTCAAATACACACTAAAACCTCTTATTTTCTCGTACAACGCGCCCTGATCTAACAATTCTAATACTAGACTCGATACAAGACGAAGTCGACAGACGTATGCACCAACATAAAGGATATTTATGGTATGTTTTACTTATGGTCAAGTTCCGGAATGTTCGATACCATACGAATCAGCAGACTTTTGCAGTTTGAAGCAAATAGTCCCTGTGATCGAATAAACTTGATTTCGACACACCAAACCCTCCAAAACTTATTTCTAAGTTATGTAAAGGTTATTTAAGGTAGTTAAGCCCATGTCACTGTTCTGGAGTGTTTTTCACGTTAAACTGATTACGTTTATGCATCAGTTCGCGTATAACTTCCCAGGAAGCGATTTAGAGGTCGAAATCAAACAAGAATTGATATGTGCAAATGATACACATATTTATACAAATTCCAAGTATGAAACAAAATATTTCATTGATTTGGTATTTGTTTGATGGCCGTGGAGGCACATATGTCACACCATAATCTGATTTCTAGAAACTATTTGCAAACCATGGTTTCATGACTTCTGTTTTACACATGTTTTCTGATGCAAGAAGTTCCACATTCCTTTCAGCAAAAGCATCAGAAATCAGTATTGACCAGAATCTGGGAAAAGGTAGGTGAGAATCAATTCTCCCAGTCTTTGTCAAAACTGATCTTCTCATCAGATTGTATATCTTCGTTCCAAAGTCAATGTTTATTCTAGTGATGAGACAGAACATGATTGTTAAAACATTCATGTTAATCTGATATGTTCCTCCTATCTTTGACGATATACACTTGTTCAAGATTTCCATCATCACTTGCCAAAAGGCAGGTAATTTGTTCCTCTTGAACTCACCAATTTTTGAGATCTTTGTTTTGTACCCCATTACTGCATCAAGTTGTTCAAACATGTCTTCTTTTGTAGGTACAGGATCATATTGATGACGTTCAGGTAGTTCCAGACACTCCCTGACCTTTTCGGGTTACCACAATGGAGATGTCTCCCCATAAGTGTGAAGTTAACTCGTCTGTACCTGTTTGATTTAGGGTTTTAACTAGTTGCTGTATGATCTTCTCCGATACTTCTTTGGTCTTAGTTAAAGCTTGAGCAATTGGGCATCTTGTAAAAAATTCGATTAAAATTTGACACTTCACATCATAGTCTTCAATTCTGGTATTCATCATCTCATTGTTGCTTTTTAAAGGTAGGAACTCTGCATCGCCGATAAATTGAATAGAGTGTTCAACCGGTGGATTGTTAAGATTAACAGTGTTGATTTCGGCCATGGTGGTTGAATTTTGCTTTGAGAGTGGTTTCTAGGGTTCTTGCTTTTGAAATTCTGAAGTTGAAGGTGGTTTTCTCTTGTCGTTTAAAGGATGTATTTATAGGGTTTGTGAGACAGAGATTGTGGAGATTAAATCATGGGTGGTTAGTATATAAGGTGGTTAATGACAGTTTAATGATGTTTAAATCCTTTGATAAAACAGCTGTCAACAAAACTTTTGATATATCTCTGAAATTTTGATATATAACTTTAAAAAAATGGAGAGGTCAAAGAGTTTTGATTGGTGAATACTAACAGCCAAGTTGCACCTTTTCTTTCATTGGGACCCCTTTGTCATAGAAAGGTCTAATAGAATCCCTTTTTGAAACTGACATTCTTTCCCAAAAAAAAAGTCTTTCTGATGACGTTTATCAGAAAAAAAATTGATTCATCTTTGAGTCTTGGATTTTTCTTCATGTTTCATCAGAAAGTATCAGATTCTTATCAGAATTGTATCAGAAGTGGTATTTCCCTTTGAGTTTCTTTTATATATTTTTTTTTGAGATGAGAGGGAATGAGTAGAGTTTTAGAGACATTACTTACATAGCATTTCTGAGCATCAAGTCTTTGTTCTAATCTTCAAGGAGTATTTTTGTGAAAAAAAAAATTAAAACAAAGATAGTCAAGAGTTTTATTTTTCAAAATTTTCACCTCATTTCACTTTTTGTCTTTTTCTTTTGAAGATTAACCATCCAAAATCTAGAGTTATTTTGAGTTTTAAATTTATCAGAAACTTTTATGCAACCAAATATTTCTATTTCTTTTCTGATAAATGTTTGCTTGACATTGTTTCAAGTCTGATTTTGAGTAATGTATCTGATGAGTCATCAGATTTTCTGTTTTTTTTACCAGATTTACAGAAATTTCATCAGATCCTTCATAATTCTATCAGAAAGCTTATCAGATTTGTCATTTTCTTTCCCCTAGATCTAACAAAGAGTTTTTCTTTTAAACAAAGCAAATATTTACCATTAAAAAGAAAGGAAAACTTACGAAAAAGAAAGAAAGAAAGAAAAAAATACAACTAATTAGAAAAGAAAATGGTGGCAAAAATCCACAAATAGGTTGTACGACCAGTACGTTGGTTTGTTGGCACCAAGGAGGCAATATTCATGTCTTCTTGCAGAATGACTTAGGCCCTTGGAAACCAGACTAGTACACTTCCAAAGCCCAGTTGACTGGTGATCACATTCATTACAAAATGAGGGTAAATCAGGTAGGATTGATGATTATGCATGTTTGCCTCCAAATCTCTCATGAGATATTTGGAGAAGTTGTAGGGAGTTTCCTGTACAACTGCATGCACAACTTCCATCAGCCTGTATGACAGCTCGTTGAAGTGACCATGCTTTCTTGGAAAGCACACACCAAGCTGTGTCACCAGATACTGCTATGGTGGAATGAAGCCCGATCTACTGATCTGCCTTGAACGGTTGGGTGTATGATAACCCATCTCTGTAAGGGTTTGATCAAGTGTCCCTCTAGTGAAGAAGGTGACATCGGTGTCATCATTAAGTTGGAGGGCAGCTCTAAGAGTTTCCTCACTTAAGATGATTTCCCTTCCCAACAACATACTGCTTATCCACACCTTTGTTCTATTGAAGACAGTCCGTGCATTCCACCAGAATGCTTGAAGAAGTATGGGGTGTACCCAGATATATGCTGATAAAGCATACCCAGAGGACTTTGCATCAGCATGTTGTACACCACCTTGCATCCTTCCCATGCAGGGCCGTCGAGTTTGGATCTTACTCTCATGTTGTGAGTGGGGTAGAGAGTAAGAGGAAAGTCTTGCCTCTTCATTTCAGTTGCCATTTTTTGGGTTTTTGAAAGGAGATTTTGAGATTTCCTGAAAAGTTTGAAGTGGTAGTTGTGATGAGGAAAGTCTTCAGGAGTTTGTTAATTTATACAGGTGAAAGTGATAGTTTTGCCATAAATGGTATTAACAACTCAAGATTTCCTTATCTTTTTATTCTTTCTCTTCATTGAATGCTTTAGATCTTCCATCAGAAGCGTGTAGCAGGGTTTGAACCCCCGGTTTGTGAGATGAAGTGATTGTGCATTTATTAACTAGGCGGCTACTTTTTATAGCCCCTAATCATTTTTGTGCCCATGTGTCTCACTATGCCTATCTAAGAGAGACGACAAAGCATGCTTTGGAAGTAGAAGAGAAATGAATTTTGTTCAGAAAGTTTTGTCTTTGACGTTTGATTTTCCCTATGGCTTTGAACTTGCAAGTGGCTTTTCCCCCTTTTTTGATTTTTTTATTTACACTTATCTTAAACAATTTTAAGAAACAAAAAAAATACAAAAAACAATTATTTACAATCATATGGTCATATTAGTATGAGATGTGAATTCAAAAATATGAAATCCATTAGATTTTTTGATAATCAGTAATGTTTCTGATGCTTTATCAGATTTTCTGATAAGTTATCAAACTTTCTGGTGATTCATCAGATTTTCTGATAAGTCGTCAGATTTTTTGATGATTCATCAGAATCTCTGGTAAATTATCAGACCTTCTGATGATTCATCAGATTTGTGATGTTTCACCAGATTTTCTGATAATTTTTATCAGAAATTCTATTGTTCCTCTGTATCTTTCTTGAGGTCGTTAGAATTTTCGTTTACATTCTGATTATTTCCTTTGGAATCATCGATTTGATTTTCTTTTTGTGACTGATTATTTTATGTAACTTTATCTTTTATGTTAATCATGCCTAGTTTGCTGATCAGAAAATTATGTCTCTTTTCATTAAGAGGTTTTGTGAAAATATCAACAATTTGGTTTTCTGTTGGAACAAAGTACATTTCTATGTTACCTTTTTCAACTTGATCCTTTACGAAGTGATATCTGACATCTATGTGTTTGGTTCTGGAGTGATGAACTGGATTTTCTATTATTGCAATTGCACTCTTTGAGTCACATAGAATTGGAATCTTTTTCAGATTTACTCCATAATCCTTCAGCTGCGTTTGCATCCATAGCACTTGTGAACAACAACTTGCTGCAGCTACATATTCAGATTCAGCTGTTGATGTTGCAACACAGTTTTGTTTCTTGCTTGCCCAACACACCATTTTTTCTCCCATGATTTGACATGCACCAGATGTGCTTTTTTCTGTCAATCTTACATCCTGCATAATCTGCATCTGTGTATGCTATTAGTTCAAGATTTGTATCTTCAGGATACCAGAGACCAAGTTCTGATGTGCCCTTTAGATATTTGAAAACCCTTTTTACTTCTTTTAGATGGGACTCTTTAGGATTACTTGGTATCTTGCAAGAAAACATGTAGCAAACATAATATCTGGTCTGCTTGCAGTTAAATACAACAATGATCCTATCATCCCTCTATAGGTTTTAATATCCACACACTTACCCTCTTTATCAGAATCAAGTTTATTCCCTGTTGCCATGGGAGTTTTTGAAATTGAGCAATTTTCAAGTGAGTATTTGTTCAGTATTGTTTTTACATAGTTAGATTGACTCAGAACTATTCCATCATTTCTTTGTTTGACTTGTAAACTAAAGAAAAAAGTTAACTCACACATCATGCTCATGTCAAAGTGGCTGGTCATTATTTTTTGAAACTTTTTGCAAGATTTTTCATTTGTTGATCCAAATATAGTGTCATCAACATAGATTTGGACTAACAAAGTGTGACCTTTATGTGTCTTAAGAAAGAGAGTTGTGTCAATAGTACCTTTTGTGAAGCCAGAATTGAGTAAGAAGTTTGAGAGAGTTTCATAGCATGCTCTAGGAGCTTGCTTCAAACCATATAAGGCGTTGTTTAATATAAATACATGATTTTAAAATTTGGGATCAACAAAGCCTTCTGGTTGATGCACATACACTTCTTCCTCAATCTTACCATTTAGGAATGCAGATTTTACATCCATCTGGTACACCTTGAAATCTTTGGATGCTGCATAAGCAAGGAAAATTCTTACTGCTTCTAACCTGGCCACTGGTGCAAAGGTTTCATCATACTCTATTCCTTCTTATTGACAATAGCCTTTTACCACTAGCATTGCTTTATTCCTTGTTATTGTGCCATGTTCATCTGATTTGTTTCTAAATACCCATTTTGAGCCTATGACAGACTTGTCATTTGGCTTTGGCACCAGATTCCATACTTGACTCTTTTCAAACTGATCAAGCTCTTCTTGCATTGCTTGAATCCAATCGGAGTCATTTAGAGCTTTTTTGACAGACTTAGGTTCTATCTTGCTTAAGAACCCAGTAAATGCACATTCATGTGCTGTAGCAGATCTTGTTTTCACACCATCTTCTAGATTCCCAACGATGTCTGTTTGAATATGTCCTTTTATAAGAATAACCAAGAAAAATTCCTTTCTCTGCTTTTCTATCAAAAATTTTCAAGACTCTCAAAATCATTGAAAACAAAACACCTACAACCAAAAGTGTGCAAAAATTTTACATTTGGTATTCTCCCATTTATGATGTTGTAGGGTGTTTTATGAAGTCTCTTGTTAATTATGGATCTGTTTTGAGTAAAACAAGCATTTGCTATTGCTTCTACCCAAAAATGAGTGGGAAGTTTTGCATGAGCAAGCATTGTTCTGGCTGCTTCAACCAAGGTTCTGTTTCTCCTTTCTACCGATCCATTTTGCTGTGGAGACCTTGGAGCAGAAAAGTCATGAGAGATTCCTTTGCTTACAAGGAAGCTCTCAAGTTTTGAGTTCTCAAATTCTGTTCCATTATCTGTTCTAATCCTTCTAACTGATAATTTTAAAAGATTTTCAATTTTTCTGATAAAATTTATGATCAGATCTGGAGTCTCACTTTTCTTTCTCAAGAATTCTACCCAAGTGTATCTGGAATAGTCATCTACAATGACAAGTATGTATTTCTTTCCAGAAAAGCTTTCAGTGCTTATTGGTCCTCAAAGATCCATATGCAAAAGTTCTAAATTTTGTGAAATTGATGATTCAGAAATTGTTTTATGTGAGCTTCTTTTTGATTTACCCATTTCAGAAGCCTCACATATCTTATCCTTCTTTGAGGATATGAAGGTAATCCTTTTACCAGTCCTTTGTTTGCTAATTTACTTAGATTCTTAAAATTTAAGTGGGCTAATCTTTTGTGCCACAACCAACTATTACCTTTGTTATTTTTTGAAAATAAGCACATCTAAGGATGTTCATTTTCCTCTTTAAAATCAAAGTAATAGAAAGACTTTCTGATTCTTTTTCCACTTAAGTAAATTTTGTTGTCATCTAGACCAATTAGCAAACATTTCTCTGGTAAGAAGGTTACCTGAAATCCTTTGTCACAAAATTGACCATAGCTTAGCAAATTGTACTTTAAGCCTTCTACATAGGCTACTTTTTCGATGGTCAATGATCCATACTTTATACAACCATACCCCAATATCCTCCCCTTTACTCCATTTCTAAAGTTGACTAATTTACCGAGTTTTGAAAAAAAATTACTGAGCAAGCTCCTATCTCCATTCATGTGCTTGGAGCTACCAGAATCGCAGTACCAGATCTGCTGCACACATGATGGTCCTGAGAGACTTGCTTGGGTACTTTTTCTGATAAATTCTTAATGAGACTTTCTTCTTTGGTTGAAATTTCCTCAGAATATCTATTGCATGCTGAGCCATGAACAGATTGTCCAATTTTTGTTTGGAGATGGTGTTGAACTAGCTTTAGAATGTCAACACATATACAAGTCTCTTTATCAGAATTTTCTCATCTGTCTTCTTGTGATGAAAGTTTTGGATATTTTTGAAATTTTGAATGAATCTCTTTTGGATTTTTTGAAAACTTTTGTTTGGATTCATTTCGATTAGTACTGAAAATCTGTTTGGTTGTCCTTTGTTTTGAATAAAAGCTTTACACGTTGTTATTTACATACGTGTGCATGATTACGTGCATGATTACGGTTTGGTTTAATGGATTCCACATGTTAAACAGGATTATACGCAAATATAGTCTTCTTCGGTGACCCATTCTTGAACATGGTATTAGAGCTCGGGAAACTCTGTGTGTAATCCTTGTTTGAATCACACGAGTTTTAGTCTGATTCGGTCGAGTTTCGGACTAATTTGATGATTTTCGGTCGATGTTTTGATCATTTCGGACATCTATCATTGTTTTCAGATTACTTTAACTGATGAATTTGAACAAAACCGTGTATTCTGATTATAATTTCAAATCCTATCAACATCAATTGACATACACAAATTACGTTCATCACGGATTTCTTCTCAAGGTTTTTTCGAAAAACAGAAGGCAGCTACTGGATTTAACCGGATTTGAGTTGATGGTGTTATTGAGATACACGTAGATCTTATTTATAAAAACAAGATAAATAAAGAATATCATTGTTTTGTTGTTGTGCGAAAAAGAAATAAAGTAGTACATCGACGCATCATCTGAGATTCATATCTGATTCAAAATTCCAGATTTAAAGTTGCGAGTAATCTTATTGTTAGAGGTCGTTGTATTCAGTAAACTTTTTTAGATTTGAATTGAAGGTTTATCTTCAAGTTGTAGGTTTATTAAAGGTCAACAAATTTAAATCTGATTTGTTGCTATCGTTCGAAATAAAAAATTAATAAGAACTAGCAGCTATTGTGGTTGTTCAAAGTGAGAGAAATGCGAGTTACTGTTGTTCAACAAATCTGATTAGTTGTTATTGCCTAAAGTGTTTAGGGATACTTGTTTGATTGTGTAAAAGAATAGAAGAAGAAGGTAAGATAGTGTGGTTTCAGTGCTGAGGTTATAATATTGAGATATTAGGGTTTTGAGTTGAGTTGATTGATAAAGCAACGAAGAAGAAGATGTTTAATGTAGGTGTATGATTGACATAACTTTTAGGGTGTATGTTGATTGAAAGATTATAAGTGACAGGATTTGGTGTTGCAAAAGAGTTTTAGTTTTTTGTGTGGGTCTTAAAATAATAAAAGAAGGAATATATTGTCTCGAAAATACTTTTGGTTAAATGTGGCATTTTATAGTAGGGTTTGAGTGTATAAGTAGTGGACCGTGTTAAGTGAATGTGAGTTAATACAAATTTTCTATAATGGACCGAAGGTATATAAGTGTTGAATTTGGGATGAGTGTGATTTTGAGTTGGGATAGATTTTGGGTTACAAGTTTCGCGTTGCAAAAGTAAATTTGAGCTTATTGGTTTGTTAAGCTTATCAAGTTTCATAGCGGGCTTCTAAAATTCAGAGTGGGCTTGAATTAAAAAGTATTGTTGGGCTAAAATTTTTGGGCTGCAACAAGTGGGCTGAATTTTTGAACAACAAAAATCACTGGGCCGAGATAAGGGCTGAATTTTTTAACAACAAAAGTCATTGGGACAAGACAAAGTGTTTGGGATATTGTGTGATTTGGATCGAGATTCACAAATACTTTAAATTGTATTTCAAGTTAAAATCTTTTTGAAGCAGGGTAAAATCTAAAAATTTCGGATTTTGTATTATTAGTTTTGATGGGGATGCTTAAACTTTCGAAATTGCTAAGAATAGAATATTACTCTAGTTGGGCCGATAAATTTGTAAGGTACGTTCAGGAGAATTGTTGGGAAGCTTGGATGGCGATAGAGGATGAATATGTGATACCTCAAAATAAACACGGTGAAAACCCCAAGATTTCTCAAATTCTAAAGAATCACAACATTTGGTATGAGAGTGAAAAGAAGATGTACAACTTACTCCAACAAGCGTTAAACGATGATTTTCTACATCTATAACATCACGAGACGACACAATCTTTATGGATAGCTTTGATTCACAAGTATCGAGAGAATGAAGACATGAGAAAATGCAAAGTTGGTCTGATAAGAAATGGATTACTATGAGGAGGCATAACACCTCGGAAATTAATGTCAAATAATATGACAACATATGTCCAGGAACTCTTTGCATATTCCGCATTTGTTGGAGAAGAGTGGCAAATTATAAAGAAAAAAGTATGGAAACAAGTTGTGGGATCAATGTTGATAAAATGCCAAAATTTTTGGCTTCTGGAGGTCCTTTACGATCCGTAAGGCATTTAAAATCAGTGGGTGCCAGAGGTCCTTACGGACCGTAAGCCATGACCTTTACGGTCCGTAAGGAGTCTATAGACAGCAGCTGGCAGCTGCAGCTGTGTCCCTTGACACCTCTCCTGTGAATTGCCACCCTTCTTTTTGTGAACGCGTTGTAGGATCGTATTTGACTCCCGAACGATTGCGAATGACAAGTACGACGTGCGGAATCCGTACACATGTGTGGACCGAACACAAGAACTAATATAATGATGATTCTATTAAGATATGACAAAGTTTTACACCTTGAATCACCACCTTTTGCTACTTTCTCTCTCTAGAATCCAAGAGTTCTCCAAAGAAATAAATGGCCAAAAGTTCTAAAATGAAACAATAACACTCCTATATATAGGGCTCTTGTAACAACCCGACTTTACGGGTCATTACTTGTATCTATCGTTTCTTGCTTAATTACTTGTACTCCCGAGATTCCGATTATCGCTACCGGTTATCTATTTAAACTATGTTTTCAACACGCATTTTTAAACACTTATCACAACGCTTATTCAAAACGCAGTTATCTCATTTAACGCAGTTTATAACGCTTACTATTTAAATGCATATTATTGCTTGTTTAGACTAAACGCTATCGCAACGCACTGTCAACGCAACCGCGAAACGCAGATTTACTTTATGCTTTACTTGTATTAAGTGTGTTATTTGTTTAATGTTACGTGGTTATCAATGCAACGCTCATACGGTTATACGCTTACTCGCAACTCGCTTGAAACGCAACACAGTGCTTAGCGCAAGAAACGAAAGTGGGAAAACTAACTCGCACAACTCGCCTGTCCGAATGGACATCAGGTCGAATGGACATCCATCCGGATGACCATCTGATCGGATGGCCATCCGACCAAAATGCCATCCAACCCAAACACCACGCGTCTCCCACCGCCTTACTCTCTCTCTCAGCCTATAAATAGTGCCCGTACACTACTGTTCACTGATTTGACATCTCCATCTGACCACCTGTACTCAAGTCACTCTCAGGTACTATTTCTTGCGATTCAAGGCTATTTCGTAAGTACTTTTCCTCAAAATCTTGTACAACCATTATCACTAATTACTTTTCCATCATTTTCTCCATCAAAATCACACATTTTCTTCTCGAAATCGCCTGATTTGGATCCTTGAAGGTGGTTCTCACATAGTTGCTTATGAAAACTATTGTGTGACATCATCTCATCAAGATTAGTTCAAATCTAAACGATTTCCACACTTATAACCTGAATCTCTATAAGGTTTCAAAATTTCTCAACAGTTTTCAAACCTTCTTCAACTTTCTACACAAAACTGATGGAATTTGGACTCATTCAGACTCTCTACTCATTTCCTAGTGGAGAGCCGGTCTGAAAATGGATTTCCACCGAAGAGATGACGGACTCACGGGTTAACAGTAAGGCTGATCGAATGGGGTGATTCCCATTCGATCGAATGAACTGAATCTTGGTAGGTTTCCGTTGTTCGACACGTCGTCACGCCGTCTCCGTTAAAACTCAAACTTTTACTTAGAAAATTTTACGAAAAACTTCGAACAACAAACTTCTCAATCGAATAGCCATCCGATCAAATGGCCATCCGTCCGGATGAATTGGCATCCATACTTTACATTGTTTAAATGATACAACGAAAACTTCAAAATTTTCAAAACGATTTACCAACACCCACATCTCATTAGAATGGCCATCCGTTCGAATGGTCATTTGCTCGGATGACCATCCGCTTGGATGGGTTATCCTCGTTTGACCGGATTATCATTCGACACCCAGCACATCCGACACTCTGGTACGCACCGTTCAATGCTTACGATACTGTTTGTCACACCCCAACCGATGGCAGAAACATCGGGATGAGACGAAGTGCGTAGATTGTAAGAGACTTCATAACACTATGTGACAATATTAATTTAATTTCCAATTCATTTCAAACTAATTGTCATACAAGGTTCAAATAAAATAACAACATTGTTTCATAACAAAAACATAACAACAAAAATAGATGATTTAATCTAGGTGTGTATCTAGTCCACCCTAAATCTTGTTTCATCTTGTAACGCCACCTCATCAATTAACCTGCAGCATGTATTAAAATAGAGTTCAATGCAAAAGCAAAGGCGAGTATACAAGTTTGGTTACATAGCATAAATAGAATAAAAAGTGCTCATATCCAACATGATTCATAATATGTGAGTACTAGTATGCAAATATGGCGTACAATATGTTCAAACCCGAGAATACAACGCGTTAAAAGAGCCTAATCCCAAGAGTTTAGCGGGTGGTAACATGTTTAACTTAACAATACCCCAAGTCTAACGGGCGGTGCGTTAATCCTATAGCGCTATAATTGTTAAGGGAGGCTAGCAAAGTTAATGAGCATATAACGTCCAAGTAGTTTACATAGCATACGAGAATAACAAGTATCACATAAAGTTTCATGTTAAGCATGGATAGAGTATGTTTAAAATAGTTTAAGTATCAATTTGTATGTTATACATGTTGCATCCCAAAATAGTAAAGGGTAAAAGGGATCGAGTATACTCATGGTTTTTTCAAGCTTTCCTACTTGAAATCCCGCGAGTGGTTTTTGATGGATGGATTAGTTTGGAGCACCTAGTCCTTCTACACGAGGAAAACATAGGTGTGTGAGTTTGGGGAAATCGGAAGATTATAGATTCCGAGTCTAAAATGTATGGAAAATAACATAAGTGAAAATAATCGTCTTGTACTCATAACTCTTGTTCTTGACACTATTAAAACTCAAAAGAGTTTGTATGATTTCATGGATTCAAAGGTCCATTAGAGTCGTAGCAAGGGCATGGTCATAGATGATGTAACATATTCTTGACAAGTAACTATTAAGTTATTATCAAGTTTAGTTACTTAGGTATACATATGGAATAATTAGATAATATATAGATTACAAGGTCCTACGGTTCAAGCATGAGGTAGGAGATTAGTGTCTCCATTTAGGTACCTCTAAGTATCATGGAAATCATGTAGGAGGTAGGAAGAACAAGCTTCCATTTAGGCACCTCTTAAGTGTTCACCACTACACTTGATGTAAAAACAACCAAGGAGGGTCATGAACTTACAAAGATAATGAAATACCACAACTAATCTATGAGAAAGCATCAAGAAGTGAGTGTATTTTTATGAAAGATAGCCCAAGCTAGTCTAACAATCACACTTACAATCAAGCTTCAAGCTTGAACACTTCTTGTGGGTAAAACCCTAACTAAAACAGAATGTTTGTGAGGTTTTAACCTCTGATTTAACATGTCTGAACCTTGTTTTTAAGCCTAACTAACCATAGATGAGGTTATAAGCATCAGGACATAGGTTTGAGATGAGAAAACTCAAGTTTGGTTAAGTTTAACAAAGATTACATGAAAACAAAAACAATCAGTGGACTTTGGAGCCTTTTTCCGGAGTTCCAGGACTTATTTACTGTGAAATACACATGGAATCGAAGGTAAGGAAAATCCAAGCATATAGGAAAAAGAATGAGGCAAAACGGATAAGAAACGAGTGAGATATGCTCACTTTTGTGAAGTAGGATGAATCTGCTCGAACACCAATTTGCAGCTGCGTTTTTGATGATTTGAGAGTGATTTGGATGAGTTTGTAAAGTGAAATGAGCTTGGATTAGCTTGGTATTTATAGGAGAGGGTTTAGGTTAGGTTATGGTTGAGTATTTAATGTTATAACATGTTTAAAACTCAAAACTAACCCAAAATCCCGCTCAAACAGCGAGCTAAAGGGTCTGGTCGCGCTGATCAGGCCTTTTAAACGAGTGTTTAAATGATATTTGGGCCGGGTTTATAACCATCAGAAGGCCGCAGCCCAGCGGTTAGTTTGTGTGTGTGCGAGACGGGTTACCCGGGTTCGAGTCCCGGCAGCCCCTTTTTATTTGTTTTGATTATTTATAGTTTCAGAAGTTACACAATTTGTCCCTGCTGGTTTAAACTTTCAGCTAAATGCATAACACACCCCCGAAGTATTAGATCACCAAGTCATATTAAAAGAAAACTAACTTTTTGTTTCTTTTTCTTTAGTTTAAACTAACTAAGTTAGTTTACTAACTGTAATATCTAACGAGGTTAACTAGTTTATTAATAAACATGACCTTTAAATAACAAATTAATTAATTTAATTAATCTAATTAGTTTAAATAATTGAATAATGTCCATAATTATAACGAATAAAATTCTTTAAATGATTATTCATTTCGTGGAGCTTTCGAGTCTCAGTATTTCAGGAGTTTTAACTAGTTTAACGAGTATCAAGTGTCGATAAATAAGAATCCTTGAATAATATTTCGTTCAAACGAGTAATTGACTAACGGTTGCACATGAGTATAATATGAATACACAAAATAGTTTCGTTTTCATTATGATCAATAGTCTCGATTTACAATGACACGAAAGTAGATTACAAAGAGAGTACAAGTGTCTAAATATGGAAAGTACAACATGACTTGCTAAAATAAGAAGTTCGAAAATGCGGAGCGTTACAGTCTCCCCTCCTTTAGGGAATTTCGTCCCGAAATTTTGGAAGAAGTAGCGAAAAGATAAGGATACTTCGTCTTCATGTCACTCTTGAGTTCCCAAGTGAATTCGGCGCCACGTTTCCCTTCCCATCGAACCTTGACGATAGGAATTTTACTACGTCTCAACAACTTGACCCCTTGATCCATGATTTCGACGGGTTTCTCCACAAAATGCAAAGTGTCGTTTATTTGGAGATCTTCGAGAGGAACTTGAAGTCTTTCTTCAGCGAGACACTTCTTTAGATTTGAGACGTGAAATGTTGGATGAACGTTGTTGAGTTCTTGGGGTAAATCGAGTCGATAAGCCACCTTACCAATCCTTTCGAGTATCTTGAAAGGACCAACATAGCGAGTGGCAAGTTTTCCCTTTTTACCACAACGAACCACTCCTTTCCAAGGAGACACCTTGAGTAAAACATGGTCCCCAACGTTAAATTCCATTGGTTTGCGTCCCTTGTCAGCATAGCTCTTTTGACGACTTCGAGCCTTGAGTAGGTTATCACGGATTTGGAGAATCTTATCCGTTGCTTCTTGTATGATTTCAGGGCCAGTAACTAGTTTGTCACCAATCTCGTGCCAGCTTAAAGGAGATCGGCATTTGCGACCATACAATGCCTCGAATGGAGCCATTTGAATACTGGAGTGGTAGCTATTATTGTACGAGAACTCGATCAAAGGTAAATGCACATCCCAACTACCACCAAAGTCAATGACACAAGAACGGAGCATGTCCTCTAGGGTTTGGATAGTACATTCCGTCTGTCCATCCGTTTGGGGATGAAAGGCCGTACTGAGATTCAAATGAGTACCCATAGCGGACTGGAAAGTTTCCCAGAGACGCGAAGTAAATCGACCATCACGATCAGAAATGATGTTGAGAGGTATACCATGACGGCGTATGACTTCGTCAGTATAGATGCGAGCAAGTCGTTCAACCTTGAAATCTTCGCGAATAGGGATGAATTGAGCGGACTTGGTTAAACGATCGATAATTACCCAAATACTATCGTGACCAGAAGGTGTACGAGGGAGTTTAGTTATGAAGTCCATTGCAATGCTATCCCATTTCCAAACGGGGATTTCAGGTTGTTCGAGTAGACCAGAAGGTCGTTGGTGCTCGGCTTTAACTTTCGAACAGGTAAGACACTTAGAAACGTATAAGGCAATGTCTCTCTTCATACCGGGCCACCAATAGGACGTACGTAGATTATGGTACATCTTGTCAGCACCAGGATGAATTGAGTACTTGGATTTGTGTGCCTTGTTCATAATGAGATCACGAAGATTGTCGGGATCTGGTACCCAGATGCGATCACGACAGTAGAGCAGACCATAAGATTTTGAAGTGAGTAGGTCTTCAGTAGCTCCACGTATTTCTACAGACATGGAACCTTCGTTGATAGACGAGTATTGCGCTTCACGAATGCAATTGTGAAGATCGCTCGAGATATAAAAACAACAAATATAATCTACATGAGTCTTACGACTAAGTGCATCGGCCACGACATTCGCTTTACCAGGGTGGTAGCGAATCTCGCAGTCATAGTCGTTAAGTAATTCCACCCAACGTCGCTGATGCATATTAAGCTCTTTTTGGTTATAGATGTGTTGCAGGCTCTTATGGTCAGTGAAAACCACACACTTTGTACCGTATATGTAGTGTCGCCATATCTTTAATGCAAAAACAACTGCGCCAAGCTCGAGGTCGTGGGTAGTATAATTCTTCTCATGTATCTTGAGTTGGCGAGAGGCATAAGCGATGACCTTGCCTCGTTGCATGAGAACGCAACCAAGACCATGGTTTGAGGCATCACAATACACCACGAAATCATCATTCCCATCAGGAAGAGCGAGAATAGGAGCGTTGCAAAGCAAATCTTTGAGGGTCTGAAAAGATTCCTGTTGCTCAGGACCCCAAGCAAAAGGTTTCTCTTTTTGAGTTTACGAAGTGAGAGGAACAACGATCTTTGAAAAGTTCGAGATGAATCGGCGGTAATAACCCGCCAATCCTAAGAAGGAACGGATTTCAGAAGGAGATTTAGGTGCGGTCCAATTCTTCACGGCTTCAATTTTTGAAGGGTCAACGTGGATTCCTTTTTCACTAACAACGTGTCCAAGGAATTGGACTTCTTTAATCCAGAACTCGCACTTAGAGAACTTAGCGTATAAGCGTTCAATACGTAAGAGCTCGAGTATAAGACGAAGATGACGTTCATGATCGGCTTAAGATTTAGAATAAATGAGAATATCATCAATGAAGACGATCACAAAGCGATCCAAGTAGGGCTTACAAACACGATTCATAAGATCCATGAACACAGCGGGTGCGTTGGTCAAGCCAAAAGGCATAACCACGAACTCGTAGTGCCCATAGCGAGTGCGAAAAGCGGTTTTGGGGATGTCCTCATCGAGAACACGAAGTTGGTGATAACCAGAATGAAGATCGATCTTGGAGAAACAGGTAGCGCCTTGAAGTTGATCAAAGAGATCGTCTGATAAGATCGGAGGCTCTTGTGATTGTGTTTGTTTGTATGTTTTGAACAATTTGTGAATATGAAAACATGTAAAGTGCAGCGGAAATGAAAACAAACTTTGTAAACACAATCAAAGGAGAAAATAGTTTGATAAACGATTGCTTCTCATAGAGTCAAAGGATTTACAAATCAAAGCAAAAGATTACAGATATGCTTACAAACTAAACTCCCCCTCAGCCTGATGCCCCAAGGTTGGTTTGCACACAAGATGAAAGGATTAGACATGAGGAGAAGAACCCGCTCAGTCAATCAAATGTAACAGTACAGGATACTGTTACATTTATAGGCAAACCAAACCACTGAGGTATCTCAGCTGACGTCACCATGAAAGCGACGTCTAACAGCCTAACAACCTGTATCTACTGTCCTTACACAAACACTGCTAACCTAACCACTGACTATACATAAAATAGATAATTCACTAAACAGCTGCTTTCTCTTTATGTCAGTGCTTTCCTCAAGGTTGATCAGTCCTTGACTGGGCAGTGCTTTATCATCAGTAGATAGGACCAGCAGTGTTGGATACTTCAGGGTTTTCATCAGCAGTTGAAAGGGCAGCATCAATTGAATATGAACAGCGGATAAAGACCATCAGTTGTTATAAATCACTTTCAAGGGGAGAGCAAAGTGTAAACTGCTGCTTATTGTGACCTGGTTTTGGCTTTACATTATCTGTTCCTTTGGTAGGGTTCAATCCCAACAATCTCCCCCTGGAACAGATAATGCCAAAACCCTTCATTATTCAGGACCTTTATTACTCATCAAGAGTGCCTTAGCTTGATCTTTGAATTCAGCTTCAAATTCCTGTGCACTCTGGTCATCCTCATCCCTACACAGTGTAAGTTCAAGGAGATCCTGCAAATCTTGAACACTAAGGCCTAGTGCTTCTTTCCTTGATATGTACTTCACTTCGCCATTGGCTCTGACCAGGGTCAATACGTGAGTCTTTTGATCAGACATCCACTTTAGTATTTTTAAGCCAAGTGGGTTTCTTGGGAGAGACTTATTTGAAGATGAGTTGAGGGATGATGGCCTTGAAAACACCTGCAGACTTTCAGACATTCTTTTGAAAGCTTCTTCAGTGACTTTGTCTGCTGCAGCTATATCTTCTGCAGTTTCTTGTTCAATAAGTTCTTGTCTTTCAGCTTCTGTCTTGTCTTTAGCAGTGTTTGGAGACGCAGGTTTGTTTAATGCCTTAAAAAGGCTTTGAAGCTTTGTTGAAGTTTCTTCTTTTAGACCCATTTTCGTGATTGTCACACCCCGACCACGTAGAACATACAAAACGTGACGGAAACATCGGGGAGTGTTGTAACAGAATTAATGTTTCACAACAATGGAAATTAAAGTTTCGTTTTATTAATTAAAAGTGTTACAATGTCTTAACAAACAAAGAAATACAACATAATTAACTAGTCTTGTATCTTTTATTGTCACTAAAGCCCAAGTCTGCCTATGTGTATCTTGATCATCTTATGCAACAGCTCCTGAAAAACACATGTGAAAATAGGTACGTCAGCATAAAAATGCCTGTGAGATACATAGGTTTTGTGAAAATAGGTTTCATGACTTATGTTTGAGAAAATGTTTAGTCATGAACCTTGTAATTTGCTTTGTCTTGTAAATCATTTGAAAAACAATAAGATCAGATGATATGTATAAATAAGTGAATAATGTATGGTTAAATGAATAACCATGTAAAATGAGTTTGTATAAGATAAGTTGTTTGTAAATCAATGTCTTGTGAAAAGTATGTTATTTGTATAAAATGTTATATGTATCAAACTGAAATGATTCAAATAACGCTACGATATGTAATACCATACAAACATTTATATATAGGAAGTACCAGCGGCGTATCCACCATGCTTGTATCATATTACACACGCATCGTTACTTAATCACTTAATCAAACCAAACCAACAATGTATGATGTCTATGTCTAGACCAATTGTCAAATGTATTGGATAATATGTCAAAGTGTTTATGTCAAGATGTAAATCATGTAGTGTAAAACAAATGTCAAACATGTTTATGTGTCAAATGTAAATCATGTCAAAATGTCTATGTCAAATGTCTTTGTCAATTGTCTTTGTCAAATGTCATGTATGGCAAGTGGAATGTATCAGCTAAACCATATGTAAAATGCACAAAAACAAGGTATTGAAGTAAAACATGGTTTAAATCAAGGTTATGTTTTGTGTAATAAATGCATGTTATACTGATATAAACATCTATGCGGTATTGTGAAAAATTCATTTAAACAAACCCAACGTCATATCAAAATGTAAGCATGTGAAAACAATGCACTAAGTATGTAATCAAATGAACATACATAGCGTGAAATGTCATGTAAAACGATGTACTAAGTAATGCACACAATGGGCACACCTAGCATGAAGTGTAATGAAATCATGTACTATAATGTACTAACGAACATAGCAGTATATGATGTGAAAACAGGAAAGCATGAAAGTAACAAGTAGGCACATGTGTTTCACCCCAAAACAGTTTGGAAAACAGTAAAAGAGGGGTCTATGTACTCACTTGAGATTGCTTAGAAGTCCTAAGATAACCACCAAGCAAAGCTAGAGATCACGGAATCAAACGGCACCTAATATAGGTAACTATGTTAATAAACCGGACCTATATCGGAGAATCGGATAGAATGAGGGCTCATAAACCAAATGAGTATGGGAACTCATGTAGTATAGTTTAATAAGGCCTACATACTAAATGAAACCTAACCTAAGTGCTTACGACCCATTTCGACCCGTTTAGGTAGCTTATGCTACTTTAACGCGTCGTTCGCGTAAAACGCGTTCGGAACGCATAACTAGTCCTATGATAAGTAAAATATGCTTTAACATGTCTAATATTGTTGCCATATTAGTTTAGATACCAAAATTTATGTTACATATGCTTAAAATGAATTTTGGCGTAAAAAGGGCATTTTGGTAATTTACCTAAGGCATATAAACTACCTATCATACAACTACTTAAACGAAGCGACCATAAGGTATAACCTCGGAAGGTTATTCCCTATATACTATGGTCACCTAATATGTTTGGTCGGATCCTAATGATCGACCAAATGGGTCGGGTTCGAAAGCATAAGCGACTGATCAAGTCGCTTACCCTTACGACCCTAGACAACGTGGTAATCAGTAGGCATAGTCACAGGGACTATAACCATCGTGATTACAATCACGTTGCGAAGTTCTAACGAACTTCGCATTGACCATAAACTGGTCAATGCAGAAAGTCAAACAAGGTTTGGCTTTCGGACTCGAAAAGCAATAAAAGAACGAAGGAACACTTACAAAGGGTCCCCGAATGCTAATCTAGATCCAAATAACTCAGGTATGAAACAATGGTTCCAACTTAGAGTCTTTTGGATCAGATTCTTGTGAGGAAAAGTGAAGGGTGGAGGTGGGTATTTATAGTAAATGGTCCACCGTTAGGATCGTTTGTCGAATATCGTGCCTTAATCACATCCGTACATGTGTCGGAACCTTATGGTACCCAAAATGGCCACTCACCATAAGAGATCAACATGTGGCAAGGGGTTAGGGAGTGGTTAACAGCTGTTAACAGCTGTAAAAAGACATTTTGCTGCATCTAGCCCCTACTTAGGGACCTAGTTTGGCAGATTTACAGTTTCAGTCCCTGCAACCTCAAAACTTGGTTTACGATGTGTTTTTTTGACACGTTTAAGCCCCGTTAACCCCATTTCAAAGCTCTAAAATGAAGTTAAATTATAGGGAACTTAAAATGTGTTCAAAAATATCTCGGGTGTCGGTTCGTTCAGCCGTACGGTTACGTTGTTCGATTAATTACGACGGAATGCGCATAAGCGCGAAAAATGATCCAAATGGCGTGACGAATGGATTTTTCTTATGCCAAACACTAAAATAAAATATTTTAGTGCTTACATAAATTTTTGGATGTCCGGATGTATTCAGAACGTAAGTTATGCACGAAAATGCAAACTTGTGCACTTTTTGACGCTTTTGGTACCTGAATGAGCCAAAAGTTTATTTTAGCACACCGAACCCCTCAAAGCCTATTTCTAAGCTATATAAAGGATATTTAAGGTGTTTTTAACTTATGGTCATGTTCCGGAATGTCTGTTACAGTTCAAATTGGCATACTTTCGCAGTTTGTCAAGTTTAGTCCCTCTAAGCGAATTAACTTGTTTTTGCCATACCAAAGCCTTCAAAACTTATTTCTAAGTTATGTAAAGGTTATTTAAGGTATTTTAAGCCTATGTCACTATTCCAGAGTGTTTGTTGCATTAAACTGGTTATATTTACGATCGGTGCGCGTATAACCTTCCAGAAAGCGATTTAGAGTTTGGAATTGAACAAAAATTGATATGTGCAAATGATACACATATTTTTACAAATCCCAAGTATGAAATATAATATTTCATTGGTTCGGTATTTGTTTGATGGCCGTGGAGGCACAGGTGTTACAGTGATGGTATCTTTGAAGTACTCTGCTTCCTTTTCTATTACCTCTTCTTCAGTCAGCTGTTCTCCCTCTTCTTGATTTGTTACAAAAGTAGACCGGAACAGTGTGTCGAGGTTTCCTATCTTCTGTTCAAGCTTCATCATTTGTTCTTGCTTCTTAGAAGTGCCTGAAACAATTATCTTTCTTTTCTTCAGCCTTTCGTAGGCTTCATCAGTCTGCTGTTTTGACCATTTTGATATGGCTTCAGCAGTATCCATTTTTGCATCCACCAGCTCCTTTTTCTTTCTTTTATACTCAGCAGTGAGGTCAGCAATGAGCTTTTTGAATTTGTTCCAGTTTGGAGCATTTTTCTTCTTTGTAGGATCATTCTTAATTCTGTCAATCCTCTCAGCCTCATGCTTTAGAGCGATTATTGGCCATTCTTCAAACTGTTTTTCTTCAGCAGGATAGAATTTTTCTTTCATAATGTAGGCAAGATATTGTTTTCTTAGCTCTTTGCGTTGTTCAGCCTTTTCTTTGATTAGTTCCTGTGCGAATTCTTCCATCTGCTTTACCTTTTCAAGGAAGAAAACCAGTCTTTTAGCAATGCCTTCTTCGCTTAGACGTTCACGTTCACTTTCAAATTTAGCTCTTGCTTTAGCCTGCCTTGCCTTGAGTTTGAGGTAATCATCCATATCCTCTGGTGGCATGTAGCCTATGAGTGAGGAGAATCTCCTCTTTGAAGGATCTTCTTCTGTATAGAATTGCCTCATCTCATTTTTGATAGCTTCAAGTTCCAGTGGATGTTGTGCAGCATTAGGATCATGTGTACCCTCATCGGCAGGTATTGGCTTTCTTTTTCTGTTGAAGAGCTTTGGCTGTGAAGTAGGAGAGGTGAGAGCAGTGGTGGATGACTGACTAACAGCTGTTGAGACAACTGGTGTCTCAACATCTGCTGGCATTACAACTGCTGATATGTCAGCAGTTGTCTTCTGCTTTTGAGCAGGGGATGGAAGTGGTGAAGTAGTTTTTGATGGTGGTGATGGTGGTGGTGAATCATCATCTGATATTAGATTCCTTCTCCTTTTTAATGAAGAAGGAGCAGATGATGTTTTGGGTGGATCAGTGGTGGTAGATTGGATAGCAGTGGTTTGTGACAGTGATTGACTGACAGTGGTTGAAACAACTGGTGTTTCAATCACTGTTGTCATTACAACAGATGTTGTAACATCTGTTGTCTTCTGTTTTATGACAGGAGGCAGTGGTGATGGTATGATTGTAGATGATGATGGTGGAGCAGTAGTTGTGGTGGTGTGTGGTAGAGTGGTGTGTGTTGATGATGTGGTAGCTGTTTGGCTACTGACAGCAGTTTTTGTAACTACTGCTGTATCAGTTGTTTGGCTAACAGGTTTTGATGACATGGCAGCTGTTTGGCTAACAGGTTTTGAGACCTGCTTTTCTTTTTCTTTTACTTTTACTTTTTCAGGCTCAATATGAAGGCCATGTTCTATTCCCATCCTATTCATTTTTCCCAACAGCTTGTTATTCTCCCCCTTTTTGGCATTATCTGAAGGGGGGTTTACAAGAAATGGTATGGAAGAAGGAACTTTGCCAGAGGCACTTTGAATGCTAGCCTTTATAGCCTTGATATCTGCTTGAGTGTCTTTAAATCTTGATTCAACCATGTTGGTCAGCATTTGTACTTGAATAGCATGCTTTTTGTCAGCCATAAGTTGCTGTGCTTCAAGCATGGGTTGAAAAGTATTCCAAAGCTCATTTTCAGCAAATGCATGTTGTGCAGGTGCTTGAGCAGGAACAACAGTGGCTTGTGCTTTCTGAGCTTTTAAAATCTCTTGCACCATCTCCTTTATTTTAGAAACTGATTCTTCAAGTTTTTCCACTCTGCCCGTCAATTCCTGATATCTTGAATCATCACCTACTTTAGTAGGATCATCTGAATCCCCACCAGCAGTGGTTATATCAATGTGTGTCTTAGGAACAGAGTCCCAAAAATCACCCATTGATGCCCCTTGTTCTTGGTACTGGGGACTTCTTTCTTCAGCACTTGATAAACCTTTGATGTTACTAGTGGTCAAAATAGGCTCACTAGTGGTTAACATTGGTGCTATTGAAGAAATTGCCTTCAAGGGAGTCTGATTAATGAAACAACTGGCCAACTGGAGACCTGTTGATCCACCAGTTGTAGTTGCTGCTCCACTTGAACTACCACCGAGAGTTACTTGTAACTCAGGGGGTGTAACCTCCTCAATTGTTGCTGGGATAACAGGAGTAGTAGCATCAGACCCAATCACCTGTGGGGGTATACTCTCAGTGACAGGTGATAGAGAGGAACTGGTTTGTGTCTGAGCTATAGCAGCTGCATGCAACAAAGGTAGCATGGATTGTGGCATTATTATTGGTGAGGGGATGGGAGTTGAAAGAGACATGTCCTTGGGATCAGGACTGAGGAAGATGGATCCAAGTGGATTCAGAGCTTCATATTATGGTATCCCTGTGCTTACAACCTGATCCGTTTGTGAGGATGCAGGAGGAGTTTTAGGCATGGGTTGAGATCTTTCTTCCAACTGCTGTGAGGAAGCAGCAGCAGTGGTTTGTGGTGACTTTTGTGCTGTCACAGGCATTTCCTCTGGGATCTCATCTTCCAGAGTTGCCTTTGTTTTGGGTATGGTGGGTTTTCTGGATGTTTTTCTTTTGGTCTTTTTGGTTATGTCAGGTGTGGGTTTCAAAGCAGTGGTTGTGCTGCTATGATCACCTGGAGCAGTGGGCTCAGCAGCTGATACCTGAGGAGCAGTTGTAACCGCTAAAATCTGCTCAGGTACCCCTGCTTTTGTTTTTATTGGTGCCATCATCCTTGAAAATGTTTCTTTTGTTAAGCTTTTTATTTGACAATGAACACCTTGTTTTGGCAAACTTTCATTTTCCTTTACAAATTTTTGTTTAAAGTAATAACTCAAAAATCTTGGAAAAAGTAAAAATGCTTTGTTGTCAACATTTTTCACTAAGTCATTGAAGATTTCCTGGGAATAGTTGTAATCTTTGTTATTCAAAATGGCATACCCAGGCATTGAATCTTCAATGGTATTTCATTAAATGATGTTGTTTTATTTGAAACATACATCAAAAGTGTGTGAAATAAAAATCTTGGAGCAGAAGGAAAATAACCTTTTTGTAAGGTATCAACCTTTGATTGTTCTGCATATCCCCTTTTTACGAAATCAGTTTTCATCTCGGCTTTCTCAAAAGAGAGTTTACCTTCCTGATCGTTGAGATTAAAGACTTCGGAGATCGACTGTGGGGTTATTTGAACTGCTTTTCCCTGTATTGAGGAGTTAATGGCTATGACTTTTCCGTCTTGTTTTTCAAGCGACGCCTTTTTCCAAAACTCTCTCTGGGTTTGCAAGTAAAAGGGAGCATCTGCCGTCAACAAAGTTTTGTACTTTGATGCAGACATTGTATCAATGATGGAGTCGAAAGTGTGGTTGTCTTTGGGTTTTGTGAGTAAGCCCAAATAATTGTGAGATTGTTTGAATGGTATATCGATGGATTCTTCGGCCGTTTGAGCGACCTCTTGTGAAGGTGGTGGTGATTCAGGTTTTGATTTTGATTTTGACTTTGATTTTGTCATTTTTGCGGAGAAGAACAAAGAACGTTTTTTGAAGATTTTGAGAAGAAGGGTTGGAAACTGCTTTTGTGAAGAGAATTTTGGAATTCAATTCGACAGTGTAAAACCCTGTTTGGGGGTTTAGGGCAGGGTTTTATTTAGGAAAAAGTGATCGCTGATGTGGCAGCGGTTATTATGATCTGAAGGCTAAAAACTGACCACGTGTCAAACACTGATGAAGTGGATGAAGTATGGAGAACAGTTGTTTTAAGGGCCACTGACGTATCAAGCATCAGTGATTACAACGGTAAAAATTATGGGCAGTGGATGATTTTTACTATCAGTGGATAGCATATCAGTGGATAAGACACTGATTTTGAGCATCAGTGCTTTTCAAGAAAATGAGGGATCAGTGGTTAACTTTCAGCAGTGGACAGTGTTTAGAGATCAGACGTTGGAACAAAACAGTGGTTAGGGTAAATGGTACAAATCTGAAGGACAGGTGTTTCAGCAACAGTTTTGAGGATTTTCATTCAAGGTTTTGCCACATGTCAATTTTGAAAGACAGTGGTTTAGTACCCCAGATGATGAAAACTTTTTGCTAAGGCAACTCATTTTCGTTTAATATTCAATTAAAACATGAGTACCCTAGTAATTCAAGCATAGTTTGCAATCAATTTTTGATGAAAATTTAGGAGCAAACCTGAGTATGACATGATCATGACATATGTGCCATTTCCTTTTGACCCATTTAAGAGGACACTAATACCATCAAAAATAAGGTATTACATCCTGACAGGAGCTGAAACTATAGCCAACAAAAACAAGCATAAGTTCCAAATATATTATTCCAAAAAAATGAATAATATATCCTGGTTATTCGAGAAAATCCTATATAAATAAAAAAAATTAAAGGATTTTCTGAGAACAGTATCAAGAAGGATCTGGTAAAATTTTCAATAGAAAACATAATCATAACATTCTCAAGTTTTATGAAGATGGTCAGTGGTTTGACATCAGTGGTAGAATATTTTGACAACATTTTGACCACTGTTTGGTACCATTTTCTTTGTCAGTTGATTGCAAACCCGAGGACACATGGATAAAATTTTTGAACATTTGTCTAGTCCTTTTTGGATTTCATTCACTGGAATCAAAACCTTTTTCTGAACAGATGAATGCACATAGTTGCTTAATGACCATTATTACCCTAAACTTTGACTCATAAGTGTTTTATGTTTATACTCTTTTCTTTTGACTTCAAAAGTTTTGAGATAAACACACTTCTGAGTTTTTGTGAATTTCCTCAATGTATTTTATCAAAGTTGATTTTGTCCTTTTGAGGAACTCAACCTGTTTTCAACACATAAGATTTGAATGACTAAAGTTTTAATTCCCTCTTTTTGAGTTAACAAGACATCAATGTTTTTATGAACATATGTTTTGTTAATCTGAGGTTCAGACTTTAGTATTTATGGAAAACATCACAAATTACACATCAACAATTGAAATTAATTTAGAAAATAAGAAGTAATCTCATAGTTTAACAGATATTTATTTCAGATCTAGAAACTATGAGTGTTTTGTGCATAAATTCACTTGTTGTGTGAAATTTTGTGTGTCATATGACATCTTGGTTGATTTACAGAGTTTTTGAATAACCATTTTGAACATGATTTACACAATACTCTGTTATTTTCAACTAAATACAACCACCCTTAGTATCAAAGAATTTTGAGCCGAACTGTTATGTCAAATTGATTGTTAGATCGAATTTGACTGTCCAGGCTCTGATACCAATTGATAAGATCGGAGGCTCTTGTGATTGTGTTTGTTTGTATGTTTTGAACAATTTTTGAATATGAAAACATGTAAAGTGCAGCGGAAATGAAAACAAACTTTGTAAACACAATCAAAGGAGAAAATAGTTTGATAAACGATTGCTTCTCATAGAGTCAAAGGATTTACAAATCAAAGCAAAAGATTACAGATATGCTTACAAACTAAACTCCCCCTCAGCCTGATGCCCCAAGGTTGATTTGCACACAAGATGAAAGGATTAGACATGAAGAGAAGAACCCGCTCAGTCAATCAAATGTAACAGTACAGGATACTGTTACATTTATAGGCAAACCAAACCACTGAGGTATCTCAGCTGACATCACCATGAAAGCGACGTCTAACAGCCTAACAACCTGTATCTACTGTCCTTACACAAACACTGCTAACCTAACCACTGACTATACATAAAATAGATAATTCACTAAACAGCTGCTTTCTCTTTATGTCAGTGCTTTCCTCAAGGTTGATCAGTCCTTGACTGGGCAGTGCTTTATCATCAGTAGATAGGACCAGCAGTGTTGGATACTTCAGGGTTTTCATCAGCAGTTGAAAGGGCAGCATCAGTTGAATATGAACAGCGGATAGAGACCATCAGTTGTTATAAATCACTTTCAAGGGGAGAGCAAAGTGTAAACTGCTGCTTATTGTGAATCCTCTGTTGTGACCTGGTTTTGGCTTTACATTATCTGTTCCTTTGGTAGGGTTCAATCCCAACATCGTCGATACGCGGAAGAGGGTAACGATTTTTGATGGTGAGTTTGTTAAGCTCACGATAGTCGATGCACATGCGGAAAGAGCCATCCTTCTTTTTGACGAAGAGCACAGGAGCACCCCAAGGTGAGGTACTTGGACGAATGAAACCCTTATCGAGGAGTTCTTGAAGTTGCGTAGATAATTCCTGCATCTCAGAAGGTACAAGACGATAAGGAGCTTTGGCAACAGGAGTCGCACCAGGTACGAGGTCAATACGAAAGTCAACAGATCGAGGTGGAGGAGGACCAGGAAAATCTTCAGGAAAGACGTCAGGGAAGTCGCGCACCACTGGAACATCACTTATACTCTTTCCCTTGCCCTTTTCTTCCACAACGTGGGCTAAAATGGCAAAGTACTGTTTGCGTAAGTATTTGTTCGCCTGTGTGCAGGACATCAACTTCAGTCCCTTTGAAGGTCGGTTTCCATAGATGTGCAAAACATCGCCAGATGGAAGGGGTAAACGAACGTATTTCTCGTGACAAGCGATTTCGCATGGTTCTTTTGAAGCCAATCCATGCCTATGATGACATCGAAACTACCCAGTTGCATGGGTATGAGGTCGATAGTAAAAACGTGCTCGTTAAGAGTAAGACGACAATCGAGGAGAACAGAATCGACTAAGATAGACTTGCCATTTGCGACTTCGACGGAAAACGACTTGGGTAGCTTAGAGCGCGTGCAATTTAACAATGATTCGAATTCTAGGGACACAAAGCTTTTGTCCGCACCAGTATCAAACAGTATCGAAGCATAAAGATGGTTAACAAGAAACGTACCGTTAACGACATCATTGTCGTTGCGCGCTTGATTTGCGTTCAGGTTGAAAGCGCGTCCACGAGGTGGTTGTTGCTGCTCTTGATTCCATTGTGGGCATTGAGGAGGAAGATGATTAGCATCCCCACATTTGAAACAAGCTCTAGCTGGTCTTGCATTTTGAGGAACAGGTGGAGCTTGTCATGCTTGCTGAGCTTATGGAGCTTGTTGTTGTTGATAGCTGCGGTAAAACGTGGTATCGTGCCCATAACGGTTGTAATTGGTACAGCGGCGACACTTGGCATTGGGAGGATGGTGATAGTTACAAGTTGCACACTTGGGGTGAATCCCAATGTACAACTTTTGGGTGTTATCAGGAGCAACATGATTTGGGTTAACGGGTGGCACAATCGCGTTGCAAACGAGGTTCGATTGCTTTCGCTTCTTCCCCCTATTGCTAGTCGGCTGTTGGGTAATTTGGTTGGCTGGCTTGAATGAAACGGGGTTTGCGGCTTGCTTATCGCGAACGCGATTGTTGTTTAGAGAAGCGGCCAAACGGTAAACAGCTTCGATATTGTCGAGTTTGGCTGCCTCGATCGTATCGCGCATGCTAGAAGGTAACCCATTGATGTACTTCCTTATCTTGCGTTCGGTGGTCATAACAAGGTGAGGAACAATGAAGCTAAGTTGTTTGAAACGGGTAGTGTAGGCTAGGTTCTCATCACCCACTTGTTTTAGAGCCCAAAATTCTTCCTCCAACCTTTGTTGCTCATGCGGAGGGCAAAATTCGTCCATCATCAGGGTCTTGACTTCTCCCCAGGGCAAAGCATAAGCCTCTTCATTCGAAGGGATGTTCCTTTCGTTCGTCCACCACTCGAGAGCTCGGGCTTGGAATACCCCAGTCGCACTACGCATTTTGAGCTCTTCGGGGCACTCATTGTTGATGAACGTGACCTCCATGCCATCAAACCACTCGAGCATGGAAGTCACCCCATCGTTTCTAGTGAATGGCTTGGGGTTGGATGACGAAAAGTGCTTGAAGTTAAACGAAACGGGCTTGCGTACTTCGACCTTAGAGTCGACGGAGGAGTTCAGAGTTTCGGAAGCTCGAATTTCGGTAATGACCTTTGGGACGATGCGCGCAATTTGATTGGCCATGAAGACCATCATCTTCTTCTTGGAACGAGACCTTGACTTCTTAGACGTTTTGGAGTGACGGGAAGACATCTAAGATTCAAAAGAACGAATAGGTGAGACTTGATCATAATGTTTGTTTAAGAAAATTGTTTTCATAAAATGATTCATATAGCATAAAGTGTCACATAGCATAAAGGGTTCAACTTGATTCACATAGCATAAAAGGTTTAAACGTCTCATATAGCATAATCATGAGTTTCACATAGCATAACATGAATAACTGAAAGCATCGTAAATTTAGTTTGTTCACGAGAGATTATTATTGTTTTTGATTGCGATAGACGTGCGAAATGAGTAAAAAGTTTGAAATGGATGAACGTCTAAGTATAAAATCACATATAAATTGAGATACATAAAAGAGAGGCTCAATAAAACATTGGATTGTTTCGGGTAGAGAAACGTCGACTATTCCAAAGTGGGTCGAAAGTTCTTTCGAAATAGAGAAAACGTGCTTTGGCCTATAGGTAAGATACTCTCATCGAGAATCGATTAACGGTATCTTACCCTTCCAGTTACTACACGTCTCTAATCAATTGAAACAATCGGGACTTTGGCGAGATTGAAAATCGAGGAATGGGACTTAATCGACGAGATGCGGGTTTCACCCCTAACTTGACAATTTCGTACCCCAAATGTGGTTAGTACTCGTCGGGTCAAAATATAATTTCAACACTGTGACGAGGGTCCACTAGAGTTGAAATGGAAATTACCATTAAGTTGTGGATTTCACTCCTAGCTAAATGGTAAAATTTCATGCCAAAATAGTTTAAGGTAGAATGAGAGTCGTTTACCAAATTGTGGGTTTCACGCCTATTTTGGTAAAGTCGTCTCGTTTATGTTACAAGAGTATTCAAATAAACAAAAGCGTATTCATGTTAGCCTTAGGAAAGGCATATAAATTTAATCAAACAAGAAGTATTGCTAGGAAGCATGTAAGGTAGAGTACAAAAGTTTTAAACAACAAATAAGAGACAAAGTTCCTAAAACTATAGACTAGGGCAAAGCATTTCTACTTTTTCCTAATTCCCTATAGTTATGGCTCTGATACCAATCTGTCACACCCCAACCGATGGCGGAAACATCGGGATGAGACGAAGTGCGTAGATTGTAAGAGACTTCATAACACTATGTGACAATATTAATTTAATTTCCAATTCATTTCAAACTAATTGTCATACAAGGTTCAAATAAAATAACAACATTGTTTCATAAAAAAAACATAACAACAAAAATAGATGATTTAATCTAGGTGTGTATCTAGTCCACCCTAAATCTTGTTTCATCTTGTAACGCCACCTCATCAATTAACCTGCAGCATGTATTAAAATAGAGTTCAATGCAAAAGCAAAGGCGAGTATACAAGTTTGGTTACATAGCATAAATAGAATAAAAAGTGCTCATATCCAACATGAGTCATAATATGTGAGTACTAGTATGCAAATATGGCGTACAATATGTTCAAACCCAAGAATACAACGCGTTAAAAGAGCCTAATCCCAAGAGTTTAGCGGGTGGTAACATGTTTAACTTAACAATACCCCAAGTCTAACGGGCGGTGCGTTAATCCTATAGCGCTATAATTGTTAAGGGAGGCTAGCAAAGTTAATGAGCATATAACGTCCAAGTAGTTTACATAGCATACGAGAATAACAAGTATCACATAAAGTTTCATGTTAAGCATGGATAGAGTATGTTTAAAATAGTTTAAGTATCAATTTGTATGTTATACATGTTGCATCCCAAAATGGTAAAGGGTAAAAGGGATCGAGTATACTCACGGTTTTTGCAATCTTTCCTACTTGAAATCCCGCGAGTGGTTTTTGATGGATGGATTAGTTTGGAGCACCTAGTCCTTCTACACGAGGAAAACATAGGTGTGTGAGTTTGGGGAAATCGGAAGATTATAGATTCAGAGTCTAAAATGTATGGAAAATAACATAAGTGAAATAATCATCTTGTACTCATAACTCTTGTTCTTGACACTATTAAAATTCAAAAGAGTTTGTATAATTTCATGGATTCAAAGGTCCATTAGAGTCGTAGCAAGGGCATGGTCATAGATGATGTAACATATTCTTGACAAGTAACTATTAAGTTATTATCTAGTTTAGTTACTTAGGTATACATATGAATAATTAGATAATATATAGATTACAAGGTCCTATGGTTCAAGCATGAGGTAGGAGATTAATGTCTGCATTTAGGTACCTCTAAGTATCATGGAAATCATGTAGGAGGTAGGAAGAACAAGCTTCCATTTAGGCACCTCTTAAGTGTTCACCACTACACTTGATGTAAAAACAACCAAGGAGGGTCATGAACTTACAAAGATAATGAAATACCACAACTAATCTATGAGAAAGCATCAAGAAGTGAGTGGATTTTTTTATGAAAGATAGCCCAAGCTAGTCTAACAATCACACTTACAATCAAGCTTCAAGTTTGAACACTTCTTGTGGGTAAAACCCAAACTAAAACAGAATGTTTGTGAGGTTTTAACCTCTGATTTAACGTGTCTCAACCTTGTTTTTAAGCCTAACTAACCATAGATGAGGTTATAAGCATTAGGACATAGGTTTGAGATGAGAAAACTCAAGTTTGGTTAAGTTTAACAAAGATTACATAAAAACAAAAACAATCAGTGGACTTTGGAGCCTTTTTGCCGGAGTTCCAGGGACTTATTTACTGTGAAATACCCATGGAATCTAAGCTAAGGAAAATCCAAGGACATAGGAAAAAGAATGAGGCAAAACGGATAAGAAACGAGTGAGATATGCTCACTTTTGTGAAGTAGGATGAATCTGCTCGAATACCAATTTGCAGCTGCGTTTTTGATGATTTGAGAGTGATTTGGATGAGTTTGTAAAGTGAAATGAGCTTGGATTAGCTTGGTATTTATAGGAGAGGGTTTAGGTTAGGTTATGGTTGAGTATTTAATGTTATAACATGTTTAAAACTCAAAACTAACCCAAAATTCCGCTCAAACAGCGAGCTAAAGGGTCTGGTCGCGCTGATCAGGCCTTTTGAACGAGTGTTTAAATGATATTTTGGCCGGGTTTATAACCATCAGAAGGCCGTAGCCCAGCGGTTAGTTTGTGTGTGTGCGAGACGGGTTACCCGGGTTCGAGTCCCGGCAGCCCCTCTTTATTTGATTTGATTATTTATAGTTTCAGAAATTACACAATTGGTCCCTGCAGGTTTAAACTTTCAGCTAAATGCAAAACACACCCCCGAATTATTAGATCACCAAGTCATATTAAAAGAAAACTAACTTTTTGTTTCTTTTTCTTTAGTTTAAACTAACTAAGTTAGTTTACTAACTGTAATATCTAACAAGGTTAACTAGTTTATTAATAAACATGATCTTTAAATAACAAATTAATTAATTTAATTAATCTAATTAGTTTAAATAATTGAATAATGTCCATAATTATAACGAATAAAATTCTTTAAATGATTATTCATTTCGTGGAGCTTTCGAGTCTCAGTATTTCAGGAGTTTTAACCAGTTTAACGAGTATCAAGTGTCGACAAATAAGAATACTTGAATAATATTTCGTTCAAACGAGTAATTGACTAACAGTTTCACATAAGTCTAATACGAATACACAAAATAGTTTTGTTTTCATTATGATCAATAGTCTCGATTTACAATGACACGAAAGTAGATTACAAAGGGAGTACAAGTGTCTAAATATGGAAAGTACAACATGACTTGCTAAAATAAGAAGTTCGAAAATGCGGAGCGTTACACTGTTCTATGCTCAGGCTAACTTCAATGCTCTCCCTTCAATCCAATCAAGGCTGTGTTTAATTGTTAAACACAAACTGTGAGTATACTCGAACCCATTTTCTTTTAACCCACTTATGGGTGTTACATACGTTCTATAACAAAACACAACAACACACAACGCAAACACTTTACAAGGCTAACCGCTCCCGCATGTTATACGTGTACTTTGAAAGCTTGTACTATGCTTATACAGTGTTACACTATACCACTTCTAGGAATGTTAGTACTAGTTTGGACTCAGTACCTGTCGTGGACGGGGGTTGCTACGGATCACAACTCTTTATTTCACGTGTTCGCCGAACATGTGTCGCCCGTACTCTACAACGCAGTCTCGTGGTTTAGTGTGAACGTAGTTTTGACAGTTACTTGCTTCGCCCGTTACGTGATACATGTTGGTTATACGTAAACATTTTTCGCTACTAAATGCTATGCAAACTTGTGTACTCACCTTTACATTAAATGTATTGACTTTATTTTAACGTATGTGACAGGTTGATAGGATGCTATGCTTGCTGAAATGAGTAAGAAGTCTAGAAACTCACCTAAATAAATATGAGTTTTCGGAACAGTGTTTTGTTTATGAGACTGATATGTGAAATGATTGTTTGCTTTATATGTTTTACGGTAGGGGACATTAAACATTAAATATATTGACACTAATAGTTGTTATGGATTCTCACGGAAAATCTGTTTCGCTCAGTGCCATGCCCCGATGATTCCGCCATCGTTGGGGTGTGACAGATTGGTATTAGAGCCATAACTATATGGAATTAGGTCGAGTCTTAGGATTGACCTAGTCTATAGGCTAAGCAACAATAGACCGCCTTGCGCGAACCCAGTAGGGGCTTTGCGCAGGCTTACTCTTGATACTCTCACTCGAACTCGTAAGAACTACATCTTTGTGCGGACCCGCGTACAACAAATTCGCACGAAGGAAACCTTTCCTAAGGTTTCAACACTACTTGCCTTGCCTAAGGCTGACACAATACACACGTCTTCAAAAACACTCGCATAACACGATCAAGTGATTTGGTCGAGATTAGGTGTGAAAACCAAGAACACTCGATAAAGTCACTCACTTTACGCGTATTTTTACTCCCAGCATGAGAATCTTCGTTGAGCTAGGAGTGATATCCATATCTCAACAGTAAATTCTCCATCTCTATCTAGTGGTTTTGCCACACTTTCAGGAACAAGGTTGTTAAGTTAGGGGTGAAACCCGCATCTTATTGACTAGTTCCACTCTCAACTTTGAGTTTGCAAACTCTCACCAAAGTCTCGATGGATTCCAATGACTCGAGTCACACAGTAGCTGGAAGGATGCGTGTCGTTCGCCCTGATTGCGGCGAGAGCACAGTCTAGAAGGCCAAAGCGTGTACTCAAGGTCGTTGTGAATAGTTGAATCACTTTGGGCAGTCGATGTCTAACACCCAAGATGTTCTGTTTCGATTCTAAACCCGCAATCACTGATTTTACGAGTTATCAATTTTATGTATTTATATGGTTTAAATGTTTTGATTTTTGGAAATTTATTCGCTTTCCGCTCATCGCTTTACTAAACGCGCACAACTCGCACACCTATCAAATCTCGAACGCTAACTAATTGCAACTCAAACTAAGAACCCCGTACGTAACTCTTGCTCGCTATACTACTCGTTGTGTTACTCGCAAAGCTACTCGCTTACGCCACTCACTATCTCTGGCTGGCGGCGCGCCTAGTGGAGTATGAGAACCATACGCTGTGATACGCAACACCACGCATAACTCTCGAATGAGCTTCACGAAACCTGAAATATAGGTGAATACATGCAAAATATGTAGGTGAATACGTGCAAAATATGTGCTTACGTGGATTATGTGCTCCTACGTGCCTATGTGCTTATGTGTTTACGTGATTATGTGCCTGCGTGTTATGTGCTGACGTGTTCCTGTGCTTTACAATAATAAAGGATTTTTATGAACGCTAAAGTTTATGAAACCCAATATAATCGAATCTCGTCTGAATCCTATGAAGATGTCTGCTGCAGAAAATGTCATCATTTGGATCACATACTTCACGAGCCGCTCGACGCAACCATGCTGACAAGCGCATCGCTTAACTGGTTGCTAAGGAAATGGCTAAAGTTATACCTCATATTTCCAGTGAGATCAACGATGTCAGCAGCAAATTGTTTGTCGAATCAAAGAGCGACGTACCTAAAACGCCTTTTAGCTTCAAACAATTCAAGGCCTACGGTCCTGCTAGCTTCACTGGTGAAGACGGACCCTGTGCTATGTTCCAGTGGTTTGACTCAATCGAAGTCACCTTTAGGAAAAGCGGATGCGTAGAAAATCTGCGTACTGTGAATGCTACTGGAGTTTTTCAGTCCAGGGCTCTAGACTGGTAGACTGCTGAGCGCAACAGGCGCGGTAATGATTCAGCTTATGGTCTTTCTTGGGAGGAACACAGGGAGCTTATGATGAAGGAGTTATGTCCTCCTTATGAGGTACAAAAGTTGGAGAATGAATTCTGGCATATCAAACAAGATGGAGGTGATAACGCTGGTCTCACCGCTTGCTTCAAGCAGCTCAGTATCATTTGTCCTGGTCGAGTAACAACACCGGAGATAACGATCAAGAAGTACATCCGTGCTCTACCAGACTGTGTAGCTGTTGGTGCACGGAATGTCTGTTGACTACGTCTACATCAAGTCTTGTGTCTAGATTGGTTGAATGTACACACAACAGGGTCTTAATTAGGGTTTTTACATGTTTATCTTGTAGATTTCGCTTGAAAGTGTTCTTGTGTGATTCAAGCTAAATCAGATTTAGCTTGAACAGGTTCAAGCCAAATCATGATTTAGCTTGAAACTGATTCAAGCGAAATCATTAGGTTATAAATAGAGTTGTGTGGTTCATTTGTTAGAGAGATGATCATTGTATGAGAAACGAAGTGCTGCCGGTTTTGTATCAGAATACGTTGTAAAAGCACGAATATCAATCAGAAAAAAGGATTAAAAGGATAATAGCTGTTATGACTTTGTTTATGTTGATTCCGCCTTCATACTCAAAGATGAACTGCCTTAACTGACATTTAAAGGTCGTAGAACGGTCCAACAAGTGGTATCAGAGCCTGAAGTTTAAAAAAAATTTAGAAAATTTGAAAATGCCAAAAATATTGAAAAATGAAATTGAGTTTTGGTGTATAGAAGAGGAAATGATAGTACATCAGTGAACTATCACAGCATGCTAAAGAAATGAAATGTCAAATGTGATAAACGATTTCACTAAAGATGTGACGGTAGGCTCAGCTAGACTAGTAGATTTGCGATAACGATACAAACATAAATGAAAAAGCCTAGTTCTAGTGGGAAACATGGTCAAAAGCATAGTACTTGGTTTTGTCCTTCTTGATTGTGTGCCTACTCAGTAATCGCTGATTGTCGTATGACATAAAACTGGTTAAGTTTGTGAACTTTCACATCTTTGCTGAAAAGTCGCTGTGATTGTGCATTTTATTTTGCAAAGATTTAAACTTGTTTTATTTCTTTATTTTGTTTAAGCATCGGACATCCTCTGCGTATACGTGAGTATCGACCTGGATGTTGTTGCCTAAACGTTCTGCTTTATTTTCTTTGGTGTTTCGTTTAAGCTTTGGATCACCTCTGCGTATACGGGAGTATCGACCTGGTGGTTAAAGCCTAAACAACTTCAACTTATTTTTATTTTCTTATTTTGTTTAAACATTGGACTTTCTCTGCGTATACGGAAGTATCGACCTGATTGTTAATGTTTAAACATTCTGCTTTGTTTTCGCACATATCACAGTTGATGAAAGTTTAAAGGCATTGCTTGAGTTAGTGTATTACATGATGAGGGGATATGCTGAGATCGTGGGGTCCATAAGAATTTAGTGAAAAATTAATATATCCTAACGTATCAGTAAGCATTTCGAAAGTTTTTAGATTGAGTTTAAGAGGATAACTATATCGTCAATCAACGTGAATCGTTTAGAACTTAAAATGATTAAAGCTTAACGGTGCTTGTGATTTGTTTCATAATCTGATATGATCCTCTTACACAAACTCACAAAAATATTGTTTGTATATATTTGTTTACTGCATTTCTTTAAAACTCAAAATTCAAAAAGATTTTCGACAACTGATGTTGAAGAGCTGATATTCAAAATTCGAGTGCTAAATATGATGAACTACATTGGGTTGGGAGAATATGTTGAAAACTTTGAATGTTATATACAAATGTTTTTGAAAGATTGAGGGGTTAGTTAATCAAGGTCATTCATTTGAACTTGATGTAACTATACAGATTGTTGAATTAATGATTTCTACCAGTAAGTTTGTTAAATTCAAATGTTATAAATTTGTGAAACTTATGGTGAGGTAGAGGATGTGCAGGGTAACAGGATTGGACTTCATTATTCCCAACGGAAGCTAATTGTTCAAAGATTGAACCAGATATCTCAGATTCTAGCATATCGAGAGGGGGAGTCTGTGAAAGGGGGAGTCTGGATCAACAGTCAAAGGGGAGTTTGAAGATGGAGTCAGGTTGTGATCCTAAACCTGTGAAGATAGAGTGTTTTTGATAAAAAGATAGAGTTGGAGAAAAGACCAAGACTGAAGACTCGGAGCTGAAGACTTCGTCAACATCCAAGGGGGAGTCTGTTAGTGCACAGAATGTCTGTTTACTACGTCTACATCAAGTCTTGTGTCTAGATTGGTTGAATGTACACACAACAGGGTCTTAATTAGGGTTTTTACATGTTTATCTTGTAGATTTCGCTTGAAAGTGTTCTTGTGTGATTCAAGCTAAATCAGATTTAGCTTGAACTGATTCAAGCGAAATCAACAACAGAGATTTAGCTTGAACAGGTTCAAGCCAAATCATGATTTAGCTTGAAACTGATTCAAGCGAAATCATTAGGTTATAAATAGAGTTGTGTGGTTCATTTGTTAGAGAGAGGTCATTGTATGAGAGACGAAGTGCTGCCGGTTTTGTATCAGAATACGTTGTAAAAGCACGAATATCAATCAGAAAAGAAGAATTAAAAGGATAATAGCTGTTATGACTTTGTTTATGTTGATTCCGCCTTCATACGCAAAGATGAACTGCCTTAACTGACATTTAATGGTCGTAGAACGGTCCAACAAGTGGTATTATATGTAGGAACGGTGCGTATTTTAAATAGCGTAATCCCATAGATTGATTTATACACGTCCTATTATATGTAGGAACGATTTTTAAATCAGTATATATCATAAAATTCCTAAGTTTCTCTGTTTCTTAGAATTGTCACATAACTTTGAGATTTACTTGAAAAGTCATCATTTTTGTTATGTTGGCACGTATATATATATATATATATATATATATATATATATAAGTCCATATATATATATATAAGTCCATATATATATATATAAGTCCATATATATATATATATATATGATATATATATTTTTAGGGTTTCGTGACGTGAACGATTTTTATAGGTGACCGTTATCATGTAAATCCATTAACACTCCCGCTTATACGTAATATATCTACGATTTACGCGTCGTAATATATATACATAAATGTTCACATAAATTATTGTCGAAACACGCGTAATCTCGTTAACTTATCTATTTTATCATTTTTAAGCCATATATACATAAAATATCTTATATGCACCAAATCTCATGCTCTACAAACAAGTTACGCATTTAACGCGATATTTACCGTTTCTAACATATAAAAACACAAGTATACATGCATTGTCACACCCCTAAATTCCACACGCGGAATATCACCGCAGGAGGCGTGACATGACCAGGATCAAGCCACCAATCATATTTGACAATGTATTAAAGTAAATATAAAACCAACCACAATATAATTGATGTCCAAAATAAATTAACTAAGTTTAAGTTATCAGCGGAAGCATAAAGTTTAAAACCAAAACATAAGTTTAAAAGTTCAAATGTTTAACATGGAACTCAACAGTCCATGTCCCACAACGACCTCTCCTTCCTGTGCAAGCTCCATCTAAGCACCTAATGACCTGCAAGGCATATAGTAACGAATCAACAACAAAGTTGAGCGAGTTCACAGTTGGTTGTCCATTTTAAAGTTGTTCCAAAAACCATAAGTTCTTTTGAAAACCATGAGTTAACTAGTTCCTTATTTCCCAAACCATAACCAGTGGGGGCTACCCCATGTTAACCACTAGACCCGTTACCATATCGACTACTGACTGAAGACATGTTTATGTGCCCTGCGTCAATATCTATTATCATTGACTATGTGCCCAGATCCTTTAGTCCACTCCCGTCCTCTACGACACGATGTGAGGCTTGTCAAACCTAATAGCACTATCAACAAATGACCCGTTCGCCAACGGCCCGACGATTAAGTCGATATAAAAATGAGGGACTTCATGATAGAGTTTTGTCTAGTAAGTTTTATGTTGTCATCCTTCCCGAGGAGGATGGAGGTACGTAATCTACCCAAGGAGAATACGCATGCTTAATGTTGTCATCCTTCCCATGGAGGATGGAGGTACATATCCTACCCAAGGAGAATATGCAAGTTTCATTATAGTTCCTTAACCCATTCCCAAGCCACCGGGAATCCAATGTCTTGTAGAAAGTGTGAACTCACCTTAGGTTAGCTCGTCAGATAAACGAAAAGGTCACTTGAGCTATTTGTGGTCAACAGCATCCTAACATGGTTACCATACAAGTCAGGTCTAGGTTCAAGTAGTACACGTAGGTTTACACATAAGCTAACAGGTTACGAACACATAATGATCATGGCAAACACGTAGATCACGTTAACAGTCAACTACACATAAGTCCCAACTTGTGCGACTCAAATGATTGGGCCGTTGAGCTTGTGCGAGCCCAATTATCTTGTGTGATTCAATTATTAAAGCCCAAAGAACAACCGGCCCAACCTGTTGTGCGTCCAGCACAACCTTGTGCGACTCACAACGGGTTGTGCGATTGAAAACCACCCGGCCCATTACATCCTAAGCCCAACAACTTGTGCGATCCAGTTATACTTGTGCGATTGAGTTTTGGGCTATCCGGCCCAACAGCTTAAACATTTGTGTGGCCCAACATCTTGTGCGATCAGCACAACCTTATGCGATTCACAAGATGTTGTGCGACTGAGCTTGAAGGGGTTATACTAGTGCTTTAACAGTTGTACCCTAATATAACTTAGCTTGTGCGACCGGCTTGTGCGACTGTCTTGTGCGACTGTCTTGTGCGAATGGCTTGTGCGACTAGGCACTTGTGCGATCAGTTGTAAATCCCTAACTTTATGCAATCATTTACATTTATCCTGACAGTTTCCACTTAATTTGCAAGATTCAATTTAACAGTTTATCAAGCAATTATCATTAATTTCACATGAACCCTAACAGTTCATATAATCATAACAACTCATCATCATCATCATCATCAAATCAAACCGTAGGGTTAATATCAAAATCCTTAATTCATCATGCAACAACTCACGCCCAAACATACTAATCATCCGAATCCAAACACATCACAGCCGATTAACATGCATTCGGTTCTCAATCATCTTTAACATCATACGATTATCAAACCCTACATTGATCTAAACATACTACATATGTGAGCCGATTATATGAAAACCAATCTCATCAATTTACATTATATTCAAAATCATATATCACCCCTAACATCCTCATGTAGAAACATATAAACTACAACATTATCTAACATGCAATCCATTGTGAGATACTAACCAGTTAGGGGTAGAACACGGGTTGATCCGAATAAGAAAGCTTCGAGGAAGAGGAGATGTTGCTACCGTCGAGTTCGAGAGAGAGGGAGAGAGATTTAGGGTTTGCTAAACTTTGTGTGTTTTGTTAAAGTGTAGGATTTATACTAACACCCTTGGTGTTATACGAAACAAGGGAGTGGGCCGAACCCTTCATGGGCTGCCCTTGGGTTCGAGTGCAAGGAGTGTGGACCGAGTATGGTGTGGGACAAAAGCCCAAAGGCTTTTGCGATCGGTCATGCTTGTGCGACTAATCATACATACACATAATAGTTTCATTAAATCACATAACACAACATTCCATTAAAATCACGTATCACATAGTCACATATCGTTCAAACAAGTTACATGTGTTAAACGAAATAAGGGAGTGGGCCGAACCCTTCATGGGCTGCCCTTGGGTTCGAGTGCAAGGAGTGTGGACCGAGTATGGTGTGGGACGAAAGCCCAAAGGCTTGTGCGATAGGTCATGCATGTGCGACTAATCATACATACACATAATAGTTTCATTAAATAACATAACACAACATTCCATTAAAATCACGTATCACATAGTCACATATCGTTCAAACAAGTTACATCAATACAAAGACAGGTTCTAAAATACGAGTTGTCACATAATCCCCAAGTTGAAAGAAATTTCGTCCCCAAATTTAGCACTTAGTTACTGAGGAAGCTAGTTAGGTTGTGTGGTTTCCTGGTTTTCCTGGGGTGTCAAATCCTTGCCCCGTTGGTTTGGAATTTCGTCCCGAAATTCCGCAGTAGCTTCAGCCTCAGTAGTGGTTTCACTTTTCTCGAACAACTGGGGATACTTGTCTTTTATCTGGTCTTCTCGTTCCCAGGTAAACTCTGGGCCACGACGGGAGTTCCAACGAACTCGAACAATGGGTATCCTGGTACGTTTGAGAACCTTAACATCTCGGTCTGTAATTTCTACTGGTTCCTCGACGAATCGCAGCTGATCGTCGATAGTGAGTTCCTTGAGAGGAACTATGAGGGTCTCATCTGACAGACACTTCTTCAGATTCGACACATGGAATACGTTGTGAACTCCACTGAGTTCTTCAGGTAGGTTTAGTCTATTGGCCACCTTGCCAATTCTCTCAGTGATTTCGAAGGGTCCAACATAACGTGGATTTAGCTTGCCTCGCTTGCCAAAACGAACCACACCTTTCCAAGGTGAGACTTTAAGTAGCACTCGTGTGACAACTGGCACCAAACCGGTAATCTCCGTACACTTTAATTATTATTTAATGACTGCAATTATGTGCTTAAATGTCAACATTTCCGATTACATACTATACAAGTGAAATCATGCACGTTTTATACTACAAGAAATTTGCTTTATGCATTAACGAGAGCGTTGCGTCAGAAATACTAGCAAAACTCAATGGTAAGACACATTGTGTCAACAATTCTGTAGAAGGCAGTCAGACAATAAAATTGGAGCCTAGGTGTAGGTCCAACGGCAGGAATACATTAAAAACCGAGAGTATATACAAGGGTTAACATATAGACCTTACAGAAGCTAGAATATGCACTAAAAAGCACCCGAAACGCACTTTAAATGCAGAAATCTGCATAATTCAGCTATAAAATAGCTGTAATAAGCTTTTAACAACATAAATATTATGCAGAATTCATGTTTTATTATCCAGAATACCCTCCTAAGTGTTGGGAATTAAAAGGGTTACAAAAGTCTACATAAGGGACATTAAACGGTGCAATTTAGCACTTTAACGAACCAGTATTTAACCAAACAATCGGACATTACCCGGAACATCAAAATATTACTTGAATCATTGTTCTAATGTTTCTAAACTAGTTATGTTTCCCGAACACCATAACACCCCTTATAACGTAATAACGCATTAAATCCCTAAACTTATTACCTGAAACCAACTTATTTATGAACTAGGGAGTAAATATTACACTTTGCCCCCCACCCCCTTTTCATATATACGGTCATAAGGGGGTGGCCCCCATCAAGATCTTGCTTGGATCCACTAGATTTCATAAGATATTCCTTTGGATTTAATTTGATTTCATTAGATATTACAAAGATATTATGAATCTTGAAAGATTTACTAGAAATTGGAATTTACACATTACCCCCTACACCTTGTGGACGGTTCACATGGGGTGACCCCACCAAATTTTTGCCAAATCCTACAAGATACATTTTGATATTACTTGATTCACTTGGATCTTATAAGATATTATGCAATCTTTGTGTTATGGGTGAAATTCTGAGCCCATATCCTGATACTATATCTTGATTTTATGATAGCTGATTACGATCAGGATACCAGACCAGGATATTGGTAACATCCTGAGGCAGTATCCTGACTGTTACTAACAATTTGCTTGTAAACGTTGGTTACAAGGGACTAACGTTCATGAGGACCAAGTCATCCTGAAGAGCTGGTGAGAGCAGTTGCAAGAGTGTGTTTTAAGCCAAAAATAGCCAAGTGTTTCTATTTAGCTCGCTATCCCGTTTAAAAATGGAAAATATCTAAGCTAACAAACATTTCGCAATTGGTGCAAGTCCTCCACGACCTCCACAACGTCCATTTCAGCCATGCACGTGCGGAATAAATATGGAATATGCTCCAGGAATATCTCCAAGACCAAGTCCAAGCTTGTACTCCTGCAAAACAACATCATATTCAAAGCAGACAATCGTTAGTATAAGGATCCTTACGATGATCCATGATCCTGCAATACTTCTGAGGATCACTAATTCAGACAGAATTGAGGATCACTAAACCCAACAGTAAATGAGGATCACTGATCATTGGGAAATCCTCCCCTAACAATTGCCCCCAAAATATAAGGAGTAATTTATAAATAAGCGAGTTATATTTTCTCGTCCTTATCCGTAACCAACTAACGGATATATAGTCGTTGAATCCTGACTAGCCGTTGCTAACATGACGTCATTGAGGTGACTATCCTGCAAAATCATCATTATAAATTGAAATTAGAGATAAGGGTTAGAGAGCATTTAAATTCGTGCGTTTCCTTCTTTAAATCCTCATTCGAAGACTTGATCAGGTATTTCTCTTCCCTTTCTCTCTTCATCTTTTTTCTCTGCTCCTTCTTTCTTCACCTTCTTCATAATCAAGATGATGCTAAGATCCTCACTGGCTAAGGATCACAAGAAGGACAGCCCCTTGAAAAGCCAGGGGATCATAAAAGATTCTGCAAAAGAACGATGCTGCTTCACTGATCCACAGATAGACAGAATCCGACGTTGCTTTCTGGCAAACACCTTTTTCAAACCATTTGATCCCACCGTTCTAAGTGACTACGTTTCTGAAACTTGGGTAGCTTTCCCGGTCACTCCTTTCACAATAGGATACTCGTATCCTTTCCCTGAATTCACCCAGTCTTTCTTCTCCCTCACCGGCATCTCCTACATTCAAGCTATGCCAATGATCTGGAGGGTCTTATATACCCTTGAAAGGATCATTGAGCAAGAAGGAATTGCTCTGGGAATGTCGGAGTTGGCAGAGATGTATGACCTCGTAACATTTGGATCCCACCGATATCTACTCAAGCATAAACCCGGTGAAGAACACCCCATCTTCAAAGCCACTAAGAATGATACCAACTGGAAACGGCGATTCTTCTTTATCAGAAGGGATTCTATCTCCGATGGAAAGGATCTGCCTAGAAAATGGACCACTCATGGTAGGATAGAGGATCCTGAGAAGGATCACCAGATGACCTTGTTTTTGTTTAAGGATCACTAACTCCTTTTTTTTGCAGCTATTACTGTCGCACACCTCATCACAACACCTGCAACAAAGGAAAGGCTTGTCGCTTTCCAGAGACTTGATCCTGCAAGAAGATCATTTAAAGCAAACACCCAGGATTCTCAAGAAGTATCCTTAGGTTCTGTCACTATGTCGAGTAAGTATCCTGTTTTTTGCATAATTAAATGTTTAAATAAATAGCTAAATAGAGATAAGATAAGGATACTTATCTGTTTTGGGTGTGTAGGTGCTGGGAAATCTTCAAAATCTGCCTCCAAATTCAGTGTCACTGATCTTGACACTGTCCGATCCTCAAAGAAAAAGTCTGCTGCTAGCCCCTCTGTCATAGTCCCCAAGGCGACCACTTCAAAGGGAAGAGGTGGAAAGAAAAGGAAGACCTCTGAAGCTGACAACCTAGAAGGCTTGCCTCTGATCCGCCATCAGTTCCTCGAGTACTTTGCTGATGTAAGGATCACTGACTTAGTTTGATTATCCTGCCCATTTGAGGATCACGTGATCCTGAACTTTGCATTGTCTTCTTTGCAGAAATTTGCTGAAATCGAGGACTATGTTGGGAACGTCGAAGAGCTTGAGGAGAAATACTCCGATCTCCAAAAAGTGGCGGTGCTCAAGGATCACAAGATTGCCTCCCTCGAAAAGGACCTCAATGATGCCAAAATTCAGATGGTTGCAGCTCAGATCAATGCTGATTATGAGAAGCACGAGATCACGGAGGATGCTAAAGTCTCCGCTGCCATTGCCATGTACAAGACCAAGTTGTAGATGGCCCAAGAAGCTCAAGATCCTACCTTTGACAGGAGCAACTGGGACATGGAGGGCTGGAAGGCTAGGCTGGCTGAGTTGGAGGATGAAGAAGAGGCTGAAGAGGTTCTGGCAATCGAGGCTAGTGGCAGTGGCAAGGATCATGTGAAGGACACTGGAGCTGGAGGAGATAGTGATGCAGCGAAGGTGTAGGCTGCATGAATGGGCGATGATGGACACTTCTAGACATAGCCGGAGCCCATTTTTTAAGTTTGGTTGTTTGGTTATGATGTTTTTTGTTGAACAATGATGGGTTGTATTGGAACAATAGTAATTAGGGCTAAGGATCATGGATCCTTTGAACAATAGGTAGGATTACAAATGGTGGAGGGATCCTCTGTTTGGGGGATGAAGCCATTGTGATCCTGGCGTCTTTTGATTCCTGCACTTTCTAGACCTATGAACAATGGACACCCTTTGCCAACCCATGTGGACGGGCCACGTTTTGCTGGTAGAAACGTGGGTTGACAATTTTGACAACCTTAAAGGGTTCAACGTTTTGTGAATAAAATAACTTTAACTTTTTGGCTATCTCCCGTGTTGCTATCCTTGTTAGTACTTTACTTTCCAATTGTTGTGATATTCATTTTGTCTAAACTTATCAAGTAAAGGAAAAATTTAATAAATATCCTCAAAAATTTTAGGATATGATCAAGGATCACATATCCTATATTCGATAAGTTTTGAAAAGTTATATAGTTTAAGGATCACAAGTTCAGTTGTCAAAGGATAAGGGTTATTCAAATGAATAATGAATAAAATCAAAATAGTTAAGGATCATACCTGAGAATCCAAGTTAGGATCCTAACCTTTAACACTTATTATCAGGATAATCCAAAAGACAAACCTTAGTAGAAGGTAAGGATCAAGGATCCTTGGTCATTTATCTCCAAAAACCTGAAACAGGATACAACTTGGGACTAAGCCAATATAAGATTCGAGTTAGCAACTGGGGACAAGCCCAACAATTTTGGGGACAAGCCCAATATACTGGGGACAAGCCCAAAGGATAACTGGGGACAAGCCCAAAGGATAACTGGGGACAAGCCCAAAGGATCGTGTGTAAACTGGAGTATGGCCCTCACTGGCGACTATCCAAACTTAGTGACATGAAAATGCCAAAACCTTAGCTAACGTGAAAACGTTAGAAACCTTAGGAACGGATGTATGGTACGTCTACCATTATACGTAGGATCCTGAATATAGCCAGTACAATGAAATTATCAGCCCCTAAAGCGAGTACTGGTCCCATTTCCATGAACTATACCAGGATCATCGTGAGCTACTGGCGAAACTGGGGACATGCCCAAACTATGGTCAAGCCCAAATAACTGGGGTCAAACCCAAATAACTGGATACTTCTGTGGATACTCAATCCTTAGTTAAGGATACCTGAACCTTCAAAACTCAGAATCAAGTAAAAGGAGGATAAAGGATGCAGGATCCTTATCCTTATATAAGAGAATAAAAGAATGAAATAGTTTGAGATTAGAATGTTACCAAAATGAGGATCATCTACTCTGTAAGGATCCTTCAAGGATACTTGTCAAGTGAGGATCATGGATCCTTGTCACATAAAATATTTCTTCAAATGGACAGCATTCCAAGCTCTTGGTAGCAAATCACCTTCCATTGTTAGCAATCGATATGCCCCCTTTCCTGCTTCAGCTTCAATCAAATAGGGGCCTTCCCATTTTTGTGCTAACTTTCCATCAGCAGGATTGGTGGTATTCTGAAATGCTTTCCTTAATACCATATCACCAACTTGGAATTTCCTGATCCTGACATTTTTGTTGTAGGCTCCAGCCATCTTTTGTTGATAACTAGCCATCCTTATCCTTGCCAAATCCCTGATTTCTTCTATAGTATCCAAGTCTTGAACCAAGTTTTCAGCATTCTCTTCAGGATCACGAATGCTTGTTCTTGCAGTTGGAACCACCATCTCTGTAGGGATCACTGATTCTGCCCCAAATACCAAAGAAAATGGAGTTTGGCCTGTAGCATTCTTGGGAGTTGTCCTATCAGCCCAAAGCACATAAGGTAGTTCTTCTGCCCATTTTCCTTTCTTGGATCCAAGCTTCTTCTTCAAATTGTTGATGATGATCTTGTTGGATGATTCTGCCTGACCATTAGCTTGTGGGTGGACTGGTGTTGATGTTATCATCTTAATCCCCCAGCTGTCATAGAAGTTAGTAGTTCTATTCCCAATAAATTGGGATCCATTATCACAAACAATTTCAGAAGGGATACCAAATCTAGTAATAATGTTTCTTTTAATAAAGGATATAACTTCCTTTTCTCTGACTTGAGCAAAGGCTTCAGCCTCTATCCACTTGGAGAAGTAATCAGTCATAGCAAGCATGAATAATTTTCCACCAGGTACCTTAGGAAGCTTACCAACTATATCCATTCCCCACCTCATAAATGGCCAAGAAGAGGATATAGGATGCAAAAGTTCTGCTGGTTGGTGAAGGATATTACTGTGTCTTTGAGATCACACTTCTTGGCATACTCCACAGCATCCTTCTTCATAGTGGGCCAATAGTATCCTGTCCTCAGGATCCTTGAGAATAATGCCCTGTCCCCAGTGTGGTTTCCACAGTCTCCTTCATGGAAATCTTTTAGGACTTCTTGGATTTCAGGATCCTCAATGCATCTTAGATATGGTCCTGCAAGAGATCGTTTGTACAACATATTATTCAATATTGTAAATTGAGATACCTTAATTTTGAAAGCCCTAGGGTTTTCTCCTGTAGGAATCTCTCCATGTTGTATGTATCTCATGATTGGGAGTATCCATGATCCTGAATGAGATTGAGTATTATCACTAGGGATGATTGCAGAATCCTCTCCTATCTCCATAGCTACATGATCCTCGATAGCAGGGGTCAGGATATGGATAATAGGAATCCTTATATCTTACGGGATCTTCAAGGATGATCCTAGATTAGCTAATGCATCAGCCTCTGCATTCTCTTCCCTTGGTACCTGTGTTAAACTAAAGGAAACAAAAGAGAGTGCCAATTCTTTGACTATCTCCAAATATTTGATTAGCTTTTCACCTTTAAGAGCATAGGATCCATTAAAGTGATTAGTGATTAATAATGAATCTACATGTACCTCAAGATACCTGATCCTCATATGCTTAGCAATTTGCAAACCAGCTATCAAGGCTTCATACTCAGCCTCATTGTTGGTAGTTTGAAATTCACAAGCTATGGAGTGGGGTATTATGTCCCCCTGTGGCGATTTTAGTAGTATTCCAAGTCCTGTTCCTTTTACATTGGAGGCTCCATCAGTGAATAATATCCAAGGATCCTTGGTTTCTTCAAGCTGTTGGACTTCTAACTCAGCCTCCTTTTGCAAAATCACTACTAAAATCTGCCACAAAGTCAGCTAAGGCTTGGGATTTGATGGCAGTCCTTGGTTCATATCTTATATCATATGCACTTAGCTTCACTGCCCACTTAGCCATCCTTCCTGACATTTCAGGTTTCCTGAGAACATTCTTAATTGGAAAATTAGTCTTAACAATAATGGCATGAGTCTCAAAATAATGTCTTAATTTAGTAGATGCCATAATTAATGCAAGCATAAGTTTTTCTAAATGTGAATACCTGGATTCAGCATCAAGCAAACTCTTACTTACATAATAGACAGGATGTTGTGTACCTTCGTGATCCTTAACAAGGACCGCACTTACTGCTTTTGAGGATACTGCTAGGTATAAGGATAATACATCTCCCTTTTCTGGTTTCATCAAGGCAGGGGCTGAGGATAGGTAATCCTTAAGAGCTTTGAGGGCACTTTCATGCTTCTCAGTCCATTCAAATTTCTTGTTCTTCCTCAGGATGTCATAGAATTCCTTGCACTTTTCTGAGGATTTGGATATGAACCTGTTCAAGGCTGCGATCCTGCCTGTCAATCTTTGCACATCCTTAGCATTGGCAGGAGATTTGATATTCACAATAGCCTTGATTTGCTCTGGACTTGCTTCAATGCCCCTCTTTGTCACCATATAGCCTAAGAATTTACCTGCCTTAACACCAAAATGACACTTGGAAGGATTTAGTTTCATATTAAATTTATCAAGGATATTGAATGCTTCCTCCAAGTCTTTAAGGTGATCCTCAGCTTTCTTGGACTTAACCACCATGTCATCAATATAAACTTCCATAGTGTGTCCAATTTGTTCCTTGAACATTATATTGACTAGCCTTTGATAAGTAGCACCTGCATTCCTTAGTCCAAATGGCATAGCAATATAACAGTATATACCAGTTGGGGTCATAAAGGCTGTATCCTCTTGATCAGATGGTTCCATCTGAATTTGTTGAAATCCAGATGAAGCATCCATAAAAGTCAACAACTCATGACCCACGGTAGCATCCACCATGGAGTCAATGTGTGGTAATGGGAAAGGATCCTTGTGACATGCCTTGTTTAAATCAGTAAAATCGACACATACCCTCCACTTTCCATTTTTCTTTTGAACAACAACCACATTGGCTAACCATCTTGGATACTTAACCTCTCTTATCATACCTGCCCGAAGTAGTTTATCTACCTCTTCCTGGATAATAGCATTCCTTTCAGGTGCAAACTTCCTCCTCTTTTGATGTATAGGCTCGAATGACCTGTCAATGCCAAGTTTATGAGTAATTATATCCTTAGATATACCTGTCATGTCTTCATGTTTCCAGGCAAAGGTGGATTTCCTCCTCTTAAGGAAGGATACTAGATTCTGCTCGATTTCGCTAAGGATCCCTGACCCTATGAAGATCCTAGATTCAGGATCATCAAGATCCATGAGGATTTCTTTCACATCCTGCTCTCTTGCCTCTAAGACATCTCTTGAAGGATACTTTAATTGCTATTGCTCCCTTGGTCTTGAGGCTGGCTTCATTGATGAGGTATAGCAATTCTTAGCTTCTTGTTAGTCACTCTCAATTTTCACCACTCCCCAAGGACTTGGAAGCTTTACACATTGATGATAGGTGGATGTAACTGCCTTCATATCATCTATCCATGGCCTGCCAAGGATAACATTGCAACAAGATAAGCAATCTATAACACAAAATTTTTGATAAGAATGCAATCCTTCAATATAGATTGGGAGTTTGATGTCCCCCAATGTGTTTTTGGTTTCCCCACTAAATCCCACAAGTACTGAGGATCTTAGGACAATATCAGACTCCGGTATATTCATCTTCTTGAGGACATCAAGCTGAATGATATTCACAGAGCTTCCTCCATCTATAAGGATCCTGCGAACAAAGTGGTTAGAAATAAACAATGTAATTACAAGACCATCATGATGAGGATCCTGGATATCAACACGATCATCCTCATCAAAGGTTATGACTTTATCCTGGGTAACAACGGAGGTCCGAACGGGTCTGTCTCCATTATCCATCTTGCTTTCCTTAGCATGTCTTTTTGCTGCTGAAAAGGAGGTACCACAAATGTCTGATCCGCCGGATATGAAGTTTATGACTTGTGCATCTGCTGGAGGAGCAGGAGCCCTTTCCGTGATCCTTTCAGGATCCTGGATCCTTGACTTTTTTCGTCCCAAAAGTTCCTTCAAATGCCCCTTGCTCAACAAGTAACCAATTTCCTTTCTTAATGCAATACACTCCTCGGTGAGATGCCCAAAATCCTCATGATATGCACACCACTTGGACTTATCCTTTGTAGCAGCTGGTTTATCACTTTTCCTTGGCCACCTAGCTTTCTCACCTAGATTCTGCATTGCAAGGATTAGTTCATTGTTATCAATAGAAAAACAGTATTCAGAAATAGGAGGATAATCCTCATCATCCTCTTCTTCTTCCACCGCATGCACGTTCTGGTTATCAGACTTATTGTAGGATTTGGATTTGTTGTTCCTGAAGTAGGATCCTTGTTTCTCCTGTTTTGAGGATCCTGTCAACCTATCCTAGATCCTTTTGTCATCCTCTAGGCGGATGAACCTAAGGGCCCTGGTTCTTACTTCATCAAGATTTCTGCAAGGTGTCATCACAAGATCATCATAGAATAATGAATCCCTAAGCAATCCCATTTTAAAGGCTTCTACAGCCGTAGCAATATCCAAGTTAGGAATATCTAAGGATTCTTTACTAAACTTAGTGATGTAATCTCTAAGTGATTCATTTTGACCTTGAGTTACCCTATATAAATCACTAGTTAATCGTTCAAATTTTCTACTACAACAGAATTGACTATTAAACAAGTTAACTAGATTAGCAAATGAAGTAATAGAGTAAGGGGGAAGACTTAGCAGCCATTTAAGAGCAGATCCTGTGAGTGTGGATCCAAATCCCTTGCATAGACATGCTTCTTTTAACCTTTCAGGAATTGGATTGATCTCCATCCTCTCCCTGTATTGAGCTACATGCTCCTCTGGATCCGTTGAACCATCATACAGTTTCATGGATGGTATCTGGAATCTTTTGGGTATCTTAGCATCACATAAGGGTGGTGTAAAACGAGATATCCTATGGCTACCGTCTGCAATTTCAGGAATGGGTTTAACCATTCCTTGAACACTGGATATCATATCCTTGAGCTTCTGTAACTCCCTGGCCATAGCCCGATTGATACCTGTATCCTGCATTAAGCCATGGTTAGTGTTATATGAATTATTAAAAGTGTTACCTCCCACAGGATTCGTGTTTGGAATTCCAGATGTGTATCCATATTGGCGGGATTCTGGTATGATCGAAGGACCAGATGAAGCAATAGTTTGCATTGGTATGAAGTCTCCTTGATGAACATCCGAGCTCTGAGGCTGCATACTTCTCAAGAATCCTTGATCCTGAAGACGTTGAATCCTTGAAGTTGAGATGATCCTTGAACCTGAAAGGATCCTGGAACCAGAGAGGATCCTAGGACATGGAAGGATCCTTGGACCGGGAAGGATCCTTGGACCTGGGAGGATCCTTGGACCTGGGAGGATCCTTGGACCTGGGAGGATCCTTGGACCTGGGAGGATCCTTGGACCTGGGAGGATCCTTGAACTACATGCATTCCCAAATATCCTCCTGATGTGAAGTATCCTTGATGCTGAAAAGAGGATCCCGATGGTTGAGAAGAGGATCCATGAGGCTGGAAGTGAGAGCCAAATGCCTGACTCATAGTTGCTGTTCCATAACGCCTTCCTGGTAATTCACCCAAGTATTACACGTCCGGAGCTGCTGAGTACTGGGAAGTTATGACTGGAGTGTCGAAGTTCAGCGACCTTGGCATCAGAGGAGAGTGATCCTCCACTGATTTCTTCTGTTTCTTGATATCGCCAATCTCTTGGAGGATCCGTTCATTGGTTTTATCCTGCTCTTGCATGCGATCCCTCATCTGCAAAATTAGATTAAAAAGATCATTAGTAGTAGGATTAGTGGAAACAGAAGAAGTTGGTGGTTTTGTGAAAATGGGGGTTTGTCTCTTCGCAGCATTCTCAGCATTCTTCTGGGATCCAGAAGGTGGTGGAGGCAAAGGAGGAACGCCTTGTGAAGAACTGATTGCCGGCATAGAACTTGATGTATTCTTTGTTAAGGAAGCCATCTGCTTGGTTGTAATGAACCGAAATGACCACAAAAGTATGAATTTTCTTAGGAATGAAGCACCAATTGCCCCAAGGTGGGCGCCAAACTGTTTTGGTCAAAAAATCAAGCAATGATAATGCAACCAAACTTTCTGTTGTGAGGTATGATGCTTGAATCAATGAACAACACTAAGGATCACTCTGAAATGTAATGAACAAGTGACACAAAGATTTATACGAGGAAAAAGCCCTTGATCAATGAATGATCTCCGGCATAAAAAACCTCGGGTGATGGAAACCTCCGATCACTCACTCAGATTTAAATAAGAAATGTATTACAACTTCGGATGATAGCGAGCTAATTACAAGGATCACTATAGTGTAATGTGCAAAAAAGTGTGTAATCGCCAAGTGAATTGTCAAGAGCTGGTGAGAGCAGTTGCAAGAGTGTGTGTTAAGCCAAAAATAGCCAAGTGTTTCTATTTAGCTCGCTATCCCGTTTAAAAAGGGAAAATATCTAAGCTAACAAACATTCCGCAATTGGTGCAAGTCCTCCACGACCTCCACAACGTCCATTTCAGCCATGCACGTGTGAAATAAATATGGAATATGCTCCAGGAATATCGCCAAGACCAAGTCCAAGCTTGTACTCCTGCAAAACAACATCATATTCAAAGCAGACAATCGTTAGTATAAGGATCCTTACGATGATCCATGATCCTGATCCTGCAATACTTCTGAGGATCACTAATTCAGACAGAATTGAGGATCACTAAACCCAACAATAAATGAGGATCACTGATCATTGGGAAATCCTCCCCTAACAGTTAGTTATTTCTTTTACTATATAAAGGAATGATCGGATCAAATAGGACACACACAATTTCTTAAACACTCTTGCTCTCTACTAGCTGCAAACACTCACAAACACTCACACTTGTACTCGAATCGCATTGTAACACTTAGTTGATCCGTATCATATCCTGTACTGTATCCTGTTATTCAAGCAATAAGAAGAACAAGGCAGCTGACGATTGTTAGCTCCCGAGGTTTTATGCCGGAGATCTAGATTAATCAAGGGCTTTCCTCGTACATCACGTGTCAACCTTTACATTTTTGCTCATTGTTTGATTATAAATACAACTCGATATCCTGAGCCGTATCCTGAAACTGTTTTCACAAACTAAGAAACCAACATATTTTTCACAAAGTATTACTAGCACACTACCTAACAAAACTAATTTGATCACTTAATTGCTTAGGTAATTTTTGACCAAAACAATTTGGCGCCCACCGTGGGGCAAGTGGTGCTATTTCTACTAAAAGCTTTTGTTAAATCGTTAATCGGTTTTCTATTTTCAAAACTTTTTGCTACACTATTTTCAATGGCCTCGAGATCAAACATGAGCTCTTCCACCGTGTCTACTACAACCTCTGCAACAATTGGTTCGATGCTTCCACCACCCCCTCCGAGAATGCAAACCTCTTCACAAGGAACTGAAATTCATGTGGCTCGGGATGTGATCCCCGCTCGTAATATTCAGGGATCTGGTCCTGGTTTGGCCTCTAATGAAGAAACTCTAACTTTGTTTGGTAGTGTATAGGAACAAATGAGGCAACAGCAAGAGACCAACCAAATGCTGATGAGAGAGATACAACTCTTGAAATCCAGCTCAAGCAGGCCCGCTGAGGATACTGTCACTCCCTTGCAACCAAGAGCTTTAAACTTCAGTTCTGCAGTATATACTGAGGATAAGAGGGGGAATATTGTGCCTAGCCATTCCCAGAGTCATATTCCTGAGATACCCTATTCGGTTAGGGTGTCAACTGTGAGAAGTTCAGGATATGCTTTAGGATATGGCCAGAATCCTCAGATTGGTAACTTGTCTATTAACACCAGTATTCCTGTTACTAATAATCTTGGATCATTGCAGGATGCAGGTGTGACATCAGCGATAACAAGAGAGCTTCAAAAGTTGAAGGATATGATATCAAGTGTGCCTAGGATAGTGCAACCTATACCGGAAGTATCCCGGGATAGCCACAACATATCCCGCTTTGCTCACCCCATTTGTGATGCAGAAATCCCAAAGAGATTCCAGACTCCTAACATGAAGCTGTATGATGGGATGAAGGATCCTGAGGAGCATATTGCCTAGTATAGGGAGAGGATGGAGATTAACCCTATCCCTCCGGATCTTAAAGAATCATGCTTGTGCAAGGGCTTCGGCTCTACTCTAAGTGGATCAGCCTTGAAATGGCTTCTAAATGCTCCACATTATTCAATTACATCATTTTCTCATTTAGTTAATTTGTTTAATAGTCAGTTTTCTTGTAGTAGAAGCTTTGAAAAACTAACAAGTGACCTCTACAGGATAACACAAGGACCTCAAGAATCCCTAAGGGATTATGTGAACAAATTCAGCAGGGAATCCTTGGATATCCCACACCTTGATGTTGCTACAGCAGTCCAAGCATTCAAGATGGGACTACAAAAGGATTCCCAGTTTTATCAGGATCTTGTGATGAATCCTTGTGGGAACTTGGACGAAGCTCGAAACAGGGCCTTGAGATATATTAGGCTGGAAGATGATAAGAAAATGCAAGAGAGGATGAATGCATCCTCAACATATGAATGAACTAACAGGAAGTCAGAATCCTCATACAAACCATATCGTTCTAAGCCATATGGCAGGAATGATAGCAAGAAAGTGAACGCTGTTGAAAATGAGGATCCTGAGGAGTATCCTGAATTGTCAGAATATTGTTTTTCTGTTAATATACCTGAACTAATGTATGCTATGCAGGGTTTAGGAGACAAAGCAAGGTGGCCTAGGAAGAACCAACAAAAAGCTGATTGGAAGGATAAATCCAAGTGGTGTGCCTTCCATGAGGATTTTGGACATGTTATGGAAGATTGCATAGCCCTGAGGAAGGAAATAAGCTACCTACTAAGCAAAGGATATCTGAAGGATCTTCTGGGCAGAAAGAAGAATAAGGGTCGGGATATTGAGAAGGATCCAGAACGAGCAGCATCACCTCCCGCCGATGCCAGGATAATTAACTTTAGTTCAAGAGGGTCCGATATATGCGGAACTTCTTATTCTGCAGCCAAAAGACATGCAAAGGAGGCTAAGGCCGAAAGGGGAAATAAGCCAACCAGGATGTCGACCCTCACGACTGATAAAGTGAACACGTTCGATAGTGATGACAGGGATACTGTCCAGGATCCTCACCATGATGCTTTGGTAATAACTTTATATGTTGCTAATCATTTTGTGCGCAGGATACTGGTGGATAATGGCAGCTCCGTCAACATTATTCAACTAGAAACGCTGAAAAGGATGAATGTTTCCCCGATGGATATCACTTCAAAATCCACTGTACTTGTTGGGTTCAGTGGAGAAGCCAGGAATACCGTGGGAGAGATAAAGTTGCCTGTGTATGTTGAAGGGGTCAACTCAATGCAACGCTTTTGTGTCATGGACTCCTTATCCTGCTACAATATTATATTGGGTAGGCCATGGATCCATGATATGAAAGCTGTGCCATCTACCTACCATCAGTGCATCAAGATACCTAACCCTTGGGGGGTTGTCAAGGTAGATAGTGATCAGCAGGAGGCAAAGGAGTGTTACTCATCCTCGATGAAATCCTCAACCAAGCCTAATGTAGCATAGCAATTAAAGATGTGGGCCCAGGATATCGTGGAGGCTTCAGAGCAGGATGTTAAGAAAATTATCCTGGACTAGGATAATCCAGATATCTCGGTGCTCGCAGGAGCAAATATCCCTCAGGATATTGAAAATCAATTAACTAACTTTTTGAAATGCAGGATGTCAACATTCGCATGGAAGCATGAGGATATGACAGATATTTCTAAGGATATTATAACTCATAAGCTTGGAATTGACAGGTCTTTCAAGCCTGTCCAGCAAAAGAGAAGGAAGTTTGCGCCAGAACGAAACATAATTATTCAAGAAGAGGTTGAAAGACTGTTGAAGTCCAAGATGATCAGGGAGGTTAAATTTCCCAAGTGGCTAGCAAATGTGGTCGTGGTTCAAAAGAAGAATGGGAAATGGAGAGTTTGTGTAGATTACACAAACTTGAACAAAGCATGTCCTAAAGACCCATTCCCTCTACCTCATATAGACTCGATGGTGGATGCCACTACCGGTCATGAGATGTTAACCTTCATGGATGCATCCTCAGGATTCCAGCAGATCCAAATGGAACCTTCAGACCAGGAGGATACTGCTTTCATGACACCAACAGGTATTTACTGTTATACTGCTATGCCTTTTGGTTTGAAAAATGCAGGTGCAACGTACCAGAGATTGGTGAACATGATGTTTAAAGACAAACTGGGGGACACCATGGAGGTGTATATTGACGATATGGTAGTCAAATCCAAGAAGGCTGAGGATCATCTCCAGGATATTAAAGGAGCATTTGATATCCTGGACCAGTACAATATGAAACTAAATCCTGCCAAGTGCCATTTTGGAGTGGGGGTAGGAAAGTTTTTAGGATACATGGTGACTAAAAGGGGTATAGAAGCAAACCCGGAACAGATCAAAGCTATCCTGGATATCAAGTCACCATCCAACATGAAAGATGTGCAAAGATTAACTGGACGAGTAGCGGCATTGAACAAATTTATATCAAGATCCTCAGAAAAATGTAAAGAATTCTACGATATCCTGAAGAAGAATAAGAGGTTCGAGTGGGGAGAAAAGCATGAAGCAGCCTTACAAGAATTAAAGCGATATCTTTCAACCGCACCTCTGATGATGAAGCCCGAGGATGGTGAACCATTATCCCTGTATCTTGCAATATCAGGGAATGCAGTAAGTGCTGTTTTGGTTAAGGATCACGAAGGTCAGCAGTATCCTGTCTATTATGTTAGTAAAAGTTTATTAGATGCTGAAACTAGATATTCTCATTTAGAAAAATTAATATTGGCTCTAGTTATGGCATCGACAAAGCTTAGACATTATTTTGAGACACATAGGATTCATGTTAAAACTAATTATCATGTTAAAAATGTGCTTAGGAAACCTGTGATGTCGGGTAGAATTGCTAAATGGTCAGTAAACTTAAGTGCATATGATCTAATATATGAACCTAGAAATGCTATAAAGTCTCAGGCTGTAGCAGACTTTGTGGCTGATTTCAGTAGTGATATTCAAAATGAAGTAGACCTAGAAGTCCAACAACTAGGAGAAACCTCAGAATCCTGGACATTATATACTGATGGTGCATCCAACATAAGACGTGTAGGATTAGGGATACTACTAAAATCGCCACAGGGGGACATATTACCCCAGGCTATTAGATGTGAGTTTCCTGCCACTAATAATGAAGCAGAATATGAAGCTCTGATAGCAGGATTAGAATTAGCTAAAAATATGAATATTAGATATTTACAAGTATATGTTGATTCCCTGTTGATTACTAACCATTTCAATGGATCTTATGCAGTAAAAGGCGAAAAGTTAGCTTAATATCTTGAAATTGTTAAAAAAATTAGCAGGATATTTCGAAATTCTTATACTTGAACAGGTACCAAGAGAAAAGAATGTTGAAGCTGATGCTCTAGCAAACTTAGGATCTACAGTCAGGATACTGGAGGGAACTCAGATACCAATAGTGCACATCTTGTATCTTGCAATGGAACATTTCAAACCTCAGGATAAAGAAGTAGCATGTATCCAGGATCCTGGTGATGGATATCCTGAGAAGGATCCTGAATCCTGTGTGACTCCAATTGTGAAGTATCTTCAAGTAGGAGATATCCCAAAGGATGCAAATCCTAAGGCTTTTAGGATGAAGGTATCTCGTTTTACTAATATAAATAATATTTTGTATAAGAAATCCCTTGCAGGTCCGTACCTAAGGTGCTTGGAAGATCCTGAAACCAAGGAGGTACTTCAGGATATACACGAAGGAGACTGTGGCAACCATACTAGGGGCAGATCTCTGTTCTCGAAGGTGTTGAGAACATGATATTACTGCCCGACCATGAGAAAGGATGCCACGGAGTATGCTCAGAAATGCGATGCATGTCAAAGACACGGCAACATCCTGCATTAGCCTGCAGAACCATTATATCCTATCGTATCCCCTTGGCCGTTTATGAAATGGGGTATGGATATAGTGGGAAAGCTTCCAAAGGCTCCAGGAGGAAAGGTTTTCATGTTGGCAATGACGGATTATTTCTCCAAGTGGGTTGAAGCAGAAGCCTTTGTCCAAGTTAGAGATCAAGAAGTGGTATCCTTCATAAAGAGGAATATCCTGACCAGGTTTGGAGTACCAGACGAGATAATCTGTGACAATGGTTCTCAGTTTATAAGTAAAAGAACTACTGACTTTTGAAAGAGTTGGGGAATTAAAATGTGTTACGTGTAATTGCATTCTAATCAATACAATCAGTAGTTTAAGAGAAGAATCAGCTATTTCTACCTCCGTTTCTTGTTATTCCGCACCTGAAACGAAGTTGAACACCTCTGAACGACTTGTTTGGGTCAGATCGCGATCCTACAATTGGTATCAGAGCTCAGGAGGAGGAGTTCTACAAAGATTAGCTGGAATTTATCTTGTTTTCTTGCTTCTACACCTTCTTTTATCATTTCAGAAAGTTTTACCGGTTAATATTCGCTCAAAATTTCACAGATCATAGACAATTGGATATAAACAAACCCTGGAAAGTTTCGGACTAAAATTCAGACTAAAAATGGACCAAATTACCTTCGAACATGGTTTCGCTTATTCGGACATTGTGTAATTTCGCTTATATGTCACACTAATTTCGCTCATGTGACCACCCAAAACACTAGTTTCGCTTATACGACATCAGTAGTTTCGCTCTTGTGTACACAAAGACAACAGGTTTCGCTTAAACGAACATCAGGGTTTCGCTCCAACAGACATCAGTAGTTTCGCTTCAACAGACATTTGGGTTTTCGCTCCAAGTGCATATTAGGGGTTTCGCTTTTAAGTCATCTGGGATTTCGTTCATTGTGCACAATAACCTGATTTCGCTTATTTGAACTTCAACTGATTTCGCTTATAAGGATCATCATATTTCGCTTATAAGGTCATCCAGAACATCTGATTTTGCTTATCAGTCACTGATTTTGAAATACGCGCTAAGGCATCATGAATACTGAGTTCTACAACGCGTTTGCTACTTCGTCTACTCTGGTTTCTATTGCTCAGAACATGAACTTGGAAAACGAAACGGGAACCACCCAAAAGCCACCGAAATTGATGAGTATTGAAGAATACTACGGGTGGAAAGACAGATTCGAGAACTGGGTTCAGGCTAACCATCTTAGGTCATGGGAATGTATTTTGAAGAAATATGTTTTGCCACAGACTGATTTGAACGTTGACAAAAGAATATCTGAATTCAGTGATCAAGAACGTGATATGTATAGAGCTGAAAAGATGATGATCAGTCTACTTCAGCAAGCTATCAAAGAAGACATTTTCATACTGCTACAGCATGACAAAACTGCAAAGTCAATCTGGGATGCACTTAAAGTCAAATTTGAGGGTAGCGAAAATATGATTAAAAGCAAGAAGGCACTGTTAAAGAAAGAGTTTGATCTGTTCAGCAGTCTACCGGGTGAAGACACAAAGAAGCTGATTGAAAGATACTGTCACCTTGTGCGATCTATGTCAATGCTTAGTATAAAAAAGGATCCTGAAGAGTGGGTAGAAAAATTAGCTGATGCGTTACCGCAAAAAGAGTGGGGAACTTATTTGATGATCCTGAAAAACACAGGGGTTTATGATGGGTTAACAATTGGTCAGTTTATCGAAAAGATTGAGGGTCAAGATTTGGAACAGCAGAAGATCGCGAGGATGAACAGTCCAAGTGGTCAACAGGATGTAAAAATGTATTACAAAGGTAGTGTTCCGGTTCCAGAAGCTGAGAGAAGTCCGAAAATTCAGACTGCGTTTAGTGCTGGGGATTCTACAGAAAAGATTGATCAAAGTTCAAACAAAAGCAGCAGTGGTTTCTCATTATATCCGAGTGTCAATCCAAAGAGTTCATCAGAAAGCTTTCAGTCTCAAAGCACCAAGACAGGAAATGGTTATGTGATTCAGTGCAACATCGCTCTAAATCTTCCAGAAGGTCAAAGTTTTTCAGAAGACACTGCTAAAGACCACATGGCTCTACTTGGTTCTGTGTTGTTATCTTATGAGGGTCTAGTGGCTGGTCGAATCGGAAATCCTATGCTCACAAAGGAGGATTACGATCAAATAGACGCCGAAGAGATGGAACTGATGGATATCAAATGGTGTCTAGCGAGTGTTCTTAGACGTGCTGAAAAGTTCAAAACGATTACTGGAAGAAATGACTTTCTTGATGCTCATGTATCTACTTTAGGTTTTGATAAATCTAAAGTTACTTGTTTTCGATGCAGGGAGAAAGGCCATTTCAAACGGGAATGCAAGAACAGGGAAGCTAGTGGTGCTCAGAATCCGTTTGGAAAACATGATTATTATCGGAAAGCCATTTATCAACAGGTTGGTCAATCACAAGATTCACAGACGGCTCATGGGAGAAGAATCGAGGATTCAAAAAGAGCGTGTGTGGTGGATTTTGACTGGAACAATTATATATCTCCTGATAGCAAAGCATGCATAGTCGATCAAGATGATGAGAAGCTACCTGAAGGCTTTAGCTGGAATATGTTTGCAGATGAAAATGGGAATTTTAAAGCTTTTATTGCTAAGATTGTCCGAGAACCAGACATGTTTGCTACATGGATGAAGTCTATTGGAGTGACTGTAAAGAGTGTGAATGAAGAGTCTGTTGTTTCTGTTGAAAGTTCAGAAAGTGCTGATGAAAGTCTACAGAGTTTAGATGAGAGTGTACAGAAGGATGTTACTTCAGAAAAGGAAGTTGTATTTGATCAAACACCATCAGATTCTGGTTTATCAGATGCTGATTCTAAAAAATCTGTACAGTTTGATCAGTCACCAGTTGATGATAACAATAGTGATGATGAGGAAGAAAAACACATTAATGTTGCTAAAACTAATTTTTCTCCTGAAAGTTTTCATTTCTATTTTGCAGATCGCATGGAGAAGCTGAAGGTGAAAAGAGCTGCAAAAGAACAACAGGAAATGAAGGCTGAAAGTGTTGTTCAGAAAGAGAACATTGAAAGTGTTACTGAGGAGATGGTTGAGTATGAGAGAGTGAAGGTAGAAGAGAAGGTGATTGAAGAAGAAAAAGTGGTTGAAGTGGTAAAGACAATCGAGATTGAGAAGATTGTTGAAGTTGTAAAGCCTTGCGAGAAGTGTTTGGAAGCATGCAAGGGTTGTGCAGCAAAAGACGAGATAATTGCTGAGTATGAAAAGAAGAAAGAGCAGATACTGTTCAACCTCAACTATGTGAAAGAATCTTATGATGTTTTGAGCAAAACAGTAGCTGGTCTCCAAAAGACAAATTCAGAAAGAGAACAAGCACTAACGATGATGAATGCTGTTATGATGACAAAGCAAAAAGCCATCAACTTTTACATCGAAGAGAGTGCTAAATGGAAGCAAGAGTTGGAGACAGAGAAGATTGAGAATGAGAGAATTAGACGTTTATTACAAAGTTATTCTAGTTCTGATTATCTCATTGATCGTATTTACCCAACTGTTGCAGGTATGGAAGCTTTTCAAGACGAGAAGCCAAAGAAGAAGAAAGATTGTGGTAAGAAACCGACTGTTAGCTATAACAAGTGTCCGCCTCCAATTTGGGAAGGGTATTCTCCTAGAAAACCAAACGAGGAGCAACTTGAAAAAGCAGTCAATATAAAGCTAAAAACCGACACAACTGACGTTTTACCAGATAACATTGATGTCACATTTACCTCGTCCGATACTGATCATGAGTCTAAGTTAATCAAAAAGGTGGTCGATCAGGTGTTGGATACTGAGGAGGAGTCTGAGTCAAAGTCTGAGTCTGGAGGGTCAAATTCGTCAGTCAACAGTTCAAAGTCGTCGGTTAAACGGTCTTATAGTAAAGATTTTTTGTTATCAAAATCAAATTTGGATGATGAAGCATTTGAAGTCTCATACACTTTAAATGATTCGGACAAATTATACTCTGACAAAGAGTTTCCAATAAGAAGTGTTTGTTTTGACATGATCAAAAAGGTTTTCAAAATGACAGAAATTAATATTTCTGAAATAAAAGATTTAAACCTTATTGAAAAACCTAAAAAGTACACTTCAAGAGTTCAACAACGTCTAAACAAGAAAAAGGGTTACAATTCTGGTTCTGGTTTTCAAAAAAAACAAAACCAAAATCGTAGCTACAAAAAGAAAGGTCTTGGATTTATTCCACTAGAAAATTATAAAAATTTGAAAAATTCTAAAACAAAAACAGAATTTGTGTCAGGTGGAAGTGCAGAAGAGGAACAGAAGAAACCATTCTGGAGACAGTCAAATCAAGAGTTTCTTGCTGAAAAGAAGAAGAATGGAACTGAAATTTGTCATTCAAAAGAAACTAGAACCTGTTACAAATGCAATGAAGCTGGTCATATTGCATGGAACTGTCTGAAAAATGCCAAGTCAAAACAGGGAGTTTCTAACAAGTTGAAAGGAAAAGTTGTTGATATTGAACCACCAACCGAAAAATTTAAAATTTTTGAAAACTCAATTTATGAGGTCGGTGAGTGTTCTAAAAAGAATTTTTATAAAAAGAAAGAGAAAGACAATCAAGTGTGGGTTGTTAAGAAAGTTGATGAGAACGTCGGCGATGAATTTGGTTCCACAAAGCCAGAAGAGCCACAGGTTGAGATGAAAATTTCAGTGAATGATGATGAGTTTCCATCACTGAAATTTGAAGAAGTTAAACAGAAAGTTGGTAAGGTTGATATCTCGAATCAGTTTTATACAGAGAAAACTAAGTTTGATGTCGAGAAAACATTTAATGGAAGTGATAAGAAAATTTTTGGGAAAATGTTGAATGGGAAAGCAAAGGGGGTTAAAGATTTTTATGCAACTAAAAAGGCAACTTACAATCCCACTGCGCAAGAATTGAAATCCATCAAGTCTGAGAAGACTTGGATGGAAGTCTGTTTCCCTTGAAGTCTTAGGACTTAGCCGGAGATCCCAAGTTTATATCGTGGATCAGGAATTGGTATCTTTCTTGATAATTGTTTATGTGAATGAATTTTATAATGAAAATTTTTGGCAAGTCATACTGCAGGAATTGTCGGAGCTTCCAGGTTGGTAAGTGCGAAGCAGGAATCGGCATCCTGATTGATAAAATGATGCATGTAGACGTAACATTCCTACAGTTGGTATTGGTTAGTTATACCTATAAGTGGTATTGTTTGTGACCTTACAAGTGGTTATTTTTACAAGTGATACAGAGGTTGCTTAACTGCAAACGGTAAATCAGGGACATTAAATTGTACTTGATTTACTACTTTTGATAAAAACTGACAAGATGATGAACCATAACCCCTAACTTTACAAGTGGTAAAACCAAGAAAACTTCTTTTCTGGAAAAATCATTCTGATTAAAACAAACTTAAGTGTTTTAAAATCATTATGAGAAAATAGTTTTGTGAAAGGGGGAGTTCTGATTGTTTATGCCTAGTGGATGGCGAATTGATGCAATTCGATGTCAGTTGTCAAGTTTTTGTACAGTTCATTTTATGTTTCAAGAGGGCCAAGAGTCTAGTAGTCTTCAAATTTCCTAAAATGTGTTTGCATTTTAGGGGGAGTAGAAATTTCTGAAAATTCAAAAACATTAGAAAATTTGAAAAAGGCAAAAACATGATAAAATCAAAAATGAGTTTTTGTGTCAAAGAAGAGGAAATGATAGTACATCAGTAGACGGTCACAGTATGCTAAAGAATTGTATTGTTTAAATAGCGTTAAACAGTCTCACTGATGATATGCCGATAGGTTTTTACACATTTAGTAAGCTTTTTCGGGATATAAACTTAAATTCAAACTTGCTTATTTCATGGGGAACACTACTTGGATATATAGGTAACCCCTGAAATCTCGTTTGAAAGGTCCCTCTTTCTGTGATACTAGGTCTTTATGCTCAGTGATATCTGGGGTATTATCCCGGGACTTCTGATTTTGCGGAAGCAATGGCCTAGTCCCCGGAGAATACTTTTCGCTTGCTTGAAACATAGCGCCGCCCTCAGCAAATTGATGAAACAATAAAATTGATAGTCATTGCTGTTGTAATACAAAAGATCCTCTAAAGGGGACCCACCAAAAGTCGAAGCCGTCATCTCTCTGCGTATCGAAAGATCGACCTGAGCTCTCACGGCCCTCGCACTATAATTTATTCCCCTGACAGATATCATCTGTGGTATACTCACCTGTAAGACTGAATATTGGGATCTGGATACGGGAGTATATTCAAGAGGTGGGACACATGAATGAGTTTAAGTCTTTAAAACACCTAACTCATATCCTGGATCAGTTGAAATTTGTGTGAAAATTTAAGTGGATCAGTATATCGGCAATCTAAGTGAATTGTTTAATTCTTAATGTGTAACTAAGCTCAACGGTACTTGTGACTTGTCAAAAACTGATATGATCCTCTTGCACAAAACTCACAAAAATATTGTCTGTATTTTTTTTCTTTATTGTATTTCTTTACATTCAAAAATCCAAAAAGATTTTCAGTGTGTTTTAGCTTAAATTTTTGAAAAAGTCAAAAAGATTTTCGACAATTGATGTTGGAAAGCTGATTTTCAAAATTCCGAGTGCTAAACATGATGACATTGTTGTGAGGAGGAGTGTGTCTTAATCATAAAATGTGTTTTGACAATCAACAAGTGGTTCATCATAGAGAAAGTGGTTAGAGGGAGAGTTGTTGTTGGTGCACATGTTTATGAAAGAGAATTAGTGTTGGTGCATACAATTTGTTAAATTCAGAAAACTTATTTCTGGGTTAAGAATGTGCAGGAGTGCCAGGTTTCGGATTCTGAAGACAAAGAAAGCCAGACAAAGATCCTGAAGCAGATGTTGCTGAAGAACAAAGAAATGCCAGCAAATCGAGAGGGGGAGTCTGAAGATTTTCAAGCAGATACTGTTAAAGAGGAGTCTGTTGATGAAGATAAAAAGAGAGAAGCCCAGAGACTGATCAAGACTAAAGAAGTGAAGACACAGCATTGTTGTGACTCGATATTCGACTCGTCAACATCTGAGGGGGAGTCTGTTGGTGCATTACATCTGTCGACTTCGTCTTGGATCGAGTCTTACATTGCATTGTACAGTTTAGGGCACGTTTTATGAGAAAACAGGAGATTGTATGTATCTTAGGTAGAGGTTTCGCTCATATGGTCGTAGTCAGGAGGTTTCGCTTATTTGGACAAGTTGAGGTTTCGCTTATATGTACATGTACATATACATATAAGCGAAATCACAAGTCTATATATAGGGGTTTATTTGAGCGAAACCATATGAGTTCTCTTGTATTCCACGCCGAAGCTCTGCCGGTGTGAAGAACTACGTGTAATTGCATTCTAATCAATACAATCAGTAGTTTAAGAGAAGAATCATCTATTTCTACCTCTGTTTCTTGTTATTCCGCACCTGAAACGAAGTTGAACACCTCTGAACGACTCGTTCGGGTCAGATCACGATCCTACAAAATGATCACATCTACACCGGTACATCCTCAAGCAAATGGACAAGCAGAATCCTCAAACAAGATAATTATCAACAATTTGAAGAAAAGACTTGGAGTTAAGAAGGGAAGATGGGCAGAAGAACTACCATTTGTACTATGGGCTGATAGAACAACCGTGAAGAATACTACTGGGAAAACCCCATTTTCCTTAGTATTTGGAGCAGAGGCAGTAATCCCGATAGAGATGGTGATACCTACAACAAGATCCAACCTACGGACTCCTGAGAAGAATCCTGAAGCCCTATGTCAAGAATTGGATACTATTGATGAGACAAGGGATGCGGCAAAGTTGAGAATGGCAGCATATCAACAGAGGATATCTAGAGCATATAACAAGAATCTAAGGACTAGAAGGTTTCAAGTTGGAGATTTGGTACTAAGGAAGGCTTTTCAGAATACTATTAATCCTGCTGATGCAAAGTTAGCTCCTAAGTGGGAAGGACCTTATGAGATTGAATCGGAATCCGGAAAAGGAGCATACCAGCTTAAGAATATGGAAGGGGATATACTACTGAGATCCTGGAATGCTATACATCTAAAGCTCTATTTTAAGTGAGTTCATAATTTAATTTCTAACTCAGGATGGTATGAGTTCTATCTCTTTTAATATATTTAATATTGTTTATTCTTTTGAACTCATTGCTGACTTAAGCATCGGAGGGGTGTTAGCCAAGCTAACACCCACCTTAGTTTACAATTGTTTTGTAGTATATGTTTCGGGATATAGCTCTAGGATACACACTCAGGATACTTCGAAAGATTAGAGGATTGGCCCCCTCTCTCACGTTTAAGGGATCCTGATCCCTTCACAGGTTTAAAGGTATTCACCTTTCTCACGAATTGGGTTTAAACACCCCACCTGGAGCGCAAGTTATCCAGGGATAGTTCAAGGTGGCGGGACCAGTTCATGTAAAAGTGGCTGACAATTTCGTTACTGTTGGCTATACCCTGGATCCTCAAGGTATATGAGGATTGATCACCCTCTCTCACGAAAGGGTATTTTCATACTCTCTAAGGTTTAAAGGTTTTCACCTTTCTACGTCTTGGAGTTTATACACTCCCGCCTGTAGCGCACGCAAATTTGGGATTATCCCCAGGATGCTAAGGGTTTATCCCCAGTATACTAAGGGTTCATCCCCAGTGAAACTAAACTTTTTGACAAAGTTCCAAACATATGACAAACTACGATTGTGTTTACACACATTCTTCTGTTGGTGAAAAGTTACAAAGTTCAATCACTAAGTGAAGAAATACTCAAGTGTGTCATATATTGATGCAATATCCTGCACAGACAGGGGACATCCATGCCGGGGACATTGCAAAGGATTCAAAGGTTGAGGTTGGAAATTATTGCCTAAGTGTTTCTGGTATGATTTATTATTTTTTCCAGTCTTGAAAACCTTATCTAAATGATTAAAGTTTTCTAAAAAGTCATATGCAACCAAGTTTTGTCTAACATTTGTATGACAAAAGTATTGAACATTTTTTCAGTATCCTGACCAGGATATTTGATCAAGATATTCAGAACATATTTTGCCAAATAAAAACATAACAACAACAGATAAGGCTAAAAGGATAGTTTATTATTAAGGGCCCAAAAGATTGTATTCTTGGTTTCATCTCAAAAAGAGACCCATCCACCAAGAACACAATTAAGTTTTTAAAGCATATTTACATAAACAGTTGAAGGCCTCATCCTGGAAACAAAGGTTCCCTCCACCTTCAGTCGTCAAACTATTCTACTTGCAGGAAATTAGAATTGTTCTAAGTGCAGGACAACTAGATGATTTAGACCCTACAAAATACAGACGAACTAACCAAGATACAGGTTCAGTATATGTGTACAGGTTCAGTATATTTGAAACAGATATCCTTACCAGACATGTTGGAATGACTAAAAAATATATCCGTCGGAATCAGGATATCCAACAGTTATATTTTTGGGGACAATTGTTATGGGTGAAATTCTGAGCCCATATCCTGATACTATATCTTGATTTTATGATAGCTGATTACGATCAGGATACCAGACCAGGATATTGGTAACATCCTGAGGCAGTATCCTGACTGTTACTAATAATTTGCTTGTAAACGTTGGTTATAAGGGACTAATGTTCATGAGGACCAAGTCATCCTGAAGACCCGCTCAAATTGGTCAGGATAAGGACGTTGATGGCGGAAGAATAACTCTTGTAACGGTCAGCATTGAAGAAAGGCGTATTTTATGGGAGTTATGGATGATTGATCAATGCTATTAATGTTGTAACGGTTATAGGAGCTTAAATTCCGGAGTTATAGTTGGTATGCACGCGGAAAACGAGTTGAAACAGCCTTGCAACGTTCAGAAAGGAAATAATCTCAGTATCCCGGATTTTTAGCATAATATCCTGGATTTTTAGCATAGTTAGTTATTTCTTTTACTATATAAAGGAATGATCGGATCAAATAGGATACACACAATTTCTTGAACACTCTTGCTCTCTACTAGCTGCAAACACTCACAAACACTCACACTTGTACTCGAATCGCATTGTAACACTTAGTTGATTCGTATCATATCCTATACTGTATCCTGTTATTCAAGTAATAAGAAGAACAAGGCAGCCGACGATTGTCAGCTCCCGAGGTTTTATGCCGGAGATCTAGATTGATCAAGGGCTTTCCTCGTACATCACGTGTCAACCTTTACATTTTTGCTCATTGTTTGATTATAGATACAGCTCGATATCCTGAGCCGTATCCTGAAATTGTTTTCGCAAACTAACAAACCAATATATTTTTCACAAAGTATTACTAGCACACTACCTCACAAAACTAATTTGATCACTTAATTGCTTAGGTAATTTTTGACCAAAACACTTTGAAAGATATGAAATCTTTATAAGTAGTACACTAGACCTCATTCATCTTCACCGCCACACTCTCACTCTCTCCATCTTAAAACCTTCGGCCGAACACCCTCCCAACATCACCACCATTTTTGGTTATCAACCAACCAATCCAAGGTCTTCTCAAGGTGCTAGAAGATCACTAACGAGGCTCGGTGCTCACGGAACTTGAAGGACTTCATTCGGTTGCTTTTATCCACCACCTTTTCAACCTTGTTCTTCCCTAGCTTTAAGCTAGTTGTAAGATTCTTATAAACTCTTGTTTACTTCATATTTGAGTGGTTAAAAGATATGCTATGTTAAAAATTACTAGAACATTAAAAGACATATTCATGAATCATGAAACATAAGCTTGCATATGATGAAAAATGGATGAAATGATATTATTTAGTAGATGTATGGTGATTGCTTGTTGTTTATTAGAGTTATTGATGTTGATCAATACATGAAGCTTGCTAGATTGTGATTAAACCGATGAACTAGCAAGTTAGAGGGTGATTATGTGTTTACACAAGAAGATCATCCTCATGTATAAACATGAACTTGATGGATAAATGATTTCTTGAAAAGTAATGAACAAAGTGAGCTAGTAAAGTTATAAATCTAAGGTTTAGGAATGATTTTCCAAGAAAACCAAGTTTAAAATATTATTTTAAAAGAACTTGGTTTTTACTCAAACTTACACTATTTTGGGTGATAAAATAAGTGTAAAGATACTAGAGAAACAAGAAGATGTTACAAATAAACATTTTTGGTAAAATGTGATTACAAGTTGTAAAGGACCAAATCTTTTAATAATGTTAGTTACAAACAAACACCCATGTTTTTAAGGGTAACTAAACCTACTAAATAACATGGTAAGTTACTACAAGTTGTTACAAAAACTTCAAGTTCATGATATAGTGTGATTTACATGATCTAGGTTTAGGGTAAGACTTGATTGGGTTGTTGATGTTGATGATGATTTAAAAGAAAATAAACACATGTTTTGAAAACATGGGAAACCTCCATTTTTAGGGGAAACTCTATCAAAATTTCTATAAAATTTTGACACTTAGAAAAATATAAGTTTTGAGAAACTTATTCCCTAAAAATATATCTAAAAGCATTTACCAAGGTTTCCCAAAATTTTTGTGTTAAGAAATAACGATTTCTTTGAGATTAAAATTGATATTAAGTATGTATATTTTTGAGAAAAATATATATATATATATATTTATTTATCACCAAATTTTGTGCTAAGTGTATATAATATGTATTACATGTAATAGTGTATTAGGACTTGAAAATACACTAAATACTCCTAAGGAGTGAAGATACAAAATACACATACAACATGAAATGAAGATTTAGACACAATACATAATTCGGTGAAAAATACAAGACACTTATATTTATTTTTGAGAAAATAATATAGGTGAGATACATAGTTAAAAATATAAATTATTTTTAACACAAGAACACATATACAAAAAAATAGTGACTTGTACATGTGCGATGCAAGTCTAGTGACTAACGTTTATAAAACACGTTTAGGTCACGACGCTAGATAAGCAAATCCGGTGAAGTTTACGACGCATGAACGCAAAGTTGTGAGTTCATGCTCCCCCTTTTCTTTTAACTGTTTTCAGTTTTATAACTTCGGGGGTGAAATACATGTTACAAGTATTACAATGTTTACAAATGGTATGATGGATACAAAAACAAGAAGCACTCTTGGTGAGAACGAGTACCAAGTATGATGCGTTTTGAGAATACAAGAATACAAGAAGCACTCTTGGTGAAAACTAGTACCAAGTATGATGCGTTTTGAGGAATGATACAAGAATTCGTGTCACGAATAGGGTACCATAAGCACCATTAATCAACAATATACCTAGACCGCAGAACAAAAGGTCAGATCTAACAGGTTTCGGGCAGCCACACTCTTGTTGAGAAATAGTACCAAGTAGTGCTTTTGTGTCTCTGAAAAACTTGATAAATACCTATGGTTTGGTGACTTCCTATGTCGTGTCACATGTTAATGGCCTTGCAACCCATTAACAACCCTAATACATACAAGAACACCTTATTTATACAAGATTCATACCACAAGAATACTTGATTTATACATGAATATTTGAGCTACACAAGAGTACTTGATTTTATACATGAGTACGTGGTGTACACAAGAATACTTGATTTATACATGAATATTTGATTTACACAAGAATACTTGATTTTATACATGAGTACGTGGTGTACACAAGAATACTTGATTTATACATGAATACTGGATTTATACAGGGATACTTGATTTATACAAGATACAAACTATGTTTTCATACAAAGTATACAAACGTGAAATACAAAAACTGCATGAATTCACACCAACATTATGTTGAAGTTTTTCCAAAACTCACATGTATTTCAGGTAACTAGTGGATGTGCGCGCAGTCTTACTCATGCTCTTGGATGTTGTTTAAATAAAGTTGTAAACTTTTCAGACAATATGTTGTCTTGTGATGTAAACACTTAACTTATGTTTTCAGTAATGTAATGTTTGAAGTTATTTTTACGAGCATGTAGTATGTTTACCTTTCTTATGCAATGAGAACTTTTCATGATCACACCTCGTGTTTCCGCCTTAGAAAGGGGTGTGACAAATTGGTATCAGAGTTGCAATTGTAGTGAACCAGGATTCCTTCTCGAGTCTAGACTACAATCTCTAGGATCCTTTCACGAAAACAATTTTTCAAAAAGTTTTCATTGCATAAAACTTCCCGCGACATCCACTACCTGAAATTGTTTACAAAGAGTCAAGAAAAGACACTACGAGACTTAGGGTGCACTAGGGTAGCACTTGTCTGTGGTTAAGAGTTACTTGCAATTATGTGTGATAATTGACATATACATATACTAGAAGTAGAATGCCACAGGTATACGTGACTTGTCACACCCCGACCACGTAAAACAACAAAACGTGGCGGAAACGTCGGGGAGTGTTGTAACAGAATCATTGTTTCATAACACATGGAAATTGAAATATTGTTTTATTGATTAAAAGAGTTACAATGTCTTGACAATCAAAGAAACATAAGATAAATAACTAGTCTTGCATTTTTTATTATCGCTAAGGCCCAAGTCCGCCTAAGTGTATCTTGATAAATCCTATGCATCATATCCTGAAACACATGTGAAAATAGGTACGTCAGCATAAAAATGCCTGTGAGATACATAAGTTTTGTGAAAATAGAATTCATGACTTATGTTTAAGAAAATGTTTAGTCATGAACTTTGTAATTTGCTTTGTCTTGTAAATCATTTGAAAAGTGATAAATAAACCAAATGATATATATATGTATAAAAGAATAATACATGGTTAAGTAAATAACCAATTAAAATGAGTTTGTATTAGATAAGTTGTTTGTGAAAACAATGTATTGTGAAAAGTATGTTATTTGTATAAAATGTTATATGTCTAAATCGAAATGATTCAAATAACGCTACGATATGTAATACCATACAAGCACTTATATATAGGAAGTACCAGGGGTGTATTCACCATGCTTGTATCATATTACACACGCCTCGTTACTTAAATCACTTACTTAAACCAAACCATCAAAGTAGAATGTTTATGTATAATCAAATGTCAAAATGTTTGTGTGAAAACCATGTCAAATGTCTATGTCTAATGTAAATCATGAATTTTGTATATCAATGTCAAAATGTTTATGTCTAATGCATATCATGTAATGTGTATCCAAAATATCATGTACGGTAAGTGAAATATATCAACTAAACCATATGTAAAATGCACAAAAACAAGGTATTGAAGTAAAACATGGTTTAAATCAAAGTTATGTTTTGTGGAATAAATGCATGTTATATTGATATAAACATCTATGCGGTATTGTGAAAATTCATACATCCAAGCCTTGTGACTGTAGAATAAACCCTAGCACAAAGTCTAAGGTCCACCTAGAAATGTAGTCGGATTCGGTCATTCCTTCCAATCCAAACAAACCCGGGATTTCAGGAATGGGAGTTGTCAATTCCTATGGTACCACTACCTACTACCGAGCGGCATGATCGGTGTTAATGAATGTACATTGTCCCATTTAAACAAACCAAATGTCATAACAAAATGTAAGCATGTGATGAATAATAAATGTACTAAGTATGCACACAATGGACATACATAGCATAGAATGTAATGTAAAACAATGTACTAAGTATGCACACAACGGGCGTACATAGCATGAAATGTAATGTAAAACAATGTACTAAGTATGCACACAATGGGCGTACATAGCATGAAATGTAATGTAAAACAATGTACTAAGTATGCACATAATGGACATACATAGCATGAAATGTAATGTAAAACAATGTACTAAGTATGCACACAATGGACATACATAGAATGAAATGTAATGTAAAACAATGTACTAATAGTGTACTAATGAACATAGTAAGCATATGATATGAAAACATGGAAAAGCATGGAAGTAACAAGTAGGCACATGTGTTTCACCCCAAAACTGTTTGAAAACGGTAAAAGAGGGGTCTATGTACTCACTTGAGATTGCTCAGAAGTCCAAAGATAACCACCAAGCAATGCTAGAGATCATGGAATCAAACGGCACCTAATATAGGTAACTATGTTAATGAACCGGACCTATATCGGAGGATCGGATAGAATGAGGGCTCGTAAACCAAATGAGTATGGGAACTCATGTAGTATGGTTTAACAAAGCCTACATACTAAATGAAACCTAACCTAAGTGCTTACGACCCATTTAGGTAGCTTATGCTACTTTAACGCGTCGTTCGCGTAAAACGCGTTCGGACTGCCTAACTAGTCCTATGACAAGTAAAATATGCCTTAACATGTCTAATATTGTTGCCCAATCAGTTTAGATGTCAAAAGTTATGTTACATATGCTTAAAATGAATTTTGGCGTAAAAAGGGCATTTTGGTAATTTACCTAAGGCATATAAACTACCTATCATACAACTACTTAAACGAAGCGACCATAAGGTATAACCTCGGAAGGTTATTCCTATATACTATGGTCACCTAATGTGTTTGGTCGGATCCTAATGATCGACCAAATGGGTCGGTTTCGAAAGTATAAGCGATTGTTTAGATCGCTTACCTTACGACCCTATATAAGCACTAAACTAAAATTGACGAGCTAAGCATGTTAAAACATGCTTAACTAAGTTTAGAAAACAGGTTTGGTATCAAAACAAACGGTTTTGATACCCAAGAGTAGTTTGGTTACAAAATACGCACGAATGCGCATTTTGGCCGAAACTACGACTCGTCACTGAGCCTAGATAACGTGGTAATCAGTAGGTATAGTCACTAGGGACTATGACCATCGTGATTACGCTCACGTTATGAAGTTCAAACGAACTTCGCATTGACCATAAACTGGTCAATGCAGAAAGTCAAACAAAGTTTGACTTTCGGACTCGAAAAGCGATAAAAGAGCGAAGGAACACTTACAAAGGGTCCCCGAAAGCTAATCTTGATCCAAGTAGCTCAGGTATGAAGCAATGGCTTCAACTTAGAGCTTTTAGATCAGATTTTCTTTGTTTTGAGTTGAATGGGGTTGGGTATTTATAGTATTTGGACAACCGTTAGGATCGTTTATCGAATACCGTGCTCGAATCTCATCCGTACATGTGTTGGAATGTTATGGTAACTCAATTTGCCCCCACCACCAGAGATTGACATGTGGCATTGGCCTTTGGAGTGTTGAAAAGCTGTTAACAGCAGTCAAAATGAGTTTCTGCATCTGACCCCTGCTTACGGACCGTAAGGGTGATGGCTTACGGTCCGTAAGCCATCAACTTTGGCAGAATTACACTTTTGGTCCCTGCACCTTGTTTCGTTGCGTAACGCCACTTCTAACACCCGTCAAACCCAATTTCAAGCCTCACAATGATGTTAAGACATAGGGAACATGAAATATGCTTGAAAACATCTCGGATGTCGGTTCCTTTGGCCGTACGGTTACGATGTTCGGTTAATTACGACGGAAGTCGTAACGGACGCAAAAACGGTCCAAAATGCGCGACGAATGGAATTTTGACAAGCCAAACACTAAAGCATAATATTATAATTCTTACATAAATTTTTGGATGTCCGGATGTATTCAGGACGTAAGTTATGCGCGAAAGTGCAAACTTTTGCACCTTTTGACACTTTTAGTCCTTGAATGAGCCAAAAGTTTATTTTAGCACACCGAACCCCTAAAAGCCCATTTCTAAGCGATGTAAAGGGTATTTATGGTATGTTTAACTTATGGTCATGTTCCAGAATGTCTGTTACAGTTCAAATCGGCATACTTTCACAGTGTGTCGAATTTAGTCCCCGTTGTGTATTAAGGCCATTTCCGACATGTTTAAGGCTCGTTTAGTCAACTTTAAGGCCCTAAAATGATGTCTACACATTGTGGACATGAAACATGCTCAAAAATATCCTGGATGTTGGTTCGTTTGGTCGTACGATCGCGATGTTCGCTTAATTACGACGACATGCGCATAAGCGCGAAAAACGATCCAAATTGCGCGACGAAAGGATTTTTCTCTTGCCAAACACTAAAATAAAATATTTTAGTGCTTACATAAATTTTTGAATGTCCGGATGTATTCAGAACATAAGTTATGCGCAAAAGTGCAAACTTGTGCACTTTTTGACGCTTTCAGTCCCTGAATGACCCTAAAGTTTATTTTAGCACACCGAACCCGTCAAAGCCTATTTCTAAGCTATGTAAAGGATATTTATGGTATGTTTAACTCATGGCCATGTTCCGGAATGTCTGTTACAGTTCAAATCATCATACTTTCGCAGTTTGTCGAATTTAGTCCCTGTAAGCGATTAAACTTGATTTTGCCATACCAAAGCCTTCAAAAGTTATTTCTAAGTTATGTAAAGGTTATTTAAGGTATGTGAAGCCTATTTCACTATTCCGGAGTGTTTGTTGCATTAAACTGGTTATATTTACGCATCAGTGTGCGTATAACCTTCCAGAAAGCGATTTAGAGCCCGAAATCGAACAAGAATTGATATGTGCAAATGATACACATATTTGTACAAATCACAAGTATGAAATACAATATTTCATTGGTTTGGTATTTGTTTGATGGTCGCAGTGACCCAGGTGTCACAGTCTCCCCTACTTTAGGAAATTTCGTCCCGAAATTTATTCAGAGGAAACTTGTGAGAGCTTGAAACATGAAGTTGAAAAGATCAAAAAACACTGGTTAGAGTCCTAAACTTCTAGTAACTTTACAATAAGATCATGCTTGCAATGTGAGAGGGACACTTATATACAAGTATATAAAGCGTCATTGGTGCGTCCACTGTACCTCTATTACATTGCTCACATTTCATTATGGTTGTCACTATCGGTTCTTACACATAATAAGTCTTACTGTGGTTTCCGTGCACTGAACTTCGTAATTATGTATGCATCCATAATTACATAATTCCTTGCATAGTCACGTAGTGCATCTTAAAATGTGTAGGGGAAGAAAACAAATGAACGAGCCTGTGATGATTGTGACTAGACCACCATAGGGTCCCTTTTATTAAATCAATAAATGATTTTAATAGACAACCAAGGAGTCTTTTCAGCTTATATCATCACATGTCATTCTTAACCAGATTTTTGAATCGATCTTTTTGACTAGACCACTAAAAGGGTCTCTTATGAAACATGGAATGGTACTATATAACCCAAGGGTCTTAACTATTACATAGAAGCCCAATAAGGATTTAAGGTAGTACCTTTTTGAATATCCTCTACGAATCCCTCATATGAAGATATGAAAGATTCTACGAGGATTGGAATAATGAAAATCGAGAGTATACAGAAACACAAAATGCATAAAAGAAAACACAAGATGCATAAACACATAGTCATATACCCACAAAATTGTTTGTTAATTTGTTCTGCTAAATGTTCGCATGTATTCAAAGCACACCAGGTATCCAATCAGTGGATTTTTATTGGTGCTTTAAATATTTCTAAGAATCTAACTATCAAGATAGAAAGATCTTTTAAAGAGGAAATTCAATTTCGATTATAAGGAACCAAAATGTTCAAATTAAGGTACACAAGGAATCCAATTAAGGACTCTAATTTGAATGATAATCATCCACAAGGGTCTAATGTGAAGATAAAAGATCCCATGTGGATTTTAGAAGTTGTAGATGTTTTGAAACCTTGCACTTGATGTGCTTAGGTCAAAACATGAAGTAAAATGCTTATGAAGTTGAGATGCCAGATATGCCAAGGCGACATATGAAGCGGAATTTGAAAGTTAAGTCAATGTATGAAGAAAATATTTTTGAAAACTATGCATGGGGTTCTTAAAAAAAATGTGTTCAATGTTTTTGAAACCTTATGCATAATACTTTTGAAATCATAAAGTAGGTGTACTAGGTAGGTATGTTTATAAAAATGTTTTAAAATCATGCGAGATGAAATTTTTTGAAATTATGTATGAGGTTTCTGAAAATATGAAAAATGCTTTTCGAAAATTATGCACTTGATAAGAAGATGTAATGTGTTAATATTGTTTTCAGACTATATGAAACATTTTGAAATCATGAAGGTTGTTTTTGAAAACATAGCCAATGCATTCGAAAAATTGTTTCAAACTATATGAAATGTTTTGAGATCATGAAGATTGTTTTTGTAATACTTATAATATGTATATTGAAAAAAAAATCAAAACGTAATGGGTATGAGATTTGAAAATACCCTTAGTTATCTAACCAAGGATTCAAAGGCACAGATGTGTAAAAGCACGATCATTCATAATGTCACTTTATTTTCTGTACTTTGTTTCTTAGAGTGAAACGAGTACTTAAAATTTTCGAGGAAATCATGAGCGATCATTTGAAAGAGAGAATCACAAGAGTAGTTTGTAAGGAACATAGTTCCTTAATACAGGTATTATAGAGAATTTCCATTTACTCATGTAACTACACTTGTATATCAAAATTGTGAACAATTTATTTATAAACAAAACAGATTGTTTCACATTACAAGAAATAGAAGAAACAAAAGCATAAGACAACAACATCTTCTAATCAGCCAACTGTTCATCTGTGGGTTGGATTTGCCTTAGCAAGCTTCGGGCATTTATTCACGAAAGTTGTAGCACGATCCAGGCTGAAACCGAGCTTGAGCAGGATTGGCTTGTGGTTGATTTGGACCACCTTGGTTCGGGTTACATCGACAAGCACTTGCCAGGTGACCAATTCGCCCACATGATACACACAGACGACATTGTAAGTGAGCTTGGTGATGCCCATTACATTTGTCGCATATTGGTGCCGTTCCCTTGTATTGCTTCTTAGCAGGTGGTGTTGCCACCCGGATAGGTCCTGCTTGATTTGGTACAGCTGCAGTTGAGCAAACCCTTGATGTATGACCTATAAGTCCATAAATCTGGCATTTGCGGCACTTCACGCTAGCATGATGATGAAGGCTACATTGGTTGCACAAGGGTGCAGTTCCGTTGTATGGCTTCCTGGCTGGGGGTGCTGTCACTTGGCTAGGTCCCGCTTGATTAGGTGTAACTGCTGCGGGTTTCCTTGAAGCCTTACGCTTCCTTGATTTTGGTGCTGGCTTAACTTCTGCTTCTTTTGGTGGCTCTTGAGTGGCTTCATTATTGAGATGAGAGGCTTCATTGTTGAGACGAGACATGGCAATGCCTAAATCCACAGTCTTCAGAATCACTTCGCCTATTTGCTGGGCAAATTTGGCTGTTTGCTCGGACATTTGACCGTTGCTGAGAGGAAGAGATATTCTAGAAAAAAATGAAAGACATAGGAAGAAACAAGTGAAAGGTTATCAGACAATCAAAACATAATGGCAATGCATAAAAATTGTGATCATTTGTTTGTTACCTAAGGCAAACAAATGAGACGGTGACAAATCAAAGTAAATGGGTCATATTAATGTATCACTGAAGACATGCTCGCCTATAAGTGAACACTCACCCCAAGAGTTCCCAGGTAAGAGTGACTGGTCCGATACTGCGGATTTGTATGAACACTCTAGCCTTTGACAGAAAACTCAGGGTACAGGCATTCACTCTTCCAGTTTGCACGTGTTCACATTATAAGACCCAAACTTTGACGAGATTTGAAAACTTAGAGGGTTCAAAACCTAGTAATTAATCATCCTAGAACAGATGATTGCTTTTCAAAGCGGTTTTGAAATTTATGTTCTTGTTGTGGTCGTCGCCTAAGGATAGGTGACGGTATTGTTTTATGACTAAACGCAAGTAAACTCGCGTTAGGGTCCTAGGAAGGTTATAGACTAGGTCAAAGTATTAATAATAACCTAATTCCCTATAACCATGAGCTCTGATACCAACTTTTCTGTCACACCCCGACCACGTAAAACAACAAAACGTGGCGGAAACGTCGGGGAGTGTTATAACAGAATCATTGTTTCATAACACATGGAAATTAAAATATTGTTTTATTGATTAAAAGAGTTACAATGTCTTGACAATCAAAGAAACATAACATAAATAACTAGTCTTGCATCTTTTATTGTCGCTAAGGCCCAAGTCCACCTAAGTGTATCTTGATAAATCCTATGCATCATATCCTGAAACACATGTGAAAATAGGTACGCTAGCATAAAAATGCCTGTGAGATACATAGGTTTTGTGAAAATAGAATTCATGACTTATGTTTAAGAAAATGCTTAGTCATGAACTTTGTAATTTGCTTTGTCTTGTAAATCATTTGAAAAGTGATAAATAAACCAAATGATATATATATATGTATAAAAGAATAATACATGGTTAAGTAAATAACCAATTAAAATGAGTTTGTATTAGATAAGTTGTTTGTGAAAACAATGTATTGTGAAAAGTATGTTATTTGTATAAAATGTTATATGTCTAAATCGAAATGATTCAAATAACGCTACAATATGTAATACCAAACAAGCACTTATATATAGGAAGTACCAGCGGCGTATCCACCATGCTTGTATCATATTACACACGCCTCATTACTTAAATCACTTACTCAAACCAAACCATCAAAGTAGAATGTTTATGTATAATCAAATGTCAAAATGTTTGTGTGAAAACCATGTCAAATGTCTATGTCTAATGTAAATCATGCATTTTATATATCAATGTCAAAATGTTTATGTCTAATGCATATCATGTAATGTGTATCCAAAGTATCATGTACGGTAAGTGAAATATATCAACTAAACCATATGTAAAATGCACAAAAACAAGGTATTGAAGTAAAACATGGTTTAAATCAAAGTTATGTTTTGTGGAACAAATGCATGCTATACTGATACAAACATCTATGCGGTATTGTGAAAATTCATACATCCAAGCCTTGTGACTGTAGAATAAACCCTAGCACAAAGTCTAAGGTCCACCTAGAAATGTAGTCGGATTCGGTCATTCCTTCCAATCCAAACAAACCCGGGATTTCAGGAATGGGAGTTGTCAATTCCTATGGTACCACTACCTACTACCGAGCGGCATGATCGGTGTTAATGAATGTACATTGTCCCATTTAAAAAAAACCAAATGTCATACCAAAATGTAAGCATGTGATGAATAATAAATGTACTAAGTATGCACACAATGGACATACATAGCATAGAATGTAATGTAAAACAATGTACTAAGTATGCACACAATGGGTGTACATAGCATGAAATGTAATGTAAAACAATGTACTAAGTATGCACACAATGGGCGTACATAGCATGAAATGTAATGTAAAACAATGTACTAAGTATGCACACAATGGACATACATAGCATGAAATGTAATGTAAAACAATGTACTAATAGTGTACTAATGAACATAGTAAGCATATGATATGAAAACATGGAAAAGCATAAAAGTAACAAGTAGGCACATGTGTTTCACCCCAAAACAGTTTGAAAATGGTAAAAGAGGGGTCTATGTACTCACTTGAGATTGCTCAGAAGTCCTAAGATAAACACCAAGCAATGCTAGAGATCATGGAATCAAACGGCACCTAATATAGGTAACTATGTTAATGAACCGGACCTATATCGGAGGATCGGATAGAATGAGGGCTCGTAAACCAAATGAGTATGGGAACTCATGTAGTATGGTTTAACAAAGCCTACATACTAAATGAAACCTAACCTAAGTGCTTACGACCCATTACGACCCGTTTAGGTAGCTTATGCTACTTTAACGCGTCGTTCGCGTAAAATGCGTTCGGACTGCCTAACTAGTCCTATGACAAGTAAAATATGCCTTAACATGTCTAATATTGTTGCCCAATCAGTTTAGATGTCAAAAGTTATGTTACATATGCTTAAAATGAATTTTGGCGTAAAAGGGGCATTTTGGTAATTTACCTAAGGCATATAAACTACCTATCATACAACTACTTAAATGAAGCAACCATAAGGTATAACCTCGGAAGGTTATTCCCTATATACTATGGTCACCTAATGTGTTTGGTCGGATCCTAATGATCGACCAAACGGGTCGGGTTCGAAAGTATAAGCGATTGTTTAGATCGCTTACGACCCTATATAAGCACTAAACTAAAAGTGACAAGCTAAGCATGTTAAAACATGCTTAACTAAGTTTAGAAAACAGGTTTGGTATCAAAACAAACGGTTTTGATACCCAAGAGTAGTTTGGTTACAAAATACGCATGAATGCGCATTTTGGCCGAAACTACGACTCGTCACTGGGCCTAGATAACGTGGTAATCAGTAGGTATAGTCACTAGGGACTATGACAATCGTGATTACGCTCACGTTATGAAGTTCAAACGAACTTCGCTGCCACACCCCGACCACGTAGAACATCAAATCGTGGCGGAAACGTCGGGGAGTGTTGTAACAGAATCATTGTTTCATAACACATGGGAATTGAAATATTGTTTTATTGATTAAAAGAGTTACAATGTCTTGACAATCAAAGAAATACATAACATAAATAACTAGTCTTGCATCTTTTATTGTCGCTAAGACCCAAGTCCGCCTAAGTGTAACTTGATAAATCCTATGCATCATATCCTGAAACACATGTGAAAATAGGTTCGTCAGCATAAAAATGCCTGTGAGATACATAGGTTTTGTGAAAATAGAATTCATGACTTATGTTTAAGAAAATGTTTAGTCATGAACCTTGTAATTTGCTTTGTTTTGTAAATCATTTGAAAAGTGATAAATAAACCCGATGATATATATGTATAAATGAATAATACATGGTTAAGTAAATAACCAAGTAAAATGAGTTTATATCGGATAAGTTGTTTGTAAAACAATGTATTGTGAAAAGTATGTTATTTGTGTAAAATGATATATGTCTAAATTGAAATGATTCAAATAACGCTACGATATGTAATACCATACAAGCACTTATATATAGGAAGTACCAGCGGCGTATCCACCATGCTTGTATCATATTACACACGCCTCGTTACTTAAATCACTTACTCAAACCAAACCACCAAACTAAAATGTTTATGTATAATCAAATGTCAAAATGTTTGTGTGAAAACCATGTCTAATGTAAATCATGAATTGTGTATATCAATGTCAAAATGTTTATGTATGGTAAGTGAAATATATCAACTAAACCATGTGTAAAATGCACAAAAACAAGGTATTGAAGTAAAACATGGTTTAAATCAAAGTTATGTTTTATGTAATAAATGAACGCTATACTAATATAAACATCTATGCGGTATTGTGAAAATGCATACATCCAATCCTTGTGACTGTGGTGATAAACCCCTAAACGAATTTAAAGGTCTATCTTGTTGTTATGTTTATCGAATTCGGTCATTCCTTCCACCCAAACAAACCTAGGGTTCAGGAACGGGAGTTGTCAAGTCCTATGGTACCATTACCTACTAATGAGCGGCGTAGCTAGTGTTAATGAATGTATATTGTCTCATTTGAACAAACCAAATGTCATACCAAAATGTATAACAAATGTACTAAGTATGCAACAAAGGACATACATAGCATAAAATGTAATGTAAAACAATGTACTAAGTATGCACACAATGGGCATACATAGCATAAAATGTAATGTAAAACAATGTACTAAGTACGCAAACAATGGCCATACATAGCATAAAATGTAATGTAAAACAATGTACTAAGTACGCACACAATGGGCATACATAGCATAAAATGTAATGTAAAACAATGTACTAAGTACGCACACAATAGGCATACATAGCATAAAATGTAATGTAAAACGATGTACTAAGTATGCACACAATGGGCATACATAGCATAAAATGTAATGTAAAACAATGTACTAAGTATGCACACAATGGGCATACATAGCATAAAACACAATGAAATCATGTACTATAAATGTACTAATGAACATAGCAAGTATATGATGTGAAAACAGGAAAGCATGAAAGTAACAAGTAGGCACATGTGTTTCACCCCAAAATGTTTGGAAAACAGTAAAAGAGGGGTCTATGTACTCACTTGAGATTGCTTAGTAGTCCTTGAGTAACAACCAAACAATGCTAGAGATCACGGAAATCAAACGGCACCTAATATAGGTAACTATGTTAATATACCGGACCTAAATCGGAGGATTTGATACAATGAGGGTTCGTAAACCAAACGAGTATGGAGACTCGTGTAATATGGTTTAAGAAAACCCACATACTAAATGAAACCTAACCTAAGTGCTTACGACCCTTTACGACCCGTTTAGGTAGCTTATGCTACTTTAACGCGTCGTTCGCGTAAAACGGTTTGGAATGCCTAACTAGTCCTATGATAAGTAAAATATGCCTTAACATGTCTAATATTGTTTGCCAAATCAGTTTAGATGTTAAAAGTTATGTTACATATGCTTAAAATGAATTTTGGCGTAAAAAGGGCATTTTGGTAATTTACCTAAGGCATATAAACTACCTATCATACAACTACTTAAACGAAGCGACCATAAGGTATAACCTCGGAAGGTTATTCCCTATATACTATGGTCACCTAATGTGTTTGGTCGGATCCTAATGATCGACCAAACGGGTCGGGTTCGAAAGTATAAGCGATTGTCTAGATCGCTTACCTTACGACCCTATATAAGCACTAAACTAAAAGTGACGAGCTAAGCATGTTAAAACATGCTTAACTAAGTTTAGAAAACAGGTTTGGTATCAAAACAAACGGTTTTGATACCTAAATGTAGTTTGGTTACAAAATACGCAATAACACGTATTTTGGCCGAAACTACGACTCGTCACCGAGCCTAAATAACGTGGTAATCAGTAGGTATAGTCGCTAGGGACTATAACCATCGTGATCACGCTCACGTTATGAAGTTCAAATGAACTTCGCATTGACCATAAACTGGTCAATGCAAAAAGTCAAACAAAGTTTGACTTTTTAACGCTAAACGAATAAAAGAACGAAGGAACACTTACAAAGGGTCCCCGCTAGTAAAACTTGATCGAATAGCTCAGGTATGAAGCAATCACTTCAACTTTGAGATTTGAGATCAGATTTGTGGGTTTTGGGGTTGAGATGGGTTGGGTATTTATAGTAATTGGACAACCGTTAGGATCGTTTATCAAATAACGTGATCGAATCTCATCCGTACATGTGTTGGAATGTTATGGTAACTCATTTTGCCCCCACCACCAGAGATTGACATGTGGCATTGGCCTTTGGGGTGTATAAGGGCTGTTAACAGCTGTTAAACAACTTTTTCTGATCTGAAAGGGCCTCGCGTGACGCCAAGGGGGCTAGGTGTCACGCTAAGGTCCTTCTGATCAGCAACAGTTTCCAAAGTTTCCATTTCAGTCCCCGTTGTGTATTAAGGCCATTTCCGACATGTTTAAGGCTCGTTAAGTCAACTTTAAGGCCCTAAAATGATGCCTACACATTGTGGACATGAAACATGCTCAAAAATATCCCGGATGTTGGTTCGTTTGGTCGTACGATCGCGATGTTCGCTTAATTACGACGACATGCGCACAAGCGCGAAAAACGATCCAAATTGCGCGATGAAAGGATTTTTCTCTTGCCAAACACTAAAATAAAATATTTTAGTGCTTACATAAATTTTTGGATGTCCGGATGTATTCAGAACATAAGTTATGCGCAAAAGTGCAAACTTGTGCACTTTTTGACGCTTTCAGTCCCTGAATGACCCTAAAGTTTATTTTAGCACACCGAACCCGTCAAAGCCTATTTCTAACTTATGTAAAGGATATTTACGGTATGTTTAACTCATGGCCATGTTCCGGAATGTCTGTTATAGTTCAAATCGTCATACTTTCGCAGTTTGTTGAATTTAGTCCCTGTAAGCGATTAAACTTGATTTTGCCATACCAAAGCCTTCGAAACTTATTTCTAACTTATGTAAAGGTTATTTAAGGTATGTGAAGCCTATTTAACTATTCTTGAGTGTTCGTTGCATTAAACTGGTTATATTTACGCATCAGTGCGCGTATAACCTTCCAGAAAGCGATTTAGAGCCCGAAATCGAACAAGAATTGATATGTGCAAATGATACACATATTTGAACGAATCCCAAGTATGAAATACAATATTTCATTGGTATTTGTTTGATGGTCGCAGTGACCCAGGTGTCACATTCGCATTGACCATAAACTGGTCAATGCAGAAAGTCAAACAAAGTTTGACTTTCAGACTCGAAAAGCGATAAAAGAGCGAAGGAACACTTACAAAGGGTCCCCGAAAGCTAATCTTGATCCAAGTAGCTCAGGTATGAAGCAATGGCTTCAACTTAGAGCTTTTAGATCAGATTTTGTTTGTTTTGAGTTGAATGGGGTTGGGTATTTATAGTATTTGGACAACCGTTAGGATCGTTTATCGAATACCGTGCTCGAATCTCATCCGTACATGTGTTGGAATGTTATGGTAACTCAATTTACCCCCACCACCAGAGATTGACATGTGGCATTGGCCTTTGGAGTGTTGAAAAGCTGTTAACAGCAGTCAAAACGAGTTTCTGCATCTGACCCCTGCTTACGGACCATAAGGGTGATGGCTTACGGTCCGTAAGCCATCAACTTTGGTAGAATTACACTTTTGGTCCCCGCACCTTGTTTCGTTGCGTAATGGCACTTCTAACACCCGTCAAACCCAATTTCAAGCCCCACAATGATGTTAAGACATAGGGAACATGAAATATGCTTGAAAACATCTCGGATGTCGCTTCGTTTGGCCGTACGGTTACGATGTTCGGTTAATTACGACGGAAGTCGTAACGGACGCAAAAACGGTCCAAAATGCGCGACGAATGGAATTTTGACAAGCCAAACACTAAAGCATAATATTATAATGCTTACATAAATTTTTGGATATCCAGATGTATTCAGAACGTAAGTTATGCGCGAAAGTGCAAACTTTTGCACCTTTTGACACTTTTAGTCCTTGAATGAGCCAAAAGTTTATTTTAGCACACCGAACCCCTCAAAGCCCATTTCTAAGTGATGTAAAGGGTATTTATGGTATGTTTAACTTATGGTCATGTTCCGAAATGTCTGTTACAGTTCAAATCGACATACTTTAGCAGTGTGTCAAATTTAGTCCCTGTAAGTGATTAAACTTGATTTTGTCATACCAAAGCCTTCAAAACTTATTTCTAAGTTATGTAAAGGTTATTTAAGGTATGTGAAGCCTATTTCACTATTCCGGAGTGTTCGTTGCATTAAACTGGTTATATTTACGCATCAGTGCGCGTATAACCTTCCAGAAAGCGATTTAGAGCCCGAAATCGAACAAGAATTGATATGTGCAAATGATACACATATTTGTACAAATCCCAAGTATGAAATACAATATTTCATTGGTTTGGTATTTGTTTGATGGTCGCAGTGACCCAGGTGTCACATGACTTTACCTGAAAACAATGACCTATCTGAAGGAAGAAATACGAGGATGAAACGAACTGTGCGGACTGTGCAAGGAGTTACGTAATTATGGATGCATACATAATTATGGAACTCGGTGCACAGAAATCACAACAAGTCTTGTCACGTATAGATTCCCTTAGTGTAAGAAAAGGTCAAACGTGAACACTAGCCTATTAAATACTCTGCTAGAGTAATAATTATTTGATGTCACTTATGTGGTATATGCCTGTGTATATATATACTACTACTGTCCAGTATGACGATATCAAACAAATGCCTAAACCTATTGTGTGGTGTTCTTTCAGAACATGGCAATTAGGAGAATTGTGAACAATCGAGATACGGATCAACCTCCTCCTCCCCCACTGCCAAAGACTGCTGACGAGCTGAACGCTCTACTGGAGGAAAGGATCTCCGCAGCTATCGCCCAGTACGAGGCAAACCGAACCCAAGACAGTGGCGGACCAAGCAACGCTAGACGAAATAGGAATGGAGATTCGTCTAGAGGCAAAGCAGCTCAGGGCTGCACTTTCAAGCAGTTTTTCGACTGCAAACCAATGAACTACGACAGCACAGGAGGTGCAGTAGTGTTTGTACGTTGGACGGAGAAAACTGAAGCCACTATCCGTAGCAAGTGCACCGCGGATCAGCAAGTCACCTTTGCTACTGGGTTGTTTGTTGATGAAGCTCTGACTTGGTGGAACTTGCAAGCCCAAACCCTGGGTGATGATGCCGCTTATAGCCTAACTTGGGATGAACTAAAGGAAAGAATGAGAGAGAAGTATTGCTCTGGTGCTGAACTCCAAAGGTTGGAGACCGAGTTCTGGCATTTGACCATGGAAGGTGCTGACATTACTGGGTATACTCGAAGGTTCCACGATCTGTCCAGAGTGATTCCCTACATGGTAACTCCTGAATTTAAGCGCGTTGAACGCTACATTTGGGGATTGGCCTCAGAATTTCGCGACATGGTAACTTCGGCCAAATCTCTAACAATCACTGAGGCTGTAATTCTGGCTGTCAGCCTTACTGAAGATTGTGTTCGTATGAAGAAGTTATCGCTGAACCCAACAGAAAAGACCGAGACGCATGCTGAGTCATCCGGTGACAAGAAGAGAAAGCATTCGAATCTTAATCAAGCAATCGCAGCAACAACAAAGGTTCATACAACAAGAAGCGTGACACTAACCCATCTAAGGAGGCAAAAACCTTTGCAGCGGCAAATGATACTGCAGCCAGAGGATACCAAGGCACCCTGCCTAAATGCCAAAAATGTAAGTATCATCATGAAGTTGCTTGTCGCATTCCAAGGTGCGACAAATGTGGTAGATTGGGTCATCAAACAGAAGACTGTTAGGGTAAAGGAAAGAACAGGAATGGAAACCGCAACGATGCTGGAACTGGAAACAATGGTGGAAATGGAAATGGTACTGGCAACAGGAATGGCAACGGAAATGGGAAGAACCGAGGATGCTTCAGTTGTGGAAGCAATGCTCATTTCATAAAAGACTACCCAAGGGGAAACAATGCTCAGGCTCGAGCATTTGTGATTGGAGCAAAGAACGCACGAGAGGACCCTAATGTGGTAACCGGTACGTTTCTCGTTAACAATCACTTTGCATCCATATTATTTGACACTGGTTCCGACTATAGTTTCATGTCTGTGGAATTTAAATGTATGCTTGGAATAGAATCTAGTAGATTAGATATTCCTTATTCCATAGAGCTAGCCAATGGTAAACTTGTTGAATCGGGCGAAGTTGTTAGAGGCTGCTCATTAGAGCTCGGTGAACGAAGATTTAACATCGATCTTTTACCTATCCAATTGGGTAGCTTCGATGTAGTGGTCGGAATGGACTGGTTGTCCAAAAACAAAGCTGAAGTTATTTGTCACGAGAAAATCATTCGCATCCCTTTGGCGAATGACGAAACTCTCATCGTACATGGAGAAAAATGAGACGTTCCTCTGCAAATCATCAGTTGTATGAAGGCACAGAAGTGCTTAAGGAAAGGATGTGTTGCTTTCCTAGCACACAGTGTAGATAAGAAGGCTGTGGAGCTGAAACTCGAAGATATTCCTATGGTGAAAGAATTCCCTGATGTTTTTCCCGAGGATCTGCCAGGACTACCTCAGCAACGACAAGTCGAATTCCGTATAGACTTGGTTCCAGGAGCCGCTCCTGTAGCCAAGGCACCCTATCGGCTTGCACCATCCGAAATGCAAGAATTATCTACACAACTCCATGAGTTGTTGGATAAAGGATTCATAAGGCCAAGCTTCTCACCTTGGGGAGCTCCTGTATTGTTCGTAAAGAAGAAGGATGGAACTCAGCGGATGTGTATCGATTACAGAGAATTGAACAAGCTCACAATCAAGAATCGGTATCCTTTACCAAGGATTGATGACTTATTTGATCAGTTGAAAGGATCAAGCTACTATTCCAAGATCGATCTTCGATCTGGATACCATCAGTTAATAATTCAAGAGGAAAGCATACCAAAGACTGCATTCAGAACACGCTATGGGCATTACGAATTCCTGGTGATGCCATTTGGGCTGACGAACACGCCAGCGGTTGTCACACCCCGACCACGTGGAACATACAAAACGTGGCGGAAACATCGGGGAGTGTTGTAACAGAATTAATTGTTTCAAATCCATGGCAATTGAAGTTTCGTTTTATTGATTAAAGGTGTTACAATGTCTTAACAAACAAAGAAATACAACATAATTAACTAGTCTTGCATATTTTATTGTCACTAAAGCCCAAGTCTGCCTATGTGTATCTTGATCATCTTATGCAACAGCTCCTGAAAAACACATGTGAAAATAGGTACGTCAGCATAAAAATGCCTGTGAGATACATAGGTTTTGTGAAAATAGGTTCCATGACTTATGTTTGAGAAAATGTTTAGTCATGAACCTTGTTATTTGCTTTGTTTTGTAAATCATTTGAAAAACAATGAGTTCAGATGATATGTATAAATAAGTGAATAATGTATGGTTAAATGAATAACCATAGTAAAATGGATTTGTATAAGATAAGTTGTTTGTAAAACAATGTCTTGTGAAAAGTATGTTATTTGTATAAAATGTTATATGTCTCAAACTGAAATGATTCAAATAACGCTACGATATGTAATACCATACAAACACTTATATATAGGAAGTACCAGCGGCGTATCCACCATGCTTGTATCATATTACACACGCATCGTTACTTAATCACTTAATCAAACCAAACTAACCAATGTAAGAAGTCTATGTTTAAATCAATTGTCAAATGTATTGGGTAATATGTCAAAGTGTTCATGTCAAGATGTAAATCATATCAAAATGTCTATGTCAAATATCCATGTCAAATGTCTATGTCAAATATCCATGTCAAATGTCTATGTCAAAATGTCATGTATGGCAAGTGAAATGTCTCAACTAAACCATATGCACAAAACAAAGTATTGAAGTAAAACTTGGTTTAAATCAAAGTTATGTTTTGTGGGAAATGCATGATCAAATGTCAATCATGTTAAAATGTCTATGCCGAAATGTCTATGTCGAATGTCTATGTCAAAATGTCATGTAAAACGATGTACTAAGTAATGCACACAATTGGGCACACCTAGCATGAAATGTCATAAAATCATGTACTATAATGTACTAACGAACATAGCAGTATATGATGTTAAAACAGGAAAGCATGAAAGTAACAAGTAGGCACATGTGTTCCACCCCAAAACAGTTTAGAAAACAGTAAAAGAGGGGTCTATGTACTCACCTGAGATTGCTCAGTAGTCCTTGAGTAACAACTAAACAATGCTAGAGATCGCGGATATCAAACGGCACCTAGTATAGGTAACTATGTTAATAAACCGGACCTAGATCGGAAGATTGGGTAGCATTAGGGTTTGTAAACCAAACGAGTGTAGAGACTCGTGTCATTTGGTTAAACAAAGCCTACATACTAAATGAAACTTAACCTGAGTGATTTCGACCCATTACGACCCGTTTAGGTAGCTTATGCTACTTTAACGCGTCGTTCGCGTGAAACGCGTTCGGACCGCCTAACTAGTCCTATGACAAGTGTTATATGCCTAAACATGTTACATAATCAGTTATGTGACAAAAGTTTAGGTTACATATGCTTAATTACCAATTATACATGAAAAGGGTATTCTGGTAATTTACCTAAGGCATATAAACTACCTATCATACAACTACTTAAACGATGTGACCATAGGGTATAACCTCGGAAGGTTATTCCCTACCTACTATGATCACCTAATGTGTTTGGTCGGATCCTAATGATCGACCAAATGGGTCGGGTTCGAAGGTATAGGCGATTTATTAGATCGCCTACCCTACGACCCTAGACAACGTGGTAATCAGTAGGCATAGTCCCAAGGGACTATGACCAACGTGATTACACTCACGTTGCGAAGTTCAAACGAACTTCGCATTGACCATTACTGGTCAACGCTGAAAGTCAAACAAAGTTTGACTTTCTGACTCGAAAAGCAATAAAATAAGGAAAAGAACGAAAGAATACTTACGAAGGGTCCCCGAATGCTAAACTCGATTCAAAAATCTCAGGTATGAAACAAATGTTTCAACTTAGAGTTTCTCAAATCAAGTTTCTAGTGATTTTAGCAATGGGGGGTATGGGGTATTTATAGGAATACCCGAACCGTTAAGATCGTTTCATGGAAAACGTGCCTTAATCCCATCCGTACATGTGTTGAAAAGTTATGGTGTTTAGGTGTTTAAATTCCATCCATACATGTGTTGCAAAGTTATGGTGTTTAGGTGTTTAAATTCCATCCATACATGTGTTGCAAAGTTATGGTACCAAAATTCCATCCTTATCCGCTGACTAAGCAAGTTTAGAATGTGTGGTTGTGAATTAAACAACGGCTAATACATCGAATCTGGTCCCGAATGCGAAAAACGATCCAAATGACGTGACGAATGGATTTTTCTTATGGCGAACACTAAAATAAAATATTTTAGTGCTTACATAAATTTTTGGAAGTCCGGATGTATTCAGAACGTAAGTTATGCGTAAAAAATGCAAACTTGTGCACTTTTTGACGCTTTTAGTCCCTGAATGACACAAAAGTTTATTTTAGCATACCGAACACCTCAAAGCCTATTTCTAAGCTATGTAAAGGATATTTATGGTATGTTTAACTTATGGTCATGTTCCGGAATGTCTGTTACAGTTCAAATTGACATACTTTCGCAGTTTGTCAACTTTAGTCCCTGTAAGCGATTAAACTTTGATTTCACCACACCAAACCTTCCAAAACTTATATATAAGTTATGTAAAGGTTATTTAAGGTATGTTAAGCCTATTTCACTATTCCGGAGTGTTCGTTGGATTAAACTGGTTATATTTACGCATCAGTGCGCGTATAACCTTCCAGAAAGCGATTTAGAGCTTGAAATCGGACAAGAGTTGATATGTGCAAAAGATACACATATTTATACAAGTCCAAAGTATGAAATACAATATTTCATTGGTTTGGCATTTGTTTGATGGTTGAAATGACACTGGTGTTACAGTCTCCCCTACTTTAGGAAATTTCGTCCCGAAATTAATTCGTAGGAGTCTATCTGTGACTTTGTGTTAAATAACCATCAAAGATGAACAAGACGTAATCCTGTAATTTCTCTTTAACGAACATTTTTCAGAAATGAAAAATGAACCGAGTTATTTTCAACAGGCATTCTTTAGAAACAAAAATGAACAGAATAGTCATTTTCCACAACATCTTCAGAAACAAAAATGAACAGAATAGTCATTTTACATCTTCAGAAACAAAATGAACAGAATAGTCATTTTACATCTTTAGAAACAAAAATGAACAGAATAGTCATTTTACATCTTCAGAAACAAAAATGAACAGAATAGTCATTTTACATCTTCAGAAACAAAAATGAACGGTATAGTCATTTTACATCCTCAGAAACAAAAATGAACAGAATAGTCATTTTACATCTTTAGAAACAAAAATGAACAGAATAGTCATTTTACATCTTCAGAAACAAAAATGAACAGAATAGTCATTTTACATCTTCAGAAACAAAAATGAACAGAATAGTCATTTTACATCTTTAGAAACAAAAATGAACAGAATAGTCATTTTACATCTTCAGAAACAAAAATGAACGGAATAGACTCTAGACACATGACAAAATTCGCTGTGGTTTCTGTGCACTGAATTCCATAATTATGTATGCATCCATAATTACGCAATTCCTTGCATAGTCCGCACAATTTGTCTGAAATGTGAAAGGGAGGAAAAATCAAACCTGATGATGAGTGTGACTAAACTACCATAGGGTCCTTTTAATTAGATCGACAAAGGATCCTTTTTAAATTAGGCCACCAAGGAGTCCTTTCAGCTATATCATCACATGATATTCCTAACCAGATTTTTGGATCAATCTGTTTACCTAGACCACTCAGGGGTCTAATTATGGAATAGTACAATATAATCCAAGGATCTTCACTATTACGTAAAAGCCCATTGAGGATTTAATATAGTACCTTTGGATATCCTACTATGAATTTCCTTATACAAAGATATGGAAGATTCTACGAGGATTTGGATGACAAGAATTTGGATCACACAAAAACATAAAAGGGAACACATAAACACATAATCACATAGTTGTTTAACTTGGTTATTAATTTTTTATCTTTGGACGCGGATACTTAAAGCACACCAGGAATCCAATTCGTGGATTTCATTTGGCACTTTAATCATTTCAAGAATCTATCTATGAAGATAGGAAAATCTTAATAGGAATTCGGCTTTGTCCTTATTGAATTGTGATGTACGTATTGAATCATACAAGGAATTCAATTAAGGATTCCGATGAATGATACCCATCCACAAGGATCTAATTATGAGGATAGAAAGATCCTACATGGATTTTGGAATTTGTGTAACGAGAGGTGTTCCGACACCTTGCACTAGGCGTGCTTAATTCGATACACAAGGTAGAAAGTTCATGAGGTTGAGGCGCCAAATATGTCAAGCGACATATGAAGCAGAGTTTGAAGGTTGAGCAGCAGCAGGATTTGCAACAGCTTTGCTCTGGATTGCAAAGCGGCACATGTTAACCAAATGTCTCCATCGTCCACCGTGGGTACATTTGAAACAGGGTATTTGGTTTGGATGATGACAGTTGCATTGATTGCACCAAGGAGCAGTTCCCTTACGGCTTCATCCCTGAGGCGAGTCATGGTGATAGCTAAGTCAACGGTCCTCTGGAGTACGACGCCTATTCGCTGGGTAATTGCAGCACCTGGTTCGGACATTGTTGTTGCGATGAAGAGGCACCATGAAGAAAATAGAAGACATGGGAGGAAACAAGGGAAAGATAGTCGAGAGAAAATGACAACGTATGAAGATTGTGACCATTTGTTTGTTACCAAAGGCAAACAAATGAGACAGTGACTAATCAAAGTAAGCGGGTCAATATAATGTATCGCGAAGACATGCTCGCCTATAAGTGAACACTCATCCCAAGAATTCCCAGGTAAGCACAACTGGTCTCGCGTCTGATGAGATGTATACGAAGTGCTTGCCTAGACAGAAAACCCAGAATACAGGCATTCACCCTTCCAGTTTGCACGTGTTCACATTATTTAAAACCCAAAACCTTGACGAGATTTTTGAAAATTCAAAGGGGTTCAAAACCATATAACAGAGGGTTCAAAACCTTACAATAGAGGGTTCAAAACCTAGTAATCAATCATCCTAGAACAGATGATTAGTTTTCAAAGCGGTTTTGAAATTTATGTTCTTGTTGTGGTCGTCGCCTAAGGATAGGTGACGGTATTGTTTTATGACTAAACGCAAGTAAACTCGCGTTAGGGTCCTAAGAAAGTTATAGACTAGGCCAAAGCATTACTAATAACCTAATTCCCTATAACCATTGGCTCTGATACCATCTTTTCTGTCACACCCCGACCACGTGGAACATACAAAACGTGGCGGAAACATCGGGGAGTGTTGTAACAGAATTAATTGTTTCAAATCCATGGCAATTGAAGTTTCGTTTTATTGATTAAAGGTGTTACAATGTCTTAACAAACAAAGAAATACAACATAATTAACTAGTCTTGCATATTTTATTGTCACTAAAGCCCAAGTCTGCCTATGTGTATCTTGATCATCTTATGCAACAGCTCCTGAAAAACACATGTGAAAATAGGTACGTCAGCATAAAAATGCCTGTGAGATACATAGGTTTTGTGAAAATAGGTTCGATGACTTATGTTTGAGAAAATGTTTAGTCATGAACCTTGTTATTTGCTTTGTTTTGTAAATCATTTGAAAAACAATGAGTTCAGATGATATGTATAAATAAGTGAATAATGTATGGTTAAATGAATAACCATAGTAAAATGGATTTGTATAAGATAAGTTGTTTGTAAAACAATGTCTTGTGAAAAGTATGTTATTTGTATAAAATGTTATATGTCTCAAACTGAAATGATTCAAATAACGCTACGATATGTAATACCATACAAACACTTATGTATAGGAAGTACCAGCGGCGTATCCACCATGCTTGTATCATATTACACACGCATCGTTACTTAATCACTTAATCAAACCAAACTAACCAATGTAAGAAGTCTATGTTTAAATCAATTGTCAAATGTATTGTGTAATATGTCAAAGTGTTCATGTCAATATGTAAATCATATCAAAATGTCTATGTCAAATATCCATGTCAAATGTCTATGTCAAATATCCATGTCAAATGTCTATGTCAAAATGTCATGTATGGCAAGTGAAATGTCTCAACTAAACCATATGCACAAAACAAAGTATTGAAGTAAAACTTGGTTTAAATCAAAGTTATGTTTTGTGGGAAATGCATGATCAAATGTCAATCATGTTAAAATGTCTATGCCGAAATGTCTATGTCGAATGTCTATGTCAAAATGTCATGTAAAACGATGTACTAAGTAATGCACACAATTGGGCACACCTAGCATGAAATGTCATAAAATCATGTACTATAATGTACTAACGAACATAGCAGTATATGATGTTAAAACAGGAAAGCATGAAAGTAACAAGTAGGCACATGTGTTCCACCCCAAAACAGTTTAGAAAACAGTAAAAGAGGGGTCTATGTACTCACCTGAGATTGCTCAGTAGTCCTTGAGTAACAACTAAACAATGCTAGAGATCGCGGATATCAAACGGCACCTAGTATAGGTAACTATGTTAATAAACCGGACCTAGATCGGAAGATTGGGTAGCATTAGGGTTTGTAAACCAAACGAGTGTAGAGACTCGTGTCATTTGGTTAAACAAAGCCTACATACTAAATGAAACTTAACCTGAGTGATTTCGACCCATTACGACCCGTTTAGGTAGCTTATGCTACTTTAACGCGTCGTTCGCGTGAAACGCGTTCGGACCGCCTAACTAGTCCTATGACAAGTGTTATATGCCTAAACATGTTACATAATCAGTTATGTGACAAAAGTTTAGGTTACATATGCTTAATTACCAATTATACATGAAAAGGGTATTCTGGTAATTTACCTAAGGCATATAAACTACCTATCATACAACTACTTAAACGATGTGACCATAGGGTATAACCTCGGAAGGTTATTCCCTACCTACTATGATCACCTAATGTGTTTGGTCGGATCCTAATGATCGACCAAATGGGTCGGGTTCGAAGGTATAGGCGATTTATTAGATCGCCTACCCTACGACCCTAGACAACGTGGTAATCAGTAGGCATAGTCCCAAGGGACTATGACCAACGTGATTACACTCACGTTGCGAAGTTCAAACGAACTTCGCATTGACCATTACTGGTCAACGCTGAAAGTCAAACAAAGTTTGACTTTCTGACTCGAAAAGCAATAAAATAAGGAAAAGAACGAAAGAATACTTACGAAGGGTCCCCGAATGCTAAACTCGATTCAAAAATCTCAGGTATGAAACAAATGTTTCAACTTAGAGTTTCTCAAATCAAGTTTCTAGTGATTTTAGCAATGGGGGGTATGGGGTATTTATAGGAATACCCGAACCGTTAAGATCGTTTCATGGAAAACGTGCCTTAATCCCATCCGTACATGTGTTGAAAAGTTATGGTGTTTAGGTGTTTAAATTCCATCCATACATGTGTTGCAAAGTTATGGTGTTTAGGTGTTTAAATTCCATCCATACATGTGTTGCAAAGTTATGGTACCAAAATTCCATCCTTATCCGCTGACTAAGCAAGTTTAGAATGTGTGGTTGTGAATTAAACAACGGCTAATACATCGAATCTGGTCCCGAATGCGAAAAACGATCCAAATGACGTGACGAATGGATTTTTCTTATGGCGAACACTAAAATAAAATATTTTAGTGCTTACATAAATTTTTGGAAGTCCGGATGTATTCAGAACGTAAGTTATGCGTAAAAAATGCAAACTTGTGCACTTTTTGACGCTTTTAGTCCCTGAATGACACAAAAGTTTATTTTAGCATACCGAACACCTCAAAGCCTATTTCTAAGCTATGTAAAGGATATTTATGGTATGTTTAACTTATGGTCATGTTCCGGAATGTCTGTTACAGTTCAAATTGACATACTTTCGCAGTTTGTCAACTTTAGTCCCTGTAAGCGATTAAACTTTGATTTCACCACACCAAACCTTCCAAAACTTATATATAAGTTATGTAAAGGTTATTTAAGGTATGTTAAGCCTATTTCACTATTCCGGAGTGTTCGTTGGATTAAACTGGTTATATTTACGCATCAGTGCGCGTATAACCTTCCAGAAAGCGATTTAGAGCTTGAAATCGGACAAGAGTTGATATGTGCAAAAGATACACATATTTATACAAGTCCAAAGTATGAAATACAATATTTCATTGGTTTGGCATTTGTTTGATGGTTGAAATGACACTGGTGTTACAGCGGTATTTATGGATCTGATGAACCGCGTATGCAGGCCATATCTCGATAAATTTGTGATTGTATTTATCGATGATATCCTGATTTACTCGCGAACGAAAAAAGAACATGAGCAACATCTCAGAACCATTTTGGAACTACTAAAGAAAGAGAAACTTTACGCGAAATTCTCGAAGTGCGAATTCTGGATTCGCGAAGTACAGTTTCTGGGTCATGTTGTGAACGAGAAGGGCATTCATGTAGACCCAGCCAAGATCGAAGCAATAAAGAATTGGGAAGCCCCCAAAACCCCAACTGAAGTTCGACAATTTTTGGGCTTAGCGGGCTATTATCGGCGATTCATCGAGAATTTCTCCAAGATAGCTCAACCGCTAACTACCCTTACACAAAAAGACAAAAAGTACGACTGGGGTGACAAGCAGGAAGAAGCCTTCCAGTTACTTAAAAATAAGCTATGCGATGCACCAATACTATCATTACCTGAAGGCACTGAAGACTTCGTGGTATACTGCGACGCTTCACGACAAGGTTTGGGTTGCATGCTCATGCAACGCCAGAAAGTCATCGCTTACGCTTCAAGACAGTTGAAGGTACATGAAAGAAACTATACCACTCACGACCTGGAGCTAGGCGCAGTGGTATTCGCCTTGAAGATCTGGCGACATTATCTATATGGTACTCGATGTACAATCTTCACAGATCACAAAATCTTACAACACATATTTGATCAGAAAGAATTAAACATGCGTCAGCAATGATGGGTCGAGCTGCTGAACGATTATGACTGTGAGATTAGGTACCATTGTCACACCCCGACCACGTAGAACAAAAAATCGCGGCGGAAACATCGGGGCGTGTTGCAACAGAATTATCGTTTCATAACCATGGATACAAAAAGTGTTTCGTTTTATTAAACATTGAATATTTACATCGTCGGGAAATCTAAATACACAAATTAAACATAGTCTATCATTGTTATTGAGTCACTAAGGCCTCGTCCAGTCCTATGTGAGCATGCATCCTATCAATCGACATCATTCAACAATACCTGAAACATATGTGAAAACGAGGTCAGCAAAGAAATGCTGGCGAATACATTAGTTTTGTAGGAGTGTCAAAATCATGGCTAGTTTAGATGTTGCAATACTTTATTAAAAACCTTGTTTTGAAAAGAGTATAATATTGCAACTTAATTAACCAACTCAAATCAAGCGGGTTATAGTTTGTAAAACCTCGTAGCCATGACTCTTAACCCAAAAACATTTGTTTTAGTAAAGAAAATTTTGAAACTTCTCGAAATAAATCGTTAATAAAACTCGTTAATAAATCTCGTTAAAAACTCGTATAGTTTATATCATATCGAAAACCTCGTTTGTGTGACATCGTTTAAAAATCGTTTACCCAAGTGAACTAACTAACGCCACGGTATGTAATATGATGAAACCACTTATATGTAGGAAGTACCAGCGGTGTATCCACCATGCTTTCATCACATTACACCCGTCTCGTTATCTTAACACTAACTAAAAATCAATTCGTTTACCCAAATCGTTTAACATCGTATCGTCCAAATCGTTTACAAATCGTTTACATCATCCAAATCGTTTACACCGTCGAAATCATTTAACTCGTTAATAGATCGCGTGAAAACCAATCGTTTACCCAAATCGTTAAAATTCGTTTTAGGTCGTGAAACTACTTATGTGGTCGTCTCGCTAATAACATTCAAACCTTCGTGACTCGTCCCTCGTCGCTTCTCGTTCTCGCATTAATAAACCCTTACCAAAGGGTAAATTAACAATTACAGATTCAGTCGCTACCCACCACCCCCACACATAACCACGGGTGCAGTAAGATAACGGGATTTGTCAGATCCTATGGTACCATAACCTAATACTGGTCGGCTTGATCATTGCTAATGAATGTCATTAGTTATGTAACCCAACCAACAAGTTCGTTCACATTATCGAAATCGTTATTAGTTTTGTATAAATCGTCTTAATCGTTTTTGAAACCATCGTTATAACATCGAAAATCGTTTTGATACCATCGTTAAAACCTTGAAAACATTTAGCACATATGAGTCACCCCAAAACAATTGAAAGCAGTAAAATAGGGGAATAATGTACTTGCCTGAGAATGCTTAGAGGTCTTGAACAACAACCAAGCAAAGCTAGAGGGAGCACGGAATCAATCGGCAGTCCAAAACCATATAAATAAACCGGGCCTGAGTCGGAAGATCGGATTGAATGAGGGCTTGTACACCAAATGAGTATGGGAACTAAGGTAGCTTATGCTACTTTAACGCGTCGTGCGCGCAAAGTGCGTTCGAGACGTCTAACTAGTCCTATGACAAGTATTATATGCCTATACATGTTTTATCATGTTGTATAATCAGTTATGTATAAAAGTTTAGGTTACATAAGCTAAATTACCAATTATACATGAAAAGGGTATTCTGGTAATTTACCTAAGGCATATAAACTACCTATCATACAACTACTTAAACGATGTGACCATAGGGTATAACCTCGGAAGGTTATTCCCTACCTACTATGGTCACCTAATGTGTTTGGTCGGATCCTAATGATCGACCAAATGGGTCGGGTTCGAAGGTATAAGCGATTTATTAGATCGCTTACCCTACGACCCTAGACAACGTGGTAATCAGTAGGCATAGTCCCAAGGGACTATAACCAACGTGATTACACTCACGTTGCGAAGTTGAAACGAACTTCGCATTGACCATAAACTGGTCAACGCAGAAAGTCAAACAAAGTTTGACTTTCAGAATCAAAAAGACTCGAAAAGCAATAAAAGAACGAAAGAATACTTACGAAGGGTCCCCGAATGCTAATCTCGATTCAAGAATCTCAGGTATGAAACAATGGTTTCAACTTAGAGTTTCTCAAATAAAAATTCTAGTGGGTTTTGCAATGGCATGGGGGGGGGGGTATTTATAGTTTTCGGTTAGCCGTTAGGATCGTTCCTCGTTAACCGTGATTTGATCTTGGCCATACACCTCAAGATAGTGGTTTTACAAAACCATTTGAGCCCACGGTATTGCCAAAACCATGTGCGAAAGTGAAAATGGACCAAATACAATGTTTCTGTCCAGGTTAGGTAGTCTCGTAGCGCCACTGCCAAGGCATAAGGTGCTCACGCTACGCCACTGCCCACCAGTATCAGCAAAGTTTCAAAAATGGCAGAAATGGTCCCTGCAGCCCGTTTAAGCTATTTTCGATGCGTTTGAACCCCGTTAACCTCATTTCAAGGCTCTAAAATGAAGTTAAAGCATAGGTAACTCAAAACATGCTCAAAAATATCTCGGATGTCGATTCGTTTGGTCGTACGATCGCGATGTTCGGTTAATTACGACGGAATGCGCATAAGCGCGAAAAACGATCCAAATGACGCAACGAATGGATTTTTCTTATGCCAAACACTAAAATAAAATATTTTAGTGCTTACATAAATTTTTGGATGTCCGGATGTATTCAGAACGTAAGATATGCGCGAAAGTGCAAACTTGTGCACTTTTTTACACTTTTAGTCCCTGAATGACCCAAAAGTTTATTTTAGCACACCGAACCCCTCGAAGCCTATTTCTAAGCTATGTGAAGGATATTTATGGTATGTTTAACTTATGGTCATGTTCCGGAATGTCTGTTACAGTTCAGATTGGCATACTTTCGCAGTTTGTCAAATTTAGTCCCTGTAGACGAATTAACTTGTTTTTGCCATACCAAAGCCTTCAAAACTTATTTCTAAGTTATGTAAAGGTTATTTATGGTATGTTAAGCCAATGTCACTATTCCGGAGTGTTTGTTGCATTAAACTGGTTATATTTACGCCTTGGTGCGCGTATAACCTTCCAGAAAGCGATTTAGAGTTTGAAATTGAACAAAAATTGATATGTGCAAATGATACACATATTTGCACAAATCCCAAGTATGAAATACAATATTTCATTGGTTTGGTATTTGTTTGATGGTCGCAGTGACCCAGGTGTCACAGTCTCCCCTACTTTAGGAAATTTCGTCTCGAAATTTAATCAGAGGAAACTAGTGAGAGCTTGAAAACATGAAATTGAAAAGATCGAACAACATTGTTTAGGGTTCTGAACTTCTAGTAACTTTAATAACATCATGATTGCAATGTAAGAGGGATACTTATATACAAGTATATGAAGCGTCATTGGTGCGTCCACCGTACCTCCATTACATCGTTCTCATTTTGTTATTGTTGTCACTATCGGTTCTTACACATAATAAATCCTACTAGGTTTCTATGCACTAAATTTCATAATTATGTACGCGTCCATAATTAGACAATTCCTTGCACAGTTCACAAAGTCTATTTTATAATGTGTAGGGTAAAACCAAATGAACAAACCTGTGATGAGTGTGACTGGACCACCATAGGGTCCTTTCAGCTGTATCATCACATGCCATTCTTAACCAGATATTGAATCAATCTTTAACTAGACCACTCAAGGGTCTCTTATCGAATCATGGAATGGTACTATATAACCCAAGGGTCTTAACTACCACGTAGAAGCCCATAAGGATTAAGGTAGTACCTTTTAAATATCCTACTATGAATCCCTCATATGAAGATATGAAAGATTCTATGAGGATTTGAAAATCGGATCACACAAAAACATAGAGGAGAACACATAAACACATATCACATAATCGCATAATCGCATACTTGCTTTATTGTTTAAATTGACCTTTAAATTTGTTATCTTTGGACACTGGTATTTAAAGCATACAAGGAATCAAATCCTTAATTGCAGCAATTTGGATGGATCCATATGAATACCCTGCTGGTTGACTACATGACCCAAAAACTGAACTTCTTTAAGCCAAAATTTCCTCTTGGAGGATTTAGCGAAAAGTTTGTTCCTTCTTTAAGGGTTCCAGTGTCAATGAAGGTGTTGATCGTTATCGGCTCGGGACATGAATAGATCAAGATGTCATCAATAACAACAATGACGAACTGATCCAAATAAGGCTTGCAGACTCTATTTATTAAGTCCATGTAGATGGCTGGAGCATTTGTCAACCCAAAAGGCATGACTATAAACTCGTAATGGCCATACTTCGTGCAGCAAGCCGTTTTGATAATTCCTGCATCTCGAACGGTGCAAGATGATAAGGTGCTTTCGCAATTGGGTTGGCATTAGGTACAAGGTCAATAATGAAACTCGACTTGACGAACTAGAGGCAAACCAGGCAGTTCATCAGGAAACACCTCTGGATAATCCCGAACAATCGGAATATCTTGAATACTCTTGCTCTTGCCTTTCTCCTTGGTGACATGTGCTAGAAAAGCAACATATCCTTTTCGTAAATAACTTTGGGCTTTTGATTTAAAAGAAACAATCGTTTAAGGTTCTTGGGGAGGTCACAAGTGATCATAAAAATGACAGAACCACACGAGTAGTTTGTCTTTGTGTTGACATCATAAGGTTGGATCAAACATTCATAAAATTGCATTTAGTTAAAGAAAATAAAAACCACAAATTTTTATTTATATAACAACCGCATTGTCTTTAAATGTTTCAAGATAACAACCAGAGGAAATACAAAATACTAATCGTTCATCGCTGCATCGTTGATTGCCTCATTGATGTTAAACACTCGACCACGTGCTGGATTCACATTGACATTAACGTTCGCATTCGGGTTTGCGTTAACATTTGCATTCACCAGTCTTGGGCAGTTGTGGCGGAAGTGACCAATCTTTCCGCAGTTGAAACATGAACCCAGTGGGAATCTCGCAGCATTCCCTTGAACCGGAGCTTGAACCTGAGCAGCCTGATTTTGTCCCAGACGACAAATATTGGCCAAATGCCCAAGTCTACCACACGTTGTGCATTTCTTGCAATCTTGTTGTGCAACGTGATGACCATTGCAACGGGCACAATGTGGTGCGGTACCAGCATATGCCTTCTTTGCAGATGGCTGTGCCGGTGGGTTTTGCAAGTTCTGAGCAGTCTGTGCTGTAACAGCAAAATTTTGGGCACCCTTCCACTTCTTTGATTTCTTCGAAGTCTCACCTTCCTCACCCTTTTTCTTGTCCTTTCCAGAATCAGTCGCCTTCTTTTTATCACCCTTGCGGGTGAGTTTACCCTTCCCGACTTGAGACTCAGTCAGGGTAGCTGACAACTCGATTGCTTGACGAAGGGTAGTAGGATTAACACCGATCAAAATATCCAGAATAGAATCGGGTAACCCATCGATATACCTCTCGATTGCTTTCTCCAAAGGGGTAACCATGGTGGGACACAATAGACTGAGTTCTTCAAAACGATCCGTGTACGCACGGTGTTCAGCCCCGTCTTGCTTTAAGTCATAAAACTCTCGTTCCAAAACTCGAATCTCGTGACGGGGACAAAACTCCTTCATCATGAGAGCCCGAAGCTCTACCCATGTTTGTGCCAACGCCACTTCGGCACCCCTATCTCGCATAACACCATTCCACCAAGTAAGCGCTCGCTTTTCAAACACACTCGAAGCAAATTCAACCTTACGCGCATCATGACACTGCACATGCCTGAATGTGCTCTCGATACTCTCAAACCACTGTAGGAGCGCAGTTGCCCCTTGCGACCCAGAAAACTTAAGCGGCTTCGCAGAATTGAAATCCTTGAATTTACACTGTGCGTTATTGTTGTTGTTATTATTGCCGTTGTTGTATATCTCGTGGACTTGGGTTACAACCCCGGGAAGCACAGCAGCCACCTGCTGAGAGATCAGGGCTGCGAGTTCTTCAATAGTAAAAGTCCGAGCATCGGTTCGAGCATCGCGTCGAGGAGGCATTGTCTAAAAGAGGAAACATGAAATGAAACGAGTGAGAGAATTAGACGAAAAGAATGAGATGAACAAATCTGATGAAAGCAAGGATAGTGGTCATTTGTTTGTTACTACAAAGCAACAAACTACCCCGGTGATTAATCAAAGTAAATAGGTCAAAAATAATGTATCGCGAAGTAAGCACAACTGGTAAGCACAACTGGTCTCGCGTCTGATGAGATATATACGAAGTGCTTGCCTAGACAGAAAACCCAGAATACAGGCATTTACCCTTCCAGTTTGCACGTGTTCACATTATTTAAAACCCAAAACCTTGACGAGATTTTTTTTTTTTTTGAAAATTCAAAGGGGTTCAAAACCTTATAACAGAGGGTTCAAAACCTAGTAATCAATCATCCTAGAACAGATGATTAGTTTTCAAAGAGGTTTTGAAATTTATGTTCTTGTTGTGGTCGTCGCCTAAGGATAGGTGACGGTATCGTTTTATGACTAAACGCAAGTAAACTCGCGTTAGGGTCCTAAGAAGGTTATAGACTAGGTCAAAGCATTACTAATAACCTAATTCCCTATAACCATTGGCTCTGATACCAACTTTTCTGTCACACCCCGACCACATAGAATAACAAATCGCGGCGGAAACATCGGGGCGTGTTGCAACAGAATTATCGTTTCATAACCATGGATACAAAAAGTGTTTCGTTTTATTAAACATTGAATATTTACATCGTCGGGAAATCTAAATACACAAATTAAACATAGTCTATCATTGTTATTGAGTCACTAAGGCCTCGTCCAGTCCTATGTGAGCATGCATCCTATCAATCGATATCATTCAACAATACCTGAAACATATGTGAAAACGAGGTCAGCAAAGAAATGCTGGCGAATACATTGGTTTTGTAGGAGTGTCGAAATCATGGCTAGTTTAGATGTTGCAATACTTTATTAAAAACCTTGTTTTGAAAAGAGTATAATATTGCAACTTAATTAACCAACTCAAATCAAGCGGGTTATAGTTTGTAAAACCTCGTAGCCATGACTCTTAACCCAAAAACATTTGTTTTAGTAAAGAAAATTTTGAAACTTCTCGAAATAAATCGTTAATAAAACTCGTTAATAAATCTCGTTAAAAACTCGTATAGTTTATATCATATCGAAAACCTCGTTTGTGTGACATCGTTTAAAAATTGTTTACCCAAGTGAACTAACTAACGCCACGGTATGTAATATGATGAAACCACTTATATGTAGGAAGTACCAGCGGTGTATCCACCATGCTTTCATCACATTACACCCGTCTCGTTATCTTAACACTAACTAAAAATCAATTCGTTTACCCAAATCGTTTAACATCGTATCGTCCAAATCGTTTACAAATCGTTTACATCATCCAAATCATTTACATCGTCCAAATCGTTTAACTCGTTAATACATCGCGTGAAAACCAATCGTTTACCCAAATCGTTAAAATTCGTTTTAGGTCGTGAAACTACTTATGTGGTCGTCTCGCTAATAACATTCAAACCTTCGTGACTCGTCCCTCGTCGCTTCTCGTTCTCGCATTAATAAACCCTTACCAAAGGGTAAATTAACAATTACAGATTCAGTCGCTACCCACCACCCCCACACATAACCACGGGTGCAGTAAGATAACGGGATTTGTCAGATCCTATGGTACCATAACCTAATACTGGTCGGCTTGATCATTGCTAATGAATGTCATTAGTTATGTAACCCAACCAACAAGTTCGTTCACATTATCGAAATCGTTATTAGTTTTGTATAAATCGTCTTAATCGTTTTTGAAACCATCGTTATAACATCGAAAATCGTTTTGATACCATCGTTAAAACCTTGAAAACATTTAGCACATATGAGTCACCCCAAAACAATTGAAAGTAGTAAAATAGGGGAATAATGTACTTGCCTGAGAATGCTTAGAGGTCTTGAACAACAACCAAGCAAAGCTAGAGGGAGCACGGAATCAATCGGCAGTCCAAAACCATATAAATAAACCGGGCCTGAGTCGGAAGATCGGATTGAATGAGGGCTTGTACACCAAATGAGTATGGGAACTAAGGTAGCTTATGCTACTTTAACGCGTCGTGCGCGCAAAGTGCGTTCGAGACGTCTAACTAGTCCTATGACAAGTATTATATGCCTATACATGTTTTATCATGTTGTATAATCATTTATGTATAAAAGTTTAGGTTACATAAGCTAAATTACCAATTATACATGAAAAGGGTATTCTGGTAATTTACCTAAGGCATATAAACTACCTATCATACAACTACTTAAACGATGTGACCATAGGGTATAACCTCGGAAGGTTATTCCCTACCTACTATGGTCACCTAATGTGTTTGGTCGGATCCTAATGATCGACCAAATGGGTCGGGTTCGAAGGTATAAGCGATTTATTAGATCGCTTACCCTACGACCCTAGACAACGTGGTAATCAGTAGGCATAGTCCCAAGGGACTATAACCAACGTGATTACACTCATGTTGCGAAGTTCAAACGAACTTCGCATTGACCATAAACTGGTCAACGCAGAAAGTCAAACAAAGTTTGACTTTCAGAATCAAAAAGACTCGAAAAGCAATAAAAGAACGAAAGAATACTTACGAAGGGACCCCGAATGCTAATCTCGATTCAAGAATCTCAGGTATGAAACAATGGTTTCAACTTAGAGTTTCTCAAATAAAAATTCTAGTGGGTTTTGCAATGGCATGGGGGGGGGTATTTATAGTTTTCGGTTAGCCGTTAGGATCGTTCCTCGTTAACCGTGATTTGATCTTGGCCATACACCTCAAGATAGTGGTTTTACAAAACCATTTGAGCCCACGGTATTGCCAAAACCATGTGCGAAAGTGAAAATGGACCAAATACAATGTTTCTGTCCAGGTTAGGTAGTCTCGTAGCGCCACTGCCAAGGCATAAGGTGCTCGCGCTACGCCACTGCCCACCAGTATCAGCAAAGTTTCAAAAATGGCAGAAATGGTCCCTGCAGCCCGTTTAAGCTATTTTCGATGCGTTTGAACCCCGTTAACCTCATTTCAAGGCTCTAAAATGAAGTTAAAGCATAGGTAACTCAAAACATGCTCAAAAATATCTCGGATGTCGATTCGTTTGGTCGTACGATCGCGATGTTCGGTTAATTACGACGGAATGCGCATAAGCGCGAAAAACGATCCAAATGACGCAACGAATGGATTTTTCTTATGCCAAACACTAAAATAAAATATTTTAGTGCTTACATAAATTTTTGGATGTCCGGATGTATTCAGAACGTAAGATATGCGCGAAAGTGCAAACTTGTGCACTTTTTTACACTTTTAGTCCCTGAATGACCCAAAAGTTTATTTTAGCACACCGAACCCCTCGAAGCCTATTTCTAAGCTATGTGAAGGATATTTATGGTATGTTTAACTTATGGTCATGTTCCGGAATGTCTGTTACAGTTCAGATTGGCATACTTTCGCAGTTTGTCAAATTTAGTCCCTGTAGACGAATTAACTTGTTTTTGCCATACCAAAGCCTTCAAAACTTATTTCTAAGTTATGTAAAGGTTATTTATGGTATGTTAAGCCAATGTCACTATTCCGGAGTGTTTGTTGCATTAAACTGGTTATATTTACGCCTTGGTGCGCGTATAACCTTCCAGAAAGCGATTTAGAGTTTGAAATTGAACAAAAATTGATATGTGCAAATGATACACATATTTGCACAAATCCCAAGTATGAAATACAATATTTCATTGGTTTGGTATTTGTTTGATGGTCGCAGTGACCCAGGTGTCACAGTCTCCCCTACTTTAGGAAATTTCGTCCCGAAATTTAATCAGAGGAAACTAGTGAGAGCTTGAAAACATGAAATTGAAAAGATCGAACAACATTGTTTAGGGTTCTGAACTTCTAGTAACTTTAATAACATCATGATTGCAATGTAAGAGGGATACTTATATACAAGTATATGAAGCGTCATTGGTGCGTCCACCGTACCTCCATTACATCGTTCTCATTTTGTTATTGTTGTCACTATCGGTTCTTACACATAATAAATCCTACTAGGTTTCTATGCACTAAATTTCATAATTATGTACGCATCCATAATTAGACAATTCCTTGCACAGTTCACAAAGTCTATTTTATAATGTGTAGGGTAAAACCAAATGAACAAACCTGTGATGAGTGTGACTGGACCACCATAGGGTCCTTTCAGCTGTATCATCACATGCCATTCTTAACCAGATCTTGAATCAATCTTTAACTAGACCACTCAAGGGTCTCTTATCGAATCATGGAATGGTACTATATAACCCAAGGGTCTTAACTACCACGTAGAAGCCCATAAGGATTAAGGTAGTACCTTTTAAATATCCTACTATGAATCCCTCATATGAAGATATGAAAGATTCTATGAGGATTTGAAAATCGGATCACACAAAAACATAGAGGAGAACACATAAACACATATCACATAATCGCATAATCGCATACTTGCTTTATTGTTTAAATTGACCTTTAAATTTGTTATCTTTGGACACTGGTATTTAAAGCATACAAGGAATCAAATCCTTAATTGCAGCAATTTGGATGGATCCATATGAATACCCTGCTGGTTGACTACATGACCCAAAAACTGAACTTCTTTAAGCCAAAATTTCCTCTTGGAGGATTTAGCGAAAAGTTTGTTCCTTCTTTAAGGGTTCCAGTGTCAATGAAGGTGTTGATCGTTATCGGCTCGGGACATGAATAGATCAAGATGTCATCAATAACAACAATGACGAACTGATCCAAATAAGGCTTGCAGACTCTATTTATTAAGTCCATGTAGATGGCTGGAGCATTTGTCAACCCAAAAGGCATGACTATAAACTCGTAATGGCCATACTTCGTGCAGCAAGCCGTTTTGATAATTCCTGCATCTCGAACGGTGCAAGATGATAAGGTGCTTTCGCAATTGGGTTGGCATTAGGTACAAGGTCAATAATGAAACTCGACTTGACGAACTAGAGGCAAACCAGGCAGTTCATCAGGAAACACCTCTGGATAATCCCGAACAATCGGAATATCTTGAATACTCTTGCTCTTGCCTTTCTCCTTGGTGACATGTGCTAGAAAAGCAACATATCCTTTTCGTAAATAACTTTGGGCTTTTGATTTAAAAGAAACAATCGTTTAAGGTTCTTGGGGAGGTCACAAGTGATCATAAAAATGACAGAACCACACGAGTAGTTTGTCTTTGTGTTGACATCATAAGGTTGGATCAAACATTCATAAAATTGCATTTAGTTAAAGAAAATAAAAACCACAAATTTTTATTTATATAACAACCGCATTGTCTTTAAATGTTTCAAGATAACAACCAGAGGAAATACAAAATACTAATCGTTCATCGCTGCATCGTTGATTGCCTCATTGATGTTAAACACTCGACCACGTGCTGGATTCACGTTGACATTAACGTTCGCATTCGGGTTTGCGTTAACATTTGCATTCACCAGTCTTGGGCAGTTGTGGCGGAAGTGACCAATCTTTCCGCAGTTGAAACATGAACCCAGTGGGAATCTCGCAGCATTCCCTTGAACCGGAGCTTGAACCTGAGCAGCCTGATTTTGTCCCAGACGACAAATATTGGCCAAATGCCCAAGTCTACCACACGTTGTACATTTCTTGCAATCTTGTTGTGCAACGTGATGACCATTGCAACGGGCACAATGTGGTGCGGTACCAGCATATGCCTTCTTTGTAGATGGCTGTGCCGGTGGCTTTTGCAAGTTCTGAGCAGTCTGTGCTGTAACAGCAAAATTTTGGGCACCCTTCCACTTCTTTGATTTCTTCGAAGTCTCACCTTCCTCACCCTTTTTCTTGTCCTTTCCAGAATCAGTCGCCTTCTTTTTATCACCCTTGCGGGTGAGTTTACCCTTCCTGACTTGAGACTCAGTCAGGGTAGCTGACAACTCGATTGCTTGACGAAGGGTAGTAGGATTAACACCGATCAAAATATCCAGAATAGAATCGGGTAACCCATCGATATACCTCTCGATTGCTTTCTCCAAAGGGGTAACCATGGTGGGACACAATAGACTGAGTTCTTCAAAACGATCCGTGTACGCACGGTGTTCAGCCCCGTCTTGCTTTAAGTCATAAAACTCTCGTTCCAAAACTCGAATCTCGTGACGGGGACAAAACTCCTTCATCATGAGAGCCCGAAGCTCTGCCCATGTTTGTGCCAACGCCACTTCGGCACCCCTATCTCGCATAACACCATTCCACCAAGTAAGCGCTCGCTTTTCAAACACACTCGAAGCAAATTCAACCTTACGCGCATCCTGACACTGCACATGCCTGAATGTGCTCTCGATACTCTCAAACCACTGTAGGAGCGCAGTTGCCCCTTGCGACCCAGAAAACTTAAGCGGCTTCGCAGAATTGAAATCCTTGAATTTACACTGTGCGTTATTGTTGTTGTTATTATTGCCGTTGTTGTATATCTCGTGGACTTGGGTTACAACCCCGGGAAGCACAGCAGCCACCTGCTGAGAGATCAGGGCTGCGAGTTCTTCAATAGTAAAAGTCCGAGCATCGGTTCGAGCATCGCGTCGAGGAGGCATTGTCTAAAAGAGGAAACATGAAATGAAACGAGTGAGAGAATTAGACGAAAAGAATGAGATGAACAAATCTGATGAAAGCAAGGATAGTGGTCATTTGTTTGTTACTACAAAGCAACAAACTACCCCGGTGATTAATCAAAGTAAATAGGTCAAAAATAATGTATCGCGAAGTAAGCACAACTGGTAAGCACAACTGGTCTCGCGTCTGATGAGATATATACGAAGTGCTTGCCTAGACAGAAAACCCATAATACAGGCATTTACCCTTCCAGTTTGCACGTGTTCACATTATTTAAAACCCAAAACCTTGACGAGATTTTTTTTTTTTTGAAAATTCAAAGGGGTTCAAAACCTTATAACAGAGGGTTCAAAACCTAGTAATCAATCATCCTAGAACAGATGATTAGTTTTCAAAGAGGTTTTGAAATTTATGTTCTTGTTGTGGTCGTCGCCTAAGGATAGGTGACGGTATCGTTTTATGACTAAACGCAAGTAAACTCGCGTTAGGGTCCTAAGAAGGTTATAGACTAGGTCAAAGCATTACTAATAACCTAATTCCCTATAACCATTGGCTCTGATACCAACTTTTCTGTCACACCCCGACCACATAGAATAACAAATCGCGGCGGAAACATCGGGGCGTGTTGCAACAGAATTATCGTTTCATAACCATGGATACAAAAAGTGTTTCGTTTTATTAAACATTGAATATTTACATCGTCGGGAAATCTAAATACACAAATTAAACATAGTCTATCATTGTTATTGAGTCACTAAGGCCTCGTCCAGTCCTATGTGAGCATGCATCCTATCAATCGATATCATTCAACAATACCTGAAACATATGTGAAAACGAGGTCAGCAAAGAAATGCTGGCGAATACATTGGTTTTGTAGGAGTGTCGAAATCATGGCTAGTTTAGATGTTGCAATACTTTATTAAAAACCTTGTTTTGAAAAGAGTATAATATTGCAACTTAATTAACCAACTCAAATCAAGCGGGTTATAGTTTGTAAAACCTCGTAGCCATGACTCTTAACCCAAAAACATTTGTTTTAGTAAAGAAAATTTTGAAACTTCTCGAAATAAATCGTTAATAAAACTCGTTAATAAATCTCGTTAAAAACTCGTATAGTTTATATCATATCGAAAACCTCGTTTGTGTGACATCGTTTAAAAATCGTTTACCCAAGTGAACTAACTAACGCCACGGTATGTAATATGATGAAACCACTTATATGTAGGAAGTACCAGCGGTGTATCCACCATGCTTTCATCATATTACACCCGTCTCGTTATCTTAACACTAACTAAAAATCAATTCGTTTACCCAAATCGTTTAACATCGTATCGTCCAAATCGTTTACATCATCCAAATCGTTTACAAATCGTTTACATCGTCCAAATCGTTTAACTCGTTAATACATCGCGTGAAAACCAATCGTTTACCCAAATCGTTAAAATTCATTTTAGGTCGTGAAACTACTTATGTGGTCGTCTCGCTAATAACATTCAAACCTTCGTGACTCGTCCCTCGTCGCTTCTCGTTCTCGCATTAATAAACCCTTACCAAAGGGTAAATTAACAATTACAGATTCAGTCGCTACCCACCACCCCCACACATAACCACGGGTGCAGTAAGATAACGGGATTTGTCAGATCCTATGGTACCATAACCTAATACTGGTCGGCTTGATCATTGCTAATGAATGTCATTTGTTATGTAACCCAACCAACAAGTTCGTTCACATTATCGAAATCATTATTAGTTTTGTATAAATCGTCTTAATCGTTTTTGAAACCATCGTTATAACATCGAAAATCGTTTTGATACCATCGTTAAAACCTTGAAAACATTTAGCACATATGAGTCACCCCAAAACAATTGAAAGCAGTAAAATAGGGGAATAATGTACTCGCCTGAGAATGCTTAGAGGTCTTGAACAACAACCAAGCAAAGCTAGAGGGAGCACGGAATCAATCGGCAGTCTAAAACCATATAAATAAACCGGGCCTGAGTCGGAAGATCGGATAGAATGAGGGCTTGTAGACCAAATGAGTATGGGAACTAAGGTAGCTTATGCTACTTTAACGCGTCGTGCGCGCAAAGCGCGTTCGAGACGTCTAACTAGTCCTATGACAAGTATTATATGCCTATACATGTTTTATCATGTTGTACAATCAGTTATGTATAAAAGTTTAGGTTACATAAGCTAAATTACCAATTACACATGAAAAGGGTATTCTGGTAATTTACCTAAGGCATATAAACTACCTATCATACAACTACTCAAACAATGTGACCATAGGGTATAACCTCGGAAGGTTATTCCCTACCTACTATGGTCACCTAATGTGTTTGGTCGGATCCTAATGATCGACCAAATGGGCCGGGTTCGAAGGTATAAGCGATTTATTAGATCGCTTACCCTACGACCCTAGACAACGTGGTAATCAGTAGGCATAGTCCCAAGGGACTATAACCAACGTGATTACACTCACGTTGCGAAGTTCAAACGAACTTCGCATTGACCATAAACTGGTCAACGCAGAAAGTCAAACAAAGTTTGACTTTCAGACTCGAAAAGACTCGAAAAGCAATAAAAGAACGAAAGAATACTTACGAAGGGTCCCCGAATGCTAATCTCGATTCAAGAATCTCAGGTATGAAACAATGGTTTCAACTTAGAGTTTCTCAAATCAAAATTCTAGTGGGTTTTGCAATGGCATGGGGGGGGTATTTATAGTTTTCGGTTAGCCGTTAGGATCGTTCCTCGTTAACCGTGATTTGATCTTGGCCATACACCTCAAGATAGTGGTTTTACAAAACCATTTGAGCCCACGGTATTGCCAAAACCATGTGCGAAAGTGAAAATGGACCAAATACAATGTTTCTGTCCAGGTTAGGCAGTCGCGTAGCGCCACTGCCAAGGCATAAGGTACTCGCGCTCCGCCACTGCCCACCAGTATCAGCAAAGTTTCAAAAATGGCAGAAATGGTCCCTGCAGCCCGTTTAAGCTATTTTCGATGCGTTTGAACTCCGTTAACCTCATTTCAAGGCTCTAAAATGAAGTTAAAGCATAGGGAACTCAAAACATGCTCAAAAATATCTCGGATGTCGATTCGTTTGGTCGTACGATCGCGATGTTCGGTTAATTACGACGGAATGCGCATAAGCGCGAAAAATGATCTAAATGACGCAACGAATGGATTTTTCTTATGCCAAACACTAAAATAAAATATTTTAGTGCTTACATAAATTTTTGGATGTCCGGATGTATTCAGAACGTAAGATATGCGCAAAAGTGCAAACTTGTGCACTTTTTTACACTTTTAGTCCCTGAATGACCCAAAAGTTTATTTTAGCACACCGAACCCCTTGAAGCCTATTTCTAAGCTATGTGAAGGATATTTATGGTATGTTTAACTTATGGTCATGTTCCGGAATGTCTGTTACAGTTCAGATTGGCATACTTTCGCAGTTTGTCAAATTTAGTCCCTGTAGACGAATTAACTTGTTTTTGCCATACCAAAGCCTTCAAAACTTATTTCTAAGTTATGTAAATGTTATTTAAGGTATGTTAAGCCAATGTCACTATTCCGGAGTGTTTGTTGCATTAAACTGGTTATATTTACGCCTTGGTGCGCGTATAACCTTCCAGAAAGCGATTTAGAGTTTGAAATTGAACAAAAATTGATATGTGCAAATGATACACATATTTGCACAAATCCCAAGTATGAAATACAATATTTCATTGGTTTGGTATTTGTTTGATGGTCGCAGTGACCCAGGTGTCACAACCATCCTGGAAAAGCAAACGTTGTAGCGGACGCACTAAGTCGAAAAGAAAGGATTAAGACCCTAAGGGTTCGGGCGTTAGAAATGACTATTCAAACGAACCTTACTACACGTATTCGTGATGCACAACAAGAAGCCCTTAAGACGGAGAACCGTAAAGCTGAATACCTCCAGGGTATGTTGAAGTACATGGTGCCAAATGAAGAGGGAACCCTATACTTTAAGAAGCGTATTTGGGTTCCGCTCTATGGCGGTATACGAGAAATCATCCTTGATGAAGCGCACAAATCAAGATACTCGATCCACCCAGTATCGGACAAAATGTATCAAGACTTGAAAGAATATTATTGGTGGCCGAGACTCAAGAGCGACGTAGCTGTTTATGTTGGAAAGTGCCTAACCTGTGCTAAGGTTAAGGCTGAATATCAGAAACCGTCCGGCCTACTACAACAACCAGAGATACCCATGTGGAAGTGGGAGCAAATCTTGATGGACTTCATAACGAAATTACCCAGGACCCCGAGAGGGCACGATATGATATGGGTAATAGTCGATTGGTTAACGAAGTCTGCGCACTTCCTACCGATCCGGGAAAAAGACAGCACTGGAAAGCTTGCTGAGATATACTTAAAAGAAATTGTGGCACGTCATGGAGTGCCAATCTCAATTATTTCAGACAGAGATGGACGCTTTGTCTCAAGAATCTGGCAATCCTTTCAGGAAGCCTTTGGATCTCAGCTAGATCTAAGCACGGCATTCCATTCGCAAACAGACGGCCAGAGCGAACGAACAATACAAACGTTAGAAGATATGCTTCCCGCATATGTTATGGACTTAGGCGGTAGCTGGGATACTCATCTACCTTTAGTTGAGTTTTCCTACAATAACAGTTATCATACAAGTATAAAAGCCGCACCGTTCGAAGCTCTGTATGGCCGCAAGTGCCGATCGCCCTTATGTTGGGCAGACGTAGGAGATAAACATATGGTTGGTCCTGAACTTGTACAAGAGACAACCGACAAGATTATGCAGATCCGAGAGCGCATTAAGGCGGCTCGAGATCGACAAAAGAGCTACGCTGACCGAAGACGAAAACCAAGAATTCCCAGGTAAGCACAACTGGTCTCGCGTCTGATGAGATTTATACGAAGTGCTTGCCTAGACAGAAAACTCAGAATACAGGCATCCACCCTTCCAGATTGCACGAGTTCGTTATTAGAGCCCAAGACTTTGATGAGAATTTAAAAATCAGAAGAGGTTTTGAAAATATTCACCTAAGGATAGGTGATGAGCATTTGTAAAATCTAAAGATAAGATCTGTGGTGATGAGGCATTGGTTACAAAAGATAAGAATAGAGATGAAGACAAGGCAAAGATAACGGAAGAGTTACTAATGGAAAGTGTCCTAGGTAAGTTATAGTCTAGGTCAAAAGTAATTTCTAATAACCTAAATCCCTATAACCATGGCTCTGATACCAACTTTTCTATCACACCCCGACCACGTAAAAACAACAAAACATGGCGGAATCGTCGGGGAGTGTTGTAACAGAATCATTGTTTCATAACACATGGAAAATTGAAATTTCGTTTTATTGATTACGAGAGTTACAATGTCTTAACAGATAAGAAATATAACATAATTAACTAGTCTTGCATCTTTTATTGTTGCTAAAGTCCAAGTCTGCCTAGGTGTATCTTGATAAATCCTACGCATCATATCCTGAAACACATGTGAAAATAGGTACGTCAGCATAAAAATGCCTGTGAGATACATAGGTTTTGTGACAATAGGATTCATGACTTGAGTTTAAAGAAATGTTTAATAAAAGTTAGTCATGAACCTTGTAAATTGTTTTGTTAACCAAAGTCTTGTGAAAAAAATATATATTTTGTGTAAAATGTATAAGTTCAAACTGAATGATCTAAATAACGCTATGACATGTAGTACAATACAAGCACTTATATATAGGAAGTACCAGTGGCGTATCCACCATACTTGTGCCATACTACACACATCTCGTTACTTAAGTCACTTAAACAAACCACCAATGTATAAAGTCCGTGTTTAAACCAATTGTCAAAAAGTCCTTGTATAAACCATGTCAAATGTTAAGAGTCCAAATGTAGTCAAGTAACAAATGTTATGTATGGTAAGTAAAGTGTACTCACATAAACCAAATGTAAAAATGTACAAAACAAGGTATTTTGAATATATCAAAAAGTTATGTTTTGTAAAGTAAATGCATGTTTTTACTGGTACAAACACTTATGTGGTAAGTTAACGCATACATTCAAGCCTTGAGACAGTCGGATAACCCTTTTAGTCAAGGTTATCAAAAGAAATGTTTTCGGATTCAGTCATTCCATCCATCCAAACAAACCTAGGATTTTAGGAATGGGATTTGTCAAGTCCTATGGTACCATTACTTACTACCGAGCGGCGTAGCTAATGTTAATGAACGTATATAAGTCCCGTTTGTACAAACCAAATGTCATACCGGTTGTAAACATGTTAAATGAAAACAATGTACTAAATATGCTAAGTTAACATACAAAGCAGAAAAGTCATGTAAATCAATGTGCTAGCATGCTATCAGTCAACATACATAGCAGAAATGTAAAGTAAAACCATGTACTAAGTATGCTATCAGTCAACATACATAGTAAAACAATGTAATGTAAATCATGTACTATAAGTGTACTAATGAACATAACAAGTATATGGTGTGAAAACAGGAAAACATGAAAGTAACAAGTAGGCACATGCGTTTCACCCCAAAACAGTTTGAAAACAGTAAAAGAGGGGTACTATGTACTCACCTTGATTTCGGGTAAGTCCAAACAAGTATGCAAAGTGTGAGAGTTTTGGCGGGAACAAGGTTTTTCCACGTTACTCTAATGGTTTGAACATGCACAAAATATTGCAATTGGTATCAACAAATATTGTTAATTGTAAACTGGAAACTAAGTCCATGGTGTTTGGTATGGTTTGACATAAACGGTAACTATGGGTTTGAACAACTTAATTTGGGGAATTCGGTAAATAAGTAGGATTCAAAGGGATTATTTATGAGAAATATATTTTCTTAAAATAATCAATTATATATGTATAATGTTAAAGTGAAATACATGATAATTATCTAACAATTATCTAAATAATTTATTTAAATCAGAATAATTAAAAAAATAATATTTTTAATTATTAACATGTAATATTACTGATTTACAGTAATTATTAGAGCCCTTGAACATTTTTATATAAATAAATGGAATTAAAAGGCTAAAATATCAGTATTTGAGTTTATCAGTTTAGTTATTAGAAATAAATATGAAAATGCCCAAAATAGTTTAAGACTTTCAATAAGCTCAGAAACATGTGTATTTTGTTATAAAAATATTTTTGAGCAGAATTCATATAATTATATAATTAAAACAGTTTAGGTTTAAATAAGTAACTTAACTGATTTAATTATGTAAAATAAACTGTAAATAATAAAACAGTAACTTAAATTATATAAACTCAGAATAAAGTGTGTAATATCATAAAAATAATTTTGGACACAAATTAAATAGTTATTTAATTTAAATAAATAAGATTTAGCCATATTTTTAAAGTGTAAACACTGTTTAATTTATAAAAATATCAAAATTACATGAAATATTAACAACAATATTATTTCTGTAAAGTTTATCATCTTAAGTAATTATCCTAAAAATTTCAGAAGTTAACTCATAAAATCCGATTTATCATAAATTTGTAAATTTAAACTGTTTTTAATTAAATAAAACAGTTTTACAAAAATTTTGCTAACATAATATTTTTAATAAATACATCAGTATATAAAGTATTAATGCTAAAACTTTCAGATTCTAACTGATTAACATCGATTTATTATGAATTTTTGAAAAATCTGTTTTTATAAAAAAAAAAAAAAAAAACAAGATGATGTACTGTTCATCATCTTCCCCAAATGTTGGTCAACAGAAGTTAAACCCGTTCTAATTAGTGATCAAAACGCGTTTTTATTTAAATTCATTTTACAGGAACAACAAGTAAAAATAAAGGAAAAGATTGAGCGAAGAATACCGAACCGGTAACCTCCGAATCGGCGAAACGAGGAAATTCTGGCGAGTTCGTTTCCGGCGAAGTTGAAGACGGTGAACAGAGAGGATTTTTCGGGTGTTTCAGTGAAATTGAAGGGTGTAGCAGGTTCTATGGGGTTCAGGGAAACTTATAACATGTTTCAATTCAAACGAGATCGACATAAAATAGTGGATTGATTCCACTTTTGAATTTTTGTATAATTTTCGATTCACGCGAATGTCAGGCACTACATGGATTGATTAAAACGCGTGGGGAACTTGGTTCAGTCGAGGAGAATAAGCATGCAAACATGGTTGGGCAGTGAAGTCCATTATCTCGATGCTTGGTTCGAAGTCCGGTGGGCAGGCGCGGTTTCAGCTTTGAAAATATATATTTTGATTTTAAAGTGAATATAAATATTAAACGAATTCAAATATAAACTGGACGAGGCTTATAGCCGACCGTTTACAACGTTGCTTGTTAACTGAGACGTCCCGAGTTCGATTCCCCCCTGTGACCGGTTTATAACATTTTTGTGTTTATTTTTAAAATTTACACTTTAGTCCCTAGGGTTCTGGGATATGCACAACCAGTCCCCTGAATAGTTAGTTAAATATACTAACTAAGTTAGTTTTTAATGTTAGTGCAGTATGTCTATCGCCTCCGTCAATCTTAACCGTAGCAGAAACAGAAGAATTCTAGCATTTTATTGTAATATCTAGTAATAAAGGGCAAGGTGGCAATATTGTAAATAAGGGGAAATCCCTTATAACCTTGTGCTTATAAATAGAGGAGTTAGGGCTTAGTTTAGGGACTTTTGGCTCATTTGAGAACTTAGAGCTTGGTGCTTAGAGAGAGAAACTAGAGAGAGAAAGTTCTCAACGTGATTCCCGGAGCTTGTACACGTCATACGGATCTATTGAATCACAGTTATTTGTACGTTTTTGTCTGTTCGATCCACGATAGTGCACGGATTCCGCACGTCGCACGGTCGGTTCGGATCAAACATACAATTACGCACTCAATTTCAGCAGATTCAAAGCGAAAAATCATTCAGATTTATCGAATTTCTCATATTTTTCATCCTTTCACGTTTTTAACTGAAAAACGCAAAATTAAACAAGAATTTACGGTTAAAATCGGTTGATTTTTTGATATGATAAGCGAAAACAACTGATCATTAAGCCTATAAATTTTCAAAATCAAATTCTTTACCGTTTGTGAGAAAATTAGATTTTTGTGATGCGAAAATGATAAAAGTTGCTGCTGTTGTTCCTGATGTTAACCGCACGGATTGCCATCCGTGCGTATGACCATCCGCGTTGACTGATTGTTGACCTATACGTGCGGATAAGTCGCCCGCACGCACAACTTATCCGGGTTGACCTTTGTTGACCTATGCGGACGGTTAAGTAATACGCACGGATAGTAATACGTGTCACAATACCGCACGGATAAACAAGTCACTTGGTCAACATATTCAGCTTGTCAGTCAAATTTATCAGCATATCACGTGATTTCTTTCAGTATTGCATGATCATTAATTGATAAACGGCATTTGATGAGATATGCATGTGAACATTTAAGTGTGTCAACTTTCAAGACTTGTCAGTCAACACTTTCAGTAGTACATGTGATTCATTAATTGCAATCAGTGAACTTGTGCATTCGATAATCATTCCATGTGTATTTGTCTTTTTCAATAAGTTTGCACGTGATCATAGTGAGTGCATGTGATAGATAACAGGTTGTAAGTGAGATTGTCGGTTATTAATTGTGGTCAAAAGGATAACTATCATACGCACGGATAGCATCATACGCACGGATTACTTTCAGCCATACGTGTTGACTTGTTGACTTGCCACACGCACGGACAACTTGTCCGCGCGGATAACATCCCCACCCGTGCGTATAACATCTCCGGATTCCCACCCGCGCGGATCACCACCCGTGCGGATCCCCACTCGTGCGTATTATCATCCGGTTCACCATCCGGATAACAATACACGTCACAACAATCCGTGTCTGTCACACTTAGTCAACATTTAGTCAACATTGTCAGTCAACTTTATCGTCCCATGTGATTCTTATATCTCGGCCTAATCAAATCTAACTTCAAACTGATCATCTAAAGCAAAGGTCCTATAAGAATTTGAAAGTTATCAAAGTTGTCGGCCACATTGTTGATAAGTTCAATATATTTGAATAAAAAATTATTAAATGATATCTGTCATATAGCATGTGCATGTGATTTAATTGAACGGTCCAATCAAGATTTGTGTTAATACACTTTTTTGGCCATTAATTCTGCAATTGCATTAGTTTTGACGGTTTACACGTGATTTTTTGTGAAGTTCAAAGCTCATCGTTGAAGTCTATCCGATTAGTCAAATAGTTTTGTCTTTTTGTGCCATCAAACGAGAAAGTAATCCGGTCGAATAACTCACCCGAATTACATTGAACGAATCCAAAATCTTCGACACGAGTCTTAGATTGATTTCATCAACGCACACTGTTACGAACTGAGTGTTTGTTTGCTTGCAGGTAATTCAAGGATATAAAATCATGGAAAAATCAGAACCTGTTCCTTTTAAAGATAACAGAAATGAAGAAGAGAAGTATATCAACAGAAAGATGAAAGCTCAAACCAAGTTGATCAGAATCAATCGTATAATCAAAGAAGCTAAACAAGCAAAGAGATGGAATGCTACTAAACAATGTTATATTGATCAAGATGGAAATATTGCAGTTGATCCAAATGATATTATAATGGATATGTTCATCAAGCAGTATACTGAAAAAGAAGAGGGTTGGCAGAGAAAATGGTGGGGAAGTGGAGAAGAAAAAGAAAAAGAAAAGGATGAAACTTCAAAATGTGAAGTTGTGTGCTCAAAATGTGACAAATCTGCAAAAGACAATGTCAAACTCTTAAAAGATGTGGAGAGTTTGACATTGGAAATCAAAACGCAAAAATCTGAGAATGTTAAACTGTTAAATGACTTGAACAGTTTGACATTAGAAAACAAGGTTTTGAAAGAAAAAGAAAAAGGTTTTGAAAATGAAAAATTGGAAATTGAAAAAGATTTTGAGAATAAGCTAAACACTTTAGAACATGAAAAAGTGTTTTGGGCAAAATTAGAAAATAAGGCTTTAAAAGATAGAGAAACAATTTTTGAAAATAGAATAAAAGTTTTGGAAAATGAAAATTCTATTTTTGAAGATAAAATCAAAAGTTTTGAAAATGAAAAATTAAAAATTGAAAAAGATTTTCAAAGTCAAATAAAGATTCTTGAAGATGGGAGATCTGTTTTTAGCAAGAACAATATTGAAAAGCAAAAGGTAATAAATTCCCATCGTCAGACAATTATTCGACTTGAAAAAGAAGCTGAAGGTGATAGAAAGAAAATCAAAGTTTTAGAAAATAAATTGAAAAGTTTTGTGACTTCTGCTTCATATGATTGTCCAAAACCGATCAATTCTGTTCCAATAAGTGACAATGTCACAAATTTTGACAAAGTCAAAATTGAAGATTGTGATGATAAATCTGATGATGAAAAAGAAAAAGAAGAAAAAAGAAAAACATTTTTGAAATTAAATGAAATGTTTAAAAATACTGTTTTACATTCTACTGAGAAAGGTGAATGCTCAACGCAAAAACCTGTAAAGAAGAATGTGGAACAGAAACAAAACGATAAAAAATCGAAAAATTTTCAAAAAGAAAATAAAGGCTCATCAGTTAAGTCATCCAATCATTATGAAAAACCACAAAAATTTAAAAATCAAAACTCATAAAAAGTTGGTAATAAGTGGTGCAGGTTTGACCACAGTGCTCAAATGCCAAATCAAGGATACAAGAGGAGACATGAGTACCACAAGGCAAATCAATGCTATGATCTAAGTGTGTGGTTTGAAGACGGTGTTTGGTATGAAGGCAGAGAGAGGTATGATAACAGAGTGTGTTACACTTGTGGCTATCAAGGACACATTGCTGTTAACTGCTAAAGTCAAAGATTTGAAACAAGAAGGTGCTATGAATGCCACATCAGAGGTCATATTGCCAGAGATTGCCCAATGAGATCAAAGGGAAGATCGAGGGCTGAATCTCAGAAAATGGCAAAGAAACCAGTCAATGTCAAGCCCAAAGAACAGAAAGTTCAAGAACCAAAAGTTCAAGAAAAGAAAGTTCAAGAAAAGAAAGTAAAGCTTTCACAAGGGCAAAAAGACAAACTGAGGAAGAAAAGAAAGAAGGCGAGAGAATATCTCGAGAGAATTTTGTCCTCGGATACAACTGGTAATCCGAGAAAAAGTTCTGATAAATCGTTTTGCTCTCCCAAGACCGATAAGTCAAACAAAACGAATTCATCAGATGCAAATCTGAGGACAAAAGAGAAGAAAAAGAAAGTTGTCGGCGATGAATCTGGCTCATCAAAGTCAGACAAGCCACCATCAGGCGATGAATCTGACGTCTCAAAGTCAGACAAGCCACAATCAGGCAATGATTCTGGGTCGTCAAAACCAGAAGAGCCATCTGTTGAGGTAAAAAATGTCAAACCCAAGGCTGGTCAGGCTTGGGTAGATCTTTTCAAATGAAAAACCTGACTTACCAGAGTTCCCAGGTTGGTAAGTGTGGAACAGGAATCGGCATATTTCTTGAGAAATTCACAAGTTGGTAACTGTGATATTTCGAATCACAAAAGACTAATCAAGGACATTAAGTTGTACTTGATTTATCTTTTCCGATAAGTGGATAAAGGTAAACAATGTGATGAAACCCCGTTTTTGTGAAATGACACACAAAACTAATTTTCCGGAAAAACCATTTTGATTAAAACAAACTTAAGTGTTTTGAAATCTAAATGGGAAAATAGTTTGTTGTCAGGGGGAGTTCTGATTGTTAAGCCGAGAGAATGGCGAATTGAAGCGATTTGATATCAGTTTGTCATGTTTCTTATATAGTTTGTTTTCAAATTTTCCTTGAAAATCAAAATTGAAACATATTTTGATTTTAGGGGGAGAAATTTTTTTTAAAAAAATTAAAAAATTTGAAAATGTCAAAAACATTGAAAAAGCAAAAATGAGTTTTGTTGTGAAAAAGAGGAAATGATAGTAAATCAGTGGACTATCACAGCATGCTAAAGAAATGTAATGTCAAATGTGATAAACGATCTCATTAAAGATGTGACGATAGGCTCAGCTAGACTAGTAGATTTGCGATAATGATACAAACTTAAATGAAAAAGCCTAGTTCTAGTGGAAAACATGGTTGAAAGCATAGTACTTAGTTTTGTCCTTCTTGACTGTGTGCCTACTCAGTAATCGCTGAATGCTAAAAGAGCATAAAAACCGGTTAAGTCTGTGAACTTTCACAACTTGCTGAAAAGTCGCTGTGATTGTGCATTTCATTTTGCAAAGATTTAAACTTGTTTGATTTCTTTATTTTGTTTAAGCATTGGACATCCTCTGCGTATACGTGAGTATCGACCTGGATGTTATTGCCTAAACGTTCTGCTTTATTTTCTTTGGTGTTTCGTTTAAGCTTTGGACCTCCTCTGCGTATACGGGAGTATCGACCTGGTGGTTAAAGCCTAAACAACTTCAACTTGTTTTATTTTCTTATTTTGTTTAAACATTGGACTTTCTCTGCGTATACGGAAGTATCGACCTGATTGTTAATGTTTAAACATTCTGCTTTGTTTTCGCACATATCACAGTTGATGAAAGTTTAAAGGCATTACTTGAGTTAGTGTATTGCATGATGAGGGGATATGCTGAGATCGTGGGGTCCATAAGAATTTAGTGCAAAAATAATATACCTTAACGTATCGGTAAGCATTTCGAAAGTTTTTAGATTGAGTTTAAGAGGACAACCATATCGTCAATCTATGTGAATCGTTTAGAACTTAAAATGATTAAAGCTTAACGGTGCTAGTGATTTGTCTCATAAACTGATATGATCCTCTTACACAAACTCACAAAAATATGGTTTGTATATATTTTTTTACTGCATTTCTTTAAACTCAAAATCCAAAAAGATTTTAGTGTGTTTTAGCATAAAGTTTTGAAAAATACAAAAAGATTTTCGACAACTGATGTTGGAAAGCTGATTTTCAAAATTCCAAGTGCTAAACATGATGAATTATACTGGGTTGGGTGTGTTTGTTGAAAACTTTGAATGTTATATACAAATGCTTTGAAAGATTGTGTGATTAGTTAATCAAGGTAATTCACTTGAACTTGATGTAACTATTTTTATTGATGAAAGAATGATTTCTACCAGTAAGTTTCTTAAAACTAAATGTTATAAATTTGTGAAACTTATGTTGAGGTAGAGGATATGCAGGTTAACCAGGTTTCAAATCCTGAGCAGATGCAGAATAGAGCCAGGAATTGATCCTGAATTTGTGAACATGTGAAAGCCAGATTACGACCCCGACAGCTGAGTCTAAGGGGGAGTCTGAAGACGAGCTCAACACAAGAGGAAGCGTGGATTCAAGAAGCCAGATAACTTAACCTGAAGGAGCTTGTATACGGAAAGCCAGGTGTCGATCCCAAAGCACGGAAGCTTGACGAAAGGGGGAGCCTGTAGAGTTTACTGAAAGGGGGAGCTGAAGCTCAAGACAGATCCACCGGGATTCTGTTCGAGAAAGAGGGAGTCTATGTTGCAGAAAAGATGATAAAGCTTCAAGAAGACTCAGAGAGAGAGAGAAAGAAAAGTCGCTACGAGTTTGACTACAGATTGACTGCGGCAATATCCAAGGGGGAGTCTGTTAGTGCATTATGTCTATCGCCTCCGTCAATCTTAACCGTAGCAGAAACAGAAGAATTCTAGCATTTTATTGTAATATCTAGTAATAAAGGGCAAGGTGGCAATATTGTAAATAAGGGGAAATCCCTTATAACCTTGTGCCTATAAATAGAGGAGTTAGGGCTTAGTTTAGGGACTTTTGGCTCATTTGAGAACTTAGAGCTTGGTGCTTAGAGAGAGAAACTAGAGAGAGAAAGTTCTCAACGTGATTCCCGGAGCTTGTACACGTCATACGGATCTATTGAATCACGGTTATTTGTACGTTTTTGTCTGTTCGATCCACGATAGTGCACGGATTCCGCACGTCGCACGGTCGGTTCGCAATCGATACGGAGTAAATCCGGGACCTACATTTAAAATAGAAAATCCTTATATAATAGATAACCCGGTTACACTTTTTAGTTAAAATAAGTTTCAGTAATGACAAAATCAGTCCCTAAAGTTCAAGTTTAAGGAAATGACTAATAGGTCCCTTGACTTTGTTTCAAAAATATATATATTTATTTTATTTATAAAATAAGTTTTAAAAATAACACTAAGGCCCCTAAACTTATAGTTTTCAAAAATTACATTTTTAACCCGAAACTTATAAGGTTTCAAAAATGACAAATTAGTCCCCGAACTTTGTACTTTCTAAAAATGACGGTTTTAGTCCTCGGACTTAAAATCAAAGTTTTTGGACAAGTTTTAAGGAATGACAAAAAGGTCCCTTAACTTATACTTTCACATAATGACGTATTAGGCCCTTGTAACTAATGTAGCCTTGTTTGTAAGTATGAAACTCAATCAAATTTGAAATTGTTTCATGTGTTTGCATTTGTATAAGCATGTATGAGCACAATGCAAGTATATTCAAATAAGTTTTATTCCAAATACGGTATTTGTTACAATGCAAGTAAAAACAAATACGAGTGTGAAAACCAGGGTGGTTACATACATATTGATGACACCCTCCGATTTACAGGACAACCCGTTGAGGTTACCGACTGGAAAGACAACAAGACCAGGAGGAGCAGTGCGAAACTTGTCAAAGTACGTTGGAACTCTAAGCACGGACCCGAGTACACGTGGGAACGTGAAGACCAGTTCAAAGAAAAGTACCCCCACCTGTTCAAGAAGACTCCTGCGAGAGTTAGTTCAACCTAAATTTCAGGACGAAATTCTTTTAACGGGGGGAGACTGTGACAACTGGCACCAAACCGGTAATCTCCGTACACTTTAATTATTATTTAATGACTGCAATTATGTGCTTAAATGTCAACATTGTCCGATTACATACTATACAAGTGAATTCATGCACGTTTTATACTACAAGAAACTTGCTTTATGCATTAACGAGAGCGTTGCATCAGAAATACTAGTAAACTCACCGGTAAGACACATTGTGTCAACAATTCTGCAGAAGGCAGTCAGACAATAAAATTGGAGCCTAGGTGTAGGTCCAATGACAGGAATACATTAAAAACCAAGAGTATATATAAGGGTTAACATATAGACCTTATGGAAGCTAGAATTTGCACTAAAAAGCACCGGAAACACACTTTAAATGCAGAAATCTGCATAATTCAGCTATAAACCAGCTGTAATCAGCTTTTAACAACATAAATATTATGCAGAATTCATGTTTTATTATCCAGAATACCCTCCTAAGTGTTGGGAATTAAAAGGGTTACAAAAGTCTACATAAGGGACATTAAACGGTGCAATTTAGCACTTCAATGAACCAGTATTTAACCGAACAACCGGACATTACCCGGAACATCAAAATATTACTTGAAGCATTGTTCTAATGTTTCTGAACTAGTTATGGTCCCCGAACACCATAACACCCCTTATAACGTAATAACGCATTAAATCCCTAAACTTATTACTTGAAACCAACTTATTTATGAACTAGGGAGTAAATATTACACTTTGCCCCCCCCTTTTCATATATACGGTCATAAGGGGGTGGCCCCCATCAAGATCTTGCTTGGATCCACTAGATTTCATAAGATATTCCTTGGATTTAATTTGATTTCATTAGATATTACAAAGATATTATGAATCTTGAAAGATTTACTAGAAATTGGAATTTACACATTACCCCCTACACCTTGTGGACAGTTCACATGGGGTGACCCCACCAAATTTTTGCCAAATCCTACAAGATACATTTTGATATTACTTGATTCACTTGGATCTTATAAGATATTATGCAATCTTTGAAAGATATGAAATCTTTATAAGTAGTACACTAGACCTCATTCATCTTCACCACCACACTCTCACTCTCTCCCTCTTAAAACCTTCGGCCGAACACGCTCCCAACATCACCACCATTTTCGGTTATCAACCAACCAATCCAAGGTCTTCTCAAGGTGCTAGAAGATCACTAACGAGGCGCGGTGCTCACGAAACTTGAAGGACTTCATTCGCTTGCTTTTATCCACCACCTTTTCAACCTTGTTCTTCCCTAGCTTTAAGCTAGTTGTAAGATTCTTATAAACTCTTGTTTACTTCATATTTGAGTGGTTAAAAGATATGCTATGTTAAAAATTACTAGAACATTAAAAGACATATTCATGAATCATGAAACAAAGCTTGCATATGATGAAAAATGGATGAAATGATATTATTTAGTAGATGTATGGTGATTGCTTATTGTTTATTAGAGTTATTGATGTTGATCAATACATGAAGCTAGCTAGATTGTGATTAAACCCATGAACTAGCAAGTTAGAGGGTGATTATGTGTTTACACAAGAAGATCATCCTCATGTATAAACATGAACTTGATGGATAAATGATTTCTTGAAAAGTAATGAACAAAGTGAGCTAGTAAACTTATAAATCTAAGGTTTAGGAATGATTTTCCAAGAAAACCAAGTTTAAAATATGATTTTAAAAGATCTTGGTTTTTACTCAAACTTACACTATTTTTGGTGATAAAATAAGTGTAAAGATACTAGAGAAATAAGAAGATGTTACAAATAAACATTTTTGGTAAAATGTGATTACAAGTTGTAAAGGACCAAATCTTTTAATAATGTGAGTTATAAACAAACACCCATGTTTTTAAGGGTAACTAAACCTACTAAATAACATGGTAAGTTACCACAAGTTGTTACAAAAACTTCAAGTTCATGATATAGTGTGATTTACATGATCTAGGTTTAGGGTAAGACTTGATTGGGTTGTTGATGTTGATGATTATTTAAAAGAAAATAAACACATGTTTTGAAAACATGGGAAACCTCCAATTTTAGGGGAAACTCTGTCAAAATTTCTATAAAATTTTGACACTTAGAAAAATATAAGTTTTGAGAAACTTATTCCCTAAAAATGTATCTAAAAGCATTTACCAAGGTTTTCCAAAATTTTTGTGTTAAGAAATAACGATTTCTTCGAGATTAAAATTGATATTAAGTATGTATATTTTTGAGAAAAATATATATATTTATTTATCACCAAATTTTGTGCTAAGTGTATGTAATATGTATTACATGTAATAGTGTATTAGGACTTGAAAATACACTAAATACTCCTAAGGAGTGAAGATACAAAATACACATACAACATGAAATGAAGATTTAGACACAATACATAATTCGGGTGAAAAATACAAGACACTTATATTTATTTTTGAGAAAATAATATAGGTGAGATACATAGTTAAAAATATAAATTATTTTTAACACAAGAACACATATACAAAAAAAATTGTGACTTGTACTTATGCGATGCAAGTCTAGTGACTAATGTTAATAAAACACGTTTAGGTCACGACACTAGATAAGCAAATCCGGTGAAGTTTACGACGCAGGAACGCAAAGTTGTGAGTTCATGCTCCCCCTTTTCTTTTAACTGTTTTCAGTTTTATAACTTCGCGGGTGAAATACATGTTACAAATATTACAATGTTTACAAATGGTATGATGGATACAAAAACAAGAAGCACTCTTGGTGAGAACGAGTACCAAGTATGATGCGTATTGATAATACAAGAATACAAGAAGCACTCTTGGTGAAAACTAGTACCAAGTATGATGTGTTTTGAGGAATGATACGAGAAATCGTGTCATGAATAGGGTACCATAAGCACCATTAATCAACAATATACCTAGACCGCAGAACAAAAGGTTAGATCTAACGGGTTTCGGGCAGCCACACTCTTGGTGAGAACGAGTACCAAGTAGTGCTTTTGTGTCTCAGAAAAACTTGATAAATGCCTATGGTTTGGTGACTTCCTATGTCGTGTCACATGTTAATGGCCTTGCAACCCATTAACAACCCTAACACATACAAGAACAACTTATTTATACAAGATTCATACCACAAGAATACTTGATTTATACATGAATATTTGAGCTACACAAGAATACTTGATTTTATACATGAGTACGTGGTGTACACAAGAATACTTGATTTATACATGAATATTTGATTTACATAAGAATATTTGATTTTATACATGAGTACGTGGTGTACACAAGAATACTTGATTTATACATGAGTACGAGGTGTACACATGAATACTTGATTTATACATGAATACTGGATTTATACAAGGATACTTGATTTATACAAGATACAAACTATGTTTTCATACAAAGTATACAAACGTGAAATACAAAAACTGCATGAATTCACACCAACATTATGTTGACGTTTTTCCAAAACTCACATGTATTTCAGGTAACTAGTGGATGTGCGCGCGGTCTTACTCATGCTCTTGGATGTTGTTTAAATAAAGTTGTAAACTTTTCAGACAATATGCTGTCTTGTGATGTAAACACTTAACTTATGATTTCAGTAATGTAATGTTTAAAGTTATTTTTACGAGCATGTAGTATGTTTACCTTTCGTATGCAATGAGAACCTTTCATGATCACACCTCGTGCTTCCGCCTTAGAAAGGGGTGTGACAACTTGATCCCCAACCTGGAACTCGAGCGGTTTCCTGCGCTTATCAGCATAGCTTTTCTAACGGACGCGAGCTTGTCACGGCCCCTGACCCGGTTTGACCCGTTTCAGGAGCCGCGGGACAGAAATCCTGTGGTATTTAATTAATTGAGTTTAACAGCGGAAGTTTATTATCAGGATCTTTTTAAAACTGAAATATTTCCCGATTATTTTATTTCACAAGTCGGGATAAAACCCCGGTAATTTACAATCATTTGATTTCACGAAGAAATCTTTTATTTTACAAAACATGTTTCTTTATTTTATCCTGAGCCACTTCCTTAAGCTTGTAGTGCTTCATGGCACTTTTCCTGGATCATAACAGATCACCTGAAACATGTTTGAAAAAGGTTTTGTCAGCGGGAAATACTGAGTGAATCATTCTATTTACATAAAATGATGCATAGTTATTAATTACAGCATAAGAGCGATTACAATGGCTTCTATCTTTATTTTTATCTGGCGCTGTGTCACAATGGTGACGATGGTCATACCACTATTAGGTCAATGAACCTAAATAGTGATGATTATCCCTAGTAGGTCAATGAACCTAACTGGGAGAAAATTAGTAATGTGCACAATACCCCAATAGCCAGTGATTCAAGATATCCACGACTTAGTCCCTGTAATTATAACTTTTGAAAATAATTTGAGGTATTGTAAAATAGTTGATAAAAAGAGAATGACTCACATTGCAGATTTAATTTTGAGCAGAGTCTAGCCTACTGATTAGACTTTTAACCTAAATTAATAACAGGCACACAATTCGGTCAGTAACTTAATACAGCATTTACGATAACTCACGAGATCAAACTCTCACAACGAATGAAAAAGTGAGATACTTAAACATCCATCGAATTAACGACGAATGACAAAGCATAACCCTAATGTGGGCAGCACTTAAACATCCATTGGATATTTTAATCAATCGGACATTGAATCGTATCAGCGATCGAGTTATTACCCTGATTGCGGCGTCGATTAGTGATCCGTGTGTGTTAATTGTGGTAAACAGAACGTAACTCAGTGCCTAAAACGAATTTCTTCGTCGAACGTACGCAGAATATCAAGTGCCAATGTCTGCTATTTATAGCCAAAATTTTGTCAGGCTTACGGACCGTAAGACTCAACCCTTACGGTCCGTAAGGGACACGAAATCATTATAGGGTTGCCACGTCTGGGACTAGCCTTGCTGAGTTGACAACTTCGTAAATTTCAATTTTGACAACGAGATTTGAAGATAATCGTAACTAGGGTTTACCCCCCTGAGTTTTAGGGGCCCTGATCCTGATTCCGTTTGTTCTGAAAATTTTAGGGTTTGTGCAGAATCACTTGGGTGTCTCAATTAGGGTTTCCTATTGGACAATTAAAATACTAAATATGACTTTTGATGAGAGTTGTTACATTCTCCCCACCTTAATAAAAATCTCGTCCTCGAGATTTACTAGAATAATTGAGGATACTTTCGCTTCATTTCTGATTCCAGTTCCCAAGTGTATTCGGGTCCTTGTTTTGAATCCCACTTGACTTGAACTAACACTAATCGTTTGTGTTTTGAGAAATTTTATTTTTCTATCTTCTATCTGAAGAGGTTTCTCTACAAATTTTAATTTTTTTCGTTTACCTTTATATCTTGGAGAGGTACTACCAAAGATTCGTCTGATAGACATTTCTTGAGATTGGATACATGAAATACATCATGTACTCCAGCTAACTCTCCTGGTAGTTGTAAACGATAAGCAACTGGTCCTATACGTTGGATCACTGGAAATGGTCCTATGTACCTTGGACTTAGCTTTCCTTTCTTACCGAATCTAACAACTCCTTTCCAAGGAGATACTTTCAATAGCATTTTGTCTCCAACTTGAAACTCCAACGGCTTTCGTCTATTATCTGTATAACTCTTCTGGCGATCTCTAGCCGTCTTCAGCCTTTCCTTCGTGATACTGAATATCACAGTCGTAGTCACTTAGGATTTTCATCCATCTCCTTTGCCTCATGTTTAATTCTTTTTGCCCAAATATATATCTTAAATTCTTATGATCCATATAGACAGTAAACTTACTTCCATACAGATAATGTCTCCAAATCTTAAGGGCAAAAATTATGGCTCCTAATTCTAAGTCATGAGTGGTATAGTTTTCTTTGTGCTGTTTCAACTGTCTTGAAGCATACTCAATTACCTTCTTGTGTTGCATAAGCACACATCCTAATCCTAGTTTTGAAGCATCACAATATACTTTAAAATCTTTTGTTCCTTCTGGTAAGGCTAGGATTGGGGCATTTCTTAATTTATGCTTTAAGATCTTAAAGGCTTCTTCTTGTTTAGGTCCCCATTCAAACTTAACTGTTTTATAGGTTAGCTTAGTTAATGGTATAGCTTTCTTGGAAAAATCCTTAATAAACCGTCTATAGTATCCAGCTAAACCTACAAAACTCCTAATTTTCCATTGCTGATTGCGGAACCTTCCATTTGGTAATTGCTGCTATCTTATCAGGATCTACGTGAATACCTTCATGATTCACCATATGACCTAGAAATTGCACTTCTGGCAGCCAAAATTCATACTTCGAGAATTTGGCGTAAAGCTTCTCTTTTCTTAACAAAGTTAAGAGTGCATGCAAGTGCTGACAATGTTCTTCCTGACTTTTGGAATAAATAAGTATATCGTCGATGAAGACAATTACAAATTTATCAAAATATGGTTTACAGATCCTATTCATCATGTCCATGAATGCTGCAGGTGCATTCGTTAATCCAAAGGGCATGACTGTAAACTCGTAATGACCATACCTAGTTCTGAAAGCAGTTTTAGGTATGTCTTCTTCTTGTACTTTCAATTGATGATATCCGGAACGTAAGTCGATCTTAGAAAAATATCTATCTCCCTGGAATTGATCGAATAGATCATCAATTCTAGGTAATGGGTATCGATTCTTAATTGTAACCTTATTCAATTCCCTATTATCAATACACATTCTCATCGAACCATCCTTTTTCTTAGCAAACAACACTGGTGCCCCCCCGGGGATAAACTAGGTTGTATGAAACCTTTACTTAATAATTCATCTATTTGCTTTTTCAGTGTTAATATATCTGTGGGTGCTAACCGATAAGGTGCCTTGGCTATCGGTATAGTTCCTGGAATTAGATGAATCCTAAATTCTACCTCCCTATCTGGTGGTAACCCTGGTAACTCTTCTGGGAAGACATCTGGGTATTCTGAAACTACAGAAATTTCCTTAAGTTCTTTATCTTTAGTATTAATGATTACTGAAATCATATATACTATTCCTTGCTTTCGTTCATAATTAGCAACTTTCATTACTGATATGAACTTTATGGGTTTACATGGCTTATCTCCTGTAATCATTATTACTTCTCCAGTGGGTGCACAAATTTCTATGGAATTCTTATCACAGATAATTCGAGCATGGTTGTTTACTAACCAATCCATTCCTAACACAACATCAAATTCAACTAATTTCATAGATAATGGGGTTGCAGAAAATTTATGACTTAAAAGTTCTATTTCTACGTTTTACAGAACCTTATTTATTTTATCTGAATTCCCATCTGCCGTTTCTACTGTAGAAATTTGCCTAATGCTGGTTAAAGGTAAGTTAAGAGTTTGGCAGAATGAAATATTTATAAAACTTTGGTTTGCACCAGAGTCAAATAATACTTTTGTGTAAACGTTGTGAACTAAGAACGTACCAGCTATCACATCTAGAATGAGCTCTGCTTCCTGAGCAGTCAGTTGGAAGGCTCTTACACTCCTTTTTGCTCCTTCTGCAGGTTTGGCTTTATTGTCAGATGGTTTGTTCAGTTTTGGACAATCTGGCCTCAGATGTCCAGCTTCTCCACAGTTGTAGTAGACTGAAAATTTCTTCCTCCTGCGGTCTTCTTCTTGATGCCCCGGAATTTTGCAAAAATTGCAATATCCTTTGCATATTCCAAAATGCTTCCTTTTGCAAGAATTGCAAAATGGGCTAGTGGAAGATTGCCCATTCCCTCCTTTCTTGAAATTGTTATGGTTACCCGGACGAAATCCTTGGGTAATCTTTTGGGCTACTTCCTTCCTTCTATTTTTTTCTCTTGTCCGTACTAGTTCGTCAGTCAGAGTATTGGCTAAATCCACCGCATCATCAATCGTGCGAGGTTTCACAGCCTTGACGATATTACGTATTTCGGCAATCAATCCCCAAATATAACGAGAAATAAGTACCGGCTCTGGCGAAGCCAGGGTTGGTACCACTCGAGCATACTCGAAGAATGTCGAAGTATACCCTCGACAATCTACATCCACCATCTGGTGGGTTAAAAACTTATTTGTCATTTGTTCCTTTTCATACTCGGGACAGAATTTTCTTTCTACAAAGCTCTTAAATTCTTCCCAGTTCATAGCATACGCCATCCTTCTTCCTTTTGCTTGTAACACCGTATTCCACCATTCTAGCGCCCCTTCTTTGAAAAGGTTTGACGCGTACATGACCTGATCATCCTGAGCACATTTACTTATGGCAATTACTGCCTCGGTTTTCTCTAACCAACGCAGTGCCGCAGTCGCTCCTTCATTGCCTGCAAACTCAGTGGGTTTACATGCAAGAAATTCTTTGTAAGTGCAACCAGGCGTTGCAGCTTTCATTTTCTTAGAGAGCGGGGCTTGCCGTGGTTCATTATCATGATTAGTATGATTATTGCCTCCGTTTACGCTATTACTGAAGTTATCTTCAGAAATACGTTTGCTAGGAACGATTTGTTGCGGTTCTATTGGATTTTTAACAGCAGCAACGATTGCTGGAATAGCGTTGGGTATCCCTTGAGCAACTATTGCTGGAATAGCGTTGGCTATCCCTTGAGCAACGATATTTTCTATATCCTGCCTAGTCATATATTGATCCCCCGGTTGTTGCTCAGATTGATTATCCTCATTAACTGGTTCATTATTAGCGTTTTCCATCTGATAATTAATATATATATATATATATATATTTTATTAGTATCCGATAAATAACAATCATACACAAAATCATCATACAAATTTCACAATACACATATAGCCAAAACTATCGATTTCTCGATTCTCATTTTTATATTTTATAGTATGCATCAATACACACTATTATCTTACAAAGTTTTATTTGTAGTTATTTTACAAACTGATTTTTTACTATTACTATTACACAACCACAGTTCCATAAATCCCCTATCCTTTGTCAGATGATATTCTAGTAATGGCGTTCCCTTTCATCGTATTTCCAGGAGATCTGTCCCCCAATCTCTTGGATCTTATTCCCAGTATCCATTAGTTCTTCGCCAAAGTGGCGGAGTTCAGCCATATTCTCGTTACTCATTGGTGGATTTGGTAAAGGTTCTAGATTGAACTGAGGAAAAAGCTTATAGGGATTGTTTTGGAACTGTATTTCATTAGTTAACCATTCGTCTATTTGCGAGTGGATTGAAGGGTTTGGAATAGCTGGTTCTAAGTTCATTGGTAGTTGTGTTTCAAGAGAGTGAATAAAAACATTTTCATTAACAGGCTTAATAGTATTATAGCTTGCCAATATAAAATCTAGCTCTTCCTGAGATGGTAACCCTTCAATTTGCCTAGAGCTTTCCCCAATTTCCATTTTCTTAGGCTTGGGTTTCTCGAGAGGTGAAGCGTTGAATTCTATAGGTTCTTCTATGTCTGGTATATATCTATTGAAATCTCTGGAAACCTCTATTCTTACTGGATAGAGATTTAAATTCTGAAGGGCGTCAGACAAGTCACTCATGCTGTTTAGCAAAATACACACAATTACTAAGTTAAAAATCATAACAAAATTTTATAGAAAAACTTTTAAATATTCTTTCATACTGGGTAACTACCAAAACAACTGAAAATTAAAACACACTAGGTTTTATTTGTAAATTTATTTATTTACTGAACAAGGTTTCTAGACTGTAGATAATAAAGATGCTAAAACTTTGAGTCAGATTATTTTAAAGATTTGTATTTATTGCTACAGTGGCTAGCATATAGAGATCTGTCCATACTGTACAAAGTTAGTCAGATAATAAAACACATAATCACAAAATGGCAATCAATAAAATTAAGTATTTTCTAAATACTTAATAGGCTTAAATCAGTGGCTCTGATACCACATTTTTCTGTCACGGCCCCCGACCCGGGTTGACCCGTTTCAGGAGCCGCGGGACAGAAATCCCGTGGTATTTAATTAATTGAGTTTAACAGCGGAAGTTTATTATCAGGATCTTTTTAAAACTGAAATATTTCCCGATTATTTTATTTCACAACTCGGGATAAAACCCCGGTAATTTACAATCATTTGATTTCACGAAGAAATCTTTTATTTTACAAAACATGTTTCTTTATTTTATCCTGAGCCACTTCCTTAAGCTTGTAGTGCTTCATGGCACTTTTCCTGGATCATAACAGATCACCTGAAACATGTTTGAAAAAGGTTTTGTCAGCAGGAAATACTGAGTGAATCATTCTATTTACATAAAATGATGCATAGTTATTAATTACAGCATAAGAGCGATTACAATGGCTTCTATCTTTATTTTTATCTGGCGCTGTGTCACAATGGTGACGATGGTCATACCACTATTAGGTCAATGAACCTAAATAGTGATGATTATCCCTAGTAGGTCAATGAACCTAACTGGGAGAAAATTAGTAATGTGCACAATACCCCAATAGCCAGTGATTCAAGATATCCACGACTTAGTCCCTGTAGTTATAACTTTTGAAAATAATTTGAGGTATTGTAAAATAGTTGATAAAAAGAGAATGACTCACATTGCAGATTTAATTTTGAGCAGAGTCTAGCCTACTGATTAGCCTTTTAACCTAAATTAATAACAGGCACACAATTCGGTCAGTAACTTAATACAGCATTTACGATAACTCACGAGATCAAACTCTCACAACGAATGACAAAGTGCGATACTTAAACATCCATCGAATTAACAACGAATGACAAAGCATAACCCTAATGTGGGCAGCACTTAAACATCCATTGGATATTTTAATCAATCGGACATTGAATCGTATCAGCGATCAAGTTATTACCCTGATTGCGGCGTCGATTAGTGATCCGTGTGTGTTAATTGTGGTAAACAGAACGTAACTCAGTGCCTCAAACGAATTTCTTCGTCGAACGTACGCAGAATATCAAGTGCCAATGTCTGCTATTTATAGCCAAAATTTTGTCAGGCTTACGGACCGTAAGACTCAACCCTTACGGTCCGTAAGGGACACGAAATCATTATAGGGTTGCCACGTCTGGGACTAGCCTTGCTGAGTTGACAACTTCGTAAATTTCAATTTTGACAACGAGATTTGAAGATAATCGTAACTAGGGTTTACCCCCCCTGAGTTTTAGGGGCCCTGATCCTGATTCCGTTTGTTCTGAAAATTTTAGGGTTTGTGCAGAATCACTTGGGTGTCTCAATTAGGGTTTCCTATTGGACAATTAAAATAATAAATATGACTTTTGATGAGAGTTGTTACAGAGCTGATGCCATTCGTTGTCGTATTTGGGCAATCTTTTCTATCGTGTCGACGACGAGTTCTAGGCCAATGATTTGGTTGTCACCAACTTCTGCCCAGCATAAGGGTGATCAGCATTTCCGTCCATACAAAGCCTCGAACGGAGCGGCCTTGATGCTAGTGTGGTAGCTGTTGTTATACGAAAACTCCACCAAAGGTAGATGCCATTCCCAGCCATTACCAAAGTCAATTACATATGCTCGAAGCATGTTTTCGAGAGTTTGGATGGTGTGTTCAGACTACCCATCTGTTTGTGGATGATACGCTGTGCTCATGTCTAGATGCGAGCCAAAGGATTTGTGCATCGCTTGCCACAAATTAGAGGTAAAATGTGGATCACAATAAAAAATGATGGAAGTTGGCACCCCGTGCCTCGAAACTACTTCTTTCAAGTAGATGTTAGTTAGAGTAGAGAACTTATCCGTTTCTTTGATAGCTAGGAAGTGTACGGACTTGGTCAGTCGATCCACTATCACCTAAATGGTATCATTTCCTCCTTGAGATCTAGGTAAGCCAGTAACGAAGTCCATCGAAATTTGCTCCCATTTCCATGTTGGGATCTCTGGTTGTTGAAGTAAGCCTGATGGCTTCTGGTATTCGACCTTGACCCTAGCACAGGTCAAACATTTACTAACATAGGTTGCTATGTTAGCTTTCATGTGGGGCCACCAGTACGTAGTTTTGAGGTCGTGGTACATCTTATCAGAACCAGGATGTACTGAATAATGAGACTTGTGTGCTTATTACAAGCTCACGTAGATTACCATGAAATGGAACCCAGATGCGCCCCGCTAAGTAATAAGCACCGTCTTCCTTCTGTTCTCACCATTTCTCCAATCCTCGTAGGGACTCAGCCTTGATGTTCTCTTCTTTCAATGCTTTGACCTGAGCATCACAAATTTGGGCAGGAAGACTAGAGTGAATGGTAAGCTGTAACGCACGTACACGCTTAGGTTTGGTTTCTTTACGACTTAGGACGTCAGCCACCACATTGGCTTTGTCTGGATGGTACTTGATTGCACATTCGTAGTCGTTAAGGAGTTCGACCCATCGACGCTGTCGCATGTTCAACTCCTTCTGATCGAAGATATGCTGGAGACTCTTGTGATCGGTGTAAATGGTGCACTTGGTACCGTACAAGTAATGTCTCCATATCTTAATAGCAAACACCACTGCTCCCAACTCCAAGTCATGAGTAGTGTAGTTCTTTTCGTGAACTTTAAGTTGGCGTGATGCGTATGCAATGACTTTCTCATGTTGCATCAACACACAACCAAGTCCTTGGATTGATGCATCACAATAAACCATGAAATTGTATGTGCCCTCAGGCAACGAGAGGATAGGTGCGCTACAAAGCTTCAACTTCAGTTGCTGAAACGCGGCTTCCTGAGCATCACCCCAACAGGTAGGTGACACCCTTCTGAGTAAGAACAGTAAGAGGCTACGCAATCTTTGAGAAATCCTTCATAAACCTTCTGTAGTAACCCGCCAAACCCAAGAATTGACGGATTTCGGTTGGAGTACGAGATGCCGGCCAATTCCTGATCGAGTCAACCTTGGATGGATCAACGTGAATCCCATCCTTATTAACCACGTGGCCTAGGAACTGGACTTCACGAAGCCAGAAGTCGCATTTCGAGAACTTAGCATAAAGCTATTCTGTTCGAAGAAGTTCCAAAATGAGTCGCAGATGACGCTCGTGTTCCTCCTGACTCTTTGAATAGATCAAGATGTCGTCGATGAAAACAATAACAAACTTATCCAAATAAGGTTTGCACACTCGGTTCATAAGATCCATGAAGACCACAGGTGCGTTTGTTAGCCCAAAAGGCATGACCAGGAACTCGTAGTGTCCGTAACGAGTCCTGAATGCTATCTTAGAGATGTCCTCATCTCGGACTCTCAGCTGATGATAGCCCGATCTCAAGTCAATCTTTGAGTAGAAGCTCGACCATAGCAACTGGTCAAACAGGTCATCTATACGCAGAAGAGGATAACGATTCTTCACAGTCAGCTTGTTGAGTTCGCGATAGTCGATGCACATTCGAAAGGTACCGTCTTTCTTTTTTCACAAACAGGACTGGAGCTCCCTAGGGAGAAGAGCTAGGATGAATGATGTAACACCCCAGCCGGAGGCGGAAAAGCCAAAGGTGTCACGAAACTTGATAGAATGCATTTGAGCACATGGAGATTATGTTAAGTTGAAATATAATTTAAGTTTAGTTCAATAGATTGCATTCACATCTGAAAAATATAAGAGTACATAAACAAATACAACATAAATTGTTTCATAAATGATAAATTTGGATTTAATCTAAGGCATAAGTCTTGATCAATCCTATGTAAAATGTTCTTGCAAATCCTGTCATCAAACATTGTCACCTGAAACATATGTTAGGGAAAATATTTGGGTCAACAAACGGTTGAGTGAATTCATAGGTTTTGTTTTGCAAAAATGTTAATATAGATAAAGTTTGAATAAGAGTGGTTGTCGATATGTCTTTATAGCAAAAGAGTAATACATGTAGTTACTTAATGGTACATTCAAACCTATGACGATACTCGGATCTATCACCTCACTTCTAAGTTTCACATGAGTACCAACAACAACAACAATTGCAACAAAATGAGAAGTGAGATGGGGCGTCAATCCTATAGCGCTATAATACAACCGATGGGCTTATGCAAGTTGATGAACGTAAACTTCTTAAAGCAAACAACAAAGTATTAAGCAAATGCAAAAACAATCGGGGGAACCACAAATAGCAAATAGTTTGTGTCACATTGTAACATATGTATCATCCCAAAAATAATTGTAAAAAGGGACTATGAACTCACCTTGATCTCGGGTAAATCCAAACAAGTATGCAAAGTGTGAGAGTTCTTGGAATTAAGATTCCACGTCACTCTAATTGATTGAACATGCAACAATATGGAATATGTATCAACAATAATGTTTAATTGGATAATTGGAAATCCTAAATCTATAGGATTCGGTAGTGTTTTGTTTAAATGGTAGTTATGTGGTTTGGATAACCTAACAAGAGGACTCGGAAAATGAATATGATGTAAAGGAATTACTTATGAAAAATATTAATTTAACATAAATAATAAAATTGCAAAGATATGTAATTGCTTTAATATAAACATTTGTAATAATAAATCAAATATAATTAATTAGTATAATTAAATAACGTAATTAATTATAATGATTATTGGTAAAATATTGTACAAGTGATATAATTAATTTATAAAAATTATAAAGTAATTTAGATGGTAAAAATATATATTATTTGATAAATAATAAATATTTTGTTTAAAAGAATAAATATGATAATTATATGATTAATTATCAAAATAATTATATTAAATCTGAATAATTAAATATTACATTTCTAATTATTGAACTTTAATATTACTGATTTAGAATAATTATTATGGCCTTGGAATCATTTTAAATAAATAAAATGAATTAAAATGATTTAATAACAATAAATAAGTTTATATAAGTTTAATTATCTAAATAATTAAACATAACAAAAATTCAGATTCTAAATTTATATAAACTCAGAATAATGCATCTTTTGTCATAAGAATAATTTTGAATAAAAATTATATAGTTATATAATTTAATTACATTAAATTAAACTATATACATAAGTATAAATACTGATTTATTTATATAAATATCAAATTTATATAAAATATCTGTAAAAATACTATTTTTGTAAAGTTTATCATTTAAAATAATTTGTATAAAAATTTCAACATTTAATTCATAAAAACGGATTTATTATTAATTTTTAAATGTTACACTGTTTTAATATTATAAAAATTAGTTTTATAAAAAAATTGACTAACTTCATATTTTTAATAAAAGTAACAGTGTCTGGAGTATTTATGTTAAAAGTTTTAGACTTTAACTAATTATTGTCGATTTATTATGAATATTTGAATAAAACTGTTTTTAAATGAAATAATTAAATAAATAACCAAACATGCTACTGTTCATCATCTTCCCCAAAATAGTCAACAGAAGTCAAACATTGAAATTAACCGATCAAAACTGATTTATAACTAAATTAACTTTGAGGAAACATTTTACAAGTATAACCGAATTGATTGATCAAATGATAAATAACCGGTAATGTGTGAAACGACGGAACGACCAAACTCCGGCAACTGTAACTGTTCCGGCAGTTGCAGGTTTCGGTTCCAGCGATTTTCGACATGTTTGTGTTTGGTGAAGGGTGTACAAACTTAGTGGTGATCTAAGGAACTTAAATAGGGGTCTAATTCGATCTCAAATTCGACAATTTTAGTGGAATTGATCCGGTTTGATTTTTTATATAAACTTTCGGTTTTATTGGGGTGACACCGAATGGAATCGAATTTTGATGTTTGGTTGAGTTGTAAAGGGTCTAGGACCATTGTGTGATGTTTTCGGATAGATTAAACAACGATTTAAATGGGATGGGAACCCATGTCGGCGATGACATGTTGTTCTTCATTTAAAAATATAATATAAAATTCTAATGTGTGTATATAATAATTAAAACCTAAGATCTAACAGCTCCTGCCTGGAGGAAAAACTGGCTAAGACACTTCGGTTTCAAATGCATGGTCACGAGTTCGATCCTCACTTATACCGGTTCCAGGGGTTTATCCCTTTTTAAAACCGGTTTTTGACATAATTACACTTTGCCCCCCTTAAATTTCATTTTTTTTACAAATCGGTCCCTGAACTTTCCAAAATTTACAAAAGCAGCCCCTAATCTTTGATACAAAATATATAATTGGTCCCTGAAATTTTGAGATTTGACATAAATGGTCCCTGTAATAGTCAGTGTAAATGAGTTAACTGAGTTAGTGTTTAAAGAATAAAACCCTTTTTGAAAGTTAACCTGGTTAAAATATTTAGTTAAAGGGAATTTCTAAAAATCAGTTTTAGTCCCTGAAATGTAAGTTTAAGAAAATGGCTAATTAAACCCTAGATTTTTATAAAATAAAAATCTTTTTATTTCTTTTATAAAACAAGTTTCAAAAATTACCAAGTGAACCCTAAACTTGTAGTTTGAAATAATTGCACTTTAATCCTCGTATTTATATAGTTTCAGAAATGACAATTTAGTCCCTAAATTTTGTACTTTCAATAAATGACGGTTTTAGTCCTCGAAATTAAAAAGTAATAATTTCAAGCAAGTTTCAAAGAATGTCAAATAGGTCCTTTAGATTGTAGTTTCACAAAATGTCACAAAGGCCCTTATAATTTATGTAACCTTGCTTAATAGCATAAAACTCAACGAATTTTGCAATTGTTTCACGTGTTTGTATTGGTATAAGCATGTATAAGTGTAACACCTGTGCCTTCACGGCCATCAAACAAATACCAAACCAATGAAATATTATATTTCATACTTGGGATTTGTAAAAATATGTGTATCATTTGCACATATCAATTCTTGTTCAATTTCAAACTCTAAATCGCTTTCTGGAAGGTTATACGCGCACCGATGCGTAAATATAACCAGTTTAACGCAACAAACACTCCGGAATAGTGACAAAGGCTTAACATACCTTAAATAACCTTTACATAACTTAGAAATAAGTTTTGAAGGCTTTGGTATGGCAAAAACAAGTTAATTCGCTTACAGGGACTAAATATGACAAACTGCGAAAGTATGTCAATTTGAACTGTAACGAACATTCCGGAACATAACCATAAGTTAAACACACCTTAAATATACTTTACATATCTTAGAAATAGGCTTTGAGGGGTTCGGTGTGCTAAAATAAACTTTTGGGTCATTCAGGGACTAAAAGTGTCAAAAAGTGCACAAGTTTGCATTTTCGCGCATAACTTACGTTCTGAATACATCCGGACATCCAAAAATTTATGTGAGCATGACTATATTATATTTTAGTGTTCGCCATAAGAAAAATCCATTCGTCACGTCATTTGGATCGTTTTTCGCGCTTATGCGCATTCCGTCGTAATTAAGCGAACATCGCGTTCGTACGACCAAACGAACTGACATCCGACATATTTTTGAGCATGTTTCATGTCCACAATGTTTAGGCAACATTTTAGGGCCTTAAAGTTGGCTTTACGGGCCTTAGAAGTGTCGGGAATGGCCTTAAACACGTGCAGGGGCTGAAACTGTCATTTTTGAAACTTATTTTCGGATCAGAAGCCCCAAGCGGCCCGCATTAGATTTGTCTAATGCTGAAGCGGGCCGCCTCAGCCTCTGCAGACCAGATTCATTGTTTTTACAGCTGGTTGCAGCTGTTTAGCACCTCCAATCCCTCTTCCACATGTCAATTCCCTATGGTGAGTGGCCATTTGACACACCACAACATTCCAACACATGTACGGCCTTGATCGTGCCCTCTTTTCCATGAAACGATCTCAACGGTTACCCGAAAACTATATATACCCATCCACCCCCATTGCATTTTCTCACAAGAATCTTGATTTGAGAGCTCTAAGTTGAAACCATTGTTTCATACCTGAGTTCTTGAATCGAGATTAGCATTCGGGGACCCTGGGTAAGTATTCTTTCGTTCTTTTCCTTATTTTACTGCTTTTCGAGTCAGAAAGTCAAACTTTGTTTGACTTTCAGCGTTGACCAGTAATGGTCAATGCGAAGTTCGTTTGAACTTCGCAACGTGAGTGTAATCACGTTGGTCATAGTCCCTTGGGACTATGCCCACTGATTACCACGTTGTCTAGGGTCGTAGGGTAGGCGATCTAATAAATCGCCTATACCTTCGAACTCGACCCATTTGGTCGATCATTAGGATCCGACCAAATACATTAGGTGACCATAGTAGGTAGGGAATAACCTTCCGAGGTTATACCCTATGGTCACATCGTTTAAGTAGTTGTATGATAGGTAGTTTATATGCCTTAGGTAAATTACCAGAATACCCTTTTCTTGTATAATTGGTAATTAAGCATATGTAACCTAAACTTTTGTCACATAACTGATTATGTAACATGTTTAGGCATATAACACTTGTCATAGGACTAGTTAGACGGTCCGAACGCGTTTCACGCGCACGACGCGTTAAAGTAGCATAAGCTACCTTAATGGGTCGTGATGGGTCGAAAGCACTTAGGTTAAGTTTCATTTAGTATGTAGGCTTTGTTAAACCATATCACATGAGTTCCTACACTCATTTGGTTTACAAACCCTCCTGCTACCCAGTCTTCCGATTTAGGTCCGGGTTATTTATGTAGTTACCTATATTAGGTACCATTTGATTTCCGGGACTTCTCTAGCTTACTTGGTAGTTGTTCAAGACTCCTAAGCACTCCCAGGCGAGTACATTATTCCCCTCTTTTACTGTTTTCAACTGTTTTAGGGTGACTCATATGTGCTAAATGCTTTATCAATGATTTCAATAACAAATACAATGTGGTTTCAAGAACAATAACAATGATTTCAAGAACGAATACAATGATTTCAAGAACGAATACAATGATTTCAAAAACTAATAACAATTTCAATAAAGTGAACGAACTTGTTGGTTGTAGTTTACATGACCGATGACATTCATTAGCAATGATCAAGCCGACCAGTATTAGGTTATGGTACCATAGGATCTGACAAATCCCGTTATTTACTGCACCCATTGTTATGTGTGGGGGTTGTGGGTAGCGACTGAATCTGTAATTATTAACTTATCCTTTGGTAAGGGTTTGTTAAGAACGAGAGCAAGAGCGAGATGGAACGAGGAACGCGTCAAGAAGGTTTGAATGTTATTAGAGAATCGACCATTAAGTAGTTTCACAATTAAAACAAGGACGATCTGAACAATTAAGACAAGGACGATTCGAACGATTAAAACAAGGACGATTTGAACGAATGGGTAACGATTGGGTAAACATCTGGACATGATTTACATTTGATCATGCATTTCCACGAAACATAGTATTGATTTAAACCAAGTTTTACTTCAATACTTTGTTTTGTGCGTTTCACATATGGTTTAGTTGATGCATTCCACTAGCCATACATATCATTTTCGTTATACATGACATTTTGACATGGTTTTGACATAGACATTATACATTGTTGGTTTGGTTTGATTAAGTGATTAAGTAACGAGGCGTGTGTAATATGATACAAGCATGGTGGATACGCCGCTGGTACTTCCTATATATAAGTGTTTGTATGGTATTACATATCGTAGCGTTATTTGAATCATTCCAGTTTGAGACATAGAACATTTATTACAAGTAACATACTTTTCACAAGACATTGATTTACAAACAACTTATCTTACACAAACTCATTTTACATGGTTATTCATTTAATCATGCATTATTCTCTTATTTATACTTATCATCCGAACTTATTATTTTCAAATGATTTACAAAGACAAAGCAAATTACAAGGTTCATGACTAAACATTTTTTTCAAAAACAGAAGTCATGAATCTTATTTTCACAAAACCTATGTATCTCGCCAGCATTTCTTTGCTGACCTCGTTTTCACATATGTTTCAGGTATTGTTGGATGATATCGATTGATAAGATGCATGCTCACATAGGACTGGACAAGGCCTTAGTGACTCAATAATAATGATAGACTATGTCTAATTTGTGTATTTAGATTTCCAGACGATGTAATTATTCAATGTTTAATAAAACGAAACACTTTTGGTATCCATGGTTATGAAACATTAATTCTGTTGCAACACGCCCCGATGTTTCCGCCGCGATTTGTTGTTTTACGCGGTCGGGGTGTGACAGAAAAGATGGTATCAGAGCCAATGGTTATAGGGAATTAGGTTATTAGTAATTAGTAATGCTTTGACCTAGTCTATAACCTTCTTAGGACCCTAACGCGAGTTTACTTGCGTTTAGTCATAAAACAATACCGTCACCTATCCTTAGGCGACAATCACAACAAGAACATAAATTTCAAAACCGCTTTGAAAACTAATCATCTGTTCTAGGATGATTGATTACTAGGTTTTGAACCCTCTGTTATATGGTTTTGAACCCCTTTGAATTTTCAAAATCTCGTCAAGGTTTTGGGTTTTAAATAATGTGAACACGTGCAAACTGGAAGGGTGAATGCCTGTATTCTGGGTTTTCTGTCTAGGCAAGCACTTCGTATACATCTCATCAGACGCGAGACCAGTTGTGCTTACCTGGGAATTCTTGGGATGAGTGTTCACTTATAGGCGAGCATGTCTTCGCGATACATTATTTTTAACCTATTTACTTTGACAAATCACCAAGGTCGTTTGTTGCTTTGTAGTAACAAACAAATGACCACTATCCTTGCTTTCCTCAGATTTGTTACATCTCATTCTTTTCGTCTAAATACTCTCACTCGTTTCCTTTCATGTTTCCTCTTTTAGACAATGCCTCCTCGACGCGAAAGCCAGATAGAGACTGCCGAGCTGGCAGAAATCATTGCGCAGCAAATGGCTGCTCAATTCCCAAACCTCTTTGCTCAATGGAACCAAGCCAACAACAACAACAATGTGCTATGCAAATACAAGGATTTCAACCAGGCTAAACCACTCAAGTTTAGTGGTTCTGAAGGAGCAACTGGGCTTCTTCAGTGGTTCGAAAGCATTGAGAATACTTTTCGCCATGTGCAGTGCCCGGATAATCGCAAGGTCGAGTTCTCCTCGAGCGTGTTTCAGAAGAGGGCTCTTACATGGTGGAATGGGGTAATGAGAGACCGAGGTGCGGAAGTTGCTCTCGCACAGACATGGGCTGAACTTAGGGCTCTTATGATGAAGGAATTCTGTCCTCGTCATGAGCAGCGAGCTTTGGAGAAGGAATTTGATGAATTGAAGCAAGATAGCGGTGAGCACAGGGCGTATACTGATAGGTTTGAGGAGCTGAGTCTGCTTTGCCCGACAATGGTTACCCCACTTGACATAGCTATCGAAAGGTACATCGACGGCCTACCTGACTAGGTACAAGACATCCTTACTGGTAGTAACCCTGCCACACTCCGTCAGGCGATCGAGTTATCAGCGACATTGACTGAGTCGCAGATTCGGAAGAACAAGTTACACAGGAAGGGTGACAAGGGCAAGAAACAGTCAGCTGACAAGGAGGATAGCAAGAAAGGCCAAAACAAGAAGGGTAAGGAAGGTGAGACGTCAAAGAAATCAAAGAAGCGAAAGGGTGCCCAAAATTTTGCTGTTACAGCACAGACTGCTCAGAACCCGCGGAACCCACCAGCTCAGCCACCTGCAAAGAAAGCATATGCCGGTACCGCACCTTATTGTGCACGCTGCAACGGTCATCACGCAGTACAACAAGCTTGCTGGCAATGCACGACGTGTGGTAAACTTGGGCATTTGGCCAAGATTTGTCGTTTGGGACAAAATCAGGTTGCTCAGGTTCAAGCTCCGGTTCAAGGGAATGCTGCGAGATTCCCACTGGGTTCATGTTTCAACTGCGGAGAGATTGGTCACTTCCGCCACAACTGCCCAAGACTGGTGAATGCAAATGCTAACGCAAACCCGAATGCGAATGTCAATGTGAATCCAGCACGCGGTCGAGTGTTTAACATCAATGAGGCAATCGATGATGAAGGAGTGAACTTTTAGTATTTTGTGATTCCTCTGGTTGTTATCTTGTAACATTTAAAAACAATGCGATTGTTATATAAATAAAAGTTTCTGGTTTTTATTTTTAACTAATGCAATTGTATGAATGTTTGATCCAACCTTATGATGTCAACACGGAGACAAAACTACTCGTGTGGTTCTGTCATTTTTCTATGATCACTTGTGATCTCCCTAAGAACCTCAAACACTTGTTTCTTTTAAATCTAAAGTATTTTATCGTCTTGCACCGTTCGAGATGCAAGAATTATCAAAACAGCTTCAAGAGTTGTCTGATAAAGGATTCATCCGTCCGAACTTTGCACCTTGGAGAAATTCCTGTTCTCCTTGTGAAAAGAAAAATGGATCTTTTCGAATGAATATCGATTAACGTAAGCCTAGTAAGCTTACCATCAAGAATCGATATCCCCTACCTTAAATCATCGATTTCTGCGATCAACTGCATAGCGTTCATGCTTTTCCAAGATCGATTTGCGTTTTGGGTATCATCAACTTTGTATTCTCGAAGAAGATATTCCCAAAACGGTTTTCTGCACGAAGTATGGCCATTACGAGTTTACAGTCATGCCTTTTAGGTTGACAAATACTCCAGCCATCTTCAAGGACTTAATAAATAGAGTCTGCAAGCCTTATTTGGATCAGTTCGTCATTGTTATTTATGACATCTTGATCTATTCATATCCCGAGCTGGTAACGATCAACACTTTCATTGACACTAGAACCCTTAAAGAAGGAACAAATTTTTCGCTAAATCCTCCAAGGGGAAATTTTGGCTTAAAGAAGTTCAGTTCTTGGGTCATGTAGTCAACAAGCAGGGTATTCATATGGATCAATCCAAATTACCGCAATTAAGGATTTGATCCCTAGTATGCTTTAAATACCCGTGTCCAACGATAACAAATTAAACAATTAAACAAATTGAACGATTATGCGATTGAACGAGTATGCAATTATGTGATATGTGTTTATGTGTTTTCCTCTATGTTCTTGTGTGGTACGATTTTCAAATCCTCATGGAATCTTTCATATCTTAATATGAGGGATTCATAGTAGGATACTCAAAAGGTACTACCTTAAATCCTTATGGGCTTCTACGTAGTAGTTAAGACCCTTGGGTTATATAGTACCATTCCAGGATTCGATAATAGACCCTTTTAGTGGTCTAGTCAAAAAGATTGATTCACAATTTGGTTAAAGAACGACATCTAGTGATGTAGCTGGACAGACTCCTTGATAGTCTATTTAGATCATTTATTGATTTAATTAAAAGGACTCTATGGCGGTCTAGTCACACTCATCATAAGAATGTTCATTTGGTTTTACCCTACACATTATAAAATAGACTGTGTGAACTGTGCAAGGAATTGTCTGATTATGGACGCGTACATAATTATGAAATTTAGTGCATAGAAACCCAGTAAGGTTTATTATGTGTAAGAACCGATAGTGACAACAATAACAAAATGAGAACGATGTAATGGAGGTACGGTGGACGCACCAATGACGCTTCATATACTTGTATATAAGTATCCCTCTTACATTGCAAACATGATGTTGTTAAAGTTACTAGAAGTTCAGAACCCTAACCAATGTTGTTTGATCTTTTCAACTTCATATTTTCAAGCTCTCACAAGTTTCCTCTAAATAAATTTCGGGACGAAATTTCCTAAAGTAGGGGAGACTGTAACACCTGTGCCTTCACGGCCATCAAACAAATACCAAACCAATGAAATATTATATTTCATACTTGGGATTTGTAAAAATATGTGTATCATTTGCACATATCAATTCTTGTTCAATTTCAAACTCTAAATCGCTTTCTGGAAGGTTATACGCGCACCGATGCGTAAATATAACCAGTTTAACGCAACAAACACTCCGGAATAGTGACAAAGGCTTAACATACCTTAAATAACCTTTACATAACTTAGAAATAAGTTTTGAAGGCTTTGGTATGGCAAAAACAAGTTAATTCGCTTACAGGGACTAAATATGACAAACTGCGAAAGTATGTCAATTTGAACTATAACGAACATTCCGGAACATAACCATAAGTTAAACACACCTTAAATATCCTTTACATAGCTTAGAAATAGGCTTTGAGGGGTTCGGTGTGCTAAAATAAACTTTTGGGTCATTCAGGGACTAAAAGTGTCAAAAAGTGCACAAGTTTGCATTTTCGCGCATAACTTACGTTCTGAATACATCCGGACATCCAAAAATTTATGTGAGCATGACTATATTATATTTTAGTGTTCGCCATAAGAAAAATCCATTCGTCACGTCATTTGGATCGTTTTTCGCGCTTATGCGCATTCCGTCGTAATTAAGCGAACATCGCGTTCGTACGACCAAACGAACTGACATCCGACATATTTTTGAGCATGTTTCATGTCCACAATGTTTAGGCAACATTTTAGGGCCTTAAAGTTGGCTTTACGGGCCTTAGAAGTGTCGGGAATGGCCTTAAACACGTGCAGGGGCTGAAACTGTCATTTTTGAAACTTATTTTCGGATCAGAAGCCCCAAGCGGCCCGCATTAGATTTGTCTAATGCTGAAGCGGGCCGCCTCAGCCTCTGCAGACCAGATTCATTGTTTTTACAGCTGGTTGCAGCTGTTTAGCACCTCCAATCCCTCTTCCACATGTCAATTCCCTATGGTGAGTGGCCATTTGACACACCACAACATTCCAACACATGTACGGCCTTGATCGTGCCCTCTTTTCCATGAAACGATCTCAACGGTTACCCGAAAACTATATATACCCATCCACCCCCATTGCATTTTCTCACAAGAATCTTGATTTGAGAGCTCTAAGTTGAAACCATTGTTTCATACCTGAGTTCTTGAATCGAGATTAGCATTCGGGGACCCTGGGTAAGTATTCTTTCGTTCTTTTCCTTATTTTACTGCTTTTCGAGTCAGAAAGTCAAACTTTGTTTGACTTTCAGCGTTGACCAGTAATGGTCAATGCGAAGTTCGTTTGAACTTCGCAACGTGAGTGTAATCACGTTGGTCATAGTCCCTTGGGACTATGCCCACTGATTACCACGTTGTCTAGGGTCGTAGGGTAGGCGATCTAATAAATCGCCTATACCTTCGAACTCGACCCATTTGGTCGATCATTAGGATCCGACCAAATACATTAGGTGACCATAGTAGGTAGGGAATAACCTTCCGAGGTTATACCCTATGGTCACATCGTTTAAGTAGTTGTATGATAGGTAGTTTATATGCCTTAGGTAAATTACCAGAATACCCTTTTCTTGTATAATTGGTAATTAAGCATATGTAACCTAAACTTTTGTCACATAACTGATTATGTAACATGTTTAGGCATATAACACTTGTCATAGGACTAGTTAGACGGTCCGAACGCGTTTCACGCGCACGACGCGTTAAAGTAGCATAAGCTACCTTAATGGGTCGTGATGGGTCGAAAGCACTTAGGTTAAGTTTCATTTAGTATGTAGGCTTTGTTAAACCATATCACATGAGTTCCTACACTCATTTGGTTTACAAACCCTCCTGCTACCCAGTCTTCCGATTTAGGTCCGGGTTATTTATGTAGTTACCTATATTAGGTACCATTTGATTTCCGGGACTTCTCTAGCTTACTTGGTAGTTGTTCAAGACTCCTAAGCACTCCCAGGCGAGTACATTATTCCCCTCTTTTACTGTTTTCAACTGTTTTGGGGTGACTCATATGTGCTAAATGCTTTATCAATGATTTCAATAACAATTACAATGTGGTTTCAAGAACAATAACAATGATTTCAAGAACGAATACAATGATTTCAAGAACGAATACAATGATTTCAAAAACTAATAACAATTTCAATAAAGTGAACGAACTTGTTGGTTGTAGTTTACATGACCGATGACATTCATTAGCAATGATCAAGCCGACCAGTATTAGGTTATGGTACCATAGGATCTGACAAATCCCGTTATTTACTGCACCCATTGTTATGTGTGGGGGTTGTGGGTAGCGACTGAATCTGTAATTATTAACTTATCCTTTGGTAAGGGTTTGTTAAGAACGAGAGCGAGAGCGAGATGGAACGAGGAACGCGTCAAGAAGGTTTGAATGTTATTAGAGAATCGACCATTAAGTAGTTTCACAATTAAAACAAGGACGATCTGAACAATTAAGACAAGGACGATTCGAACGATTAAAACAAGGACGATTTGAACGAATGGGTAACGATTGGGTAAACATCTGGACATGATTTACATTTGATCATGCATTTCCACGAAACATAGTATTGATTTAAACCAAGTTTTACTTCAATACTTTGTTTTGTGCGTTTCACATATGGTTTAGTTGATGCATTCCACTAGCCATACATATCATTTTCGTTATACATGACATTTTGACATGGTTTTGACATAGACATTATACATTGTTGGTTTGGTTTGATTAAGTGATTAAGTAACGAGGCGTGTGTAATATGATACAAGCATGGTGGATACGCCGCTGGTACTTCCTATATATAAGTGTTTGTATGGTATTACATATCGTAGCGTTATTTGAATCATTTCAGTTTGAGACATAGAACATTTATTACAAGTAACATACTTTTCACAAGACATTGATTTACAAACAACTTATCTTACACAAACTCATTTTACATGGTTATTCATTTAATCATGCATTATTCTCTTATTTATACTTATCATCCGAACTTATTATTTTCAAATGATTTACAAAGACAAAGCAAATTACAAGGTTCATGACTAAACATTTTTTTCAAAAACAGAAGTCATGAATCTTATTTTCACAAAACCTATGTATCTCGCCAGCATTTCTTTGCTGACCTCGTTTTCACATATGTTTCAGGTATTGTTGGATGATATCGATTGATAAGATGCATGCTCACATAGGACTGGACAAGGCCTTAGTGACTCAATAATAATGATAGACTATGTCTAATTTGTGTATTTAGATTTCCAGACGATGTAATTATTCAATGTTTAATAAAACGAAACACTTTTGGTATCCATGGTTATGAAACATTAATTCTGTTGCAACACGCCCCGATGTTTCCGCCGCGATTTGTTGTTTTACGCGGTCGGGGTGTGACAATAAGCACAAAGTAAGTATGTTCAAATAAGTTTCATTCCAAATACAGTATTTGTTACAATGCATGTCAAAACAAATACGAGTGTGAAAACCAGGGTGGTTACAAATGAAACACTTGTCCAAAAGCTCTTGTAGCTGTGTGGACAGATCTTCTAGTTCTGATGGAGCTAAGCGATAAGGTGCACGAGCTATAGATGCTGCTCCTGGAGCTAGCTCGATTTGAAACTCGACCTGACAATGAGGCGAAGTCCAGGTAACTCCTCAGGAAATACCTCAGGAAAGTCGCGTACAATCGGGATATGTTCTATCTTCTTTTCCTTCATTGAGGTGTTAGTAACGAGAGCTAGAATAGCAGTGTGGCCCTTTCGCAAACACTTCTAGGCCTTAAGGAAAGAGATGATGCCTACGACAGCACCACTCTTGTCGCCACGAATAACGAGAGGTTCTTTACCGGAATGGGGGATGCGGGCAATCTTCTCCTTGCATAGAATCTCTACTCGATGATGGGATAACCAATCCATCCCAATGACAACGTCGAAACTACCAAGAATGATGGGGATAAGGTCGATAGAGAAGATTTGACCAGCCAACGCGAGATTACAACCCGTAACTATGTGTGTGGCCTCAAGACTTTTACCGTTGGCTAGTTCTACAACATGCTTGGTGTTTAAGGGAATTGGGGTACACTTAAGCATCTGACTAACTTTTAAAGACACATAACTAGTATCGGCACCCGAATCGAATAAAACAGAAACAAAGAAATCATCCGGTAGCAACTTACCCGTCAGGACGTTGGGATCGTTCCTAGCATCACCCTGACCAATCACGAAAGCACGTCCCCTGGCACCATTGCCATCGTTGGTACCCCCATTATTGTTCCCATTTCCCTGGTTATTGTTGTTGTTCAGATTCTGGTTCAGCTGTGGGCAGTTCCTTTTGAAGTGGCCTTCAGCCCCACATTGAAAACACCCCTTATTATTACCCCGCTGTTGCTGGTTCTGTGGAGCTTGTTGCTACTGCTTACAATTCTGATTCGCAAGATATGGGCTCCTGCAATCCTTCGCTGTGTGACCAGGTTTGTTGCATCTATGACAGCGACCCTTGTTACACGGCCCGCTGTGGTGCAAGTTACAACGGTTACACTTAGGTTGATTTCCCTTGTACCCTCCTTGACCTTGATTACCAGAGGATTGCTGACTAGGGCTCTTGTAGTCGTTACTCCTTCGCTGCTGAGACTGAACAGAAGTTGAACCCTTTCTTGAATTTCCATCCCATTTGCGCTTGTTGTCGCTAGGAGCATCAGAAGTAGTGGTAGCACTAATACGCTTTGGCAACCTGTTCTGCTCAACTGCCTGATCAGTGAGGCGGTCGGATAGTCGTGTGACCTGCTGAATCGTGAGAAGGTTAGCCGAAGTCACCATACTCTGAATCTCTGGCACTAAACCCTTGATGTATAGTTCGATACGTTTGCAGCGAGGATCCACCATAGTAGGACACAAAGTAGCTAGTTCATTCGATCTCTTCGTATACGCCTCGATTTCAGACCCCGTCATTTTCAAATTGTAAAACTCCACCTCTAGCTTGTGGATGTCATCACGATGACAATACTCCTCATTGATCAGATCCTTAATGTCATTCCATGGGGTGGCATTAGCAGCTGCCAACCCTAGCATTTGAACCTGAGCGTTCCACCACATGAGTGCACTACCTTCAAGAGTTCCCGTAGCAAACTTCACCCTACTAGCAACAGGGCATTCACACATTTCGAAGACAGATTTGATCTTCTCGAACTAGTGGAGAAGACCTACAACTCCTTCTGTACCACTGAAGGTACTAGGTCGACAGTCCATAAAGGTCTTGAATGTACATATGGGAGGGTGAGCAGGCTGACCTGTCGCGCGAGAAAGAAAAGACAAGGTTAAGCACGAGAGTTGGTTCGCGAGAGTAGGATCTAAACATCCTAGGATAGGTCGAAATGGCAGGTTATACCTCCTGCTGGAGCTACTGCGAGTGCCTCAGCAACTCGTTCGTTGATTAGAGTCGTTAGCTGGGCTTGAGTCAAGTTCAGGCGTCCACTCATGATCTTCACATCGAAGGAAACACAAGTGAGAAAGGTGTCCCAAAAATGCGTAAGTATGGGATGACAGAAGAGGGTAAGCACACAGGGTTTCTATCAGTCACTATGCCAACTAAGCATACCATGATCAATGCACTACTTAAACTAACAGGCAGACAATACAAACACCAACCATATTACCTATAGTATTGAGTCTTGCAAGTGGAGCGAAGTGTCGTTGTGGATCGTTGAGCATTGTACAGGTTATAGTTTGGTTTTGTCAAAAAGTTTTTCACTTTTTAAAACCAAGTTCACTATAACCAATGGCTCAGATACCAATCTGTCACATCCCTAAATTCCACAAGCGGAATATCACCACAGGAGGCGTGACGTGACCAGGATCAAGCCACCAATCATATTAAACAATGTATTAAAGTAAATATAAAACCAACCACAATATAATTGGTGTCCAAAATAAATTAACTAAGTTCAAGTTATCAGCGGAAGGATAAAGTTTAAAACCAAAACACAAGTTTAAAAGTTCAAATGTTTAACATGGAACTCAACAGTCCATGTCCCACAACGACCTCTCCTTCCTATGCAAGCTCCATCTAAGCACCTAACGACCTGCAAGGCATATAGTAACGAATCAACAACAAAGTTGAGCGAGTTCACAATTGGTTGTCCATTTTAAAGTTATTCCAAAAACCATAAGTTCTTTCAAAAACCATGAGTTAACCAGTTCCTTGTTTCCCAAACCATAACCAGTGGGGGCTACCCCATGTTAACCACTAGACCCGTTACCATATAAACTACTGACTGAAGACATGTTTATGTGCCATGTGTCAATGTCTATCATCATTGACTAAGTACCCAGATCCATTAGTCCACTCCCGTCCTCTGCGGCACGGTGTGAGGCTTGTCTAACCTAATAACGCTATCAACTAATAACCCGTTCGCCAATGGCCCGACGATTAAGTCGATATAAAAATGAGGGACTTCATGATAGAGTTTTGTCTAGTAAGTTTTATGTTGTCATCCTTCCCAAGGAGGATGGAGGTACGTAATCTACCCAAGGAGAATACGCATGTTTAATGTTGTCATCCTTCCCATGGAGGATGGAGGTACATATCCTACCCAAGGAGAATATGCAAGTTTCATTATAGTTCCTTAACCCATTCCCAAACCACCGGGAATCCCATGCCTTGTAGATAGTGTGAACTCACCTTAGGTTAGCTCGGCAGATAAACGAAAAGGTTACTTGAGCTATTTGTGGTCAACCACATCCTAACATGGTTACCATAAAAGTCAGGTCTAGGTTCAAGTAGTACACGTAGGTTTACACAAAAGCTAATAGGTTACGAACACGTAATGATCATGGCAAACACGTAGATCACGTTAACAGTCAACTACACATAAGGCCCAACTTGTGCGACTCAAATGATTGAGCGGTTGAGCTTGTGCGAGCCCAATCATCTTGTGCGATTCAATTATTAAAGCCCAAAGAACAACCGACCCAACCTGTTGTGCGTCCAGCACAACCTTGTGCGACTCACAACGGGTTGTGCGATTGAAAACCACCCGGCCCATTACATCCTAAGCCCAACAACTTGTGCGGCCCAATTAATTAAACAATTACTTAACTTATGCGATCCAGTTATACTTGTGCGATTGAGTTTTGGGCTATTCGGCCCAATAGCGTAAACATTTGTGTGGCCCAACATCTTGTGCGATCAACACAACCTTGTGCGATTCACAAGTTGTTATGCGACTGAGCTTGAAGGGGTTATACGTCGTGCTTTAACAGTTGTGCCCTAATATAACTTAGCTTGTGCGACCGGCTTGTGCGACTGTCTTGTGCGACTGGCTTGTGCGACTAGGCACTTGTGCGATCAGTTGTAAATCCCTAACTTTATGCAATCATTTACCATTATCCTAACAATTTCCACTTGATTTGCAAGATTCAATTTAACAGTTTCCAATCATGCAGTATTCGATCAAATCAAGCAATTATCATTAATTTCACATGAACCCTAACAGTTCATCTAATCATAACAACTCATCATCATCATCAAATCAAACCGTAGGGTTAATATCAAAATCCTTAATTCATCATGCAACAACTCACGCACAAACATACTAATCATCTGAATCCAAACACATCACAGCCGATTAACATGCATTTGGTTCTCAATAATCTTTAACATCATACGATTATTAAACCCTACATTGATCTAAACATACTACATATGTGAGCCGATTATATGAACACCAATCTCATCAATTTGCATTATATTCAAAATCATATATCACCCCTAAAATCCTCATGTAGAAACATATAAACTACAACATCATCTAACATACAATCCATAGTGAGATACTAACCGGTTAGGGGTAGAACAAGGGTTGATCCGAACAAGAAAGCTTCGAGGAAGAGGAGATGTTGCTGCCGTCGAGTTCGAGAGAGAGGGGGAGAGATTTAGGGTTTGCTAAACTTTGTGTGTTTTGTTAAAGTGTAGGATTTATACTAACACCCTTGGTGTTATACGAAACAAGGGAATAGGCCGAACCCTTCATGGGCTGCCCTTGGGTTCGAGTGCAAGGAGTGTGGACCGAGTATGGTGTGGGACAAAAGCCCAAAGGCTTGTGCGATCGGTCATGCTTGTGCGACTAATCATACATACACATAATAGTTTCATTAAATCACATAACACAACATTCCATTAAAATCACGTATCACATAGTCACATATCGTTCAAACAAGTTACATGTGTTATACGAAACAAGGGAGTGGGTCGAACCCTTCATGGGCTGCCCTTGGGTTCGAGTGCAAGGAGTGTGGACCGAATATGGTGTGGGACAAAAGCCCAAAGGCTTGTGAGATCGGTCATGCTTGTGTGACTAATCATACATACACAGAATAGTTTCATTAAATCACATAACACAACATTCCATTAAAATCACGTATCACATAGTTACATATCGTTCAAACAAGTTACATCAACACAAAGACATGTTCTAAAATACGAGTTGTCACATGCATAATCTAAATTTCCATTATCATGTTAAAACTTAACATATTCACATGTTTAAATCACATAACACATCTTAACACATAAGGTTCACCCAAAATTACCCATACTAGTGTTCATTGAAAAATGCACATTTTAGCGATTCGGTAACGTTTTCGGGCGTCGGAGGTCACGTATGACTAACCAAACATCAAGTAAACTTAAAATTAGTTAAAATACTTATTTTTAAGCTAAAAATATCAGTTTACTTACTGATCTAAATCAGTTTCATAAAAATCATTTGAAAAGCCGATTTTTGACCGTTTTAACGCCTAGTTTTGCGTTAAACGTTACTATAATCATACCAACTCGGAATGACTTGATATTTTAACACAATACATATTATTTACTGATTAAAATAGTGGTTAAAATCAGATTAATTCAGTTTTTGTGTAAGTCACATAAATCATCGATTTCACATATTTTACAACTTCTAATGCACCAAGTACAACATGCAAAGCTAGTAAACATTATGAAAAAAGTATATACCATTAAACACTTCAAATACTTACATTTTTAGAGTTTAGAATCTGATTAAATTTTATTTTTACTAAAACATCCTCAAAACATCATTTCATGATCATATTCCAACATGCATGATCTAGTTAATGCATCTAATGCATCCATAACATGTTCTAATCATTTTGTATGAACTTGAATGCACTTATATCCTCATTTAATTCATGTTTCTCATACTCAAACATTCCAACATTCTTATGATCATCATACAATCATTTCTTATAAATGCAAGACATACACCTTCTTACATATTTAAATTTTCTACTCACAAAATTTACATGCATGTGTTCATATACATATATACATACACAACCCATATACATACATGCATAAACCTCCAAATCATTAAAACCTTTTTAAGAACATTCTTTTGATTCACACAAGCATTTCACTTTTACAAAATCACATCAAGCAAGAATCTATCAACAGTCAAAACTCAATGTACATATATACATATACATACATACGGCCACATATATATATACACATGTTCATCCATTTTATTTTTCTTTAAAAACCCATTTGTTTTAGTTTTTAAGTTAGTGTTTAAATCTAAGAACAAGAGAAACCTTCCATAACATCTTCATCACCAAGAATCTTGAACATGATTTTGAAAGTAAATATGTTTTACCTTCAAGATTTCTTATTGGGTTTTTGAAAAAGATGATGATATGAGGCCTTGTTCTTGCTTGTATCTTCTTGAAATCACCTCTAAACCTCCATACTAGCTTGAAAACACCTTGAAATGCCTTTTAATCTTCAAGAAATAGTTTGAAAATTTTAAATGTGTGTGTTTAAGGGGGTGTTCGGACGAGATTTATCAAGAGAGAGAGAGAAGATGAAAATAGTGAAAGGGTTTCTTGGGTTTTTGAGTGATTACGGAAGCTTTTGGGTATAAATCATTGCATGTTGCTTCCCCATGTCCACAAGTGTCAAGAGGGAGGAGAGAGAGAGCCTTATGCAGCCGCCACCTCTCACACCACATGTGACAACTGACACAAAACCGGTAATTTCCGTACAATTCAATTACTATTTATTATCTGCAGTTATGTGATTAAATGTCAACATTAATTGATTTCATGCTATACTTGTGAATTCATGCATGTTTTATACTACAAAAATTGCTTTATGCATTAATGATAGCGTTACGTCAGAAATACTAGTAAACTCACCGGTAAGACACATTGTGTCAACAATTCTGCAGAAAGCAGTCAGACAATAAAATTGGAGCCTAGGTGTAGATCCAATGTCAAGAATACATTAAAACCCAAGAGTATATACAAGGATTAACATATAGACTTTCCGGAAGCTAGAATATGCACTAAAAAGTACTCGAAACGCACTTTAAATGCATAAATCTGCATAATTCAGCTATAAATCAGCTATAATCAGCTTTTTAACACATAAATATCGTGCAAAATTCATGTTTTATTATCCAGAATACCCTCCTAAGTGTTGGGAATTAAAAGGGTACATAAAGGACACTAAACGGTGCAATTTAGCACTTTAATGAACCGGTATTTAACCGAACAATCGGACATTATCCGAAACATCAAAATATTACTAGAAACATTGTTTTAATGTTTCTGAACTAGTTATGGTCCCCGAACACCATAACACCTCTTATAACATAATAACACAACAAGTCCCTAAAAATTACACATGAAAGCTAACTTGTTTATAAAATTAGAGTTTGGAATTTACACATTACCCCCCCCCCCCCGTTATTGTTTACGGTAACAATGGGGCGACCTGACCACAATCTTGCCAAGATCCCTTAAAATCCTACTTGATCTTTCCTAGATTTCCTTTGATTCACTATATCTCTCTTGGATTCAATTTGATATGGTAAGATCTTGTGGAGATATATAAGTATAACCATTTCATCACTTCACACCAACACACCTCCTCCTTTCTCCTCCCCCTACAGCCGTGAGCTACCACCCACACCACCACCATCTTCATCAATTGTTCATCCATTCCAAGCTAGTTACATGGTGCAAGAAGGTGTCTAAGGAGGTTTAGAGCTTGTGGATCTTGAAGAACCTTCTCCATTTGCTTTTATTCAACCCATTTGTCATCTTCATCTTCAAGTGTTCTTACTAGCCCTTGTGCTAGTAGTAAGCTCCTTGTAACTTGTTACTTCATATTTTTATGGTTGAAAGATGATGAACAATATTAATCTTGAAGAACACAAAAGAACATGATCATGATACTTTAACATAAGCTTAAAAATATAAGAATACATGTTGAATGTGTTGATTTGCTTCTTGTTGATTGATTATTAGTGTTGGTGATGTTAGACATCATATGGAGCCTACTAGATTGTGATTAAACACATGATCTAGTAAGTTAAAGTGGTGATCTTGTGAAAGACCAAGATCATCATGTTTTATGTCTTCATGAACTTGAATAATGAAATTGTTTTTCATATGTAAAGGTGATTTAAACAAAATACAAATCTTGTAAATAGATGGTTACAAAAATATTTTTCTCAAGAAACCATGTTTATTTATGAGACTTAAAAAGTCTTGGTTTCTAAGTAAACTAATAATATTTTTAGTGTTTAAACAAGACTAGAAACATGTTTGTCACAAGAAAAATACAAGAGAAGTATTTTTAGAAAAATCATCTTACAAGTTGTAAATGACTAGATCTTTTAATAAAGTAATTTACAAACAAATAACCATGTTTTTAAGGGTAACTAAACCTACTAAATAACATGGTAAGTTACTACAAGTTTTTACGAAAACTTCAAGTTCATGATATAGTGTAATATACTTGATTTTGACACTCGGTAAGTGTTGAATGAGTTGTTGATTGTTGTGATGATTTTAAAAGAAAATAAACACATGTTTTGAAAACATGAGAAACCTCCATTTTTAGGGGAAACTCTGTCAAAATTTATATAAATTTTGACACTTAGAAAATATAAGTTTTGGTGAAACTTATTCCCTAAAAATAATTACCAAGGTTTCCCTAATCGTTATGTAAACTTTAAGTTAAGAAATGATGATTTCTTCAAGATAAAAATTGATATTAAGTATGTATATTTTTGAGGAAAATATATATATTCATTGATCACCAAATTATGTGCTAAGTGTATGTAGTATGTATTATATGTAATAGTGTATTAAGACTTGAAAATACACTAAATATTCCTAAGGAGTGAAAATACAAAATACACATATAACATGCTTAGACAAATACAAGAGAATATATTTATGAAAATATATTTCTTAATAAATTAAATAACTTGGAAAAGTTATGAACATGAAATGATGTTTTGGACAAAATACATAACTCGGTGAAAAATACAAGATACTTATATTGATTTTTGAGAAAATAATATAAGTAAGATACATAGTTAAAAATATAAATTATTTTTAACACACAAAGAACAAATACATAAAAGATGGTGACTTGTACTTGTGCGATACAAGTCTAGAGACAAACGTTAATAAAACACGTATAGGTCACGACGCTATATAAGCAAACCCGGTGAAGTTTACGGCGCAAGAAACACAAAGTCGTGAGTTCATGCTCCCCCTTTTCTTTTAACTGTTTTCAGTTTTATAACTTCAGGGGTGAAGTACATGTTACTAAATGTTTACAGAAAAGTGAGATTACGTCCCCACTTTTAAACTTTTACATACTTTTTAATCTTGGGGAAAATATATGAGTTATGGTATGATGGATACAAGAAATGAGGAATGATACCAGAAATAGTGTCACGAATAAGATACCAGAAGCACCATTAATCGTGTACATACTAAGACCGCAGAACAAAAGGTTAGATCTAATGGGTTTTCGGGCAGCCACACTCTTGGTGAAAACTAGTACCAAGTAGTGCTTTTGTGTCTCCGTCGTGAATCGACAACTAGAAAATGCCTATGGTTTGGATTGCTTCCTATGTCGTGTCACATGTTAATGGCCTTGCAACCCATTAACAATCTTGATACATACAGGAATACTTGAGTTATACAAATTACATACCATGTTTTCATACAAAGTATACAAACGTTCAATACAAAAATTGCATGAATTCACACCAACATTATGTTGATGTTTTTCCAAAAACTCACATGTATTTCAGGTAACTAAAATGGATGTGCGCGCGGTCATACTCTTGCTTTTTGTTGGTGCATACGTCTGTCGACTTTGTCTTGTATCGAGTTTTGTAATAGAATTGTTAGATTAGGGCACGTTGTACGAGAAATCTAGGGTTTGTGTGTGGGAGTCTAATTTCGCATGAAATGGCTTTTAGCTAATTTCGCATGAAATGGCTTTTAGCTAATTTCGTACAAAATAGCATTTTGCTATTTCGCACGAAATAGCAACTGACATTTTCATGCAAAATTACCTCCACTATATATACCCTTGATGCTAGTTCATTTGTAACGCTCATGTTTCCGGTACCGAAGTGCTGCCGACGTGTCTACTGATCTGTAAACGTGTTAAATCAATAAAAAAAGACAATTGGAAGTGAATCAAGCTGTTTACAAAGTCTAATCAATGAATTCCGCCTCTGATTAGACCGAGAACTCTTCTGATAGACTCATTTGGGTCACAGAACGATCCTACAAGTGGTATCAGAGCTCAGGAGGAAGAGTTCTTACCAATTCAGCATAAAAATCTGATTTCTACACCTTCTTTTTCAAATTGAACAAGTTTTTACGGTCAAAATGACTTGAATTTCACATATTATAAGTGAAACAGTGTTTTAACAAATCCTTGATAGAATTTGACCTTAATTCAATCTAAAATTGGTAAAATTGTTAATTTCGCTTGAAAAACAGATCGGTCATGATGATGTCAGCAGTATTTCGCACAAAATTAGCAACTGATTTCGCTTGAAATTGCTTTTTCGCTTGAAAAATATTTGATTTCACATGAAATCAGGTTATTTCGCACCAAGGTGTTATTTCGCTTGACTATTTTCGCACGAAATTACATATTTCGTTTGAAAGTGTGCTATTTCACACGAAATCAGATATTTCGCACCAATCCTGATTTCGTGTGAACAGCTATTTCGCACCAAGTGTTTTCGTTTGAACCCATATTTTGTGTGAACTTTCATTGTTGTTTGAACTTTGTTGACTTTGTGATACAGATTACTGAATCATGGAAGAAGAATTCTACAATGCGTTTGCTACACCAGTTGCTCCTGTTACAGCTGCTGAAACTCTTTACAGTGAGAATGAAACGGGAACTCATCAAAAACCGCCAAAACTTATGTACATTGAAGGTTTTAAAGGATGGGAAAATCGATTTGAAAACTGGGTGCAAGCTTATAAGTTTGACGCATGGTGTTCATTTGAGAAAGATTATGAGAAACCGAAAAATGAACGTGGGCTTGAAAAGGCTTTTTGTGACTTTTCGGAGAGTGATAAATTGAAATATACAAGTGAAAAAATGATGATCAGTATTCTTCAACAAGCGATTAAAGAAGATATCTTTGTTTTACTCCAACATGAGGGTACTGCTAGGTCAATTTGGACGGCATTGATTCAAAAGTTTAAAGGAAGTGCAGATATGATCAAGAACAAAAAGGCATTATTGAAGAAATCATTTGACATGTTTGTAGCTTTTGATCATGAAACAACAAAAATGACCATTGATAGATATTGTCATCTAGTCTTGGAAATGAGAAGATTGGACATAAAGAAAGATGATGATGAATGGGTTGATAAACTTGCTGATGCATTACCACAGCAGAAATGGGGAACTTATTTGTTGATCCTTAAACACATGAGAAAATCTGAAAATATGAATCTGGCATAGTTTATTCAGAAGATTAAAGAGCACGAGTTGGATATTCAGAAAACGACAATCATGAAGAATCCAAATGCTCAACAAGATGTCAGTTTATACTACAGAGGAAACAAATTTGAAGTTACTCCAAGCCCAAAAATTCAAACTGGTTTCAGTGCTGATAGTTCTTCTGGAACAAGGGGAAGTACTGTGACTCAAAGTGGTGGATCTTCATCTTCATATTCAAATTTTGATCCAAATTTTACAACACCAAGTTGTCAACAAAAGAATTCTACAAATCTGCAGTGCAACGTTACTTTGAACATTCAAAATGGTCAAAATCTGTCTCCGGAAATAGCTAAACAACACATGGCATCACTTGTTGCTATGTTGGAATCATATGAAAGCTTGATTGCTGGCAGAATCGGAAATCCGATGCTTACCAAAGAGGATTATGACCAGATTGATGCTAAAGAACTTAAGTTGATGGATATAAAGTGGTGTCTAGCCAGTGCAGTTAGAAGAGCAGAAAAATTTACACAAGTCACCGGAAGAGATGATTTTCGAGAAATGAGTGCATCTCCGATAGGGTTTGATAAATCAAAGGTCACTTGTTTTCGTTGCAAAGAAAAAGGTCATTTTAAGCGTGAATGCAAAAACAAAGAAGCAAATGGAAGACAAGATCAGTCTGGAAAAAACAATTATTATCAAAAATCAATTTTTCATCAGATTGCTCAACAACAACAAACTGCACATGCACGTACCATTGAAGAGAAAAGAGCTTGTTATGGTATAATTGATCAAGACGATGAAAATGTTGCAGAGGGATTTAGCTGGGATAAATACATTCCACCCGTTTCAGGTCTTGTTGCTAGAATTCTGGAAGAGGATGAAGTCAAATCTAGTTCGAAAAGAATACCGATTTTTCCAGATTTAGGAAGTGATATTGATACTGATGATGAAGAAGAATATCTTAATAAAGCTAGAAAAGGTATAGATCCTGATAGTTTTAATTTGATTTTTGCAGATAAAGTTGAAATGCTGAATGAGAAGAAGATTGCCAGATTGAAGAGAGAGCTAGAAGCAATAAGAATGACTGATGAAAAGGCAAAGATGAAAGCTGAAGAAGCAATTGAACCAGTGATTGAAAAGGTGATAGAAAAAATCGTTGAAGTGGAGAAAGTGATAGAGAAAATTGTTGAGATTGAAAAAATAGTCGAAGTTGAGAAACTTGTTGAAGTTGAGAAGATTGTCGAGGTTGAAAAGATAGTTGAGGTTATTAAACCTTGTCTGAAATGTTTGGAGTCTTGCAAACATTGTGATGAGAAGGATAAGATCGTTGAATTAGTAAAGATGAAAGAGAATTTATTGTCTGATGTGAAGTATGTGAAGGAATCTTATGATGTGCTGAACAGAACTGTTGATGGTTTAAAAAAGACAAATCTAGAAGTTGATGCTGCTATGACGATGATGAGTTCAACTTTAATGACAAAGCAGAAAGTCATCAATGAGTATATTGAAGACTGTGCAAAGTTAAAGCAGGATTTGGAACTTGAAAAGATTGAAAGTGAAAGAATCAAACGATTGCTGTTGAGTTATACAACTTGTGATTATTTGATTGATAGAGTTTATCCTACTGTTGCAGGTCTTGAAGCGTTTCAAGATAAAAAGACAGAAGATACGGATACTGGTAAGAAACAAAGTGTCAAGTATAACAAGTGTCCGCCCCCGATTTGGAATAGTTATTCTACCAGAAAGCCAAATGAGGAACGTTTAAATAAGGTTCTCAACATCAAGTTAAAGTCTGAAACCATTGATGAGTTACCAGATAATATTGATGTTACATTCACAGCGTCTGACACTGATCATGAGTCTGAGTTGTTAAAGAAAGTGGTTGATCAGGTGTTGGATATGGATGAAGAGTCAAAGTCGGAGTCTAAATCTGATAGTTCAAGTTCATCAGAAAAGAGTCCGAGTTCATCAGTTAAATGGGTTTACAATAAAGAATTCCTATTATCAAAATCTAATTTGAAAGACGGATCAATCAAAGTGGCATATACTTTGAATGATTCAGACAAATTATATTCTGATGAGGAATTTCCAATAAGAAGTGTCAAAAGTGAAATGATTAAACAGGTTTTCAAATTAATAGAAAGTAATATTTCTAAATAAAAGATTTAAATCTTCATGAAAAACCTAAAAAGTACACTTCAAGAGTTCAACAGAGATTGAACAAGAAAAAGGGTTACAGTTTTGGTTCAGGTTATCGAAAGAAACCAAACCATAACGGTAATTTCAAAAAGCAGGGATTAGGTTTTAGTTCTTTAGAAAATTATAAAAATGAGAAAACTTATAAAACAAAAACAAAATTTGTTGCAGGAGGTAGTTCTGAAGAAGAGCAGAAGAAACCATTCTGGAAACAGTCAAATCAAGAGTTTCTTGCTGATAAGAAAAAGAATATGATGATGAGAAATGAGCAAAGAGTTGAGAGAAGAACATGTTTCAAATGTCACAAGATTTGACATATTGCGTGGAATTGCCAACAGTCCAACAACACAAAACAGGGAGTTTCTTTTAACTCAAAATCGAAAGAAAAATGTGTTGAAAATTCGACTTTTGAAACTTGTGATGTTTCAAAACATTTTTACAAAATAAAAGTCGATTTGAACAAACAGAAGTGGGTTGTAAAATCTGAGAGTTGTTCTGACAATGAATTTGATTCCATAAAATCAGAGGAGTCATCTGTTGAGAAAAAGAATGAGAATTCCATTCCTGAGTTGAACGATGAAAATTTTCCACAATTGTCAAAGGAAAATCTGAAATCAAAAGGTAGGTTTGAGATTTCAGGTCAATTCTTCTCTGGTAAAGGAGAATTTGATGCAGAAAAGGCTTTCAATGGGAAAGTCAAACATATTTTTGGGAAGGTGGTTGATGGGAAGGTTAAAGGTGCAAAAGAATTTTATCAATCGAAAAGATGGTGGGATAGATGTGAGCCAAAATCACCCAAGGCTGATCAGGCTTGGGTGACTGCCTTTTCTACTTAAAATTCTGACTTGCCGGAGCTCCCAGGTTGGTAAGAGTGGAGCATGAATCGGCATCTTTCTTGAGAAATTCACTGGTTGGTAACTGTGATATTTCGACTTACAAGTGGTAAATCAGGGACATTAAGTTGTACTTGATTTTCTACAAGTGGTATTTGTTGTTTGAACTTAAAAATGTTAAAATTTTCAAATGTTTGAAAAAACAAAGTGATGATATAAACCCCGTTCTTACAAGTGGTAAAATAAACAAATCTTATTTTCCGGAAAAACCATTTTTGATTAAAACAAACTTAAGTGTTTTGAAATCATAATGGGAAAATAGTTTGTTGTCAGGGGGAGTTCTGATTGTTTATGCCAAGTGGATGGCGAATTGAAGCCTGAAAATCAGTTGTTACTTTATTTGTACAGTTTGTTTTCAAATTTCCTTTAAATGATTTTGAATTTTAGGGGGAGTAAGAATTTTTCTGAAAATCCAAAAACATTAGAAAATTTGAAAAAGTCAAAAACATGATAAAATCAAAAATGAGTTTTGTTGTGAAAAAGAGGAAATGATAGTACATCAATAGATAGTTACAGTATGCAAAAGAAATGTAATGATTAAATAGCGTTAAACGGTCTCACTGATGATATGTCGATAGGTTTTTACACATTTAGTAAACTTTTTCGGGATATAAACTTAAATTCAAACTTGCTTATTTTGTGGGGAACACTACTTGGATATATAGGTAACCCCTGATATTTCGTTTGAAAGATCCCTCTTTCTGAGATACTAGGTCTTTATACTCAGTGATATCTGGGGTATTATCCCGGGACTTCTGATTTTGCGGAAGCAATTGCTTAGTCTCTGTATAATACTTTACGCTTGCTTGAAATAAAAGCCTGCCCTCAACATTAAAAATGATGAAACATTGAAAAATGCTAATCATGTGCTGTTGTAAAAAAGATCCTCTAAAGGGGACCCACTTAAAGTCGAAGCCGTCATCTCTCTGATTTTGCGGAAGCAATAGCCTGAGCTCTCACGGCCCTCGCATTTAACCCCTTACAGATATCATCTGTGGTTTACTCACCTCTAAGACTGAATATTGGGATCTGGATACGGGAGTATATTCAAGAGGTGGGACACATGAATGAGTTTAAGTTCTTAATACACCTAATTCGTATCCTGAATTAGTTGAAATTTGTGTGAAAATTTAAGTGGATCAGTATATCGACAATCTAGTGAACTGTTTAATTCTTAATGTGTAACTAAGCTCAACGGTACTTGTGACTTGTCAAAATCTGATATGATCCTCTTACACAAACTCACAAAAATGTTGTATATAAATATTCCTTTACTGCATTTCATTTAATTTTAAAAAAATCCAAAAAGATTTTCGGAGTGTTTTAGCATATATTTTGAAAAATAAAAAAAAAAATTCGACAACTGATGTTGATGAGCTAATTTTCAAAATTCCAAGTGCTAAACATGATGAATAGGTTTGGGTGAGTCTGTTTAACATAAGAAAAATTTTGAATGTTTGACTACAAGTGGTTATCAGAAATTTTTAAATGTTAAATCTTTTTATTCTTGTAAGTGATATAAATTTGTCAAATTTTCAATTTGTGAAATTTTCTTTGAGGTAGAGATTTGTGCAGGACTCCGTGTATAAACCTGAGCAGAAGGTGAGCTAGTTTTTCAATCTCGGAACAATTTAAGGGGGAGTCTGCTAGTAGATCAACATCTGAGAGGGAGAAGAGTTGTTGATGCTAGAACCAATGTTTGATCATGAATCTGATCAAGAAAATTAGAATAAGAAAAAGCCAGATGGAGATCCTGAAGATAGAAAGAAGATTGAGCTAGGATCATGATTCTGGGAATGACAGAGAGAAGAAGAGACAGAGATAGAGGATGCTTTCATTGTCAGATTCTTTGATAGAGCCCAGAAACTGATCAAGGCTGAAGATCTGTGAAGACTCGACACTGAAGACTCGTCAACATCTGAGGGGGAGTCTGTTGGTGCATACGTCTGTCGACTTTGTCTTGTATCGAGTTTTGTAATAGAATTGTTAGATCAGGGCATGTTGTACGAGAAATCTAGGGTTTGTGTGTGAGAGTCTAATTTCGCATGAAATGGCTTTTAGCTAATTTCGTAAGAAATAGCATTTTGCTATTTCGCACGAAATAGCAACTGACATTTCCGTGCGAAATTACCTCCACTATATATACCCTTGATGCTAGTTCATTTGTAACGCTCATGTTTCCGGTACCGAAGTGCTGCCGACGTGTCTACTGATCTGTAAACGTGTTAAATCAATAAAACAAGACAATTGGAAGTGAATCAAGCTGTTTACAAAGTCTAATCAATGAATTCCGCCTCTGATTAGACCGAGAACTCTTCTGATAGACTCTTTTGGGTCACAGAACAATCCTACACTTTTGGATGTTGTTTATGTTGATCTTTGAATAAAGTTGTAAACTTTTTAGACAAAATGCTGTCTTGTGATGTAAACACTTAAATAATGATTTCAGTTATGTAATATTTGGCATTTCAAGTTATTTTTATGAGCATGTAGTATGTTTACCATTCGTATGCAATGAGAACCTTTCATGATCACACCTCGTGCTTCCGCCTTAGAAAGGGGTGTGACAGATTGGTATCAGAGCTGCGATTGTAGTGAACCAGGATTTCTTCTCGAGTCTAGTCTACAATCTTTAGGATCCTTTCACGAAAACAATTTTTCAAAGATTTTTCATTGCATAAAACTTTCAGCGACATCCACTACCTGAAATGTTTACAAGAGTCAAGAAAAGACACTACGAGACTTAGGATGCACTGGAGTAGCACTTGACTTTGACTAGAAATTACTTGCAACTATGTGTAACAATTAATATATACCTGTACTAGAACTAGAATATCTCAGGTACTCGTGACTTTACCTGAAAGCAATGGCCTATCTGAAGGAATTCAGTGCACAGAAACCACAGCAAGTCTTGTCACGTATCAAACGAGATTCCTTCAAATACAAGAGAAGGTCAAACGTGAACACCCCTCCCCCAGCCTACTAAATACTCTTTTGGAGTAACGATTTAGGGTATAAAGACAAAAACCGCCAATGTGAAGTAAGATATTTCGTCCTTTACATATATTAAAGGAAGCATGCGAACCTGAACCAAGCGACTCGTAACAACAAGGGTTCCAACAATAAGAAATGAGACCCCAACCAGCCTCAGGAGGCAAAAACTCTTGCAACCATGAATGACGCTCCTGCCAAAAGATACTTGGGCACTCTGCCCACCTGCAACCAGTGCAGGCGTCATCATGAAGGAGTCTGTCGCATTCCCAAATGCGACAAGTGTGGAAAACTGGGTCACCATACTGAGGATTGTTGGGGAAAAGGAAGGAACGGGAATGTAAACCGCAACGGTGCTGGTAATAGAAACAATGGTGGAAATGGCAATGGAGCTGGGCAGAACCAAGGATGCTTTGGTTGTGGAAGCAAGGATCATTTCATAAAATATTGCCCAAGAGGGAACAATGCTCAGGCTCGGGCATTTGTGATTGGAGCAAAGAACGCACGTGAGGACCCTAATGTGCTCACCGGTACGTTTCTCGTTAACAATCACTTTGCATCCATACTATGTGACACTGGTGCCGATTATAGCTTCATGTCTGTGGAATTTAAACGTATGCTTGGAATAGAATCTAGTAGATTAGATATTCCTTACTCCATAGAACTAGCCAATGGTAAACTCGTTGAATCGAGCGAAGTCATTAGAGGTTGCACATTAGAACTTGGTGAGCGAAGATTTAGCATCGACCTCTTACCTATTCAATTGGGTAGCTTCGATGTAGTGGTCGGAATGGACTGGCTGTCCAAGAACAAGGCTGAAGTCGTTTGTCACGAGAAAATCATTTGTATCCCTCTGATGAATGTTGAAACTCTCATCGTACATGGAGAAAAACGAGACGCGCCTCTGCGAATCATTAGTTGTATGAAGGCACAGAAGTGCTTAAGGAAAGGATGTGTTGCTTTCCGGGCGCACGTTGTAGATAAGAAGGCTGAGGAGCCAAAACTCGAAGACATTCCTGTGGAGAAAGAATTCCCTGATGTTTTTCCCGAAGATCTGCCAGGACTACTGTCACACCCTGACTTTTGCGGAAGCGTGATTATGGTGTGACTTACTTGTTATCATTGCATTCAATCATATCAAACATCTATATGATAAAACCAAAGGTTTGTAATCCATAAAATGAGTTTAAAACATAACAACATTGTCTAAAACATGGATTTCAAATTTAAGTTTTACAAACCATACGAATTGTGGATAAGTTCGCTAAGGACTCGTCAAAAGATAATAGTTGTAATCATAGTTTGGAAGACGTGTCTCGTCCAGGATTAAGACACGCTGGCCAAACCCAAAGACCATGTGTGACATCTTTGTACTTAACATGACTTGAAATTCCAACGCCCGCCAGATCCATACTTAATTTCCTGAAATACATGTAGTTTGAAAAACATCAACAAAAGTTGAGCGAGTTCATGTGTATGTGAGTCTGTATAAATCGTTAATGTGTGTCTGTATAAATTGTAAAATATGTCTGTACAAATGTATGTCCTTGGTATGTAGCAATAAGGAAAAACAGATCAATTAATGTGTAGCTAATACATTAATAAGTGATATGGCCTAGGAAGCACTCAAACCTGTAACACGTATTTCATACCGGTCCTTCCGGCGGAACGACATAGTCACCACATGCAGCCACACGCTGGCCCATGTGTGGGGCTCGCAACACCCAATAGATCTATCACTCATACCTCTCTGTCCTTATACAAGGATTAATGGTCTTACGATAATAGCCTATCCATTCACGTGATCTAGCAGTAAATTCCTTAGCTAATCATACCATGTATAAAACGTTTGTAATAAATGTAACATGTATTTCACCCCCGAAGTTGTAAAACTGAAAACAGTTAAGAGAAAAGGGGGACATGAACTCATTGTTTTGCGTCTTCAGTATCGTAACTCAAACCCCTTTAGCAAGCACGACTACCTACAATGTGCTAATGTTTATTAGACAAACGGGTCGTGCCTTGTCTTAGTATTGATTAGTGCCTTTGAGTTACGTTTAAAAGTGTCTTTGGTAGTATTCCAAGTTATATAATTGGTTGTTAAAATAATAAATATTTTAACTTGCATTTTCTTTTGGAATAATTTGTTAAACAATACTTTTGTAGTAATACTTCTCATGTATTTGTATTCGCATTTCCTTCCCAAGGATGGGTGGTATCTCATACTTTGTGTGTTTTATTCCTTGCAATTTGGTATTATTTTGGAGTTGTAATTTCCATGTTATTTTGTAAGTTATATTATTTTACCCTAAAATAATATAACTAGTTCACAACATATACAAATGATCACACAAGTGTCTTAGTATGAAATACATTTTCTAAATACATATTAACCCATTTTTATTCGCGAAAAACCAATCTCCGATACTTTGTATTTAGTAACAAAATTTATGGCGAAGTTTATATTTGAAACACAAGTTATAAAATATACTTGTAACACTCGTTCAGAAAAATATTTACTAAGTGTTAGGATTTTCGGAAAATTTCGCCATAGTCTCCTTTGTAAATGGAGGTGCCCATGCTAAATCGCATATCATTTTCTTTAACATATAACACGTTAGATCATTCTCAAATAACCAACCCGTCATTTAGACATGCAAAATACTACTTATATCATTTCAGTTTTAATATAAAAAAACTGGGCTGTTTTCGGGTATTTTAATAACATAGTTATCTTATTCCAAAAATTCCCAAATTTTTACAGAATGTCTTATACGATCCAAATATTATTGTGTAAAAATATCGGGGTCCAAATCATCACCAATATTTTATAGAAAATCATTTTCCGGACTGAAATCAGATATATCTTTTTCTGACTGCAGCCCGCGGAATAATTATTTAAAATACATCGGGAGTCCGATTTACGAATTTCTAGTGAGAGAATTACAAATACATCGGTGGTCATCTATAGTACAAATTTCATGACCTACTCCTACACCGATTTCAAGTTATGACGAAAAACATAACACCTATTTTCAGCAGTAAAAATGCAGCTTTAGTTGCTGTTAGAAAACGACCCTTTAAAAATAGCAAACGAAGTCCAAAAATTATGATTCCAGTGCCATTAGAACCGTATTTCATAATAACACGTTATAAACTTGAGAAAATCAGTTTTTCGTTAAGTATTGACCTGTTTACAGCCAGTTGAAGGTGGCTGAAAATGCTAAACAGCAAGCTGTTTATAGGTTAAATGTTACTAAAACGCACACCTACGATTACCATTTATTCTAATAACGATTTATCTCATAACACAAGTTATTTACAGCAGATTATTGTTTGTATTACTCAGATTTATCATGATTACTTCATCATTTTAACAATACTTCATCACTAGACTAGTTTATGTTCAAGACTTGTTTATGGTTCTTTAGAGGTCTTATGTTTTTTATCTTTAAACATCATTAACCACTTAAATAACAAGTAAAATACAAGGATCTAAGTGCTTACCACTAGCATAAAGCTAGGGGAGTTCAAGAGTGTAAAAGTGGTGGATAAAAGAAAATGAGAGCGGTCCTTGAGCTTCCGAGCACTCCAAGCTTGCTTGTATGATCTCTTGCACCTCTAGATGTATGTGGATTGTATGTAAGAGACTTGAAGGTGGTGATATGGTGGTGTGTGGTTTGAGCCGTAGACAATGGGGGAAAGGAAGGAGAGTTTTGAGTGTTGGTTTGTGGTGTGAAATGAAAATGATAGTCCATTGGTTCATTTTATAAACTTCCAACTTCATTCAATCCAATGGATAATATGCCCACAAAAGTTATAACACAATCTATTAAAGTATGCAAGGAAAATCCCATGTAGGCCACCCTTGTCTAACCGTTTCATGAGGGGGGGGGGGGGGTTTAGTTGGGTTTCAATTGTTAGTTTCTAATTTAGTTAGGAGATTAAATATCTAGTTAGTGGTTTATGGTGTGTTATTAAATATATATTGTGTTAGGGTGTTCGGGGACCCTAACTAGCTCAGAAAAATAAAAACAATGTGTTTAACATTATTTTTGTGTTCCGGGTAACGTCCGGTTGTTCGGTTGGGTGTTGTTCCGTTAAAGTGTTTAATTAATCCGTAATGTGTCTTCTATAATACTTTTTGTGTCACAATTAATTCCCAACACTTTGGAAAGTACCTAGGACTATTTTGCCAAGTTTTTACACCTTACTAGCGTAGTTAAATGCTGAATTTTGTTTAAAAGTGCAGAATTTTGCAGTTAAATTATGTTTTAGGCACTTCCCGGCACTATACCTATCACCTAGTGACGCAGTTTTGTGGTCCTCACTTCCCTATACTCCCTACTAGTGTAGTATCCGGTCTCTGGCTCATACTGGCCTCAAAAACATTGTCTGTCTAGGTGCTGACATTGTCAGCATGTTCTGGGTTATCCGTTTAGTGTGCTAACTGTGCTTTGTGCATCAAGTTTGTCACTAGAGTTTGTGTGAAATAAATGGAGTGACAGTATGAATGTGATGCATATGTATGTATGTATATAACAGAAATCAGAAAGCAGTTAACTCAGCTTTTTTTTAATCAAGCACAGTCATTAAGCACAAATTAAATATTAATTAATTGTACGGATACCCGCAAATTTGACAGTTGTCACATTCTCCCCCCGTTAAGAAAATTTCGTCCTCGAAATTTGTACTACCTTAACTCCTTATGGTTACATCACACGAGTATGTATATGACTAATATTGAGGTTGATAATCATCAAACCGAATCAAACCTTACTCACATCAGGTGAGTCCAAGAATATATAGCAACCCGAATCCTATGGTTAACAGGTATGTGCTTTTAGCCTTTGATGTCAAAGGTACAACACGTATAGTCTAGTGTCATCCAGCTAGCAGGGGGGGTTCCACAAAAGAGGAGTTTTGACTAATAAGATCCCCAGACGATCGATTTCAATATGCAGACGAGTTTTCACAAACCATAGCATCCGCTATATGAATTTAAAATCAACAACTCAAATGTGATAGTAACATAAAGATGGTCTGTCAACTTCCGAATAAATGAATGGTGAGGTTTAGTGTGTTGACATTCTTGAATTGCGAGAATACGCCGAATGAAAAACAAGCGACTCTGGTGTATCATTGTCATGATTCGTAGTTGCATCAGAGATGTTTAAATGACGAGTCGAACAAAAGTATATGCAGTTTTGTGTGAAACGGTTGACCCTGATTAGCACAAGCTACAAGTTTGTAACGACACCACAAGGTGCCGTACCGACATAATTCAAGTATAGTGGTGACTGAACTAGTTCACCGTGTTGGGAATCAAGTAAGAGTGAATCAAGCCAGAAGATTGGTTTACATAGCGTCATAGAGTTTTTGGTTGAATACGGAACAACAAAACAGCCACTGCTTTTGATCGAAGGTGAGAAGGCAATAAGTACCGCAAGGCATTCGATTGATCATAAATGAATCGTTAGGAGGTACACTGTGATATGAAATGAATCTATGTACCTTTGCCTCAACACACAACTGTGTTGAGACCGATTTAATCGTGATAAACAAGATGGATTTAGGGCAAGTTATCAAATAATCAATTAAATCCGTGTATGAAGTGAGTAACCAAATAAGCGCAAGCTTCAATTTTGTGAAAGTATCCCCACAAGATGTCGTAACCAACAAATGATTTAGTGAAATCGTAGACCAGACAAGTCTAACACGACTCGAAACGAAAGAATCCTTGCCAATGATTTGAATATGATGCTCTCAATACATCATATGACGTCTTAAATTGAATATGCGAAATGAATAAGTTCAAGCAATTGAACTTGGTTTTAGCGTAACCCGACAATAAACGTATGTATCAACAAAGGAATCTTATCATGGTTAGGAAAATAAGCCATGAGCGTAACTTGAAAGAAGAGAAGTCTCAAGACAGTGTGTCGACTTGGTAACAAAAGAGCCAACAATAACAATAATGTAGGTCACTCGAATCATGAATCAGTAATTAGGTTTAGCAAAATGATATTTAAATTTCAATGAAGTGTTTGTTCGAAACGAAACCACATACGTAGCAAATGATGCATGCATGTCAGATAAGTTTCCAAGAAAAGAAATAATGAATATCTGCTAAAGTGAAGAAATGACCAGATATCAACGCAAATGTGTGTTCGCTCTCAGCGAAGAGGATCAACGCGATGCAACTACTATCAAGGGGAGTAGAGATGCAAACATCTATTCACTAGAAGCAAAAGTAAAGATTTCAACAAAAGAAGTTTAAGTACTTTTCTATTTGGTCACGAAACTGGCATATATGTCAGGTTAATGGTGTCTGCTTGAGTTAACAAATGTGGTTCCTAATCAACCCGCTTTGTGAATTTGGACCTGGGTTCCCGATGGTCCTAAGTACGTGTTTCCTAGATTCCCAGGGTTTTGTATTTGCTGTAGAATCATTCTGTTCATCGGTTAGGAAGCACCATTCTTGTGTACGTCTGAATCAAATTATGGTTCCGCCATTTTCCCGGCATGCTTTCTTCCTGGAGTCATAGCTAATGACACTCGATCATCGGTCGGTCATGAAATAGTAGTTGAATCCTCATAGTAAATTAAATAATTCGTTAATCCTTAGCAAGAGTTATCAACTCTTGCTGGTTAGGTCGTTCGGCTCCTGGTGGTTTGATGTCAGTTCGAAAGGTGTCGTCCTTCTTATTGACGAGCAAAATTAGGATTACCCAAAAGGGAATTTTGGTCTGTTATCTTCCTTCTCTATCAACTTCTGAAGCTTCACTGTCAATCCTTGCATCTCCGAAGGTGTAAGTCATTAAGGTGTATTGACTACAGGCGCGACGCCTGGAATCAATCTGATGCGAAATTCAACTTGTCGTTGAGGAGGTAGTTTTTGGCAAGTCTTTAGGAAAGACTTCGGGATATTTCCCTGTCACGGAAATATCTCTGAGTTTTGGTTCTTCGGCTCCCTTGTCCACGACATGAGCCAAGAAAGCAACACATCCTTTACGCAACAATTTTTGTGCCTTCAAGAAATTAGTAATCTGTAGAGGCGTATCTTGCTCCATGAGCCACGATCATTCCTTCGTTCACCATCGGGATGCGTATACCAACTTCCGCCCGATTGCTTGACAACTGGTCCATTCCCGTTACCACGCCAAGCCTTCTCCTTGACTGGTTCTTATCAAGTTCTGGATATCTATCTTACGTACTGCTAAAACAAGTATATTCTGAAGCTAAAATCTGACAATAATGTTAACTAGCACAGACGCATAACATTGACTACTATGAGACGTACCGATGGCCATGTTTGGATCCTGGCGTGCTTCCCTAGCTCCGGTGTTAGACATTCTTCCCCTGATTTTGTTTAATCTCCCTTGGGCAATCTTTCCTAAAGTGCCCCATATCACCGCAGTTATAACATCCCTTACCTTTCCTCTTTCCTTTCTTTCCATGCTTCGTCTCACGCCAACACGTTTCCCTGTTGTGTCCCACTTTGCCACAATTGTCACACTTTCCATTTTTACATCGCCCGGTATGATGACGTCGGCACCTGTCGCATTTAGGTAGTTTACCCATGTACTATTTTCTCTTTTTGGCCTTGTTGTTGCTACTCGTCTGGGTACCCTGTTTGAAATTTGCTAACTTTCTCTTGTTGTCTCCAGATGACTCTACATGAGTCTCCTTCTTCCCCTCAGAGGTTGAAAATTTGTTCATCCTGATTGCCTCTTCAGTCAAGGCCACACTTAGATTGATGGCCTCAGCAATCGTTGTAGGCTTTGATGTCGTCACCATGCTCATGATTTGGGGTGCCAATCCCCAAATGAAACGCTCAATCTTCTTAAACTCTGGGTCTACCATGTAAGGAATGATACGCGACAGCACTTGGAACTTCTCCACATACTCAGCTATTTTTGGACCTTCCATCTTCAAGTTCCAAAACTCAGTCTCCACCTTCTGGATTTCTGTCCTCGAACATTACTTTTTATGCATTAGCTCTTTCAACTCGTCCCATGATAAAGCATACGCAGCAACCTCGCTCATCGTCTGAACCTGGAGTTTCCACCATGACAGAGTCCCATCTTGGAACAGTCCGGAAATGTACGTGACCTGGTGCTCTGGGGCGCATTTGCTCGCACGCAAAACAGTGTCCGTCTTCTCAACCCAGCGCACGAAGGCTACGACACCCCCAGTGTCGTCGAAATGTAGGGGCTGGCAGCCTAAGAACTGCTTGTAGGTGCAGCCTGCGATACAAGCAACATTATTCGCGTAAGGTATTAGCAAAGCACTCGTGGAAATGTCCAAACGTTTGTAATGTATCTTAAAGGACTAGACATTACCGTTGGGTGGGTTATTTCCCGTGGTACCTCCACTGTGCTCAGAGCGAAGGGCCTCGTACTGTGCGATGACCTGTAAGAGGCGTTCTTGAAATTCCGCCTCTGTCGTTGGCAGAGGGTTGTTGGTATCGGTGATCCCTTGAGTCGACATCTTCCTAGAAGAAAGTCGGTTAGGTCAGGTCTTGTTAAGGACACGAGCACACAAGTCTCTATTTAACGAATAAGACCTCAGAGGTATATTACATATCGATAATAAAAGGATAATTAAGAGGAATCAAGCTGTTTCACGTCTATATCACTGATTCCGCCTTTGATATGGATCATAAACTCTTCTGATTGACTCGTTCGGGTTACACGACGATCCAACACACACAGATCCAACTAGAATCTTGCTCTTGCTTCTGACCGGAATCAGATACTTGCTCTTCTTTTACGGATGTAATCGGTCGGACATTCTTAATCAATAACATCCCAGAAAACTGTCTTTGATCACCACTTCTTTCCATGTTAACAAAAAAAAAAAAAAAACCACCACCATCACCGGTAATCTTTCTTTCTTGCAGTAGTTAATCTTTTGATACAGATTAAACACAATAGACCCATCTATTTTATCATAAGTAGAGGTATATTACATATATGTATATACACAGTCGTTATAACATTCAATCACGTATCATCACAATTATTGCACAACTTGTAAATAGAACGTAGCAAGTAAGCATGTAGCATTATAGTTATAGCACAAATATGCTGATCAACATAGCGACTGAGTTTTTCATTAGTTATTGGTCATCAGTATTGTCGCATGTTTAAAGATGATTGGGCTTTCGTTATCCTCCGGCCACAATCACGGTGTCTTACATAATGTATTACATTAGAAGGGATACAGGGTCACCCTACCCTTGTCCAACACGTATATTAATGTATCAAAATTACGTAGTCAGAAGCGGTCTTCAAAAGTCTCCGCAATCCCGGCTTATCATTAGTGTCTTTACCCAAGTGTAATGCAATCCGCATAAATCCAGAAATCAACTACACTGGTGACTGAGGTGGAGGAGGAAAGAAAAGTAACTGCTAGCACGCGTCAACTCCTCCTTGAGCTTGTATATACATCGAAGTAGTTAACTGATCTGCCGCTCGATAGTAAAAGAAACGAGCATCAAAAACCTGGAAAAGGCGTCATAGCAGCAGATGAGAGCGCAAAAGAAGTCTTTGATAATTGTGGAGGATCAAAGTATACTTGCAATAAACAGGGTGGAGGTTGTGATGTCAACTCAAGCTCCAACATTCTACGACTTATATCCTCAAACTATAGCTGATGTGACAGGTGTACTCATCCCGTGTGTAGTTTCCATAATGTGAGGGATGACAAGGGTCTAAAATCAACATAGTGTAGCATAGGAACCATCGAAATGACTTGTCCAGCGTGGTAGAGGTGAATGTAGCAAATGGTGTGACTTGTAAAGTTAGGAAAAATGTTGCCGTAGCAGGAGAATCGTTATGCGGGTGCTGGCCAGGAGCGCCTTCCCGGGGCGTGGGTATGTCTTGAAAGAAAGCGGTAGGCATGTCGGTGCAATGGACGTCGGTCTTCATTGGTGCAACATCAGTGGTTGCAGGTGCGGTAGAAATGTCTCAACAAAAGGATATTCAATAGGTGCAGGTACTGGGTCTGGTAAGAGGAGTGCAAGGTATAACAGTACAAAGGAAATAAGGTCACGTTTAAGCAGGTTCAGCAGGTGCAACATCAAGCTGGCCCGCAAGGAACTGGAGCTGTCTCAGGGGCAGGTCCTGGGGCGTGTGAGGGTATGTGATCTTTAGCAGGTGTTAGTGCAGTAGTCAAAGCGGCGTCGTCGTCCGTGTCTGGAGCAAAAAGCGATATCCTGCCTGTTTGTAAAGTCGTAAATGTTACAGACTCAAAGGAGTCTGAAATCGAGTGTATACTAGAATCAGAGGATAGTTTGATAATAGGGATCTCAAAACGTAAAGTCAGTAACAACGTCCTCATCTAACTTTCCATCATCCTGGGTGTCAACGAAAGGATCATCAATAAGCAAATTAACGTCGTCATCAAACAATTTGTCAAAGAGGCAGATTCTCGGGGAAAATAACCATGAGAGGTACGGCGTCGAGAATCGGAGCCACGATGTGCTCGTCATCGAAGTGTCCAAATGATAAGGTGGTCGTGGACCGAAACAAGAATGACAGGAAGTCTCTTGTCAAGGAAGCCATCAGCAAGGGTAATTCATCACCAGAGTCTGGCAGCGCGGATGGTTGGCAGTCGTCCTTGTTCTTGGTCAACATGTCAGGGTCACTCTCAGTGTCTGACGTAAATATCTCCGGCGCAGGTACAGTCTCATCATCTGTGGCGGTGGCCGTAGGGTCGTCATCATCTGATAATTCGTTCCCTGAGGAAAGTGACGTGTGTGTGCCGGTACATAATAGTTATAGCATGCATATTCACAGTAATCTTTAACACTTTGTGTAAATAAGGGAAATTCATAATGTAATCATGTATCCACATATTCATCCTAGTCTTCCCAGACTATCCCACCCAGTCTCTCAGACTAAACTCCCTAGTCTCTCAGACTAACTCCCTGGTCTCTTAGACTAACTCCCTGGTCTCTAAGACCAACTCCCTGGTCTCTAAGACCAACCTGCCCAGCTTCTAAGACTAAATCCCTGGTCTCTAAGACCAACTCCCTGGTCTCTAAGACCAACTCCCTGGTCTCTAAGACCAACCTACCCAGCCTCTAAGACTAAATCCCTGGTCTCTAAGACCAACCTCCCAATCTTTAAGACTAAATCCCTGGTCTCTAAGACCAACCTCCTAGTCTCTAAGACTAAATCCCTGGTCTCTAAGACCATCCTCCCAGTCTCTAAGACTAAATCCCTGGTCTCTAAGACCATCCTCCCAGTCTCTAAGACTGATCCTCCCTCAGCCTCTAAGACTGATCCTCCCTCAGCCTCTAAGACTGATCCTCCCTCAGCCTCTAAGACTGATCCTCCCTCAGCCTCTAAGACTGAACTATAAATATAAGTTTGAAATGTGTATTTGTGCCTTTTTGTTTGTGAAAAAATGTGTGTTCCCTGGATCTGGACGTCTAGTGTATGCAATGAAAACATGTTGAAAAACGTTTTCATGAGAGCCCTAATGATCGTAGTCTAGACTCGAGAAAGAATCCTAGTTCGCTACGATCGAAGCTCTGATACCAAGCTGTCACACCCTGACTTTTGCGGAAGCGTGATTATGGTGTGACTTACTTGTTATCATTGCATTCAATCATATCAAACATCTATATGATAAAACCAAAGGTTTGTAATCCATAAAATGAGTTTAAAACATAACAACATTGTCTAAAACATGGATTTCAAATTTAAGTTTTACAAACCATACGAATTGTGGAAAAGTTCGCTAAGGACTCGTCAAAAGATAATAGTTGTAATCAAAGTTTGGAAGACGTGTCTCGTCCAGGATTAAGACACGCTGGCCAAACCCAAAGACCATGGGTGACATCTTTGTACTTAACATGACTTGAAATTCCAACGCCCGCCAGATCCATACTTAATTTCCTGAAATACATGTAGTTTGAAAAACATCAACAAAAGTTGAGCGAGTTCATGTGTATGTGAGTCTGTATAAATCGTTAATGTGTGTCTGTATAAATTGTAAAATATGTCTATATAAATGTATGTCCTTGGTATGTAGCAATAAGGAAAAACATATCAATTAATGTGTAGCTAATACATTAATAAGTGATATGGCCTAGGAAGCACTCAAACCTGTAACGCGTATTTCATACCGGTCCTTCCGGCGGAACGACATAGTCACCACATGTAGCCACACGCTGGCCCATGTGTGGGGCTCGCAACACCCAATAGATCTATCACTCATGCCTCTCGGTCCTTATACAAGGATTAATGGTGTTACGATAATAGCCTATCCATTCACGTGATCTAGCAGTAAACTCCTTAGCTAATCATACCATGTATAAAACGTTTGTAATAAATGTAACATGTATTTCACCCCCGAAGTTGTAAAACTGAAAACAGTTAAGAGAAAAGGGGGACATGAACTCACTGTTTTGCGTCTTCAGTATCGTAACTCAAACCCCTTCAGCAAGCACGACTACCTACAATGTGCTAATGTTTATTAGACGAACGGGTCGTGCCTTGTCTTAGTATTGATTAGTGCCTTTGAGTTACGTTTAAAAGTGTCTTTGGTAGTATTCCAAGTTATATAATTGGTTGTTAAAATAATAAATATTTTAACTTGCATTTTCTTTTGGAATAATTTGTTAAACAATACTTTTGTAGTAATACTTCTCATGTATTTGTATTCGCATTTCCTTCCCAAGAATTGGGGGTATCTCATACTTTGTGTGTTTTATTCCTTGCAATTTGGTATTATTTTGGAGTTGTAATTTCCATGTTATTTTGTAAGTTATATTATTTTACCCTAAAATAATATAACTAGTTCACAACATATACAAATGACCACACAAGTGTCTTAGTATGAAATACGTATTCTAAATACATATTTACCCATTTTTATTCGCGAAAAACCAACCTCCGATACTTTGTATTTAGTAACAAAATTTATGGCGAAGTTTATGTTTGAAACACAAGTTATAAAATATAGTTGTAACACTCATTCAGAAAAATATTTACTAAGTGTTAGGATTTTCGGAAAATTTCGCCATAGTCTCCTTTGTAAATGGAGGTGCCCATGCTAAATCGCATATCATTTTCTTTAACATATAACACGTTAGATCGTTCTCAAATAACCAACCCGTCATTTAGACATGTAAAATACTACTTATATCATTTCAGTTTTAATATACAAAAACTGGGCTGTTTTCGGGTATTTTAATAAAATAGTTATCTTATTCCAAAAATTCCTAAATTTTTACAGAATGTCTTATATGATCCAAATATTATTGTATAAAATATCGGGGTCCAAATCATCACCAATATTTTATAGAAAATCATTTTCCGGACTGAAATCAGATTTATCTTTTTCTGACTACAGCCCGCGGAATAATTTATTTAAAATTCATTAGGGAGTCCGATTTATGAAATTCCAGTGAGAGAATTACAAATACATCGGTGGTCATCTATAGTGAAAGTTTCATGACCTAATCCTACACCGATTTCAAGTTATGACGAAAAACATAACACTATTTTCAGCAGTAAAAATGCAACTTTAGTTGCTGTTAGAAAACGACCCTTTAAAAATAGCAAACGAAGTCCAAAAATTATGATTCCAGTGCCATTAGAACCGTATTTCATAATAACACGTTATAAACTCGAGAAAATCAGTTTTTCCTTAAGTATTGACCTGTTTACAGCCAGTTGAAGGTGGCTGAAAATGCTAATCAGCAAGCTGTTTATAGGTTAAATGTTACTAAAACGCACACCTACGATTACCATTTATTCTAATAACGATTTATCTCATAACACAAGTTATTTACAGCAGATTATTGTTTGTATTACTCAGATTTATCATGATTACTTCATCATTTTAACAATACTTCATCACTAGACTAGTTTATGTTCAAGACTTGTTTATGGTTCTTTAGAGGTCTTATGTTTTTTATCTTTAAACATCATTAACCACTTAAATAACAAGTAAAATACAAGGATCTAAGTGCTTACCACTAGCATAAAGCTAGGGGAGTTCAAGAGTGTAAAAGTGGTGGATAAAAGAAAATGAGAGCGGTCCTTGAGCTTCCGAGCACTCCAAGCTTGCTTGTATGATCTCTTGCACCTCTAGATGTATGTGGATTGTATGTAAGAGACTTGAAGGTGGTGATATGGTGGTGTGTGGTTTGAGCCGTAGACAATGGGGGAAAGGAATGAGAGTTTTGAGTGTTGGTTTGTGGTGTGAAATGAAAATGATAGTCCATTGGTTCATTTTATAAACTTCCAACTTCATTCAATCCAATGGATAATATGCCTACAAAAGTTATAACACAATCTATTAAAGTATGCAAGGAAAATCCCATGTAGGCCACCCTTGTCTAACCGTTTCATGAGGGGGGGGGGGGGGTTTAGTTTAGTTGGGTTTCAATTGTTAGTTTCTAATTTAGTTAGGAGATTAAATATCTAGTTAGTGGTTTATGATGTGTTATTAAATATATAGTGTGTTAGGGTGTTCGGGGACCCTAACTAGCTCAGAAAAATAAAATAAAAACAATGTGTTTAACATTATTTTTGTGTTCCGGGTAACGTCCGGTTGTTCGGTTGGGTGTTGTTCCCTTAAAGTGTTTAATTAATCCTTAATGTGTCTTTTATAATACTTTTTGTGTCACAATTAATTCCCAACACTTTGGAAAGTACCTAGGACTAGTTTGCCAAGTTTTTACACCTTACTAGCATAGTTAAATGCTGAATTTTGTATAAAAGTGCATAATTTTGCAGTTAAATTATGTTTTAGGCACTTCCCGGCACTATAACTATCACCTAGTGACGCAGTTTTATGGTCCTCACTTCCCTATACTCCCTACTAGTGTAGTATCCTGTCTCTGGCTCATACTGGCCTCAAAAACATTGTCTGTCTAGGTGCTGGCATTGTCAGCATGTTTTCTGGGTTATCCGTTTAGTGTGCTAACTGTGCTTTGTGCATCAAGTTTGTCACTACAGTTTGTGTGAAATAAATGTGTTGGTGCATTCATCTGTCGTCTTCGTCTTATATCGAGTCTCTGGTTTTGTAATTTGTCTGTTAGCTTGAGATGTCTGATAGCTTGAGATGTCTGATAGCTTGAACCGTGTATGTGTCATTTCAAGCTGTCAAGCTAGCACTATATATAGGCTTGTCATTTGTCATTTGAAGGTGACAGACTAGAGAATAGGGATAGGTACCGAAGTGCTGCCGGTATATTTTCTGATTGTAATCACTGTTAATTGAATATACAAGAAGGTTAAAGTGATAGTCAAGCTGTTTCTACATTCGTTTCTTAGTTTTTGCCTCTGAAACGGATTAAATCTCTTCAAAATGACTCGTTTGGGTCTCAAACCGATCCTACAAGTGGTATCAGAGCTCAGGAGGAAGAGATCTTGTCAAAACAGCTCGTTTTCATCACTATTTCTGATTTCTACACCATTCTTTTTCAAAATTAAAATTTTTCACGGTTAAAAACGGCTCAAACTTTCAGATATTGTGCGTAATCATGTATTAACAAATCCTGGAAAGTTTCAGCACTAAAATCGATCTAAAACTTGATTTTTTCGGTATACTCGCTTGAAATTGGTTCGATTGTTGCTGGCATCATCAACTGTTCGCTTGAAATTGACCTTGTTAGCTTGAAAATTCACCGTGTCAGCTTGAAATTGACTGGTCGCTTGAAAAAATCAACCTTGTCCGCTTGAAATAGTCTGCTCGCTTGAATACGCCTGATCGCTTGAAACACACCGCGTGAATCACGTGTTCGCTTGAAAAGTGCATCGATTTGTGTAACATTAAACGAGGTTATCAGTTGGTTAGGATAAGAACCATTTCGGTTTGCATGTGATGTTGTCAGATAGCATGTGACTTGGGATAGACTTTATTTTGTGGCTCAATCAAGTTTAAATCGTAATTGAAATTGTTGGCTCATTAAAAGTTTGCATGTGAAAAGTTTAATCTGATCAATATATTCGGTCCAATTAGATTGTTTTGAAATTGATGTTGTCGTTTTAGTGGAGTTGTCGGCTTATTAAATCATCAGCCTACTAAAGTGTCTCGGTCCAATAGAATTCTAAACAATTAAAGTTTGTCGACATACAAAGTAATCAGTTGTTTGTCTTGACCCAAGAAGTACATGTGCTGAATTTTCATCGGCCCAATCAAAGAGATTTAAAGATTAGATCAAGTTATATTGGCCCAATCACATTTAATAGAGTACAACATTTTTTGTCGGGATCATTCATCAAGATAAAATTCATTTCACCGGCCCATGTGACTTGGATTAGTGTCAGATACACAAAGATTGGTTTCGGCTCATTCACTCAGTTTATACAATTTGGAGTCTAACGAGTCCACAAATCTTCGACACGAGTCCTAGATTGATTCAATCGTCACTCACATTCACATTTTCAATTCGGTTAAACTGATTGTTTTGTTTGTCTGTTTCAGGTGTTTTGCGAGGTGAACCAGTTCGTTTGAAAGCTTGTTTGATAAATTCTTCGATACCGAAACATGGATTCCGAGTTCTACAACGCATTTGCTACCCCGACTACTCCGGCTGACATTGCTAAGAACATGAACATGGAGAATGAAACCGGAACAATGCAAAAACCCCCGAAACTTATGGGAATTGAAGACTATCATGGATGGAAGAAATGTTTTGAGAATTGGGTTCAAGCAAACCATTTAAAAGCTTGGGAAAGCATTGAAACTGAATATGAGAGGCCACAAAGCTCAGTGGGAGTTGATAAAATCATTTCAGAATTCACAGAGCAAGAGAGAGAAAGTTATAAATGAGAGAAAATGATGATCAATCTATTACAACAAGCTGTTAAAGAGGATATAATTGTGTTGCTTCAACATGATGACAATGCTTATTCTATCTGGGAAGCTCTTAAAAAGAAATTTGAAGGAAGTACAAAAATGCTACAGAGTAAAGCAGCTTTGTTGAAAAAAGAGTTTGAATTGTTTACTTGTATGCCTGGTGAGACAACAAAGACTCTCATTGAGAGATATTGTCATCTTGTACGCACCATGTCACAGTTGAAGATTACAAAACTCCAGCAGAATGGGTAGAAAAGCTTGCTGATGCATTACCACAAAAGGAATGGGGTACATATCTGATGATTCTGAAAAATTCTGGACAGTTTAGCAGATTATCAATTGCTCAATTTATAGAAAAGCCGGAGGCACAGGATCTTGAACAGCAGAAAATTGCCAGAATGAACAGTTCAAGTAATCAGCAAGATATCAAACTGTATTATAAAGGAAATGTTGAGACAGTTGAAGTGAGTCCATAAATCCAAACAACATTTAGTGCAGGAAATTCATCTGGAACAAGCAGTCAAAGCTCAATCAATACTAGTGGGTTTTCAAGTGTTAATCCTCAAAGTGTTCAAAGTGCGAGTGTTGGTAATGGGCATATGATTCAGTGCAATGTAGCTTTACATCTTCAAAATGGTCAAAATTTTTCTGAAGAAGTGGTGAAAAATCATATGGGTTTACTAGTTACTGCATTGGAATCTTATGAAGGATTGATTGCTGGAAAAATCGGAAATCTGATGCTAACGAAGGAAGATTATGACCAGATCGATGCAGAAGAATTAGAGCTCATGGACATCAAATGGTGTCTAGCTAGTGTCCTGAGAAGAGCTGAAAAGTTCAAAATGATTACAGGACGACATGATTTTTTGGATGCTCATCTTTCAGCTTTAGGTTTCGATAAATCTAAAGTTACTTGTTTTAAATGCAGGGAGAAAGGCCATTTTAAAAGAGAGTGCAAGAATTAGGAACCAAGAGGAGTAAAGGATCCATTTGGAAAAGATGATTATTATAAGAAGTCCATATATCAACAAATCACTCATCTACCACATCAACAAAAAGATTCACAAACGGCACATGGGAAAATGATCGAAGATGCAAACAAGAAGGCTTACTATTGCATTATTGATCAAGATGATGAGAAAGTGGCTGAAGGTTTTAACTGGGACAAGTATATTCCAGCTGATCCTAATGTTAAAGCTTTTATTGTCACACCCCGACCACGTAGAACATACAAAACGTGGCGGAAACATCGGGGAGTGTTGTAACAGAATTAATGTTTCACAACCATGGATATTAAAGTTTCGTTTTATTGATTAAAAGTGTTACAATGTCTTAACAAACAAGGAATTACAACATAATTAACTAGTCTTGCATCTTTTATTGTCACTAAAGCCCAAGTCTGCCTATGTGTATCTTGATCATCTTATGCAACAGCTCCTGAAAAACACATGTGAAAATAGGTACGTCAGCATAAAAATGCCTGTGAGATACATAGGTTTTGTGAAAATAAGATTCATGACTTATGTTTGAGAAAATGTTTAGTCATGAACCTTGTTATTTGCTTTGTCTTTTAAATCATTTGAAAAACGATAAGATCAGATGATAAGTATAAATAAGTGTAAGGTTAAATGAATAACCAAGTAAAATGTGTTTGTATAAGATAAGTTGTTTATAAATCAATGTCTTGTGAAAAGTATGTTATTTGTATGAAATGTTCTATGTCTCAAACTGAAATGATTCAAATAACGTTACGACATGTAATACCATACAAACACTTATATATAGGAAGTACCAGCGGCGTATCCACCATGCTTGTATCATATTACACACGCATCGTTACTTAATCACTTAATCAAACCAAACCAAACAATGTAAAATGTTCATGTCAAGATGTAAATCATGTCAAAATGTCTATGTCAAATATCCATGTCAAATGTCTATGTCAAATATCCATGTCAAATGTCTATGTCAAATATCCATGTCAAATGTTTATAGTCCAAAAGTAGTCAAGTAATGTATAACCAAAATGATATGTATGGTAAGTAAAATTTAGACTACTTAAACCATAAGTAAAAATGTACAAAACAAAGTATTGAAGTAAAACTTGGTTTAAATCAAAGTTATGTTTTGTAGAATAATGCATGCTTTACTGATACAAACACTTATGCAGTATGTTAAACGCAAACATTCAAGCCTTGAGACAGTCGGATAACCCTTTCAGTCAAGGTTATAAAAAAAAATTGTATTCGGATTCAGTCATTCCTTACATCCAAACAAACCCGGGATGTCAGGAATGGGATTTGTCAAGTCCTATGGTACCACTACTTACTCCCGAGCGGCGTAGCAAATGTTAATGAACGTTATAAAGACCCGTTAAACAAACCAAATGTCATACCAAAATGTAAGCATGAGATGAAGATAATGTACCTAGTATGCTAGAGTAAACATACAAGGTAGAGCTGTAAAACAATGTGTCCATATGTTACTGGAACATATGCAACAGAGATGCAATGTAAAATGATGTACTAAGTATGCTAAGTTAACATACAAAGCAGAAAAGTCATGTAAATCAATGTGCTTAGCATGTTATCAGTCAACATACATAGCAGAAAAGTCATGTAAATCAATGTGCTTAGCATGTTATCAGTCAACATACATAGCAGAAAAGTAATGAAATCATGTACTATAATGTACTAACAAACATAGTCGGTATATGATGTGAAAACAGGAAAGCATGAAAGTAACAAGTAGGCACATGTGTTCCACCCCAAAACAGTTTGGAAAACAGTAAAAGAGGGGTCTATGTACTCACTTGAGATTGCTCAGTTGTCTAAAGATAACCACCAAACAGTGCTAGAGATCACGGAATCAAACGGCACCTAATATAGGTAACTATGTTAAATAACCGGACCTAAATCGGAAGACTGGGTAGCATTAGGGTTTGTAAACCAAACGAGTGTGGAGACTCGTGTGATATGGTTTAACAAAGCCTACATACTAAATGAAACTTAACCTAACTGCTTACGACCCATCACGACCCGTTTAGGTAGCTTATGCTACTTTAACGCGTCGTTCGCGTGAAACGCGTTCGGGTCGCCTAACTAGTCCTATGACAAGTGTTATATGCCTAAACATGTTACATAATCAGTTATGTGACAAAAGTTTAGGTTACATATGCTTAATTACCAATTATACATGAAAAGGGTATTCTGGTAATTTACCTAAGGCATATAAACTACCTATCATACAACTACTTAAACGATGTGACCATAGGGTATAACCTCGGAAGGTTATTCCCTACCTACTATGGTCACCTAATGTATTTGGTCGGATCCTAATGATCGACCAAACTGGGTCGGGTTCGAAGGTATAGGCGATTTATCAGATCGCCTACCCTACGACCCTAGACAACGTGGTAATCAGTGGGCATAGTCCCAAGGGACTATAACCAACGTGATTACACTCACGTTGCGAAGTTCAAACGAACTTCGCATTGACCATTACTGGTCAACGCTGAAAGTCAAACAAAGTTTGACTTTCTGACTCGAAAAGCAGTAAAAATAAGGAAAAGAACGAAAGAATACTTACGAAGGGTCCCCGAATGCTAATCCCGATCCAAGAACTCAGGTATGAAACAATGGTTTCAACTTAGAGCTCTCAAATCAGAATTCTTGTGCAAAATGAGGTTGTGTGGGTTGGGTATTTATAGGAATACCCGAACCGTTAGGATCGTTTCATGGAAAACGTGCCATGATCCAACCCGTACACTTGTCGGAACCTTATGGAAGCTTAAAATGGTTCTTATCATCATGACTAGGCAATTGGGAACATGTGGTGGAGGATCAAACAGCTGCAGCCTGCTGTTTAAAAACTCTGAATCTGGTCAGCAGACCCCTAGCGCACCGCTACACTATAAGTGTAGCGCACCGCTAGGCCCAAGTTTGGCAGATTTACACTTTTGGTCCCTGTTGTGTATTCAGCCCATTTTCGACATGTTTAAGGCCCGTTAACCCTATTTCAAAGCTCTAAAATGAAGTTAAAGTATAGGGAACTTAAAACATGCTCAAAAATATCTCGGATGTCGGTTCGTTTAGCCGTACGAACGCGATGTTCGCTTAATTACGACGGAATGCGCATAAGCGCGAAAAACGATCCAAATGACGAAACGAATGGATTTTTCTTATGCCGAACACTAAAATAAAATATTTTAGTGCTTACATAAATTTTTGGATGTCCGGATGTATTCAGAACGTAAGTTATGCGTAAAAATGCAAACTTGTGCACTTTTTGACACTTTTAGTCACTGAATGACCCAAAAGTTTATTTTAGCATACCGAACCCCTCAAAGCCTATTTCTAAGCTATGCAAAGGATATTTATGGCATGTTTAACTTATGGTCATGTTCCGGAAGGTCTGTTACAGTTCAAATTGGCATACTTTCGCAGTTTGTCAACTTTAGTCCCTGTAAGCGATTTAACTTTGATTTCACCACACCAAACCTTCCAAAACTTATGTCTAAGTTATGTCAAGGTTATTTAAGGTATGTTAAGCCTATTTCACTATTCCGGAGTGTTTGTTGGATTAAACTGGTTATATTTATGCATCAGTGCGCGTATAACCTTCCAGAAAGCGATTTAAAGCTTGAAATTGAACAAGAGTTGATATGTGTAAACGATACACATATTTTTACAAATCCCAAGTATGAAATATAATATTTCATTGGTTTGGTATTTGTTTGATGGCCGTGAAGGCACAGGTGTTACAGTCTCCCCTACTTTAGGAAATTTCGTCCCGAAATTTATTTAGAGGAAACTTGTAAGAATTTAAAACATGAAGTTGAAAAGATCGAACAATATTGGCTAGATTTCTGAACTTCTAGTAACTTTAATAATCATCATGATTGCAACGTAAGAGGGATACCTATATATACAAGTATATAAAGCATCATTGGTGCGTCCACCGTACCTCCATTACATCGTCCTCATTTTGTTATTGTTGTCGCTATCGGTTCTTTCACATAATAAATCTTACTGGATTTCTGTGCACTAAATTTCATAATTATGTGCGCATACATAATTAGAGAATTCCTTGCACAGTTCACACAGTCTATTTTATAATGTGTAGGGTAAAACCAAATGAAAAATCCTGTGATGAGCGTGACTTAGACCGCCATAGATTCCTTTAGACTAAATCAATAAATGATTTAAATAGACTATCAAAGAGTCTGTTCAGCTACATCACTAGATGTCATTCTTTAACCAAATTGTGAATCAATCTTTTTGACTAGACCACTAAAGGGTCTCTTATGAAACATGGAGCGGTACTTATATAATCCAAGGGTCTTAACTATTACATAGAAGCCCATTAAGGATTTTAGGTAGTACCTTATGAATATCCTGCTACGAATCCCTCATATGGAGATATGAAAGATCCTGCGAGGATTTGGATAACGAATATCCAGAGTATTAAAAACACAAAAATGCATAAAAGAAAACACAAAATGCATAACACATAGTCGTATAACCACAAAGATTGTTTATTTATTTGTCTTGTTAATTGCGTACATGCATTTAAAGCACACTAGTAATCCATTCCGTGGATTTCATTTGGTACTTTAAACGTTATCAAGAATCTAACTATAAAGATAGAAAGATTCAAAAAGAAAATTCGATTTCGATTATTAGGAACCGAAGTGTTCGAATTAAGGTACATAAGGAATCCAATTAAGGACTCTGATTTGAATGATGATTATCCCCAAGGATCTAATTGTGAAGATAAAAAGATCCCATATGAATTTTAGAAGTTGAAGATGTTTTGAAACCTTGCACTGGATGTGCTTAGGTCAAAACATGATGTAAAATGCTTATGAAGTTGAGATGCTTGATATGTCAAGGCGACATATGAAGCAGAATTTTGAAGGTTAAGTCAATGTATGAGGAAAATATTTTTGAAAACTATGCATGGGGTTCTTTTAAGAAAAACTGTGTTTAACGTTTTTGAAACCTTATATATATAATACTTTTGAAATCATAAAGTAGGTGTATTAGGTAGATATATTTACAAAATGTTTTGAAATCATGCGAGATAAATTTTGAAATTATGTATAAGGTTTTTGAAAGATATGAATGATGCTTTTCGAAATCATGCACTTGATAAGAAAATGTATTGTGTTAATATTGTCTTCAGACTATATGAAATATTTTGAAATTAGGAAGGTTGGTTTTGATAACATGGCCAATGTTTTTGAAATAACATAGACAATGCATCTAGAAAAATTGTTTTCAAACTATATGAAAATGTTTTGAGATCATGAAGATTGTTTTGAAATACTTGTACTGTGTATGTTGAAAAATCAAAACGTAATGGGTATGAGGTTTGATAATACCCTTAGTTATCTAACCAAGGATTTAAAGGCACAGATGTGCAGAAGCATGATCACTCATAATGTCACTTTATTTTCTGTACTTTGTTTCTTAGAATGAAACGAGTACTTAAAATTTTCGAGGGACTCATGAGCGATCATTTGAAAGAGAGAATCACAAGAGTAGTTTATAAGGAACATAGTTCCTTGATACAGGTATTATAGGGAAATGCCATAAACACATGTAATTATACCTGTATATCAGAATTTGTGAACAACAATTTATTTATAAACAAAACAGATTGTTTCACATTACAAGGAAACAAAAGAACAAAAGCATAAGACAGCAACATCTTCTAGTCAGCCAACTGCTCATCCGTGGGTCAAATTTGCATTAGCAAGCTTTGGGCAATCCCTTAGGAAATGGCCCATCTCGCCACAGTTATAGCAAAGCCCTCGTGAGAAACGAGCTTGAGCAGGAGTGTCGCCAGCTTGATTTGGTACAGCTGTAGTTGGGCAAACCCTTGCTGTATGACCTATAAGTCCACAAATCTGGCATTTGCGGCACCTCACACTAGGGTGATGATGGAGGCTACATTGGTTGCACAAGGGTGCAGTTCCGTTGTATGGCTTCCTAGCAGGGGGTTGAGCTGGTTGGTTGGGGAAGGCTTTACCATTGTGAGCGACAATGGCGAAGTTCTGAGAAATCTTTCGCTTCTTTGACTTCTTAGGGGGTCGTTCATCCATGGTCTTTGATTCCTCGATTGGTTTATTGGCTGATGGTGTTGTCACCTGACTAGGCCCTGCCTGTCTTGGTGACTCTTGAGTGGCTTCATCCTGGAGATGATACATGGCAGTAGCTAATTCAACAGTCTTCAGGACAACTTCGCCTATTCGCTGAGCGAATTTGGCTGCTTGTTCAGATATCTGGGCGTCATCGTGATGAAGAGGCATTCTTGAAGAAAAAGAAAGGCATAGGGAGAAACAGGTGAAAGATTATTGGACATTCAAAACAGAATGATAACGCATGAAAATTGCGATCATTTGTTTGTTACCTAAGGCAAACAAATGAGACGGTGACTGATCAAAGTAAATGGGTCAAAAATAATGTATCGCGAAGACATGCTCGCCTATAAGTGAACACTCATCCCAAGAATTCCCAGGTAAGCACAACTGGTCTCGCGTCTGATGAGATGTATACGAAGTGCTTGCCTAGCCAGAAAACCCAGAATACAGGCATTCACCCTTCCAGTTTGCACGTGTTCACATTATTTAAAACCCAAAACCTTGACGAAGTTTTGAAAACTCAAAGGGGTTCAAAACCATATAATAGAGAGTTCAAAACCTTACAATAGAGGGTTCAAAACCTAGTAATCAATCATCCTAGAACAGATGATTAGTTTTCAAAGCGGTTTTGAAATTTATGTTCTTGTTGTGGTCGTCGCCTAAGGATAGGTGACGGTATTGTTTTATGACTAAACGCAAGTAAACTCGCGTTAGGGTCCTAAGAAGGTTATAGACTAGGTCAAAGCATTACTAATAACCTAATTCCCTATAACCATTGGCTCTGATACCATCTTTTCTGTCACACCCCGACCACGTAGAACATACAAAACGTGGCGGAAACATCGGGGAGTGTTGTAACAGAATTAATGTTTCACAACCATGGATATTAAAGTTTCGTTTTATTGATTAAAAGTGTTACAATGTCTTAACAAACAAGGAATTACAACATAATTAACTAGTCTTGCATCTTTTATTGTCACTAAAGCCCAAGTCTGCCTATGTGTATCTTGATCATCTTATGCAACAGCTCCTGAAAAACACATGTGAAAATAGGTACGTCAGCATAAAAATGCCTGTGAGATACATAGGTTTTGTGAAAATAAGATTCATGACTTATGTTTGAGAAAATGTTTAGTCATGAACCTTGTTATTTGCTTTGTCTTTTAAATCATTTGAAAAACGATAAGATCAGATGATAAGTATAAATAAGTGTAAGGTTAAATGAATAACCAAGTAAAATGTGTTTGTATAAGATAAGTTGTTTATAAATCAATGTCTTGTGAAAAGTATGTTATTTGTATGAAATGTTCTATGTCTCAAACTGAAATGATTCAAATAACGTTACGACATGTAATACCATACAAACACTTATATATAGGAAGTACCAGCGGCGTATCCACCATGCTTGTATCATATTACACACGCATCGTTACTTAATCACTTAATCAAACCAAACCAAACAATGTAAAATGTTCATGTCAAGATGTAAATCATGTCAAAATGTCTATGTCAAATATCCATGTCAAATGTCTATGTCAAATATCCATGTCAAATGTCTATGTCAAATATCCATGTCAAATGTTTATAGTCCAAAAGTAGTTAAGTAATGTATAACCAAAATGATATGTATGGTAAGTAAAATTTAGACTACTTAAACCATAAGTAAAAATGTACAAAACAAAGTATTGAAGTAAAACTTGGTTTAAATCAAAGTTATGTTTTGTAGAATAATGCATGCTTTACTGATACAAACACTTATGCAGTATGTTAAACGCAAACATTCAAGCCTTGAGACAGTCGGATAACCCTTTCAGTCAAGGTTATCAAAAAAAATTGTATTCGGATTCAGTCATTCCTTACATCCAAACAAACCCGGGATGTCAGGAATGGGATTTGTCAAGTCCTATGGTACCACTACTTACTCCCGAGCGGCGTAGCAAATGTTAATGAACGTTATAAAGACCCGTTAAACAAACCAAATGTCATACCAAAATGTAAGCATGAGATGAAGATAATGTACCTAGTATGCTAGAGTAAACATACAAGGTAGAGCTGTAAAACAATGTGTCCATATGTTACTGGAACATATGCAACAGAGATGCAATGTAAAATGATGTACTAAGTATGCTAAGTTAACATACAAAGCAGAAAAGTCATGTAAATCAATGTGCTTAGCATGTTATCAGTCAACATACATAGCAGAAAAGTCATGTAAATCAATGTGCTTAGCATGTTATCAGTCAACATACATAGCAGAAAAGTAATGAAATCATGTACTATAATGTACTAACAAACATAGTCGGTATATGATGTGAAAACAGGAAAGCATGAAAGTAACAAGTAGGCACATGTGTTCCACCCTAAAACAGTTTGGAAAACAGTAAAAGAGGGGTCTATGTACTCACTTGAGATTGCTCAGTTGTCTAAAGATAACCACCAAACAGTGCTAGAGATCACGGAATCAAACGGCACCTAATATAGGTAACTATGTTAAATAACCGGACCTAAATCGGAAGACTGGGTAGCATTAGGGTTTGTAAACCAAACGAGTGTGGAGACTCGTGTGATATGGTTTAACAAAGCCTACATACTAAATGAAACTTAACCTAACTGCTTACGACCCATCACGACCCGTTTAGGTAGCTTATGCTACTTTAACGCGTCGTTCGCGTGAAACGCGTTCGGATCGCCTAACTAGTCCTATGACAAGTGTTATATGCCTAAACATGTTACATAATCAGTTATGTGACAAAAGTTTAGGTTACATATGCTTAATTACCAATTATACATGAAAAGGGTATTCTGGTAATTTACCTAAGGCATATAAACTACCTATCATACAACTACTTAAACGATGTGACCATAGGGTATAACCTCGGAAGGTTATTCCCTACCTACTATGGTCACCTAATGTATTTGGTCGGATCCTAATGATCGACCAAACTGGGTCGGGTTCGAAGGTATAGGCGATTTATCAGATCGCCTACCCTACGACCCTAGACAACGTGGTAATCAGTGGGCATAGTCCCAAGGGACTATAACCAACGTGATTACACTCACGTTGCGAAGTTCAAACGAACTTCGCATTGACCATTACTGGTCAACGCTGAAAGTCAAACAAAGTTTGACTTTCTGACTCGAAAAGCAGTAAAAATAAGGAAAAGAACGAAAGAATACTTACGAAGGGTCCCCGAATGCTAATCCCGATCCAAGAACTCAGGTATGAAACAATGGTTTCAACTTAGAGCTCTCAAATCAGAATTCTTGTGCAAAATGAGGTTGTGTGGGTTGGGTATTTATAGGAATACCCGAACCGTTAGGATCGTTTCATGGAAAACGTGCCATGATCCAACCCGTACACTTGTCGGAACCTTATGGAAGCTTAAAATGGTTCTTATCATCATGACTAGGCAATTGGGAACATGTGGTGGAGGATCAAACAGCTGCAGCCTGCTGTTTAAAAACTCTGAATCTGGTCAGCAGACCCCTAGCGCACCGCTACACTATAAGTGTAGCGCACCGCTAGCCCCAAGTTTGGCAGATTTACACTTTTGGTCCCTGTTGTGTATTCAGCCCATTTTCGACACGTTTAAGGCCCGTTAACCCTATTTCAAAGCTCTAAAATGAAGTTAAAGTATAGGGAACTTAAAACATGCTCAAAAATATCTCGGATGTCGGTTCGTTTAGCCGTACGAACGCGATGTTCGCTTAATTACGACGGAATGCGCATAAGCGCGAAAAACGATCCAAATGACGAAACGAATGGATTTTTCTTATGCCGAACACTAAAATAAAATATTTTAGTGCTTACATAAATTTTTGGATGTCCGGATGTATTCAGAACGTAAGTTATGCGTAAAAATGCAAACTTGTGCACTTTTTGACACTTTTAGTCCCTGAATGACCCAAAAGTTTATTTTAGCATACCGAACCCCTCAAAGCCTATTTCTAAGCTATGCAAAGGATATTTATGGCATGTTTAACTTATGGTCATGTTCCGGAAGGTCTGTTACAGTTCAAATTGGCATACTTTCGCAGTTTGTCAACTTTAGTCCCTGTAAGCGATTTAACTTTGATTTCACCACACCAAACCTTCCAAAACTTATGTCTAAGTTATGTCAAGGTTATTTAAGGTATGTTAAGCCTATTTCACTATTCCGGAGTGTTTGTTGGATTAAACTGGTTATATTTATGCATCAGTGCGCGTATAACCTTCCAGAAAGCGATTTAAAGCTTGAAATTGAACAAGAGTTGATATGTGTAAACGATACACATATTTTTACAAATCCCAAGTATGAAATATAATATTTCATTGGTTTGGTATTTGTTTGATGGCCGTGAAGGCACAGGTGTTACATTTATTGCTCAGATTGTGCAAAAGCCAGAGTTAATAAAGGAATGGATGGCTGTATTATCTGATGATGAGAAAAGTGAAGATGAAGAATCTGTTTCTTCTAAAAACAGTTCAACAGATACTAGTGATGATGAAGAAGAAGTTGAACATATAAACATTGGAAAATCTCATTTATCTTTCTGACAGTTTTGAATTTTATTTTGCAGATAAATTGAAGAAACTCAAAGAGAGAAAAGCTGCAAAAGAATTGAAGGAAGTCAAAGTGATTGAGAAGATAGTGGAAGTGGAAAAGATAGTTGAAGTTGAAAAGATTGTGGAGGTCGAGAAGATTGTTGAAGTTATGAAACCATGTCTCACATGTTTGGAATCTTGCAAACAGTTTGAAGTAAAAGACGAGAGGTTTAGTGAATCAGAAAAGATGAAAGAAAAGTTGTTGTTTGATGTGAAAAATTTGAAAGAATCATACGATGTTTTGAATAGGACTGTGAATAGTCTGCAGAAAACTAACACAGAAAGAGAAAAAGCTTTGAAAATGTTGAATGCTACGATGATGTCGAAGCAGAAAGAGATAAATTTTTACATTGAAGAATGTGTGAAATGGAAGCAAGAGTTGGATGGTGAAAAAGTTGAAAACGAAAGAATCAGACGTTTACTAAGAAGTTATACAAGTTCTGATTACTTAATTGACAGAATTTATCCTACTGTTGCAGGTTTTGAGGCGTTTAAAGACGAACAGCCAAAGAAGAAAAAGGATACTGGTAAGAAACAGAGTGTCTGTTATAATAAGTGTCCACCTCCAATTTGGGAAGGGTACTCGCCTAGAAAACCGAATGAGGAACAAGTCCAAAAGGCAGTTAATCTAAAGTTAGAGTCCGAGTTAACCGATGTATTACCAGACAACATTGACGTCACGTTCACAGCGTCTGATACAGATCATGAGTCCGAATTAATTAAAAGAATGGTCGATCAGGTGTTGGATAAGGATGAGGAGTCAGAGTCAAAGTCTGAGTCTGAAAGTTCATGTCAGTCTGTCAGAAGTTCAAGTTCGTCCGAAAAGAGTTCAAAATCGTCGGGAAAACGGGTTTATAGTAAAGATTTTTTATTGTCAAAATCTAATTTGAAGGACGAAACATTTGAGGTTGCTTATACTTTAAATGATTCTGACAAATTATATTTTGATAAAGAGTTTCAAATAAGAAGTGTTCGTTTTGATATGATTAAAAAGGTTTTCAAAATGACAGAAATCAATATTTCTGAAATAAAAGATTTAAATCTTATTGGAAAACCTAAAAAATATACTTCAAGAGTTCAACAGCGTTTAAACAAGAAAAAGAATTATGGTTCCGGTTCTGGTTGTCAAAAGAAACCAAACCGTAACTGTAATTTCAAAAGGAAAGGTTTAGGTTTTATACCACCAGAAAATTATAAAAATGAGAAAATTTCTAAAAATACAAAATTTGTTTCAGGTCCGTCTGCTGAAGAAGAAAAGAATAGCTCTTTTTGGAGACAATCAAATCAAGAATTTCTTGCTAAGAAGAAGAAAAGTGAAGTTCATCTGAGAAGAGAAACAAGAACCTGTTTTAGATGTAATGAAGTTGGTCACATTGCATGGAACTGCCCAAAAGCGACCAAACCAAAACAGGGAGTTTCTGGAAAACTGAAAGAAGTTGTTGTTGATAAAACCGAACCACCAACAGAAAAATTTAAAGTGTTTAAAAACTCTACATATGAAGTTGGTGAGTGTTCGAAAAGGTTTTACAAGAAAAGGGGAAATCTTGACAACCAAACTTGGGTTGTTAAGAAATCAGATGTAAAATCTGGCGATGAATCTGATTCCACAAAGTCAGAGGAGCCACATTGTAACACCTGTGTCATTTCAACCATCAAACAAATTCCAAACCAATGAAATATTGTATTTCATGCTTGGGATTTGTAAAAATATGTGTATCGTTTACACATATCAACTCTTGTCCGATTTCAAGCTCTAAATCGCTTTCTGGAAGGTTATACGCGCACTGACGCGTAAATATAACCAGTTTAATCCAACGAACACTCCGGAATAGTGAAATAGGCTTAACACACCTTAAATAACCTTTACATAACTTATATATAAGTTTTGGAAGGTTTGGTGTGGTGAAATCAAGTTTAATCGCTTACAGGGACTAAAGTTGACAAACTGCGAAAGTATGCCAATTTGAACTGTAACAGACCTTCCGGAACATGACCATAAGTTAAACATACCATAAATATCCTTTACATAGCTTAGAAATAGGCTTTGAGGTGTTCGGTATGCTAAAATAAACTTTTGTGTCATTCAGGGACTAAAAGCGTCAAAAAGTGCACAAGTTTGCATTTTTACGCGTAACTTACGTTCTGAATACATCCGGACATCCAAAAATTTATGTAAGCACTAAAATATTTTATTTTAGTGTTCGCCATAAGAAAAATCCATTCGTCGCGTCATTTGGTTCGTTTTTTCGTGCTTATGCGCATTCCGTCGTAATTAAGCGAACATCGCGACCGTACGGCCAAACGAACCGACATCCGAGATATTTTTGAACACATTTTAAGTTCCCTATACTTTAACTTCATTTTAGAGCTTTGAAATGGGGTTAACGGGCCTTAAACGTGTCGAAAATGGGCTGATTGCACTACAGGGACCAAAAGTGTAAATCTGCCAAAATAAGGCCTAGCGGTGCGCTACACTTTTAGTGTAGCGGTGCGCTAGCCTTGCACAGACCAGATGCAGTGTTTCTAACAGCAGATTGCACATGTTTAATCCACAACCACATGTTCCTAATTATCTAGTCATCTGATAAGGATGGATTTCCAGCCACCATAAGGTTCCGACAAGTGTACGGGTTGGATTCATGGCACGTTTTCCATGGAACGATCCTAACGGTTCGGGTATTCCTATAAATACCCAACCCACACAACCTCATTTTGCACTAGAATTCTGAATTGAGAACCTCTAAGTTGAAACCATTGTTTCATACCTGAGATTCTTGAATCGGGATTAGCATTCGGGGACCCTTCGTAAGTATTCTTTCGTTCTTTTCCTTATTTTATTGCTTTTCGAGTCCGAAAGTCAAACTTTGTTTGACTTTCAGCGTTGACCAGTAATGGTCAATGCGAAGTTCGTTTGAACTTCGCAACGTGAGTGTAATCACGTTGGTTATAGTCCCTTGGGACTATGCCTACTGATTACCACGTTGTCTAGGGTCGTAGGGTAAGCGATCTGATAAATCGCTTATACCTTCGAACCCGACCCAGTTTGGTCGATCATTAGGATCCGACCAAATACATTAGGTGACCCTAGTATAGGGCATAACCTTCCGAGGTTATACCCTATGGTCACATCGTTTAAGTAGTTGTATGATAGGTAGTTTATATGCCTTAGGTAAATTACCAGAATACCCTTTTCATGTATAATTGGTAATTAAGCATATGTAACCTAAACTTTTGTCACATAACTGATTATGTAACATGTTTAGGCATATAACACTTGTCATAGGGCTAGTTAGGCGGTCCGAACGCGTTCCACGCGAACGACGCGTTAAAGTAGCATAAGCTACCTAAACGGGTCGTAATGGGTCGTAGACACTTAGGTTAAGTTTCATTTAGTATGTAGGCTTTGATTAACCATATCACATGAGTTCCTACACTCATTTGGTTTACAAACCCTCATGCTACCCAGTCTTCCGATTTAGGTCCGGTTTATTAATGTAGTTACCTATATTAGGTGCCGTTTGATATTCCGCGATCTCTAGCATTGCTTGGTGGTTATCCTAGGACTTCTGAGCAATCTCAAGTGAGTACATAGACCCCTCTTTTACTGTTTTTCCAAACTGTTTTGGGGTGGAACACATGTGCCTACTTGTTACTTTCCTGTTTTCCTGTTTTCACATCATATACTGCTATGTTCGTTAGTACATTATAGTACATGATTTCATTACATTTCATGCTATGTATTGCCATTGTGTGCATTACTTAGTACATCGTTTTACATGACATTTTGACATAGACATTTGACATAGACATTTCGACATAGACATTTTAACATGATTGACATTTGATCATGTATTTCCCACAAAACATAATTTTGATTTAAACCAAGTTTTACTTCAATACTTTGTTTTTGTGCATATGGTTTAGTTGAGACATTTCACTTGCCATACATGGATATTTGACATAGACATTTGACATGGATATTTGACATAGACATTTTGACATGATTTACATCTTGACATGAATACTTTGACATATTATTCAATACATTTGACAATTGATTTAAACATAGACATTTTACATTGTTTGGTTTGGTTTGATTAAGTGATTAAGTAACGATGCGTGTGTAATATGATACAAGCATGGTGGATACGCCGCTGGTACTTCCTATATATAAGTGTTTGTATGGTATTATATGTCGTAACGTTATTTGAATCATTTCAGTTTGAGACATAGAACATTTCATACAAATAACATACTTTTCACAAGACATTGATTTATAAACAACTTATCTTATGCAAACATATTTTACTTGGTTATTCATTTAACCTTACATTTATTTATACTTGTCATCTGATCTTATCGTTTTTCAAATGATTTAAAAGACAAAGCAAATAACAAGGTTCATGACTAAACATTTTCTCAAACATAAGTCATGAATCTTATTTTCACAAAACCTATGTATCTCACAGGCATTTTTATGCTGACGTACCTATTTTCACATGTGTTTTTCAGGAGCTGTTGCATAAGATGATCAAGATACATGTAGGCAGACTTGGGCTTTAGTGACAATAAAAGATGCAAGACTAGTTAATTATGTTGTATTTCTTTGTTTGTTAAGACATTGTAACACTTTTAATCAATAAAACGAAACTTCAATTGCCATGGATTTGAAACAATTAATTCTGTTACAACACTCCCCGACATTTCCGCCACGTTTTGTATGTTCTACGTGGTCGGGGTGTGACAGAAAAGATGGTATCAGAGCCAATGGTTATAGGGAATTAGGTTATTAGTAATGCTTTGACCTAGTCTATAACCTTTCTAGGACCCTAACGCGAGTTTACTTGCGTTTAGTCATAAAACAATACCGTCACCTATCCTTAGGCGACGACCACAACAAGAACATATATTTCAAAACCGCTTTGAAAACTAATCATCTGTTCTAGGATGATTGATTACTAGGTTTTGAACCCCTTTGAATTTTCAAAATCTCGTCAAGGTTTTGGGTTTTAAATAATGTGAACACGTGCAAACTGGAAGGGTGAATGCCTGTATTCTGGGTTTTCTGTCTAGGCAAGCACTTCGTATACATCTCATCAGACGCGAGACCAGTTGTGCTTACCTGGGAATTCTTGGGATGAGTGTTCACTTATAGGCGAGCATGTCTTCGCGATACATTATATTGACCGATTTACTTTGATTAGTCACCATCTCATTTGTTTGCCTTTAGTAACAAACAAATGACCACTATCCTTGCTTTCATCAGATTTGTTTCATCTCATTCATTTCGTCTAATTCTCTCACTAGTTTCCTTTCATGTTCTTCTCTTTTAGAATGCCTCCACGACGCGAAAATCCAGTATCTGTTGACGAGCTGGCAGCTGTCATTACACAGCAAATGACTGCTGCAATCCCGAACGTCGTTGCTCAATGTTACCAAGCTATCAACAACAATAATGCCCTCTGCAGCTTCAAGACGTTCAACTCGGCTAAGCCATCAAAGTTTTCTGGGTCTCAAGGAGCGACTGCACTTCTGCAATGGTTCGAGAGTCTAGAGAGCACCTTCAGGCATGTTCAATGTCCAAACGAGCGAAAGGTAGATTTTGCATCTAGTGTCTTTGAGAAACGAGCTTTGACATGGTGGAACGGTGTGGTGAGAGATAGGGGTGCCGAAGAGGCACTGGCGCAAACATGGGAAGAACTTCGAGCACTGATGATGAAGGAATTCTGTCCTCGTCACGAGATCAGGGCATTGGAAAGGGAATTCGACGACCTTAAGCAAGACAGCGGCGAACATCGAGCATACACTGATCGATATGAGGAGCTGAGCCTGTTGTGTCCTACAATGGTCACGCCTTTGGATAAGGCAATCGAAAAATACATTGATGGTCTCCCTGACTCAGTTCAAGACATTGTTACTGGTAGTAACCCCACTACGGTTAGGCAGGCCATTGAGTTATCTGCAACCCTGACTGAATCTCAGATCAGGAAACGTAAGCTTTTCCGAAAGGGTGACAAGAAACCGATCGAGGAATCAAAGACCATGGATGAACAGACTGGATCCCTTGAGCGGTCAAAGAAGCAAAAGGCTTCTCAGAACTTCGCCATGGTCGCTCACAATGATCAAGCCTCCCCCAACCAACCAGCTAAACCCCGTGCTAGGAAACCATACAATGGAACTTCACCTTTGTGCAACCAATGTAACCTTTATCATCATGTTAATGTGAAGTGCCGCGAATGCCAAATTTGTGGACGTAAAGGTCATACAGTAAAAGTTTGCGTAGCAGCAGTTGCACCAAATCAAGCTAACATTAAAACTGCTCGAGCTCGCTTTCCACCAGGTTCTTGCTACAAGTGTGGCGAGATGGGACATTTCCGAAGAAATTGCCCAAAGCGTGCTAATGCTAATCCAGCACAGAGATGAGCATCTGACCGACTAGAAGACAACACTCTTTAGAAATAATCACATCTTATGTATTATTTTCTTTTGTTGTCAAGGTCCATGAAACAGTTGTTATCATTGTTAATAAATAAATCTTTTTATTTATATTGCAATGTATTTATGTGGTTGTATGCATAAACAACATATCCCCTACAATACCGACAATCAAGGAATCATATTCCTTGAAAAGCAAACTACCCCCAAAATTCTTCCATTTTACAATCTCTTGCGTTTTCCACAAGATCCTAAGTACCCGTCTCTTGCAAAGAGACGAAGTACAAGGTGCAAGTTATAACCCTGTACGAATACCCCAAGTACCACTATAAATTCTTAATAGGGTACCTAAGGGTATTTCCGTATGTCCTAAATTATTGTGTACCTTAATTCGAATATTGCGTTTTCCTGAAAACGAAAATCGAATTTTTGGTAGATCATCCTATCTTCATGGATGGGTTCTTGAAATGATTAAAGTGCCAAATGAAATCCATGAAATGGATTCCTGGTGTGCTTTAAGTATCCGTGTCCAAAGATACCAAATTAATAAACAAGTTAAACAACTATGTGATTATGTGCTTATGTGTTTCCTTTTATGTTTTTGTGTAATCCAAGTTTTTGTTATCCAAATCCTCGAAGAATCTTCCATATCTTTGGGTGCTATATTAAATCCTCAACGGGCTTGTACGTAATAGTAAAGACCCTTGGATTATATTGTACCATTCCATAATTAGACCCTGAGAGGTCTAGGTAAACAGATTGATCCAAAAATCTGGTTAGGAATATCATGTGATGATATAGCTGAAAGGACTCCTTGGTGGCCTAATTTAAAAGGATCCTTTGTCGATCTAATTAAAAGGACCCTATGGTAGTTTAGTCACACTCATCATCAGGTTTGATTATCCTCCCCACAAACATTTCAAGACAAGTTGTGCGGACTATGCAAGGAATTGCATAATTATGGATGCATACATAATTATGGAATTCAGTGCACAGAAACCACAGCGAATTTTGTCATGTGTCTAAAGACTATTCCGTTCATTTTTGTTTCTGAAGATGTAAAATGACTATTCCGTTCATTTTTGTTTCTGAAGATGTAAAATGACTATTCTGTTCATTTTTGTTTCTGAAGATGTAAAATGACTATTCCGTTCATTTTTGGTTTCTGAAGAAATGGTGAAAAAAATGACTCTTGTCGTTCATTTTTGGTTTCTGAAGAAATGGTGAAAAATGACTCTTTTCGTTCATTTTGGTTTCTGAAGAAATGGTGAAAAATGACTCTTTTCGTTCATTTTGGTTTCTGAAGAAATGGTGAAAAATGACTCTTTTCGTTCATTTTGGTTTCTGAAGAAATGGTGAAAAATGACTCTTGTCGTTCATTTTTGGTTTCTGAAGAAATGGTGAAAAATGACTCTTTTCGTTCATTTTGGTTTCTGAAGAAATGGTGAAAAACTCTTTTCGTTCATTTTGGTTTCTGAAGAAATGGTGAAAAATGACTCTTGTCGTTCATTTTTGGTTTCTGAAGAAATGGTGAAAAATGACTCTTGTCGTTCATTTTTGGTTTCTGAAGAAATGGTGAAAAATGACTCTTGTCGTTCATTTTTGGTTTCTGAAGAAATGGTGAAAAATGACTCTTTTCGTTCATTTTGGTTTCTGAAGAAATGGTGAAAAATGACTCTTGTCGTTCATTTTTGGTTTCTGAAGAAATGGTGAAAAATGACTCTTGTCGTTCATTTTTGGTTTCTGAAGAAATGGTGAAAAATGACTCTTGTCGTTCATTTTTGGTTTCTGAAGAAATGGTGGAAAATGACTCTTCTCGTTCATTTTCAGTTCTGAAGAAATTGTGGAAAATGACTCATTTTGTTCATTTTCGGTTCTGAAGAGGTTGTGGAAAAAGACTCATTTCGTTCATTTTCGTTTCTGAATAATGTCTGTTGAAAATAACTCCGTTCATTTTTCATTTCTGGAAAATGTTCATTAAAGAGAAATTACAGGATTATGTCGTGTTCATCTTTGATGGTTATTTAAAACAAAGTCACAGATAGACTCCTACGAATAAATTTCGGGACGAAATTTCCTAAAGTAGGGGAGACTGTAACACCTGTGTCATTTCAAACATCAAACAAATGCCAAACCAATGAAATATTGTATTTCATGCTTGGGATTTGTAAAAATATGTGTATCGTTTACACATATCAACTCTTGTCCGATTTCAAGCTCTAAATCGCTTTCTGGAAGGTTATACGCGCACTGACGCGTAAATATAACCAGTTTAATACAACGAACACTCCGGAATAGTGAAATAGGCTTAACACACCTTAAATAACCTTTACATAACTTATATATAAGTTTTGGAAGGTTTGGTGTGGTGAAATCAAGTTTAATCGCTTACAGGGACTAAAGTTGACAAACTGCGAAAGTATGCCAATTTGAACTGTAACAGACCTTCCGGAACATGACCATAAGTTAAACATACCATAAATATCCTTTACATAGCTTAGAAATAGGCTTTGAGGTGTTCGGTATGCTAAAATAAACTTTTGTGTCATTCAGGGACTAAAAGCGTCAAAAAGTGCACAAGTTTGCATTTTTACGCGTAACTTACGTTCTGAATACATCCGGACATCCAAAAATTTATGTAAGCACTAAAATATTTTATTTTAGTGTTCGCCATAAGAAAAATCCATTCGTCGCGTCATTTGGTTCGTTTTTTCGTGCTTATGCGCATTCCGTCGTAATTAAGCGAACATCGCGACCGTACGGCCAAACGAACCGACATCCGAGATATTTTTGAACACATTTTAAGTTCCCTATACTTTAACTTCATTTTAGAGCTTTGAAATGGGGTTAACGGGCCTTAAACGTGTCGAAAATGGGCTGATTGCACTACAGGGACCAAAAGTGTAAATCTGCCAAAATAAGGCCTAGCGGTGCGCTAGCCTTGCACAGACCAGATGCAGTGTTTCTAACAGCAGATTGCACATGTTTAATCCACAACCACATGTTCCTAATTATCTAGTCATCTGATAAGGATGGATTTCCAGCCACCATAAGGTTCCGACAAGTGTACGGGTTGGATTCATGGCACGTTTTCCATGGAACGATCCTAACGGTTTGGGTATTCCTATAAATACCCAACCCACACAACCTCATTTTGCACTAGAATTCTGAATTGAGAACCTCTAAGTTGAAACCATTGTTTCATACCTGAGATTCTTGAATCGGGATTAGCATTCGGGGACCCTTCGTAAGTATTCTTTCGTTCTTTTCCTTATTTTATTGCTTTTCGAGTCCGAAAGTCAAACTTTGTTTGACTTTCAGCGTTGACCAGTAATGGTCAATGCGAAGTTCGTTTGAACTTCGCAACGTGAGTGTAATCACGTTGGTTATAGTCCCTTGGGACTATGCCTACTGATTACCACGTTGTCTAGGGTCGTAGGGTAAGCGATCTGATAAATCGCTTATACCTTCGAACCCGACCCAGTTTGGTCGATCATTAGGATCCGACCAAATACATTAGGTGACCCTAGTATAGGGCATAACCTTCCGAGGTTATACCCTATGGTCACATCGTTTAAGTAGTTGTATGATAGGTAGTTTATATGCCTTAGGTAAATTACCAGAATACCCTTTTCATGTATAATTGGTAATTAAGCATATGTAACCTAAACTTTTGTCACATAACTGATTATGTAACATGTTTAGGCATATAACACTTGTCATAGGGCTAGTTAGGCGGTCCGAACGCGTTCCACGCGAACGACGCGTTAAAGTAGCATAAGCTACCTAAACGGGTCGTAATGGGTCGTAGACACTTAGGTTAAGTTTCATTTAGTATGTAGGCTTTGATTAACCATATCACATGAGTTCCTACACTCATTTGGTTTACAAACCCTCATGCTACCCAGTCTTCCGATTTAGGTCCGGTTTATTAATGTAGTTACCTATATTAGGTGCCGTTTGATATTCCGCGATCTCTAGCATTGCTTGGTGGTTATCCTAGGACTTCTGAGCAATCTCAAGTGAGTACATAGACCCCTCTTTTACTGTTTTTCCAAACTGTTTTGGGGTGGAACACATGTGCCTACTTGTTACTTTCCTGTTTTCCTGTTTTCACATCATATACTGCTATGTTCGTTAGTACATTATAGTACATGATTTCATTACATTTCATGCTATGTATTGCCATTGTGTGCATTACTTAGTACATCGTTTTACATGACATTTTGACATAGACATTTGACATAGACATTTCGACATAGACATTTTAACATGATTGACATTTGATCATGTATTTCCCACAAAACATAATTTTGATTTAAACCAAGTTTTACTTCAATACTTTGTTTTTGTGCATATGGTTTAGTTGAGACATTTCACTTGCCATACATGGATATTTGACATAGACATTTGACATGGATATTTGACATAGACATTTTGACATGATTTACATCTTGACATGAATACTTTGACATATTATTCAATACATTTGACAATTGATTTAAACATAGACATTTTACATTGTTTGGTTTGGTTTGATTAAGTGATTAAGTAACGATGCGTGTGTAATATGATACAAGCATGGTGGATACGCCGCTGGTACTTCCTATATATAAGTGTTTGTATGGTATTATATGTCGTAACGTTATTTGAATCATTTCAGTTTGAGACATAGAACATTTCATACAAATAACATACTTTTCACAAGACATTGATTTATAAACAACTTATCTTATGCAAACATATTTTACTTGGTTATTCATTTAACCTTACATTTATTTATACTTGTCATCTGATCTTATCGTTTTTCAAATGATTTAAAAGACAAAGCAAATAACAAGGTTCATGACTAAACATTTTCTCAAACATAAGTCATGAATCTTATTTTCACAAAACCTATGTATCTCACAGGCATTTTTATGCTGACGTACCTATTTTCACATGTGTTTTTCAGGAGCTGTTGCATAAGATGATCAAGATACATGTAGGCAGACTTGGGCTTTAGTGACAATAAAAGATGCAAGACTAGTTAATTATGTTGTATTTCTTTGTTTGTTAAGACATTGTAACACTTTTAATCAATAAAACGAAACTTCAATTGCCATGGATTTGAAACAATTAATTCTGTTACAACACTCCCCGACATTTCCGCCACGTTTTGTATGTTCTACGTGGTCGGGGTGTGACACACATATTGTTAAAAATGGTGAAAACTCAGTGTCTCTAATGGATGATGTTCATTTTCCACCATTGAGAGCTGAGAATTTTAAATCAAAGGTTGGAAAGGTTGAAATTTCGAATCAATTCTATTCCGAGAAGAAATAATTTGATGTCGAGAAAGCATTTAATGGGAATGTTAAGAAAATTTTTGGAAAAATGATCGATGGGAAGGTTAAAGGGGTAAAAGAATTTTACGAATCAAAGAAGGCTACTTACAGCCCAACCCCTAGTGAAGTTGAGAAGGTTACACCCAAAGCTTGTCAAGCTTAGGTGTCTGTGTTCTTTACTTGAAAAATCTGACTTGCCGGAGATCCCAAGTTTGTAATCGTGGATCAGGAATCGGCATCATTCTTGTTATGATATATTTTGTGAAATTTTTTAAATGTGTTTAGTTTTTACAGGTGATGGTCTATGCCGGAGCTTCCAGGTTGGTAAGTGCGAAGCAGGAATTGGTATCTTGATTGGTAAAATGGTTTGTGTAGATGTTTTATTCCTACATGTGGTTATATGATTTGGATATTTTTACAAGTGGTAAGAGGTTGGATCTTACAAGTGATTCGTCAAGGTCATTAGTTTGAACTTGATGTAATTCTCATATATGTGATTGAATGAACAAGATGATGAACCCGACCCTACAAGTGGTTAAAACAAAACCTATTTTTTGGAAAAATCATTTTGATTAAAACAAACTTAAGTGTTTTGAAATCATAATGAGAAAATGGTTTGTTGAAAGGGGGAGTTCTGATTGTTTATGCCAAGTGGATGGCGAATTGAAGTGATTTGATATCAGTTGTCATTTTTTTTTGTACAGTTTGTTTTCAAATTTCCTAAAATGTGTTTGCATTTTAGGGGGAGTAAGAAATTTTTAGAAAATCCAAAAACATTTGAAAATTTGAAAAAGCCAAAAACATGATAAAATACAAAAAATGAGTTTTGTTGTATAGAAGAGGAAATGATAGTACATCAGTGGACTATCACAACATGCTAAAGAATTGGAAAGTAAAATGTGATAAACGGTCTCACTGATGATGTGCCAGTAGGTTTTTGCACATTTAGTAGATTGTGACGAGATATAAACCTAAATTCAAACTTGCTTATATCGTGGGGAAACATCTCTCGGATATATGGGTAACCCCCGAAATCTCGTTTGAAAGATTCCTTTTTCTGATATACTAGGTCTTTATACTCAGTGATATCTGGGGTATTATTCCTGGACTTCTGCTGAATGGAAGTTCTGACCTAGTCCTCGAATAATACTTTCCGCAATGCTTGAAACATAGCATCACCCTCAGCATATATGATAAGACAATAAAATTGCTTAGCAATGTTGTTGTAAAAAAGATCCTCTAAAGGGGACACACCCAAAAGTTGAGTCATGATCTCTCTGCTGAACGGTAGTTCTGACCTGAGCTCTCAAGATTCTTCATAATTTATAACCCCTTACAGATATCATCTGTGGTATACTCACCTGTAAGACTGAATATTGGGATCTGGATACGGGAGTATATTCAAGTAGTTGGACACGCGAATAAGTTTAAGTGCTTAAAACATTAATATCGTATCTCGAAACAGTTGAACTTTGTGTGAGAATTTAAGTGGATTAGTATACTGACAATCTAAGTGAATCGTTTAGAACTTAAAATGTTTAAAGCTTAACGGTGTTGGTAATTTGTCTCAAAAACTGATATGATCCTCTTACACAAACTCACAAAAATATTGTCTGTAAATTTTTCTTTACTGCATTTCTTAATATCTCAAAATCCAAAAAGATTTTCAGTGTGTTTTAGCATAATTTTTTTTAAAAAATCCAAAAAGATTTTCGACAACTGGTATTAGAGAGCTAATTTTTAAAATTCCGAGTGCTAGACATGACGAACAGGTTTGGGAAAGTATTTGTTTGAAGTTCTTTGAAATGAAAATGATATTTCTGCAAGTGGTTCATCAGAGGCTATAAATGTTGAATCATTTTAAAATATGTTCTACAAGTGGTTATCATAAAATTTATTTTTGGGTAGAGAGTGTGCAGGTTATTTGAAAGATAGAAAGCCAGGTTCCGATACCTGAGGACTTTGTGATTTCAACATGCAAGACTGCGATCCCAGCATATCGAAAGGGGGAGTCTGAAGACATCCGAGTAGAGATTGTTCGTGGAGAGTTTGTTGATGCTAAAGAGGAGGAGAAGATAAAGTTTGAGGATGCTTACAGAGTCAGATATTTCAAAGAGTTTGAAAGGACTGATAAAGACTGAAGATGCAAAGACTCGACACTTAAGACTCGTCAACATCTGAGGGGGAGTCTGTTGGTGCATTCATCTGTCGTCTTCGTCTTATATCGAGTCTCTGGTTTTGTAATTTGTTTGTTAGCTTGAGATGTCTGATAGCTTGAGATGTCTGATAGCTTGAACCGTGTATGTGTCATTTCAAGCTGTCAAGCTAGCACTATATATAGGCTTGTCATTTGTCATTTGAAGGTGACAGACCAGAGAATAGGGATAGGTACCGAAGTGCTGCCGGTATTTTTTATGATTGTAATCACTGTTAATTGAATATACAAGAAGGTTAAAGTGATAGTCAAGCTGTTTCTACATTCGTTTCTTAGTTTCCGCCTCTGAAAAGGATTAAATCTCTTCTGAACAACTCGTTCGGGTCAAAATTCGATCCTACAAAATGGAGTGACAGTATGAATGCGATGCATATGTATGTATATAACAGAAATCAGAAAGCAGTTAACTCAGCAGTTGTAATCAAGCACAGTCATTAAGCACAAATTAAATATTAATTAATTGTACGGATACCCACAAATTTGACAGTTGTCACAACTACCTCCGCAACGACAAGTCGAATTCCATATAGACTTGGTTCCAGGAGCCGCTCCTGTAGCCAAGGCACCCTATCGGCTTGCACCATCCGAGATGCAAGAATTATCTACACAACTCCAGGGGTTGTTGGATAAAGGATTCATAAGGCCAAGCTTCTCGCCCTGGGGAGCTCCAGTATTGTTCGTAAAGAAGAAGGATGGAACACTGCGGATGTATATCGATTACAAAGAACTAAATAAGCTCACTATCAAGAATCAGTACCCACTACCGAGGATTGATTACTTATTTGATCAGTTGCAAGGATCGAGCTACTATTCCAAGATCGACCTTCGATCTGGATACCATCAGTTAAGGATTCAAGAGGAAAGCGTACCAAAGACTGCATTCCGAACGCGTTATGGGCATTACAAGTTCCTTGTGATGCCATTCGGACTGACGAACGCGCCAGCAGTATTTATGGATCTGATGAACCGCGTATGCAAACCATATCTCGATAAATTCGTGATTGTATTTATCGATGATATCCTGATTTACTCGCGAACGAGAGAAGAGCACCAGCAACACCTCAGAACCGTTTTGGAACTACTAAAGAAAGAGAAACTTTATGCGAAATTCTCCAAGTGCGAATTTTGGATTCGCGAAGTACAGTTTCTTGGTCACGTTGTGAATGAGAAAGGCATTCATGTAGACCCATCCAAAGATTAAAGCAATAAAGAATTGGGAAGCCCCCAAAACCCCAACTGAAGTTCGACAATTTTTGGGCTTAGCGGGCTATTACCGACGATTTATCGAGAATTTCTCCAAGATAGCTCAACCGATAACAACCCTTACGCAGAAAGACAAGAAGTAAGAATGGGGTGACAAGCAGGAAGAAGCCTTCCAACTGCTCAAAAATAAGCTATGCGATGCACCGATACTATCCTTACCCGAAGGTACAGAAGACTTCGTGGTATACTGCGACGCTTCGCATGCAACGTCAAAAATTCATCGCTTAAGCTTTAAGACAGTTGAAGGTACATGAAAGTAATTACACCACGCACGACTTAGAACTAGGTGCGGTGGTATTCGCCTTGAAGATCTGGCGACACTATTTATATGGTACTCGATGTACAATCTTCACAGATCACAAAAGCCTACAACACATATTTGATCAGAAGGAATTAAATATGCGTCAACGACGTTGGGTCGAGTTGCTGAACGATTATGACTGTGAGATTAAGTACCATCCTAGAAAGCTAAACGTTGTAGCAGATGCGTTAAGCCGAAAAGAAAGGGTTAAGACCCTAAGGGTTCAAGCATTGGAAATGACTATTCAAACGAACCTCACTACATGCATTAATGACGCGCAACAAGAAGCCCTTAAGATGGAGAATCGTAGAGCTGAATACCTTCGAGGTATGATGAAGAATTTGGTGCCAAACAAAGAGGGAACCTTATACTTTAAGGGGCGTATTTGGGTTCCGCTCTGTGGCGGTATTCGAGAAGTCATCCGTAATGAAGCTCATAAGTCGAGATACTCGATCCATCCAGGATCGTATAAAATGTATCAAGACTTGAAGGATTACCATTGGTGGCCGAGACTTAGAAGCGATGTTGCTATCTATGTTGGAAAGTGCCTAACCTGTGCTAAGGTTAAGGCTGAATATCAAAAACCGTATGGCCTACTGCAACAACCAGAGATACCCATGTGGAAGTGGGAGCAAATCTCGATGGACTTCATAACGAAACTACCCAGGACCCCAAGAGGGCACGGTATGATATGGGTGATAGTTGATCGATTGACGAAATCTGCGCATTTCCTACCGATCTGAGAGAAGGATAGCACTAGAAAGCTTGCTGAGTTGTACTTGAAAGAAATCATGGCACGTCATGGAGTGCCTATCTCAATTATTTCAGACATAGATGGACGTTTTGTCTTGAGGATCTGGCAATCCTTTCAGGAAGCCTTTGGATCTCAATTAGATCTAAGCACGGCCTTCCATCCGCAAACAGACGGTCAGAGCGAACGAACCATACAAACGCTGGAAGATATGCTTCGCGCATGTGTTATGGACCTAGGCGGCAGCTGGGATACTCATCTACCTTTAGTTGAGTTTTCCTACAATAACAGTTATCATACGAGCATAAAAGACGCACCGTTCGAAGCTCTGTATGGCCGCAAGTGCAGCTCGCCAATATGCTGGGCATACGCTGGAGACAAATGCATGGTTGGTCCTGAACTTGTACAAGAGACAACAGACCAGATTATGCAGATCCGAGACCGTATTAAGGCGGCTCGAGATCGATAAAAGAGCTACACTGACCAAAGACGGAAACCATTAGAGTTCGAAGTGGGATACAAAGTTCTGTTAAAGGTCTCACCTTGGAAGGGCGTAGTAAGATTCGGAAAACATGGACAGTTGAATCCACGATACATCGGACCATTCAAGATTTTCGAAAGAATTAGTACCATGGCTTACAAGTTGTAATTACCGGAAGAACTTAATGGAGTACATGATACGTTTCATGTATCCAACCTCAAGAAGAGTCCAACCCAAGAAACAGTGATCATCCCTGCAGATGAAGTGCATATTGACGACACCCTCCGATTTACAGAAAAACCCGTTGAGGTTACTGACTGGAAAGTCAACAAGACCCGAAGGAGTAGTGTCAAGCTTGTCAAAGTACGTTGGAACTCTAAGCACGGACCCGAGTACACGTGGGAACGTGAAGACCAGTTTAAAGAAAAGTACCCCCACCTGTTCAAGAAAACTCCTGCGAGAGATAGATCAGCCTGAATTTCGGGATGGAATTCTTTTAACGGGGGGAGACTGTGACAACTGGCACAAAACCGGTAATTTCCGTACAATTCAATTATTATTTAATATCTGTAGTTATGTGATTAAATGTCAACATTAATTGATTTCATGCTATACTTGTGAATTCATGGATGTTTTATACTACAAAAATTACTTTATGCATTAATGATAGCGTTGCGTCAGAAATACTAGTAAACTCTCCGGTAAGACACATTGTGTCAACAATTCTGCTGAAAACTGTCAGACAATAAAATTGGAGCCTAGGTGTAGGTCCAACGTCAAGAATACATTAAAACCCAAGATTATATACTAGGGTTAACATATAGACTTTCCGGAAGCTAGAATATGCACTAAAAAGCACCCGAAACACACTTTAAATGCAGAAATCTGCATAATTCAGCTATAAATCAGTTATAATCAGCTTTTTAACACATAAATATCATGCAGAATTCATGTTTTATTATCCAGAATACCCTCCTAAGTGTTGGGAATTAAAAGGGTACATAAAGGACACTAAACGGTGCAATTTAGCACTTTAACGAACCGTTATTTAACCGAACAACCGGACATTACCAGGAACATCAAAATATTACTAGAAGTATTGTTTTAATGTTTCTGAACTAGTTATGGTCCCCGAACACCATAACACCTCTTCTAACATAATAACACAACAAGTCCCTAAAAATTACACATGAAAGCTAACTTGTTTATAAAATTAGTGTTTGGAATTTACAAATTACCCCCCCCCCCCCATTATTGTTTACGGTCACAATGGGGTGACCCCAGCATAATCTTGCCAAGATCCCTTAAAATCCTACTTGATCTTTCCTAGATTTCCTTTGATTCACTATATCTCTCATGGATTCAATTTGATATGGTAAGATCTTGTGGAGATATATAAGTATAACCATTTCATCACTTCACACCAACACACCTCCTCCTCTCTCTCCTCTCCCTACGGCCATGAGCCACCACCCACACCACCACCATCTTCATCAATTGTTCATCCATTCCAAGCTAGTTACATGGTGCAAGAAGGTGTCTAAAGAGGTTTAGAGCTTGTGGATCTTGAAGAACCTTCTCCATTTGCTTTTATTCAACCCATTTGTCATATTCATCTTCAAGTGTTCTTCCCTAGCCCTTGTGCTAGTAGTAAGCTCCTTGTAACTTGTTACTTCATATTTTTATGGTTGAAAGATGACGAACAATATTAATCTTGAAGAACACAAAAGAACATGATCATGATACTTTAACATAAGCTTAAAAATATAAGAATACATGTTGAATGTGTTGATTTGCTTCTTGTTGATTGATTATTAGTGTTTGTGATGTTAGACATCATATGGAGCCTACTAGATTGTGATTAAACATGTTGTAACAAGAAAAATACAAGAGGATCCGACCAAATACATTAGGTGACCATGCCCACTGATTACCACGTTGTCTAGGGTCGTAGGGTAGGCGATCTGATAAATCGCCTATACCTTCGAACCCGACCCAGTTTGGTCGATCATTAGGATCCGACCAAATACATTAGGTGACCATAGTAGGTAGGGAATAACCTTCCGAGGTTATACCCTATGGTCACATCGTTTAAGTAGTTGTATGATAGGTAGTTTATATGCCTTAGGTAAATTACCAGAATACCCTTTTCATGTATAATTGGTAATTAAGCATATGTAACCTAAACTTTTGTCACATAACTGATTATGTAACATGTTTAGGCATATAACACTTGTCATAGGACTAGTTAGGCGATCCGAACGCGTTTCACGCGAACGACGCGTTAAAGTAGCATAAGCTACCTAAACGGGTCGTGATGGGTCGTAACCAGTTAGGTTAAGTTTCATTTAGTATGTAGGCTTTGTTAAACCATATCACACGAGTCTCCACACTCGTTTGGTTTACAAACCCTAATGCTACCCAGTCTTCCGATTTAGGTCCGGTTATTTAACATAGTTACCTATATTAGGTGCCGTTTGATTCCGTGATCTCTAGCACTGTTTGGTGGTTATCTTTAGACAACTGAGCAATCTCAAGTGAGTACATAGAACCCCCTCTTTACATGTTTTCAAGGTGTTTATGTGAGTACATAGACCCCTCTTTTACTGTTTTCCAAACTGTTTTGGGGTGGAACACATGTGCCTACTTGTTACTTTCCTGCTTTTCTGTTTTCACATCATATACCGACTATGTTTGTTAGTACATTATAGTACATGATTTCATTACTTTTCTGCTATGTATGTTGACTGATAACATGCTAAGCACATTGATTTAGATGACTTTTCTGCTATGTATGTTGACTGATAACATGCTAAGCACATTGATTTACATGACTTTTCTGCTATGTATGTTGACTGATAACATGCTAAGCACATTGATTTACATGACTTTTCTGCTATGTATGTTGACTGATAACATGCTAAGCACATTGATTTACATGACTTTTCTGCTTTGTATGTTAACTTAGCATACTTAGTACATCATTTTACATTGCATCTCTGTTGCATATGTTCCAGTAACATATGGACACATTGTTTTACAGCTCTACCTTGTATGTTTACTCTAGCATACTAGGTACATTATCTTCATCTCATGCTTACATTTTGGTATGACATTTGGTTTGTTTAACGGGTCTTTATAACGTTCATTAACATTTGCTACGCCGCTCGGGAGTAAGTAGTGGTACCATAGGACTTGACAAATCCCATTCCTGACATCCCGGGTTTGTTTGGATGTAAGGAATGACTGAATCCGACTACAATTTTTTTTGATAACCTTGACTGAAAGGGTTATCCGACTGTCTCAAGGCTTGAATGTTTGCGTTTAACATACTGCATAAGTGTTTGTATCAGTAAAGCATGCATTATTCTACAAAACATAACTTTGATTTAAACCAAGTTTTACTTCAATACTTTGTTTTGTACATTTTTACTTATGGTTTAAGTAGTCTAAATTTTACTTACCATACATATCATTTTTGGTTATACATTACTTGACTACTTTTGGACTATCAACATTTGACATGGTTTATACAAGGACTTTTGACTATTGGTTTAAACATAGACATCTTACATTGTTTGGTTTTGTTTGATTAAGTGATTAAGTAACGATGCGTGTGTAATATGATACAAGCATGGTGGATACGCCGCTGGTACTTCCTATATATAAGTGTTTGTATGGTATTACATGTCGTAACGTTATTTGAATCATTTCAGTTTGAGACATAGAACATTTCATACAAATAACATACTTTTCACAAGACATTGATTAATAAACAACTTATCTTATACAAACACATTTTACTTGGTTATTCATTTAACCTTACACTTATTTATACTTATCATCTGATCTTATCGTTTTTCAAATGATTTAAAAGACAAAGCAAATAACAAGGTTCATGACTAAACATTTTCTCAAACATAAGTCATGAATCTTATTTTCACAAAACCTATGTATCTCACAGGCATTTTTATGCAGACGTACCTATTTTCACATGTGTTTTTCAGGAGCTGTTGCATACGATGATCAAGATACACATAGGCAGACTTGGGCTTTAGTGACAATAAAAGATGCAAGACTAGTTAATTATGTTGTATTTCCTTGTTTGTTAAGACATTGTAACACTTTTAATCAATAAAACGAAACTTTAATTTCCATGGTTGTGAAACATTAATTCTGTTACAACACTCCCCGATGTTTCCGCCACGTTTTGTATGTTCTACGTGGTCGGGGTGTGACAGAAAAGATGGTATCAGAGCGAAAAACATACACACATATAATTATACTTGTATATCAGAATTTGTGAACAACGATTTATTTATAAACAAAACAGATTGTTTCACATTACAAGGAAACAAAAGAACAAAAGCATAAGACAGCAACATCTTCTAGTCAGCCAACTGCTCATCCGTGGGTCAAATTTGCATTAGCAAGCTTTGGGCAATCCCTTAGGAAATGGCCCATCTCGCCACAGTTATAGCAAGGCCCTTGTGAGAAACGAGCTTGAGCAGGAGTGTCGCCAGCTTGATTTGGTACAGCTGTAGTTGGGCAAACCCTTGCTGTATGACCTATAAGTCCACAAATCTGGCATTTGCGGCACCTCACACTAGGGTGATGATGGAGGCTACATTGGTTGCACAAGGGTGCAGTTCCGTTGTATGGCTTCCTAGCAGGGGGTTGAGCTGGTTGGTTGGGGAAGGCTTTACCATTGTGAGCGACAATGGCGAAGTTCTGAGAAATCTTTCGCTTCTTTGACTTCTTAGGGGGTCGTTCATCCATGGTCTTTGATTCCTCGATTGGTTTATTGGCTGATGGTGTTGTCACCTGACTAGGCCCTGCCTGTCTTGGTGACTCTTGAGTGGCTTCATCCTGGAGATGATACATGGCAGTAGCTAATTCAACAGTCTTCAGGACAACTTCGCCTATTCGCTGAGCGAATTTGGCTGCTTGTTCAGATATCTGGGCGTCATCGTGATGAAGAGGCATTCTTGAAGAAAAAGAAAGGCATAGGGAGAAACAGGTGAAAGATTATTGGACATTCAAAACAGAATGATAACGCATGAAAATTGCGATCATTTGTTTGTTACCTAAGGCAAACAAATGAGACGGTGACTGATCAAAGTAAATGGGTCAAAAATAATGTATCGCGAAGACATGCTCGCCTATAAGTGAACACTCATCCCAAGAATTCCCAGGTAAGCACAACTGGTCTCGCGTCTGATGAGATGTATACGAAGTGCTTGCCTAGCCAGAAAACCCAGAATACAGGCATTCACCCTTCCAGTTTGCACGTGTTCACATTATTTAAAACCCAAAACCTTGACGAAGTTTTGAAAACTCAAAGGGGTTCAAAACCATATAATAGAGAGTTCAAAACCTTACAATAGAGGGTTCAAAACCTAGTAATCAATCATCCTAGAACAGATGATTAGTTTTCAAAGCGGTTTTGAAATTTATGTTCTTGTTGTGGTCGTCGCCTAAGGATAGGTGACGGTATTGTTTTATGACTAAACGCAAGTAAACTCGCGTTAGGGTCCTAAGAAGGTTATAGACTAGGTCAAAGCATTACTAATAACCTAATTCCCTATAACCATTGGCTCTGATACCATCTTTTCTGTCACACCCCGACCACGTAGAACATACAAAACGTGGCGGAAACATCGGGGAGTGTTGTAACAGAATTAATGTTTCACAACCATGGATATTAAAGTTTCGTTTTATTGATTAAAAGTGTTACAATGTCTTAACAAACAAGGAATTACAACATAATTAACTAGTCTTGCATCTTTTATTGTCACTAAAGCCCAAGTCTGCCTATGTGTATCTTGATCATCTTATGCAACAGCTCCTGAAAAACACATGTGAAAATAGGTACGTCAGCATAAAAATGCCTGTGAGATACATAGGTTTTGTGAAAACAAGATTCATGACTTATGTTTGAGAAAATGTTTAGTCATGAACCTTGTTATTTGCTTTGTCTTTTAAATCATTTGAAAAACGATAAGATCAGATGATAAGTATAAATAAGTGTAAGGTTAAATGAATAACCAAGTAAAATGTGTTTGTATAAGATAAGTTGTTTATAAATCAATGTCTTGTGAAAAGTATGTTATTTGTATGAAATGTTCTATGTCTCAAACTGAAATGATTCAAATAACGTTACGACATGTAATACCATACAAACACTTATATATAGGAAGTACCAGCGGCGTATCCACCATGCTTGTATCATATTACACACGCATCGTTACTTAATCACTTAATCAAACCAAACCAAACAATGTAAGATGTCTATGTTTAAACCAATAGTCAAAAGTCCTTGTATAAACCATGTCAAATGTTGATAGTCCAAAAGTAGTCAAGTAATGTATAACCAAAAATGATATGTATGGTAAGTAAAATTTAGACTACTTAAACCATAAGTAAAAATGTACAAAACAAAGTATTGAAGTAAAACTTGGTTTAAATCAAAGTTATGTTTTGTAGAATAATGCATGCTTTACTGATACAAACACTTATGCAGTATGTTAAACGCAAACATTCAAGCCTTGAGACAGTCGGATAACCCTTTCAGTCAAGGTTATCAAAAGAATTGTATTCGGATTCAGTCATTCCTTACATCCAAACAAACCCGGGATGTCAGGAATGGGATTTGTCAAGTCCTATGGTACCACTACTTACTCCCGAGCGGCGTAGCAAATGTTAATGAACGTTATAAAGACCCGTTTGTGCAAACCAAATGTCATAGCAGTTGTATACATGTCATATGAAAACAATGCACTAAGTATGCTAAGTTAACATACAAAGCAGAAAAGTCTTGTAAATCAATGTGCTAGCATGCTATCAGTCAACATACGTAGCAGAAAGGTAATGTAAATCAATGTGCTTAGCATGTTATCAGTCAACATACATAGCAGAAAAGTCATGTAAATCAATGTGCTTAGCATGTTATCAGTCAACATACATAGCAGAAAAGTCATGTAAATCAATGTGCTTAGCATGTTATCAGTCAACATACATAGCAGAAAAGTAATGAAATCATGTACTATAATGTACTAACAAACATAGTCGGTATATTATGTGAAAACAGGAAAGCAGGAAAGTAACAAGTAGGCACATGTGTTCCACCCCAAAACAGTTTGGAAAACAGTAAAAGAGGGGTCTATGTACTCACTTGAGATTGCTCAGTTGTCTAAAGATAACCACCAAACAGTGCTAGAGATCACGGAATCAAACGGCACCTAATATAGGTAACTATGTTAAATAACCGGACCTAAATCGAAAGACTGGGTAGCATTAGGGTTTGTAAACCAAACGAGTGTGGAGACTCGTGTGATATGGTTTAACAAAGCCTACATACTAAATGAAACTTAACCTAACTGCTTACGACCCATCACGACCCGTTTAGGTAGCTTATGCTACTTTAACGCGTCGTTCGCGTGAAACGCGTTCGGATCGCCTAACTAGTCCTATGACAAGTGTTATATGCCTAAACATGTTACATAATCAGTTATGTGACAAAAGTTTAGGTTACATATGCTTAATTACCAATTATACATGAAAAGGGTATTCTGGTAATTTACCTAAGGCATATAAACTACCTATCATACAACTACTTAAACGATGTGACCATAGGGTATAACCTCGGAAGGTTATTCCCTACCTACTATGGTCACCTAATGTATTTGGTCGGATCCTAATGATCGACCAAACTGGGTCGGGTTCGAAGGTATAGGCGATTTATCAGATCGCCTACCCTACGACCCTAGACAACGTGGTAATCAGTGGGCATAGTCCCAAGGGACTATAACCAACGTGATTACACTCACGTTGCGAAGTTCAAACGAACTTCGCATTGACCATTACTGGTCAACGCTGAAAGTCAAACAAAGTTTGACTTTCTGACTCGAAAAGCAGTAAAAATAAGGAAAAGAACGAAAGAATACTTACGAAGGGTCCCCGAATGCTAATCCCGATCCAAGAACTCAGGTAAGAAACAATGGTTTCAACTTAGAGCTCTCAAATCAGAATTCTTGTGCAAAATGAGGTTGTGTGGGTTGGGTATTTATAGGAATACCCGAACCGTTAGGATTGTTTCATGGAAAACGTGCCATGATCCAACCCGTACACTTGTCGGAACCTTATGGAAGCTTAAAATGGTTCTTATCATCATGACTAGGCAATTGGGAACATGTGGTGGAGGATCAAACAGCTGCAGCCTGCTGTTTAAAAACTCTGAATCTGGTCAGCAGACCCCTAGCGCACCGCTACACTATAAGTGTAGCGCACCGCTAGGCCCAAGTTTGGCAGATTTACACTTTTGGTCCCTGTTGTGTATTCAGCCCATTTTCGACACGTTTAAGGCCCGTTAACCCTATTTCAAAGCTCTAAAATGAAGTTAAAGTATAGGGAACTTAAAACATGCTCAAAAATATCTCGGATGTCGGTTCGTTTAGCCGTACGAACGCGATGTTCGCTTAATTACGACGGAATGCGCATAAGCGCGAAAAACGATCCAAATGACGAAACGAATGGATTTTTCTTATGCCGAACACTAAAATAAAATATTTTAGTGCTTACATAAATTTTTGGATGTCCGGATGTATTCAGAACGTAAGTTATGCGTAAAAATGCAAACTTGTGCACTTTTTGACACTTTTAGTCCCTGAATGACCCAAAAGTTTATTTTAGCATACCGAACCCCTCCAAAACTTATGTCTAAGTTATGTCAAGGTTATTTAAGGTATGTTAAGCCTATTTCACTATTCCGGAGTGTTTGTTGGATTAAACTGGTTATATTTATGCATCAGTGCGCGTATAACCTTCCAGAAAGCGATTTAAAGCTTGAAATTGAACAAGAGTTGATATGTGTAAACGATACACATATTTTTACAAATCCCAAGTATGAAATATAATATTTCATTGGTTTGGTATTTGTTTGATGGCCGTGAAGGCACAGGTGTTACAGTCTCCCCTACTTTAGGAAATTTCGTCCCGAAATTTATTTAGAGGAAACTTGTAAGAATTTAAAACATGAAGTTGAAAAGATCGAACAATATTGGCTAGATTTCTGAACTTCTAGTAACTTTAATAATCATCATGATTGCAACGTAAGAGGGATACCTATATATACAAGTATATAAAGCATCATTGGTGCGTCCACCGTACCTCCATTACATCGTACTCATTTTGTTATTGTTGTCGCTATCGGTTCTTTCACATAATAAATCTTACTGGATTTCTGTGCACTAAATTTCATAATTATGTGCGCATACATAATTAGAGAATTCCTTGCACAGTTCACACAGTCTATTTTATAATGTGTAGGGTAAAACCAAATGAAAAATCCTGTGATGAGCGTGACTTAGACCGCCATAGAGTCCTTTAGACTAAATCAATAAATGATTTAAATAGACTATCAAAGAGTCTGTTCAGCTACATCACTAGATGTCATTCTTTAACCAAATTGTGAATCAATCTTTTTGACTAGACCACTAAAGGGTCTCTTATGAAACATGGAGCGGTACTTATATAATCCAAGGGTCTTAACTATTACATAGAAGCCCATTAAGGATTTTAGGTAGTACCTTATGAATATCCTGCTACGAATCCCTCATATGGAGATATGAAAGATCCTGCGAGGATTTGGATAACGAATATCCAGAGTATTAAAAACACAAAAATGCATAAAAGAAAACACAAAATGCATAACACATAGTCGTATAACCACAAAGATTGTTTATTTATTTGTCTTGTTAATTGCGTACATGCATTTAAAGCACACTAGTAATCCATTCCGTGGATTTCATTTGGTACTTTAAACGTTATCAAGAATCTAACTATAAAGATAGAAAGATTCAAAAAGAAAATTCGATTTCGATTATTAGGAACCGAAGTGTTCGAATTAAGGTACATAAGGAATCCAATTAAGGACTCTGATTTGAATGATGATTATCCCCAAGGATCTAATTGTGAAGATAAAAAGATCCCATATGAATTTTAGAAGTTGAAGATGTTTTGAAACCTTGCACTGGATGTGCTTAGGTCAAAACATGATGTAAAATGCTTATGAAGTTGAGATGCTTGATATGTCAAGGCGACATATGAAGCAGAATTTTGAAGGTTAAGTCAATGTATGAGGAAAATATTTTTGAAAACTATGCATGGGGTTCTTTTAAGAAAAACTGTGTTTAACGTTTTTGAAACCTTATATATATAATACTTTTGAAATCATAAAGTAGGTGTATTAGGTAGATATATTTACAAAATGTTTTGAAATCATGCGAGATAAATTTTGAAATTATGTATAAGGTTTTTGAAAGATATGAATGATGCTTTTCGAAATCATGCACTTGATAAGAAAATGTATTGTGTTAATATTGTCTTCAGACTATATGAAATATTTTGAAATTAGGAAGGTTGGTTTTGATAACATGGCCAATGTTTTTGAAATAACATAGACAATGCATCTAGAAAAATTGTTTTCAAACTATATGAAAATGTTTTGAGATCATGAAGATTGTTTTGAAATACTTGTACTGTGTATGTTGAAAAATCAAAACGTAATGGGTATGAGGTTTGATAATACCCTTAGTTATCTAACCAAGGATTTAAAGGCACAGATGTGCAGAAGCATGATCACTCATAATGTCACTTTATTTTCTGTACTTTGTTTCTTAGAATGAAACGAGTACTTAAAATTTTCGAGGGACTCATGAGCGATCATTTGAAAGAGAGAATCACAAGAGTAGTTTATAAGGAACATAGTTCCTTGATACAGGTATTATAGGGAAATGCCATAAACACATGTAATTATACCTGTATATCAGAATTTGTGAACAACAATTTATTTATAAACAAAACAGATTGTTTCACATTACAAGGAAACAAAAGAACAAAAGCATAAGACAGCAACATCTTCTAGTCAGCCAACTGCTCATCCGTGGGTCAAATTTGCATTAGCAAGCTTTGGGCAATCCCTTAGGAAATGGCCCATCTCGCCACAGTTATAGCAAAGCCCTCGTGAGAAACGAGCTTGAGCAGGAGTGTCGCCAGCTTGATTTGGTACAGCTGTAGTTGGGCAAACCCTTGCTGTATGACCTATAAGTCCACAAATCTGGCATTTGCGGCACCTCACACTAGGGTGATGATGGAGGCTACATTGGTTGCACAAGGGTGCAGTTCCGTTGTATGGCTTCCTAGCAGGGGGTTGAGCTGGTTGGTTGGGGAAGGCTTTACCATTGTGAGCGACAATGGCGAAGTTCTGAGAAATCTTTCGCTTCTTTGACTTCTTAGGGGGTCGTTCATCCATGGTCTTTGATTCCTCGATTGGTTTATTGGCTGATGGTGTTGTCACCTGACTAGGCCCTGCCTGTCTTGGTGACTCTTGAGTGGCTTCATCCTGGAGATGATACATGGCAGTAGCTAATTCAACAGTCTTCAGGACAACTTCGCCTATTCGCTGAGCGAATTTGGCTGCTTGTTCAGATATCTGGGCGTCATCGTGATGAAGAGGCATTCTTGAAGAAAAAGAAAGGCATAGGGAGAAACAGGTGAAAGATTATTGGACATTCAAAACAGAATGATAACGCATGAAAATTGCGATCATTTGTTTGTTACCTAAGGAAAACAAATGAGACGGTGACTGATCAAAGTAAATGGGTCAAAAATAATGTATCGCGAAGACATGCTCGCCTATAAGTGAACACTCATCCCAAGAATTCCCAGGTAAGCACAACTGGTCTCGCGTCTGATGAGATGTATACGAAGTGCTTGCCTAGCCAGAAAACCCAGAATACAGGCATTCACCCTTCCAGTTTGCACGTGTTCACATTATTTAAAACCCAAAACCTTGACGAAGTTTTGAAAACTCAAAGGGGTTCAAAACCATATAATAGAGAGTTCAAAACCTTACAATAGAGGGTTCAAAACCTAGTAATCAATCATCCTAGAACAGATGATTAGTTTTCAAAGCGGTTTTGAAATTTATGTTCTTGTTGTGGTCGTCGCCTAAGGATAGGTGACGGTATTGTTTTATGACTAAACGCAAGTAAACTCGCGTTAGGGTCCTAAGAAGGTTATAGACTAGGTCAAAGCATTACTAATAACCTAATTCCCTATAACCATTGGCTCTGATACCATCTTTTCTGTCACACCCCGACCACGTAGAACATACAAAACGTGGCGGAAACATCGGGGAGTGTTGTAACAGAATTAATGTTTCACAACCATGGATATTAAAGTTTCGTTTTATTGATTAAAAGTGTTACAATGTCTTAACAAACAAGGAATTACAACATAATTAACTAGTCTTGCATCTTTTATTGTCACTAAAGCCCAAGTCTGCCTATGTGTATCTTGATCATCTTATGCAACAGCTCCTGAAAAACACATGTGAAAATAGGTACGTCAGCATAAAAATGCCTGTGAGATACATAGGTTTTGTGAAAATAAGATTCATGACTTATGTTTGAGAAAATGTTTAGTCATGAACCTTGTTATTTGCTTTGTCTTTTAAATCATTTGAAAAACGATAAGATCAGATGATAAGTATAAATAAGTGTAAGGTTAAATGAATAACCAAGTAAAATGTGTTTGTATAAGATAAGTTGTTTATAAATCAATGTCTTGTGAAAAGTATGTTATTTGTATGAAATGTTCTATGTCTCAAACTGAAATGATTCAAATAACGTTACGACATGTAATACCATACAAACACTTATATATAGGAAGTACCAGCGGCGTATCCACCATGCTTGTATCATATTACACACGCATCGTTACTTAATCACTTAATCAAACCAAACCAAACAATGTAAAATGTTCATGTCAAGATGTAAATCATGTCAAAATGTCTATGTCAAATATCCATGTCAAATGTCTATGTCAAATATCCATGTCAAATGTCTATGTCAAATATCCATGTCAAATGTTTATAGTCCAAAAGTAGTCAAGTAATGTATAACCAAAATGATATGTATGGTAAGTAAAATTTAGACTACTTAAACCATAAGTAAAAATGTACAAAACAAAGTATTGAAGTAAAACTTGGTTTAAATCAAAGTTATGTTTTGTAGAATAATGCATGCTTTACTGATACAAACACTTATGCAGTATGTTAAACGCAAACATTCAAGCCTTGAGACAGTCGGATAACCCTTTCAGTCAAGGTTATCAAAAAAAATTGTATTCGGATTCAGTCATTCCTTACATCCAAACAAACCCGGGATGTCAGGAATGGGATTTGTCAAGTCCTATGGTACCACTACTTACTCCCGAGCGGCGTAGCAAATGTTAATGAACGTTATAAAGACCCGTTAAACAAACCAAATGTCATACCAAAATGTAAGCATGAGATGAAGATAATGTACCTAGTATGCTAGAGTAAACATACAAGGTAGAGCTGTAAAACAATGTGTCCATATGTTACTGGAACATATGCAACAGAGATGCAATGTAAAATGATGTACTAAGTATGCTAAGTTAACATACAAAGCAGAAAAGTCATGTAAATCAATGTGCTTAGCATGTTATCAGTCAACATACATAGCAGAAAAGTCATGTAAATCAATGTGCTTAGCATGTTATCAGTCAACATACATAGCAGAAAAGTAATGAAATCATGTACTATAATGTACTAACAAACATAGTCGGTATATGATGTGAAAACAGGAAAGCATGAAAGTAACAAGTAGGCACATGTGTTCCACCCCAAAACAGTTTGGAAAACAGTAAAAGAGGGGTCTATGTACTCACTTGAGATTGCTCAGTTGTCTAAAGATAACCACCAAACAGTGCTAGAGATCACGGAATCAAACGGCACCTAATATAGGTAACTATGTTAAATAACCGGACCTAAATCGGAAGACTGGGTAGCATTAGGGTTTGTAAACCAAACGAGTGTGGAGACTCGTGTGATATGGTTTAACAAAGCCTACATACTAAATGAAACTTAACCTAACTGCTTACGACCCATCACGACCCGTTTAGGTAGCTTATGCTACTTTAACGCGTCGTTCGCGTGAAACGCGTTCGGATCGCCTAACTAGTCCTATGACAAGTGTTATATGCCTAAACATGTTACATAATCAGTTATGTGACAAAAGTTTAGGTTACATATGCTTAATTACCAATTATACATGAAAAGGGTATTCTGGTAATTTACCTAAGGCATATAAACTACCTATCATACAACTACTTAAACGATGTGACCATAGGGTATAACCTCGGAAGGTTATTCCCTACCTACTATGGTCACCTAATGTATTTGGTCGGATCCTAATGATCAACCAAACTGGGTCGGGTTCGAAGGTATAGGCGATTTATCAGATCGCCTACCCTACGACCCTAGACAACGTGGTAATCAGTGGGCATAGTCCCAAGGGACTATAACCAACGTGATTACACTCACGTTGCGAAGTTCAAACGAACTTCGCATTGACCATTACTGGTCAACGCTGAAAGTCAAACAAAGTTTGACTTTCTGACTCGAAAAGCAGTAAAAATAAGGAAAAGAACGAAAGAATACTTACGAAGGGTCCCCGAATGCTAATCCCGATCCAAGAACTCAGGTATGAAACAATGGTTTCAACTTAGAGCTCTCAAATCAGAATTCTTGTGCAAAATGAGGTTGTGTGGGTTGGGTATTTATAGGAATACCCGAACCGTTAGGATCGTTTCATGGAAAACGTGCCATGATCCAACCCGTACACTTGTCGGAACCTTATGGAAGCTTAAAATGGTTCTTATCATCATGACTAGGCAATTGGGAACATGTGGTGGAGGATCAAACAGCTGCAGCCTGCTGTTTAAAAACTCTGAATCTGGTCAGCAGACCCCTAGCGCACCGCTACACTATAAGTGTAGCGCACCGCTAGGCCCAAGTTTGGCAGATTTACACTTTTGGTCCCTGTTGTGTATTCAGCCCATTTTCGACACGTTTAAGGCCCGTTAACCCTATTTCAAAGCTCTAAAATGAAGTTAAAGTATAGGGAACTTAAAACATGCTCAAAAATATCTCGGATGTCGGTTCGTTTAGCCGTACGAACGCGATGTTCGCTTAATTACGACGGAATGCGCATAAGCGCGAAAAACGATCCAAATGACGAAACGAATGGATTTTTCTTATGCCGAACACTAAAATAAAATATTTTAGTGCTTACATAAATTTTTGGATGTCCGGATGTATTCAGAACGTAAGTTATGCGTAAAAATGCAAACTTGTGCACTTTTTGACACTTTTAGTCCCTGAATGACCCAAAAGTTTATTTTAGCATACCGAACCCCTCAAAGCCTATTTCTAAGCTATGCAAAGGATATTTATGGCATGTTTAACTTATGGTCATGTTTCGGAAGGTCTGTTACAGTTCAAATTGGCATACTTTCGCAGTTTGTCAACTTTAGTCCCTGTAAGCGATTTAACTTTGATTTCACCACACCAAACCTTCCAAAACTTATGTCTAAGTTATGTCAAGGTTATTTAAGGTATGTTAAGCCTATTTCACTATTCCGGAGTGTTTGTTGGATTAAACTGGTTATATTTATGCATCAGTGCGCGTATAACCTTCCAGAAAGCGATTTAAAGCTTGAAATTGAACAAGAGTTGATATGTGTAAACGATACACATATTTTTACAAATCCCAAGTATGAAATATAATATTTCATTGGTTTGGTATTTGTTTGATGGCCGTGAAGGCACAGGTGTTACATTTATTGCTCAGATTGTGCAAAAGCCAGAGTTAATAAAGGAATGGATGGCTGTATTATCTGATGATGAGAAAAGTGAAGATGAAGAATCTGTTTCTTCTAAAAACAGTTCAACAGATACTAGTGATGATGAAGAAGAAGTTGAACATATAAACATTGGAAAATCTCATTTATCTTTCTGACAGTTTTGAATTTTATTTTGCAGATAAATTGACGAAACTCAAAGAGAGAAAAGCTGCAAAAGAATTGAAGGAAGTCAAAGTGATTGAGAAGATAGTGGAAGTGGAAAAGATAGTTGAAGTTGAAAAGATTGTGGAGGTCGAGAAGATTGTTGAAGTTATGAAACCATGTCTCACATGTTTGGAATCTTGCAAACAGTTTGAAGTAAAAGACGAGAGGTTTAGTGAATCAGAAAAGATGAAAGAAAAGTTGTTGTTTGATGTGAAAAATTTGAAAGAATCATACGATGTTTTGAATAGGACTGTGAATAGTCTGCAGAAAACTAACACAGAAAGAGAAAAAGCTTTGAAAATGTTGAATGCTACGATGATGTCGAAGCAGAAAGAGATAAATTTTTACATTGAAGAATGTGTGAAATGGAAGCAAGAGTTGGATGGTGAAAAAGTTGAAAACGAAAGAATCAGACGTTTACTAAGAAGTTATACAAGTTCTGATTACTTAATTGACAGAATTTATCCTACTGTTGCAGGTTTTGAGGCGTTTAAAGACGAACAGCCAAAGAAGAAAAAGGATACTGGTAAGAAACAGAGTGTCTGTTATAATAAGTGTCCACCTCCAATTTGGGAAGGGTACTCGCCTAGAAAACCGAATGAGGAACAAGTCCAAAAGGCAGTTAATCTAAAGTTAGAGTCCGAGTTAACCGATGTATTACCAGACAACATTGACGTCACGTTCACAGCGTCTGATACAGATCATGAGTCCGAATTAATTAAAAGAATGGTCGATCAGGTGTTGGATAAGGATGAGGAGTCAGAGTCAAAGTCTGAGTCTGAAAGTTCATGTCAGTCTGTCAGAAGTTCAAGTTCGTCCGAAAAGAGTTCAAAATCGTCGGGAAAACGGGTTTATAGTAAAGATTTTTTATTGTCAAAATCTAATTTGAAGGACGAAACATTTGAGGTTGCTTATACTTTAAATGATTCTGACAAATTATATTTTGATAAAGAGTTTCAAATAAGAAGTGTTCGTTTTGATATGATTAAAAAGGTTTTCAAAATGACAGAAATCAATATTTCTGAAATAAAAGATTTAAATCTTATTGGAAAACCTAAAAAATATACTTCAAGAGTTCAACAGCGTTTAAACAAGAAAAAGAATTATGGTTCCGGTTCTGGTTGTCAAAAGAAACCAAACCGTAACTGTAATTTCAAAAGGAAAGGTTTAGGTTTTATACCACCAGAAAATTATAAAAATGAGAAAATTTCTAAAAATACAAAATTTGTTTCAGGTCCGTCTGCTGAAGAAGAAAAGAATAGCTCTTTTTGGAGACAATCAAATCAAGAATTTCTTGCTAAGAAGAAGAAAAGTGAAGTTCATCTGAGAAGAGAAACAAGAACCTGTTTTAGATGTAATGAAGTTGGTCACATTGCATGGAACTGCCCAAAAGCGACCAAACCAAAACAGGGAGTTTCTGGAAAACTGAAAGAAGTTGTTGTTGATAAAACCGAACCACCAACAGAAAAATTTAAAGTGTTTAAAAACTCTACATATGAAGTTGGTGAGTGTTCGAAAAGGTTTTACAAGAAAAGGGGAAATCTTGACAACCAAACTTGGGTTGTTAAGAAATCAGATGTAAAATCTGGCGATGAATCTGATTCCACAAAGTCAGAGGAGCCACATATTGTTAAAAATGGTGAAAACTCAGTGTCTCTAATGGATGATGTTCATTTTCCACCATTGAGAGCTGAGAATTTTAAATCAAAGGTTGGAAAGGTTGAAATTTCGAATCAATTCTATTCCGAGAAGAAATAATTTGATGTCGAGAAAGCATTTAATGGGAATGTTAAGAAAATTTTTGGAAAAATGATCGATGGGAAGGTTAAAGGGGTAAAAGAATTTTACGAATCAAAGAAGGCTACTTACAGCCCAACCCCTAGTGAAGTTGAGAAGGTTACACCCAAAGCTGGTCAAGCTTAGGTGTCTGTGTTCTTTACTTGAAAAATCTGACTTGCCGGAGATCCCAAGTTTGTAATCGTGGATCAGGAATCGGCATCATTCTTGTTATGATAGATTTTGTGAAATTTTTTAAATGTGTTTAGTTTTTACAGGTGATGGTCTATGCCGGAGCTTCCAGGTTGGTAAGTGCGAAGCAGGAATTGGTATCTTGATTGGTAAAATGGTTTGTGTAGATGTTTTATTCCTACATGTGGTTATATGATTTGGATATTTTTACAAGTGGTAAGAGGTTGGATCTTACAAGTGATTCGTCAAGGTCATTAGTTTGAACTTGATGTAATTCTCATATATGTGATTGAATGAACAAGATGATGAACCCGACCCTACAAGTGGTTAAAACAAAACCTATTTTTTGGAAAAATCATTTTGATTAAAACAAACTTAAGTGTTTTGAAATCATAATGAGAAAATGGTTTGTTGAAAGGGGGAGTTCTGATTGTTTATGCCAAGTGGATGGCGAATTGAAGTGATTTGATATCAGTTGTCATTTTTTTTGTACAGTTTGTTTTCAAATTTCCTAAAATGTGTTTGCATTTTAGGGGGAGTAAGAAATTTTTAGAAAATCCAAAAACATTTGAAAATTTGAAAAAGCCAAAAACATGATAAAATACAAAAAATGAGTTTTGTTGTATAGAAGAGGAAATGATAGTACATCAGTGGACTATCACAACATGCTAAAGAATTGGAAAGTAAAATGTGATAAACGGTCTCACTGATGATGTGCCAGTAGGTTTTTGCACATTTAGTAGATTGTGACGAGATATAAACCTAAATTCAAACTTGCTTATATCGTGGGGAAACATCTCTCGGATATATGGGTAACCCCCGAAATCTCGTTTGAAAGATTCCTTTTTCTGATATACTAGGTCTTTATACTCAGTGATATCTGGGGTATTATTCCTGGACTTCTGCTGAATGGAAGTTCTGACCTAGTCCTCGAATAATACTTTCCGCAATGCTTGAAACATAGCATCACCCTCAGCATATATGATAAGACAATAAAATTGCTTAGCAATGCTGTTGTAAAAAAGATCCTCTAAAGGGGACACACCCAAAAGTTGAGTCATGATCTCTCTGCTGAACGGTAGTTCTGACCTGAGCTCTCAAGATTCTTCATAATTTATAACCCCTTACAGATATCATCTGTGGTATACTCACCTGTAAGACTGAATATTGGGATCTGGATACGGGAGTATATTCAAGTAGTTGGACACGCGAATAAGTTTAAGTGCTTAAAACATTAATATCGTATCTCGAAACAGTTGAACTTTGTGTGAGAATTTAAGTGGATTAGTATACTGACAATCTAAGTGAATCGTTTAGAACTTAAAATGTTTAAAGCTTAACGGTGTTGGTAATTTGTCTCAAAAACTGATATGATCCTCTTACACAAACTCACAAAAATATTGTCTGTAAATTTTTCTTTACTGCATTTCTTAATATCTCAAAATCCAAAAAGATTTTCAGTGTGTTTTAGCATAATTTTTTTAAAAAAATCCAAAAAGATTTTCGACAACTGGTATTAGAGAGCTAATTTTTAAAATTCCGAGTGCTAGACATGACGAACAGGTTTGGGAAAGTATTTGTTTGAAGTTCTTTGAAATGAAAATGATATTTCTGCAAGTGGTTCATCAGAGGCTATAAATGTTGAATCATTTTAAAATATGTTCTACAAGTGGTTATCATAAAATTTATTTTTGGGTAGAGAGTGTGCAGGTTATTTGAAAGATAGAAAGCCAGGTTCCGATACCTGAGGACTTTGTGATTTCAACATGCAAGACTGCGATCCCAGCATATCGAAAGGGGGAGTCTGAAGACATCCGAGTAGAGATTGTTCGTGGAGAGTTTGTTGATGCTAAAGAGGAGGAGAAGATAAAGTTTGAGGATGCTTACAGAGTCAGATATTTCAAAGAGTTTGAAAGGACTGATAAAGACTGAAGATGCAAAGACTCGACACTTAAGACTCGTCAACATCTAAGGGGGAGTCTGTTGGTGCATTCATCTGTCGTCTTCGTCTTATATCGAGTCTCTGGTTTTGTAATTTGTTTGTTAGCTTGAGATGTCTGATAGCTTGAGATGTCTGATAGCTTGAACCGTGTATGTGTCATTTCAAGCTGTCAAGCTAGCACTATATATAGGCTTGTCATTTGTCATTTGAAGGTGACAGACCAGAGAATAGGGATAGGTACCGAAGTGCTGCCGGTATTTTTTATGATTGTAATCACTGTTAATTGAATATACAAGAAGGTTAAAGTGATAGTCAAGCTGTTTCTACATTCGTTTCTTAGTTTCCGCCTCTGAAAAGGATTAAATCTCTTCTGAACAACTCGTTCGGGTCAAAATTCGATCCTACAAAATGGAGTGACAGTATGAATGCGATGCATATGTATGTATATAACAGAAATCAGAAAGCAGTTAACTCAGCAGTTGTAATCAAGCACAGTCATTAAGCACAAATTAAATATTAATTAATTGTACGGATACCCACAAATTTGACAGTTGTCGCAACTACCTCCGCAACGACAAGTCGAATTCCATATAGACTTGGTTCCAGGAGCCGCTCCTGTAGCCAAGGCACCCTATCGGCTTGCACCATCCGAGATGCAAGAATTATCTACACAACTCCAGGGGTTGTTGGATAAAGGATTCATAAGGCCAAGCTTCTCGCCCTGGGGAGCTCCAGTATTGTTCGTAAAGAAGAAGGATGGAACACTGCGGATGTATATCGATTACAAAGAACTAAATAAGCTCACTATCAAGAATCAGTACCCACTACCGAGGATTGATTACTTATTTGATCAGTTGCAAGGATCGAGCTACTATTCCAAGATCGACCTTCGATCTGGATACCATCAGTTAAGGATTCAAGAGGAAAGCGTACCAAAGACTGCATTCCGAACGCGTTATGGGCATTACAAGTTCCTTGTGATGCCATTCGGACTGACGAACGCGCCAGCAGTATTTATGGATCTGATGAACCGCGTATGCAAACCATATCTCGATAAATTCGTGATTGTATTTATCGATGATATCCTGATTTACTCGCGAACGAGAGAAGAGCACCAGCAACACCTCAGAACCATTTTGGAACTACTAAAGAAAGAGAAACTTTATGCGAAATTCTCCAAGTGCGAATTTTGGATTCGCGAAGTACAGTTTCTTGGTCACGTTGTGAATGAGAAAGGCATTCATGTAGACCCATCCAAAGATTAAAGCAATAAAGAATTGGGAAGCCCCCAAAACCCCAACTGAAGTTCGACAATTTTTGGGCTTAGCGGGCTATTACCGACGATTTATCGAGAATTTCTCCAAGATAGCTCAACCGATAACAACCCTTACGCAGAAAGACAAGAAGTAAGAATGGGGTGACAAGCAGGAAGAAGCCTTCCAACTGCTCAAAAATAAGCTATGCGATGCACCGATACTATCCTTACCCGAAGGTACAGAAGACTTCATGGTATACTGCGACGCTTCGCATGCAACGTCAAAAATTCATCGCTTAAGCTTTAAGACAGTTGAAGGTACATGAAAGTAATTACACCACGCACGACTTAGAACTAGGTGCGGTGGTATTCGCCTTGAAGATCTGGCGACACTATTTATATGGTACTCGATGTACAATCTTCACAGATCACAAAAGCCTACAACACATATTTGATCAGAAGGAATTAAATATGCGTCAACGACGTTGGGTCGAGTTGCTGAACGATTATGACTGTGAGATTAAGTACCATCCTAGAAAGCTAAACGTTGTAGCAGATGCGTTAAGCCGAAAAGAAAGGGTTAAGACCCTAAGGGTTCAAGCATTGGAAATGACTATTCAAACGAACCTCACTACATGCATTAATGACGCGCAACAAGAAGCCCTTAAGATGGAGAATCGTAGAGCTGAATACCTTCGAGGTATGATGAAGAATTTGGTGCCAAACAAAGAGGGAACCTTATACTTTAAGGGGCGTATTTGGGTTCCGCTCTGTGGCGGTATTCGAGAAGTCATCCGTAATGAAGCTCATAAGTCGAGATACTCGATCCATCCAGGATCGTATAAAATGTATCAAGACTTGAAGGATTACTATTGGTGGCCGAGACTTAGAAGCGATGTTGCTATCTATGTTGGAAAGTGCCTAACCTGTGCTAAGGTTAAGGCTGAGTATCAAAAACCGTATGGCCTACTGCAACAACCAGAGATACCCATGTGGAAGTGGGAGCAAATCTCGATGGACTTCATAACGAAACTACCCAGGACCCCAAGAGGGCACGGTATGATATGGGTGATAGTTGATCGATTGACGAAATCTGCGCATTTCCTACCGATCTGAGAGAAGGATAGCACTAGAAAGCTTGCTGAGTTGTACTTGAAAGAAATCATGGCACGTCATGGAGTGCCTATCTCAATTATTTCAGACATAGATGGACGTTTTGTCTCGAGGATCTGGCAATCCTTTCAGGAAGCCTTTGGATCTCAATTAGATCTAAGCATGGCCTTCCATCCGCAAACAGACGGTCAGAGCGAACGAACCATACAAACGCTGGAAGATATGCTTCGCGCATGTGTTATGGACCTAGGCGGCAGCTGGGATACTCATCTACCTTTAGTTGAGTTTTCCTACAATAACAGTTATCATACGAGCATAAAAGACGCACCGTTCGAAGCTCTGTATGGCCGCAAGTGCAGCTCGCCAATATGCTGGGCATACGCTGGAGACAAATGCATGGTTGGTCCTGAACTTGTACAAGAGACAACAGACCAGATTATGCAGATCCGAGACCGTATTAAGGCGGCTCGAGATCGATAAAAGAGCTACACTGACCAAAGACGGAAACCATTAGAGTTCGAAGTGGGATACAAAGTTCTGTTAAAGGTCTCACCTTGGAAGGGCGTAGTAAGATTCGGAAAACATGGACAGTTGAATCCACGATACATCGGACCATTCAAGATTTTCGAAAGAATTAGTACCATGGCTTACAAGTTGTAATTACCGGAAGAACTTAATGGAGTACATGATACGTTTCATGTATCCAACCTCAAGAAGAGTCCAACCCAAGAAACAGTGATCATCCCTGCAGATGAAGTGCATATTGACGACACCCTCCGATTTACAGAAAAACCCGTTGAGGTTACTGACTGGAAAGTCAACAAGACCCGAATGAGTAGTGTCAAGCTTGTCAAAGTACGTTGGAACTCTAAGCACGGACCCGAGTACACGTGGGAACGTGAAGACCAGTTTAAAGAAAAGTACCCCCACCTGTTCAAGAAAACTCCTGCGAGAGATAGATCAGCCTGAATTTCGGGATGGAATTCTTTTAACGGGGGGAGACTGTGACAACTGGCACAAAACCGGTAATTTCCGTACAATTCAATTATTATTTAATATCTGTAGTTATGTGATTAAATGTCAACATTAATTGATTTCATGCTATACTTGTGAATTCATGGATGTTTTATACTACAAAAATTACTTTATGCATTAATGATAGCGTTGCGTCAGAAATACTAGTAAACTCTCCGGTAAGACACATTGTGTCAACAATTCTGCTGAAAACTGTCAGACAATAAAATTGGAGCCTAGGTGTAGGTCCAACGTCAAGAATACATTAAAACCCAAGATTATATACTAGGGTTAACATATAGACTTTCCGGAAGCTAGAATATGCACTAAAAAGCACCCGAAACACACTTTAAATGCAGAAATCTGCATAATTCAGCTATAAATCAGTTATAATCAGCTTTTTAACACATAAATATCATGCAGAATTCATGTTTTATTATCCAGAATACCCTCCTAAGTGTTGGGAATTAAAAGGGTACATAAAGGACACTAAACGGTGCAATTTAGCACTTTAACGAACCGTTATTTAACCGAACAACCGGACATTACCAGGAACATCAAAATATTACTAGAAGTATTGTTTTAATGTTTCTGAACTAGTTATGGTCCCCGAACACCATAACACCTCTTCTAACATAATAACACAACAAGTCCCTAAAAATTACACATGAAAGCTAACTTGTTTATAAAATTAGTGTTTGGAATTTACACATTACCCCCCCCCCCCATTATTGTTTACGGTCACAATGGGGTGACCCCAGCATAATCTTGCCAAGATCCCTTAAAATCCTACTTGATCTTTCCTAGATTTCCTTTGATTCACTATATCTCTCTTGGATTCAATTTGATATGGTAAGATCTTGTGGAGATATATAAGTATAACCATTTCATCACTTCACACCAACACACCTCCTCCTCTCTCTCCTCTCCCTACGGCCGTGAGCCACCACCCACACCACCACCATCTTCATCCATTGTTCATCCATTCCAAGCTAGTTACATGGTGCAAGAAGGTGTCTAAAGAGGTTTAGAGCTTGTGGATCTTGAAGAACCTTCTCCATTTGCTTTTATTCAACCCATTTGTCATATTCATCTTCAAGTGTTCTTCCCTAGCCCTTGTGCTAGTAGTAAGCTCCTTGTAACTTGTTACTTCATATTTTTATGGTTGAAAGATGACGAACAATATTAATCTTGAAGAACACAAAAGAACATGATCATGATACTTTAACATAAGCTTAAAAATATAAGAATACATGTTGAATGTGTTGATTTGCTTCTTGTTGATTGATTATTAGTGTTTGTGATGTTAGACATCATATGGAGCCTACTAGATTGTGATTAAACATGTTGTAACAAGAAAAATACAAGAGAAGTATTTTTTAGAAAAATCATCTTACAAGTTATAAATGACTAGATCTTTTAATAAAGTAATTTACAAACAAATAACCATGTTTTTAAGGGTAACTAAACCTACTAAATAACATGGTAAGTTACTACAAGTTTTTACAAAAACTTCAAGTTCATGATATAGTGTAATATACTTGATTTTGACACTCGGTAAGTGTTGAATGAGTTGTTGTGATGATTTTAAAAGAAAATAAACACATGTTTTGAAAACATGGGAAACCTCCATTTTTAGGGGAAACTCTGTCAAAATTTCTATAAATTTTGACACTTAGAAAATATAAGTTTTGGTTAAACTTATTCCCTAAAAATAATTACCAAGGTTTCCCTAATCGTTATGTAAACTTTAAGTTAAGAAATGATGATTTCTTCAAGATAAAAATTGATATTAAGTATGTATATTTTTGAGGAAAATATATATATTCATTGATCACCAATTTATGTGCTAAGTGTATGTAGTATGTATTGTATGTAATAGTGTGTTAAGACTTGAAAATACACAAAATATTCCTAAGGAGTGAAAATACAAAATACACATATAACATGCTTAGACAAATACAAGAGAATATATTTATGAAAATATATTTCTTAATAAAATAAATAACTTGGACAAGTTATGAACATGAAATGAAGTTTTGGACAAAATACATAACTCGGTGAAAAATACAAGATACTTATATTGATTTTTGAGAAAATAATATAAGTAAGATACATAGTTAAAAATATAAATTATTTTTAACACACAAAGAACAAATACATAAAAGATGGTGACTTGTACTTGTGACATACAAGTCTAGTGACTAACGTTAATAAAACACGTATAGGTCACGACGCTATATAAGCAAACCCGGTGAAGTTTACGGCGCAAGAAACGCAAAGTTGTGAGTTCATGCTCCCCCTTTTCTTTTAACTGTTTTCAGTTTTATAACTTCAGGGGTGAAGTACATGTTACTAAATGTTTACAGAAAAGTGAGATTATGTCCCCACTTTTAAACTTTTATATACTTTTTAATCTTGGGGAAAATACATGAGTTATGGTATGATGGATACAAGAAATGAGGAATGATACCAGAAATAGTGTCACGAATAGGGTACCAGAAGCACCATTAATCATGTACATACTAAGACCGCAGAACAAAAGGTTAGATCTAATGGGTTTTCGGGCAGCCACACTCTTGGTGAAAACTAGTACCAAGTATTGCTTTTGTGTCTCCGACGTGAATCGACAACTAGAAAAATGCCTATGGTTTAGATCGCTTCCTATGTCGTGTCACATGTTAATGGCCTTGCAACCCATTAACAATCTTGATACATACAGGAATACTTGAGTTATACAAATTACATACCATGTTTTCATACAAAGTATACAAACGTTCAATACAAAAAATGCATGAATTCACACCAACATTATGTTGATGTTTTTCCAAAAACTCACATGAACTAAAGTGGATGTACGCGCGGTCATACTCTTGCTTTTGGATGTTGTTTATGTTGATCTTTGAATAAAGTTGTAAACTTTTTAGACAAAACGCTGTCTTGTGATGTAAACCCTTAAATAATGATTTCAGTTATGTAATATTTGGCATTTGAAGTTATTTTTACGAGCATGTAGTATGTTTACCATTCGTATGCAATGAGAACCTTTCATGATCACATCTCGTGCTTCCGCCTTAGAAAGGGGTGTGACAGATTGGTATCAGAGCTGCGATTGTAGTGAACCAGGATTCCTTCTCGAGTCTAGTCTACGATCTTTAGGATCCGTTCACGAAAACAATTTTTCAAAGAGTTTTCATTGCATAAAACTTTCCGCGACATCCACTACCTGAAACTGTTTACAAGAGTCAAGAAAAGACACTACGAGACTTAGGATGCACTGGAGTAGCACTTGACTTTGACTAGAAATTACTTGCAACTATGTGTAACAATTAATATATACCTGTACTAGAAATAGAATATCTCAGGTACTCGTGACTTTACCTGAAAGCAATGGCCTATCTGAAGGAAGTGATACGAGGATGAAACGAACTGTGCGGACTGTGCAAGGAGTTACGTGATTATGGATGCATACATAATTATGGAATTCAGTGCACAGAAACCACAACAAGTCTTGTCACATATCAAACGAGATTCCTTCAAATAGAAGAGAAGGTCAAACGTGAACACCCCTCCCCCAGCCTACTAAATACTCTTTTGGAGTAACGATTTAGGGTATAAAGACAAAAACCACCAATGTGAAGTAAGATATTTCGTCCTTTACATATATTAAACTTGTACTTTGGGGAGACGTAACCTTTATGCATTTTGTTTACTACGCAAACAATGGTGTAACAAGTTGTTCTGATATGTGTAAAGACTCGGTGAATATCTTATGACACATCAGTATTTATCTATTTATGCATGCTTGTTGCTGTGTGAATTGATTTATACGTTGGGCGGATTGTTTGATGTCACTTATGTGGTATATGCATGTGTATATATATACTACTACTGTCTCGTATGACGATATCAAACAAATGTCTAACCCTATTGTGTTGTGTTCTGTTAGAACATGGCACCTAGGAGAGCTGTGATCAATCAAGGTTCTGACCAACCTCCTCCTCTGCCGAGGACCGCTGAGGAACTGAACGCTCTACTAGAGGAAAGGATCTCCGCAGCTATCGCCCAATACGAGGCGAACCGCACCGAACAAAGAGAAGGACCCATCAATGCTAGACGTAATGGGCAGGGAGATACATCTGGAGGAAACACAGCTCAAGGCTGCACTTTCAAGCAGTTTCTCGACTGCAAGCCGTTGAACTATGATGGCACTGGAGGTGCAGTGGCATTTGTGCGCTAGACAGAAAAGACGGATGCCACTATCTGTATGAGCAAGTGTACCTCGGATCAGCAAGTCAATTTTGCTACTGGGTTGTTTGTTGATGAAGCTTTGACTTGGTGGAATTTGCAAGTCCAGACTCTGGGTGATGATGCTGCGTACGGCATGACGTGGGATGCACTAAAGGAACGTATGAGGGAAAAGTATTGCTCTCGTTCTGAACTCCAAAGGTTGGAGACTGAGTTCTGGCACTTGACCATGGAAGGTGCTGACATTACTGGTTATACCCGAAGGTTCCACGATTTGTAGAGAGTGATCCCCTACATGGTGAATCCCGAATTTAAGCGCGTTGAACGCTACATTTGGGGATTGGCCTCAGAATTTAGCAGCATGGTAACTTCGGCCAAACCTCAAACGATCACTGAGGCTGTAACTCTGGCTGTCAGCCTTACTGAAGTTGCTGTCCGAATGAAGAAGTTATCACTGAACCCTACCGAAAAGACCGAGACGCATGCTGAGTCGTCTGGTGACAAGAAAAGGAACCATGCGAACCTGAACCAAGCGACTCGTAACAGCAAGGGTTCCAACAATAAGAAATGAGACCCCAACCCGCCTCAGGAGGCAAAAACTCTTGCAACCATGAATGACGCTCCTGCCAAAAGATACTTGGGCACTCTGCCTACCTGCAACTAGTGCAGGCATCATCATGAAGGAGTCTGTCGCATTCCAAAATGCGACTAGTGTGGAAAACAGGGTCACCATACTGAGGATTGTGGGGAAAAGGAAGGAACGGGAATGGAAACCACAACGGTGCTGGTAATAGAAACAATGGTGGAAATGGCAATGGAGCTGGGCAGAACCAAGGATGCTTTGGTTGTGGAAGCAAGGATCATTTCATAAAAGATTTCCCAAGTGGGAACAATGCTCAGGCTCGGGCATTTTTTATTGGAGCAAAGAACGCACGCGAGGACCCTAATGTGGTCACCGGTACGTTTCTCGTTAACAATCACTTTGCATCCATACTATTTGACACTGGTGCCGATTACAGCTTCATGTCTGTTGAATTTAAATGTATGCTTGGAATAGAATCAAGTAGATTAGATATTCTTTGCTCCATAGAACTAGCCAATGGTAAACTCGTTGAATCGAGCGAAGTCGTTAGAGGTTGCACATTAGAACTTGGTGAGCGAAGATTTAGCATCGACCTCTTACCTATTCAATTGGGTAGCTTCGATGTAGTGGTCGGAATGGACTGGCTGTCCAAGAACAAGGCTGAAGTCGTTTGTCACGAGAAAATCATTCGCATTCCTCTGATGAATGATGAAACTCTCATCATACATGGAGAAAAAACGAGATGCGCCTCTGCGAATCATCAGTTGTATGAAGGCACAGAAGTGCTTAAGGAAAGGATGTGTTGCTTTCCTGGCGTACATTGTAGATAAGAAGGCTGAGGAGCCAAAACTCGAAGAAATTCCTGTGGTGAAGGAATTCCCTGATGTTTTTCCCAAAGATCTGCCAGGACTACCTCCGCAACGACAAGTCGAATTCCATATAGAATTGGTTCCAGGAGCCGCTCCTGTAGCCAAGGCACCCTATCGGTTTGCACCATCCGAGATGCAAGAATTATCTACACAACTCCAGGAGTTGTTGGATAAAGGATTCATAAGGCCAAGCTTCTCGCCCTGGGGAGCTCCAGTATTGTTCGTAAAGAAGAAGGATGGAACATTGCGGATGTGTATCGATTACAGAGAACTAAATAAGCTCACTATCAAGAATCGGTACCCACTACCGAGGATTGATGACTTATTTGATCAGTTGCAAGGATCGAGCTACTATTCCAAGATCGACCTTCGATCTGGATACCATCAGTTAAGGATTCAAGAGGAAAGTGTACCAAAGACTGCATTCCGAACGCCTTATGGGCATTACGAGTTCCTTGTGATGCCATTCGGACTGACGAACACGCCAGCAGTATTTATGGATCTGATGAACCGCGTATGCAAACCATATCTCGATAAATTCGTGGGGAAAATACATGAGTTATGGTATGATGGATATAAGGAATGAGGAATGATACCAGAAATAGTGTCATGAATAGGGTACCAGAAGCACAATTAATCGTGTACATACTAAGACCACAGAACAAAAGGTTAGATCTAATGGGTTTTCGGGCAGCCACACTCTTGGTGAAAACTAGTACCAAGTAGTGCTTTTGTGTCTCCGTCGTGAATCGACAACTAGAAAAATGCCTATGGTTTGGATTGCTTCCTATGTCATGTCACATGTTAATGGCCTTGCAACCCATTAACAATCTTGATACACACAGGAATACTTGAGTTATACAAATTACATACCATGTTTTCATACAAAGTATACAAATGTTCAATACAAAAATTGCATGAATTCACACCAACATTATGTTGACGTTTTTCCAAAAAATCACATGTATTTCAGGTAACTAAAGTGGATGTGCGCGCGGTCATACTCTTGCTTTTGGATGCTGTTTATGTTGATCTTTGAATAAAGTTGTAAACTTTTCAGACAAAATGTTGTCTTGTGACGTAAACACTTAAATAATGATTTCAGTTATGTAATATTTGGCATTTGAAGTTATTTTTACGAGCATGTAGTATGTTTACCATTCGTATGCAATGAGAACCTTATACTTTAAGGGGCGTATTTGGGTTCCGCTCTGTGGCGGTATTCGAGAAGTCATCCTTAATGAAGCTCATAAGTCGAGATACTCGATCCATCCAGGATCGGACAAAATGTATCAAGACTTGAAGGATTACTATTGGTGGCCGAGACTTAAAAGCGATGTTGCTATCTATGTTGGAAAGTGCCTAACCTGTGCTAAGGTTAAGGCTGAGTATCAAAAACCATCTGGCCTACTGCAACAACCAGAGATACCCATGTGGAAGTGGGAGCAAATCTCGATGGACTTCATAACGAAACTACCCAGGACCCCGAGAGGGAACGATATGATATGGGTGATAGTTGATCGATTGACGAAATCTGCGCATTTCCTACCGATCCGAGAGAAGGATAGCACTGGAAAGCTTGCTGAGTTGTACTTGAAAGAAATCGTGGCATGTCATGGAGTGCCTATCTCAATTATTTCAGACATAGATGGATGTTTTGTCTCGAGGATCTGGCAATCCTTTCAGGAAGCCTTTGGATCTCAATTAGATCTAAGCACGGCCTTCCATCCGCAAACAGATGGTCAGAGCGAACAGTTATCATACGAGCATAAAAGCCGCACCGTTCGAAGCTCTGTATGGCCGCAAGTGTCGCTCGCCAATATGCTGGGCAGACGCTGGAGACAAACGCATGGTTGGTCCTGAACTTGTACAAGAGACAACCGACAAGATTATGCAAATCCGAGACCGTATTAAGGCGGCTCGAGATCGACAAAAGAGCTACGCTGACCAAAGACGGAAACCATTAGAGTTCGAAGTGGGATACAAAGTTCTGTTAAAGGTCTCACCTTGGAAGGGCGTAGCAAGATTCGGAAAACATGGAAAGTTGAATCCATGATGCATCGAACCATTCAAGATTTTGGAAAGAATTGGTATCGTGGCTTACAAGTTGGAATTACCGGAAGAACTTAATGGAGTACACGATACGTTTCATGTATCCAACCTCAAGAAGAGTCCAACCCAAGAAACAGTGATCATCCCTGCGGATGAAGTGCATATTGATGACACCCTCCGATTTACAGAACAACCCGTTGAGGTTACTGACTGGAAAGTCAACAAGACCCGAAGGAGTAGTGTCAAGCTTGTCAAAGTACGTTGGAACTCTAAGAACGGACCCGATTACACGTGGGAACGTGGAGACCAGTTTAAAGAAAAGTACCCCCACCTATTCAAGAAAACTCCTGCGAGAGATAGATCAGCCTGAATTTCGGGACGAAATTCTTTTAACGGGGGGAGACTGTGACAACTGGCACAAAACCGGTAATTTCCGTACAATTCAATTATTATTTAATATCTGCAGTTATGTGATTAAATGTCAACATTAATTGATTTCATGCTATACTTGTGAATTCATGCATGTTTTATACTACAAAAATTGCTTTATGCATTAATGATAGCGTTGCGTCAGAAATACTAGTAAACTCTCCGGTAAGACACATGGTGTCAACAATTCTGCAGAAAGCAGTCAGACAATAAAATTGGAGCCTAGGTATAGGTCCAACGTTAAGAATACATTAAAACCCAAGATTATATACTAGGGTTAACATATAGACTTTCCGGAAGCTCGAATATGCACTAAAAAGCACCCGAAACGCACTTTAAATGCAGAAATCTGTATAATTCAGCTATAAATAGCTTTTTAACACATAAATATCATGCAGAATTCATGTTTTATTTTCCAGAATACCCTCCTAAGTGTTGGGAATTAAAAGGGTACATAAAGGACACTAAACGGTGCAATTTAGCACTTTAACGAACCGGTATTTAACCGAACAACCGGACATTACCCGGAACATCAAAATATTACTAGAAGCATTGTTTTAATGTTTCTGAACTAGTTATGGTCCCCGAACACCATAACACCTCTTGTAACATAATAACACAACAAGTCCCTAAAAATTACACATGAAAGCTAACTTGTTTATAAAATTAGAGTTTGGAATTTACACATTACCCCCCCCCCCCCCATTATTGTTTACGGTCACAATGGGGTGACCCCACCACAATCTTGCCAAGATCCCTTAAAATCCTACTTGATCTTTCCTAGATTTCCTTTGATTCACTATATCTCTCTTGGATTCAATTTGATATGGTAAGATCTTATGGAGATATATAAGTATAACCATTTCATCACTTCACACCAACACACCTCCTCCTCTCTCTCCTCTCCCTACGGCCGTGAGCCACCACCCACACCACCACCATCTTCATCAATTGTTCATCCATTCCAAGCTAGTTACATGGTGCAAGAAGGTGTCTAAGGAGGTTTAGAGCTTGTGGATCTTGAAGAACCTTCTCCATTTGCTTTTATTCAACCCATTTGTCATCTTCATCTTTAAGTGTTCTTCCCTAGCCCTTGTGCTAGTAGTAAGCTCCTTGTAACTTGTTACTTCATATTTTTATGGTTGAAAGATGATGAACAATATTAATCTTGAAGAACACAAAAGAACATGATCATGATACTTTAACATAAGCTTAAAAATATAAGAATACATCTTGAATGTGTTGATTTGCTTCTTGTTGATTGATTATTAGTGTTTGTGATGTTAGACATCATATGGAGCCTACTAGATTGTGATTAAACACATGATCTAGAAAGTTAAAGTGGTGATCTTGTGAAAGACCAAGATCATCATGCTTTATGTCTTCATGAACTTGAATAATGAAATTGATTTTCATATGTAAAGGTGATTTAAACAAAATACAAATCTTGTAAATAGATGGTTACAAAAATAATTTTCTCAAGAAACCAAGTTTATTTATGAGACTTACAAAGTCATGGTTTCTAAGTAAACTAATAATATTTTTAGGGTTTAAACAAGACTAGAAACATGTTTGTAACAAGAAAAATACAAGAGAAGTATTTTTAGAAAAATCATCTTACAAGTTGTAAATGACTAGATCTTTTAATAAAGTAATTTACAAACAAATAACCATGTTTTTAAGGGTAACTAAACCTACTAAATAACATGGTAAGTTACTACAAGTTTTTACAAAAACTTCAAGTTCATGATATAGTGTAATATACTTGATTTTGACACTCGGTAAGTGTTGAATGAGTTGTTGTGATGATTTTAAAAGAAAATAAACACCTGTTTTGAAAACATGGGAAACCTCCATTTTTAGGGGAAACTCTATCAAAATTTCTATAAATTTTGACACTTAGAAAATATAAGTTTTGGTGAAACTTATTCCATAAAAATAATTACCAAGGTTTCCCTAATCGTTATGTAAACTTTAAGTTAAGAAATGATGATTTCTTCAAGATAAAAATTGATATTAAGTATGTATATTTTTGAGGAAAATATATATATATATTCATTGATCATCAAATTATGTGCTAAGTGTATGTAGTATGTATTATATGTAATAGTGTGTTAAGACTTGAAAATACACTAAATACTCCTAAGGAGTGAAAATACAAAATACACATATAACATGCTTAGACAAATACAAGAGAATATATTTATGAAAATATATTTCTTAATAAATTAAATAACTTGGACAAGTTATGAACATGAGATGAAGTTTTGGACAAACTACATAACTCGGTGAAAAATACAAGATACTTATATTGATTTTTGAGAAAATAATATAAGTAAGATACATAGTTAAAAATATTAATTATTTTTAACACACAAAGAACAAATACATAAAAGATGGTGACTTGTACTTGTGCCATACAAGTCTAGTGACTAACGTTAATAAAACACGTATAGGTCACGACGCTATATAAGCAAACCCGGTGAAGTTTACGGCGCAAGAAACGCAAAGTTGTGAGTTCATGCTCCCCCTTTTCTTTTAACTGTTTTCAGTTTTATAGCTTCAAGGGTGAAGTACATGTTACTAAATGTTTACTGAAAAGTGAGATTATGTCCCCACTTTTAAACTTTTACATACTTTTTAAACTTGGGGAAAATACATGAGTTATGGTATGATGGATACAAGAAATGAGGAATGATACCAGAAATAGTGTCACGAATAGGGTACCAGAAGCACCATTAATCGTGTACATACTAAGACCGCTTAACAAAAGGTTAGATCTAATGGGTTTTCGGGCAGCCACACTCTTGGTGAAAACTAGTACCAAGTAGTGCTTTTGTGTCTCCGTCGTGAATCGACAACTAGAAAAATGCCTATGGTTTAGATTGCTTCCTATGTTATGTCACATGTTAATGGCCTTGCAACCCATTAACAATCTTGATACATACAGGAATACTTGAGTTATACAAATTACATACCATGTTTTCATACAAAGTATACAAACGTTCAATACAAAAATTGCATGAATTCACACCAACATTATGTTGACGTTTTTCCAAAAACTCACATGTATTTCAGGTAACTAAAGTGGATGTGCGCGCGGTCATACTCTTGCTTTTGGATGTTGTTTATGTTGATCTTTGAATAAAGTTGTAAACTTTTTAGACAAAATGTTGTCTTGTGATGTAAACACTTAAATAATGATTTCAGTTACGTAATATTTGGCATTTGAAGTTATTTTTACGAGCATGTAGTATGTTTACCATTCGTATGCAATGAGAACCTTTCATGATCACACCTCATGCTTTCGCCATAGAAAGGGGTGTGACACCACACACATACACACGCATGTACATGTATATATATATATATATATATATATAGTTTAGTGTAAAAACAGGTATTTTACTGGATACCGGGTATTTTATCTAGCGTTTTAATCCCGTTTTAGTGCGTTTTATATTGTTTTTATCATTCTATAAAAATAATCACACAAAATTTTTATTGAAATAATTACCAGTTGCCTTGACTGGCTGTGTTGCCTGTATTTTGTCTAATGCGCAGTATCGCGAGGTACGCGCTCAAACTCGAAAAATATAGTTTCTTAGCGTTTTTATTTATTTTTCCTCACGAATATGATTAAAATTACTATTCTAATCATAACAAGATATTTTTAGGATTTTAACACTGATCGGGTGGTCACCGACGTTCGTTTCGCATTTTAACCGTTACGCGATAAGTGTTTATCTTATCGTTGCCAACATAATTTTTACCAAGGTTTAAATTTACCAACTCATTAAATATCATATATAAACATCATAATCAGTCAAATACATCCTTTTATCTATTCACAACACGTGTTACAGTTGTACGGTACGGCCTGAAAAGCCGGGTGTCACAGTCTCCCCCTGTTTAGGAAATTTCGACCCCTAAAATTTTACTCTACAGGTTTTGTTTTTGCACTTGGTGGAAACAGTAAGAACAGTCTTGTTGAATATGGTCTTGTAGTTTCTGCGAGAAACTTTGATTCTTACGAAGAATCTTCGTAGACCTATATTACATAGATTCTCATTTCCTAATCTCACGTCTCAACGCTCTCTACCTTTTCCAAGGTTCAACATTTACAAGCACTTAAATAGGTTAAACCAATGTTCCACCATTTAGGGTTTAACATACGTACATTTACATATACATTGCCCTATACCCGAGGTAGTCTGAGTTTACACACGATTGATCCAATTCGAGATGGGCTCTCAAAAGTATCTAATCTCATGAACTCGTTCTCTTTCCTTCTTGCATTCATTTCAGATATCCACGAATTGCACAATCAATAAATCACACATACTATTAGAATTCTGTAATCGCCTCTCCGGTTATCAACATAACTCTTCTAGCTATTCGTACTGCTTCTACGGTACTTCGATAAACTTCCGTTTATCGCCTAAATAAATCTCTATAAAGAATAAAATCAGTGTATTATCCATTATACACTTTCTCAAACTGGACACATGCAACACATCATGTACACCACTCAAACCCTATGGTAGCTTGAGCCTATAAGCGACTGATCCAACTCAAGATGGGCTCTCGAAAGGACCTAATCAATGTGGCACAGCTTTTCTTTCTCTGCTAATCCTAATAGCACCCTTTTAAGATAACTCCTTCAATAGAACACAATCTTCGATCTGAAATCGCAATAATTTCTCACAGTTGTCCATGTAATCCTTCTGTTGATCAATTGGCGACTTTTAACCTTCCCTCAATCTAGGAAAATCTTGTCGTTGGTTTCCTGGATAAACTAGGGTCTGGTTAATTGTCTTTTGCCACATTCGCTTAACAAAGTGGCGATCGACACTTCCATCCACACAAGACTTCAAACGAAGCAACCTAAATACTACCGTGATAACTATTATTGTAGGATAACTCTGCCAAGGGCATGTGAGTATCTTAACTTTCTTTGAAATTAATCGCACACGATCTCAACATTCCCTCCAAAGGTTTGAAAAGCTTCCTCCCACTTTTCTATCCAATCAATCCCCTTTTTCCCTTTTGGGGTTATTAGTGTCCAAGGCTGCACTAATTTAGAGAAATTCTTTTTGAATCTTCGGTAATACCCAGCAAACCTTAAGAATTGTCGTACTCCCGACGGGGTCTTTGGCGCTTCTCATCATTTGATTGCTCCAATCTTAGATAGGTCTACATGTATACCTTCCTTATTCCTCAACAACTCCATAGTCAACTTCAGATGTTACTCATGATTCTCTTTGGTTCAAGAATAGGCAAGTATATCGTCGATGAATATTGTCACGGATTTATCCAAGTAGGGTTTACATACCTTGTTCATGAGATCCCTGAATACAAATGGCGCATTAAATTAGTAAAAAAAGGCATGACTGATAACTCGTAATGACCATATCGTGTTCGTAAAGCAGTCTTCGGAATATCTGTAGGTCCCCTTGATGTATGGATCTTTCACAGAATTGTCAATCTAATCAAGAGTGCGGAATTCTCTTAATCAGAATATAGCAGAAAACATGTAGGAACAGCAATTCACAATCAAACCGGGTTTCTATTAATTATCAATCACAAGAATTACAATCAATCAAAACCCTAACAACCAAAATTCGTCCAAGCCCTTAGCACTCTCACGAATTCTCTCTAAAAATTGTTTTGGCAGATTAACCTAAACCCTAAAGCATAACCTTGTTTATATAACACAAGGCTTGCAACTTGGGCTAAGGTTTCCTACATGGGCAAGCCCAATTCGTCCCCCTAGACCCAATGTGGGTTTTGTTTAGCCCAAACTCTATTATCTCACTAATACAAAGCTAAACCCACTAACTGTTTATCGTTTAACTAATTACAAGATATCCAAAGACCAAATCTAAGCTGTTGTCACAAACATGTACCAACAAACTCCCCCTTGACAATAGCTTCAGTAACAATTCCTCCAAGAATAACATTTTTCCGTACATTAAGAATTTTAACAGAAAAAGACACTATTTTTGTATTTTCTGAAAGCAAATAAATACGAAAAGCAATAAACACTCTATTTTTGTGAGAATCACTGGTAAGAAGATCATATCAACAAAATCAAACTGTTTCACACCATTAGTTAATTCTTTATGTAATTTTTCGTGAAAAGCAGTCCAAGACGATTACCAGTATGTTTGTCCACTTAAACAAAATGCATGAACATTTCAAGTACCATTACCGTATGATACGTTAAGGTAATTTTATTTCTGATATACTAGTGTGTCCCACTTCAGGATATACCCCCGCGATCAAGGTATGCACAAAGATTCATCGTAGTAGGTGAGTATACTGAATTCATCTGGTTTATTTTTCAACGTTTAGATAATTGGTGAACAGGTCAGTACTTCCGTACAACAAAGAGACCAAAATATCTAACCAGGGCTATGACAAATACCATTTTTTGGTACGAATTATGCATTTTGCACATTTGAATGACTCTCTATGAGAGCTTCTTCATTTATGGGTTTTGGCATTTTTAGCTCTTTTAAGATATCCTGGTTGTGCCTAGGTCAGCATGTATCTGGATGCAGTAGAAGGACAACCCTGATATCCCCAGATGAAATAACAGTATAAAGACCCAAAACTTCAGATTTTGGCAATCTATCAACACAAGATTTAAGGTCATTAAACCATACACCACTGATGTGTTCCCCACTCATATTCAGTTCATTTAGGTTTATATCACATTGGTAAGTTGATTATTTCATGCTTTTTGTTTACTGGTACATCATATGATGAAGCTGCTATCACACTTAAGCAATTTAATTCATTTTTAGTGTGACAGTCTAACTTGCTGATGTACTATCATTTCTTCTTTTTTCACACAATGATAACTCATTTTTTATTTTCTATTTTTTTATGTTTTAGATTTTTCAATGTTTTTATATTTTTTGATTTTAAAGAAAAGCAGTAAACTATTTACAAAATTCTTATGAAAAACCAGTTATTCAGGATTCCTCATCCCGTTGAGTTCGACTAAATGTTCAAAGCGAGCCCTGTCAAAAGCTTTAGTATAAAGATCTGCCAGGTTATCTAGTGTGTCGACTCTATGAAGTTCAATTAGTTTCTTTTCAGCACTTTGAACTTCATTTTAAATCATTTAATATTCACATGTCCATTATCATAATTTTCAAACTCTGTCAACAATCTCACATCCCCCGTCATGTGCCCGAAGCAGCCACTATCAACATAAGTTGATAATCCTTCTTAGCAGCTCCTGCACACACCGACTAAGAAATTAGTTAGATTGGGGGACCCAAGCCTTAATGGTCTTGGGTCGTCCAAATTCACCAACTACTGGAACATCCATCCAATATCCATTACTCCTAACATGAGTCTTGGATCTCAGACCTGTTGATAGAATTTGATTCTGATTTCCACTAGGTCTTTGGTCCTGAGGGTTCCTATATGTGTTTGGACTATTTGACCTTTGAAAATTTTGATTTTGGTACCTTGAATTTTGATTCCAAGAAGCATTATTGTTGTAATTTCTAAAGCCATTGTTATAAAAAGTTCGACCACCATTATTCTGGTATCGATTATGATATTGGCCTTGACTTCTGAAATTATTTGAATTATAGTTGTTCATTCTTGGTGAACTGCTTCTAGGTCTCTCATATCTGCCTGGTGGAGATCTAGGCTGAAATCTTGGTTGATTTCTTTGAAAACGTGGAACTTATGGAGTTCCTGTTCCTGCCTTATCTACATTAACAACAACATTCTCTGGTTGCTTAGGAGCAGATTTCTTTGAAGAATTTGAGCCTTTCTCCTCACTATCACCTTTCTTCTCTGGTGATTTCCCTCTCTGTTTTTCACTAATTTGTACTTCACTCTTTTTGTTAGGATAGCAGCTAGCTACATGTCCTTTGGTGTGACATTTGAAGCACGATCGCCTTTTCAAAGACTTCTTAGTTGGAGTCTTTGAGGTAGATCCCTCATCAGATGATGATGATGCCTTGGAAGAATTTGGTTCAGTTTGCTTGGATTCAGATATTTCTTTGTCTTTATTTTTAGCAAACTCTACATTTGATTCATTTTCAATAAGAGTTGCTTCGCTTTTCATATCACTACCTTGAACAAAATTAATCTTTTTAACAAAAGTTTGATTTTTGCTCTTAGGAGGTGAATTTTTCTTTTTCAAAAGTTCCCTGTTATTGTTCTTCTTAGCATCATCACTCTCAGACCCCTCACTTTGACTTGATGTGGATGCGAAACTACTTGGTGCAGTTGACATAAAGTCTGTTAGCTCATATTCATCAGGCAGGAATGAATAATCATGACTAAGAGGAGGTGGGACTTCATTAAAGCCCTGGAAGCCCACACTTGTCTTGTCATTACTCTTCTTTAACCCACCCATCATGTGTTTCATAACAAAAGACGAATCTCTGAATTGATCTAATATCTTTTCAAGTTCAACAATTTTGAGTTGTGCATCTGACAACTCTTTGCATTTTTCAGAAATCTCTTTTCTTTTCTCAGCCATCATTTCATGAGCTAAGTCTATGACTTGAAGTTTTTCGTTTAATTTTCAGGTTAAAGCTTCAATTTCACTTTCATAACCTCTTATCTTCTTCAAGTATAAAGATTCGTTTCTTTTAGCAAAAAAGTTTGATTCCTTTATGTTAGACATCTCGCTTACCAGACTTTGGTTTTGTGTTAACAACCTGTCAACCTCACCTTGTAATTCACGACATCTTAAACACACAGAATTAGGTTGTACCTCTCCCTCATGAACTTCTGTAGTTTGATCAGCAACGACCTGTTCAGCTTCACTCTCTCTCTCTACTTCAGCATCCACTTTTGCTTCAGCATTCTCCACTTTAGCTTCAGCATCATTCACAGTAGTTTCAGCCTCATCAACTGGCACTATCTCTGCCATGAATGCCAGAGTGGCATTCTCATTATCTTCTAGATGAACACTCCAATCATATGACCCTTCTCGTGCTGTAGAGATCAAAGCTTTATTCTTTTTGACATCTTCATTTCCTTGATACCTTTTTTTCTAATGCATCCCACATATCCTTTGAATTAGTGTACTTCTTGAAGGTATGCTTGATGCTATCAGGTAAGGATGTCTTTATTGCAGCCAAGGCTCTCTTTTCAGCCTCATACATCCTTTTATCATCCTCTTGCATGTTCACATAGTCTGTTCTACGTGGTCTACCCTCATAATCGTGTGTTGGGTTTGTGTACCCATCTACAATACAGATCCACATGCGTGCATCCTGAGATTCAATGAAGGATTGGAAGCTGTCCTTCCATGTAAGATAATTCTCCACCTTCATCATCTTAGGTGCATTCAAATTCGTCATGTTCGACATTTTAACGCAACAGACTGGTAAAACCGTACAAAATATCTCCGAAAACAGTGGTTACCAAATTACACCGTTAGAATCGTCTCGAAAAGACGAATCCAATGATATAAAAATGTCAAAAACCTAATTCGGGATTTTTTTGTCCTAAAAATGCGAGGAATTCGACGGTGCAGACGGTTTAGTCAAACGAGCTACGGATAAATTTCTATTTGCAAAACAGTTAAATTTTATCGACGCTTGCCAACAGAAATTCCACCTCTTTAATTATGCTGTTAATTTCGCTGCTCTAATTATGTCGGATCAATTTCGCAGGTCAATTTCGCTGGTTATTTTCGCTGGTCAATTTCGTTGGTTATTTTCGCTGAAACCGTGATAATTTCGCTGTGGACAATTACACGGTTACCAAAGTCGCCTTTGGATTTAATTTCTCCGATCACCGAGATATTAAGTCCCAAATTCGCTGATCAGTTAATTATGCTAGTTTCAGTCTGCGAAATTATTAAATTCGCCAGCCAATAAGGAAATTCAATCTTTTTCAAATTTCTGAGATTTTCCAGATTCTATCAACACTTTCCTGCAGAATCGAAATAGCAAAAATATCAGTAATTTTTGAAAACCAGTTAGAAACAGAACGAAGAACGTGAAGAACACGAAGAACAATCTTCGAATCTTCAAGCCTTTCAACCAAAAATTCTTCCAGAATCAACCACAACTTTCCTGAAAACCCTAAAACAACCTGCAAAATAGCAAACAACCAAAGCAGAAGATCAAAACAGCCAAAAATTTTGAAAAATTTTATCAAATCAACAAGAATTTCGAAACCCTAAGTTTCAGGTTTCATAGATTTCGAAAATTCTTCCTGTTTCTGCAGCCAACAATTCTGAACCGAGCCTTCAAGAGCCTAATGCTCTGATACCAATTGTAGGTCCCCTTAATGTATGGATCTTTCACAGAATTGTCAATCTAATCAAGAGTGTGGAATCCTCTTGATCAAAATATAGCAGAAAACGTGTAGGAACAGTAATTCACAATCAAACCGGGTTTCTATTGATTATCAATCACAAGAATTACAATCAATCAAAACCCTAACAACGCAAATTCGTCCAAGCCCTTAGCACTCTCGCGAATTCTCTCTAAAAACTGTTTTGGCTGATTAACCTAAACCCTAAAGCATAACCTTGTTTATATAACACAAGGTTTGCAACTTGGGCTAAGGTTTCCTACATGGGCAAGCCCAATTCGTCCCCCTAGACCCAATGTGGGTTTTGTTTAGCCCAAACTCTATTATCTCACTAATACAAATCTAAACCCGCTAACTGTTTATCATTTAAGTAATTACAAGATATCCAAAGGCCAAATCTAAGTTGTTGTCACAAACATGCACCAACAATATCTTAGTCAGCAACCTTCAGCTGATGATATCTTGAATGCAGGTAAATCTTCGAGTAGTAGCTGGATTCCTGTAGCTTGATCGAACAAATTTTCAGTCCTTGGAAAAAGGGTACCAATTCTTGATAGTCAACTCGTTCAGCTTTAGGAATCAATACACACCCTGAAGGATCCATCCTTCTTCCTCACAACTGAACATGTACACCCCTAAGAGAAAAGCTTGGTTGAATGAAACCCTTGTTTAGTAGCTCTTGAAGCTGATTCGACATTTCTTTTATTTCAGACGGTGCTTAATCTATAAGGAGATTTTGCAATTGGTGCAGCACCGGGTACCAGATCGATTTGGAATTTGATCTGTCTTATAGGGGGCAATCCAGGCAAGTCTTCTAGGAAAACTTCTGGATAATTGCGAACAATAGGAACCTCTTCGATATTCCTACATTTGGCCTTCATATCCACCACGTTAACCAAGAACGCAGGAGAGCCTTTTCGTAATAATTTGAGCATCCACATAACACTGACTCAACACTCGACACTCGACTCAGTTGGTCTTCTTGAACAACTACCGCCTTCCCACTGTCATCAGGACGAGGTATCCTAGCTAGCTTCTTCGAGCAATAATCCCCATTTCGTTCTTGGATAGTCAATCCATTCTCACAATCACGTCAAAGCTCTCCAGCTCCACTGGAAATAAATCGCCACTAGAACTATGATCACCCAACTAAATACTATAACCGCAAATGATCTCACTTGATTTTATCAGCTTACCAATTGCTAGTTCTATCGAGTACTTTATACTTAGCTTACTTGTTGTAGAACACAAAAATGGTTCAAAGTATTTGAAGACAAAACTCAAGCCAGCTTTGGTATTAAAAGTACGAATATAGATTGGTTATCGATTAGAAACATACCAGTAACAGTATTTGAAGACAAAACTCAAGCCAGCTTTGGTATTAAAAGTACGAATATAGATTGGTTATCGATTAGAAACATACCAGTAACAGTAGCAGGATTTTCACGTGCCTTCCCAGCACTCGTCTCGATGGCTTTAACCACATCATTCTGTCCTTTCAGTTTCGGGCAGTCTCTTTTGTAGTGTCCTTGCTCACCACACACGAAGCATCCCTCGAGCGTAACTCCATCCAGTGTACTCTTAGCATAACACTTGGGAGTCATACGTCCGGTTTGGTCACATCTGGCGCACTTCTCTTGTCCATCACCGACATTATCCATTCCCGATTCTCTAGGGTTAGCTACACATGCTTTCTCCAAGCTACGTTTCTGCCCATGTTCCTCTTCGAGATTCTTCTTTGAGCTCTCAGGCTTGCGCTTCTTCGAATCTCCAGTTCTAGGTTTGGAACGCTGAACTAATCGAATGATTGTCTCATTCTGACAGCCCGATATCACGCATATCGTCACCACGTCATTGCATAGGGCACCAGCAAATGATCTTGGGTTACAACCCTGGATTGTTTTGTGTATACTTCTATGTACTGTTCATACGGTTAATGAAAATCAGGAATACGTTCCAATGATGTCATAACGCATAAAGTATTAAAACTTTCCGATCATTATTTTACCTGGAGGGTTTCCAATCTGTGTCCCACCAAAACCATGCCCGTGAGCACCACATCCACGTTCCTGGCCATCATTCTGGTTAGCATTACGCTGTCCCAAGGCAGTATTAACTTGTTGGGCTATGAGTTGTGCCAACTCTTCTGGTGTGGTAGGTAGTCCAGTACCCTGTCTTGCTTTTGGCGGCATTTTCGTTGTTTCTATTATTTACAACAATAATAATCACATAAGACGATAACAAAAAATAATTCAATCATTAAATGTTAGTGGACCAAACATTGTTCATGTATAATATCCACATATTAATGAGAATAACTTTTAAACCAAAAGTAAATCGTCTGATATTATCATAGAAATTATCAAACTTGTTTTCAGTACAACCCAAATACCCTTGGTATGTCTACGTCGAGACCCATAACAAGTTTTCACAAAAATTTCTACCTAATATCCCAAAAGTATATAACTGGCACACAGGCCCCAAACAAAAGTACCAAAAAGTTTCTAACACAACAACCACCAACAAACGACAACTAACATCTAACGCTTCAAACCCAGAAAATCTAACATCCTCCTGACCAGCTCCTCCAGATCCACTAACCTCCAATGCATCTGGTCCATCGCACTGTTATCTAAATCCTTCAACTCATCATACCAATCCATTTACCCCTCGAGGTCCTTCATCTTACCCTCGGTCGTATCCAGGTCTCCGCGCAAGGTGGCAAACTGTCGGTCACAGTGGCAACATCGATCTACCCAAACCCCTTTCTGCTTCTTAGAAGTAGATGTCGTCTCAGCGTGTGATGTAGATGCAATCTCCCCAGCAGGCCTAATCCTCTTCCTAAGGAGATAATACACTAATAGACTCGATCACAGTAGCAGGTGGAACGACTGATGGCTCTAATGGTCGACCCGTGACAATAGTGGCGTCCACCACTGGTGCAATACTGAGAGATCCTCCAATAACAAGGACACCTCTAATCACGTCATCGATAACTGGTACTGTTCCAGATGATAGTCCCGTCTCATGAATCGAGAGTGGAGCGTCATCGTTGTCATCCATCCACCCATTGCTAGTGAAAGCATATCAGGGGTCTACCTGGCTGGTAAAGGCAGCAGGGTCAACCTGGAAAGATGAAGCAAAGTCAGCCATACCAACCATCTGTGGGGTCGTGATAGGTATCTCTGGTAGAATGGATCTGGGTGAAGTCTCGAAATCTGGCTCGCTACCTGAGTCGTGGATCTCGATTACCTCGTGTTCGTGCGACATCTGTGACACATATATAACCGTACAAGTAAGTGTGTGATCAATATGAATAGTAACACATGAGGCCCATATAAACAGAAAATCACGTATGCACATAAACATGTAATGATTTTCATACATGCTAAATATTTCCATGTTTATTTAAAAATTTTGGCTTCAAGAATTTTGCACTTTAAATCTCAAAATTCTTCGGTTGAAGTCTAGTGTTTTCTCCCAAAAACAACTAGTTCGCTAACAACCATTGGCTCTGATACCAACTTCTGTCACACCCCAAAAAATCGTAGCGGAATTTAAAACGTAGTGGTGACGGAAGTTGGTGCCCATTTCTATCTTAATGTTTGATGCATTATATTGTTGGACAATATTACTTATTTAAAACATAGATTTTAAACTTAGCGTCCTAAAACACGACATAACCATGACATGATAAAGTTGTCTTTGATCCTCACGGATCTTATTACATTTGACCCAGAAAGTTTTTAAGTTAGTCCAACATATTTAAGTGACAAAACATGCATCAACAACCATAAGATACGCCATGATTCCCGAAGCCGAACTTAAGTACCTGTAGAACTCGTTTAAAATCAAGTGTCAACACAAAGGAAGGTGAGTTCACATATTCAAATTTAAACAATTTGATCCTAAGGAAAAACTTTCTAATTATGTGTTTATTGTAAAACATCCATATAATTTTTAGAAAGTCCATTTATTTCCTTAATAAAATCCATGGGTCATCCGTCTTAAGTTTAAAAACCCGACATCAAGGCATTTTTCCAAGTTTTGTATATTAAATTCATAGCGTCAACGTCCAGACTCGTATGTTAGGTAGAAAATACGAACTATATATTTACCATGCAGGGATAATCAATTCTAGAGAATAACCAGAATTTAAATTCATCGTTTGACTTGACACGGGGTGACCGGTCACGATTGGGTTGTCAACCCTATAGATCTACCAACAATTCATCGCGTGCAATACTTAATCGATTAAACGACATCATTGGAGCAGGGTCCATATTGAGACCATATATGATGTCTGCCTCATGTACAATATATATATCCTACTAATATGACAAATTTAATATACGATGTTGTACGAATCCCCTGAAATCCCCACCGAAATGTAAGCCTATGCTGTTACTTACTCTCTTGAGATCAAGCAAATTCGTTCCAACTATACGGTTGTTTTCCCCCAAACATATATTCATAAAAAAACGTTTTATCTCGAAACGTATAATTTATCAAATTCGATATATTTTCAACAAAAATATATAATTTATATTAAAAGGTTTGTTTTAATCAAAAACATTATTAAACCCTTTTTTCGCGTGTTCTACCCCCAAAACATATACAAAGCAGTAAAAAGAGGGGTTTAGTGACACTCACCTTTGGGTGCGTATTTTAAATAGCACAATCCCACAGATTGATTTCTACACGTCCTATTATATGTAGGAACGATTTTTAAATCAATATATATCATAAAATTCCTAAGTTTCTCCGTTTCTTAGAATTGTCACATAACTTTGAGATTTACTTGAAAAGTTATCATTTTTGTTATGTTGGCATGTATATATATAAGACCATATATATATATATATATATATATATATAGGGTTTCGCGACATGAACGATTTTTATAGGTGACCGTTGTCATGTAAATCCATTAACACTCCCGCTTATACGTAATATATCTACGATTTGTGCGTCGTAATATATATACATAAACGTTCACATAAGTTATTGTCGAAACACGCGTAATCTCGTTAACTTGTCTATTTTGTCATATTTAAGCCATATATACATAAAATATCTTATATGCACAAAATCTCATACTCTACAAACAAGTTACGCATTTAACGCGATTTTTAACGTTTCTAACATATAAAAGGCACAAGTATACAAGCATGATATAAATTTCCAATATCATATTAAAACTTAGCATATTCACATGTTTAAATCACATAACACATCTTAACACATAAGGTTCGCCCAAAATTACCCATACTAGTATTCATTGAAAAATGCGCATTTTAGCGATTCGGTAACGTTTTCGGGCGTCGAAAGTCACGTATGACTAACCAAACACCAAGTAAACTTAAAATTAGTTAAAATACTTATTTTTAAACAAAAAATATCAGTTTACTTACTGATCTAAATCAGTTTCATAAAAATCATTTGAAAAGCTGATTTATGACCGTTTTAACGCATAGTTTTGCGTTAAACGTTACTATAATCATCCCAACTCGGAATGACTTGATATTTTAACACAATACATATTATTTACTGATTGAAATAGTGGTTAAAATCATATTAGTGCAGTTTTTGTGTAAGTCACATAAATCATGCGATTTCACGTAGTTTACAACTTCTAATGCACCAAGTACAACATGCAAAGCTAGTAAACATTATGACAAAAGTATATACCATTAAACACTTCAAATACTTACATTTTTAGAGTTTAGAATCTGATTACATTTTATTTTTACTAAAACATGCTCAAAACATCATTTCATGATCATATTCCAACATGCATGATCTAGTTAAGGCATCTAATGCTTTCATAACATCTTCTAATCATTTTGTATGAACTTGAATGCACTTAGATCTTCATTTAATTCATGTTTCTCATACTCAAACATTCCAACATTCTTATGATCATCATACAATCATTTCTTATAAATGCAAGACATACACCTTCTTACATATTTAAATCTTTTAATTATCAAAATTTACATGCATGTGTTCATATACATATATACGTACACGACACATATACATACATGCATAAACCTCCAAATTTTTATTTTTTAACATATTCATTTCAAATCATTAAAACCTTTTTAAGAACATTCTTTTGATTCACACATGCATTTCACTTTTACAAAATCACATCAAGCAAGAATCTATCAATAGTCAAAACTCAATGTACATATATACATATATATACATACATACAGCCACATATATATACATGTTCATCCATTTTTTTTAAAACACACTTGTCTTAGTTTTTAAGTTAGTGTTTAAATCTAAGAACAAGAGAAACCTTCCATAACCTCTTCATCACCAAGAATCATGAACATGATTTTGAAAGTAAATATGTTATACCTTCAAGATTTCTTAGTGGGTTTTTGAAAAAGATGATGATATGAGGCCTTGTTCTTACTTGGATCTTCTTGAAATCACCTCTAAACCTCCATACTAGCTTGAAAACACCTTGAAATGTCTTTGAATCTTCAAGAAATAGTTTGAAAATTTTGAATGTGTGTTTAAGGGGGTGTTCGGCCGAGATTCATCAAGAGAGAGAGAGAGAGAGAAGATGTAATAGTGAAAGGGTTTCTTGGGTTTTTGATTGATTATGGAAGCTTTTGGGTATAAATCATTGCATCTTGCTTCCCCATGTCCACAAGTATCAAGAGAGAGGAAAGAGAGAGCCTTATGCAGCAACCACCTCTCACACCACACACATACACACGCATATATATACATACATATATATATAGTTTAGTGTAAAAACAGGTATTTTACTGGATACCGGGTAGTTTATCTAGGATTTTAATCTCGTTTTAGTGCATTTTTAATTATTTTTATCATTCTATAAAAATAATCACACAAATTATTACTGAAATAATTACCAGTTGCCTTGACTGGTTTTGTTGACGGTATTTTGTCTAATGCGTGCAGTATCGCGCTGTACGCGCTCAAACTCGAAAAATAGAGTTTATTAGCGTTTTAATTTATTTATCCTCATGAATATGATTAAAATTACTATTCTAATCATAACAGGATATTTTTAGGATTTTAACACTGATCAGGTGGTCAACGACGTTCGTTTCGCATTTTAACCGTTACGCAATAAGCGTTTATCGTATCGTTGCCAACATAATTTTTACCAAGGTTTAAATTTACCAACTCATTAAATATCATATATAAACATCATAATCAGTCAAATGCAACCTTTTATCTATTCACAACACGTGTTACATTTATACGGTACGGCCTGAAAAGCCGGGTGTCACATCTTTCTTGATGAATTATCCGGTCTACCCCCGACTCTTGATATTGACTTCCGTATCGACCTTATTCCTGGAGATAACCCTGTCGCTAAAGCCCCTTATCGCCTCGTACCATCCGAAATGCGCGAACTTTCTAGTCAACTCAAGGAATTACTTGATAAAGGCTTCATACGCCCTAGCACATCTCCATGGGGCGCACCTGTCCTTTTCGTGAAAAAGAAGGATGGATCGTTCCGAATGTGCATCGATTATAGGAAACTCAATAAGCTTACTATCAAGAATCGCTACCCACTACCCTGAATCGACGATTTATTCGATCAATTGCAAGGCACTACGTGTTTCTCTAAGATCGATCTACGCTCTGGTTATCATCAACTACGAATCCAAGAGGAAGATATCCCTAAAACCGCTTTTCGTACCCGCTATGGCCATTACGAATTCATGGTCAGGCCCTTTGGACTTACAAACGCACCCGCGGTTTTCATGGATTTGATGAATCACGTGTGTAAACCCTTTCTCGATCGTTTCGTCATCTTGTTTATCGATGATATCCTTATCTATTCGAAGTCGAAAGCCGAACACGCGCAACATCTCTGTTTGGTTCTCGAGCTTCTCCAAGGGAATCGCCTCTACGCCAAGTTTTCCAAGTGAATTTTGGCTCGAGGAGGTTCAATTCCTCGGTCATATCCTCAACAGTCAAGGTATTCACATCAATCCCACGAAGATTGAAGCAGTTAAGAGTTAGATTAACCGAAAGCCCCATCCGAAATTCGTTCTTTTCTCGGATTGGCGGGTTATTATCGTTGATTTATCATGGATTTCTCTAAAATCATCGTCCCTCTCACCTCTCTAACGCATAAAGACAAGACTTTTGTTTGGGGAACCGAACAAGAGGATGCCTTTCAAACCCTCAAGCGTATGCTTTGCGACGCTCCCGTACTCGGGTTACCCGATGGAAACGACAACTTTGTTGTTTATTGTGATGCCTCTAACTTAGGTCTTGGTTGTGTTCTTATGCAACGAGACAAGGTTATCGCGTACGCGTCTCGTCAGCTCAAAGTCCATGAGAAGAACTATACAACCCACGATCTCGAGCTCGGTGTAGTTGTTTTTGCGTTAGATATTTGGTGACACTACCTGTGTGGTACTAAGTGTACGGTCTTCACAGACCATAAGAGCCTACAATACATCTTGAACCAGAAGGAGTTGAATATGCGCCAACGCAGATGGGTTGAACTTCTCAATGACTACGACTGTGAGATACGCTACCACCCAGGCAAGGCAAACATCGATGCCGACGCTCTTAGCCGACAAAGCTATTTATATAGTGTTCGCATTGTTCAATCCCAACACGACCTCGAAGCCCTCATTCGCGACGCTCAACATGCTTTTTTTCTCGAGAACACCTTGAAGGAGGAAAGGATACTTGGAACCGAAAACCAACTAGTGAGTAAACCGAATGGTATCTTTCACTATCTCGACCGCATTTGGATCCCCAGTCGCAATAACCTTTGGGAGATGTTTCTGACTAAAGCCCACAAGTCATGATATTCCATTCATCCCGGTGCCGACAAGATGTACCAGGACCTTCGTGCCAGGTATTGGTGGCTAGGAATGAAGAAAGATATCGCTCTCTATGTTTCGAATTGCCTAACTTGCTCGAAAGTTAAGCCCAAGCACCGATGACCCTCTGGCTTACTCGAACAACCCGAGATCCCGATGTGGAAATGGGAGAATATAGCTATGGACTTCATTACGAAACTCCCTCGCATGCCATCAGGTTACGATAGCATTTGGGTTATCGTTGATCATCTTACGAAATCCGCTCACTTTCCACCGATACGAGAAGACTATAAGTTTGAACGATTAGCACGAATCTATACCGACGAAGTCATTTTTCGACATGGGACAACTCGTGACATCATCTCTGACCGCGATGGTAGCTTTACTTCACGTCTCTGGGAGACATTCCAATCTGCTCTAGGTACTACCCTTAATCTCAGTACCACTTTCCATCCCCAGACCGATTGTTAGACTGAGCGCACGATTCGCACCCTTGAAGACATGCTTCGTTCGTGCGTTATAGATTTTGGTGGTAATTGGGATTCGCATTTACCTTTAGTCAAATTCTCGTACAACAACAGTTATCACGCTAGTATTAAAATGGCACCCTTTGAGGCATTATATGGAAGAAAATGTCGATCGCCTATTGTATGGCACGAGATCGGAGACGCGCAAAATACCAGTCCTGAGTTATTACAAAAAACAACTGACAAGATCCTCAAGATACGATACAATCTCTTGAAAGCTCGGAGTCATCAAAAGAGTTACGCCGATAAACGCCGCAAGCCCCTTCAGTTTGAAATTGGTGATCACGTACTCCTAAAGGTTTCACCTTGGAAGGGGGTGATCGGATTCGGCAAGAAAGGAAAGCTAGCGCCATGATACGTTGGTCCCTTTAATATTCTGGAAAGAATTGGTAAGGTGGCCTACCGACTCGAATTATCGGAGGAACTCAGCAACGCGACCTTCCACGTCTCGAACCTTAAAAAGTGTCTAGCCGAAGAAAATTTGTATGTCCCCCTCGAGGATTTGCAAGTTAATGAAACTCTACACTCATGGAAAAGCCAGTAGAAATCATGGACCGAGAGACCAAGAAACTCCGACGCTCTCGCATTCCTTTTGTGAAAGTTCCCTGGGAAGGCAAACGCGGTGCCGAGTTCACTTGGGAACTCGAAAGTGATATGAAAGCTAAATACCCACAACTCTTCGTTACGTCTGTGCCTTAATTTTGGGATGAAATTCCCTAAAGTAAGGGAGGCTGTAACAACCCGACTTTACGGGTCATTACTTGTATCTGTCGTTTCTTGCTTAATTACTTGTACACCCGAGATTTCGATTATCACTACAGGTTATCTATTTAAACTATGTTTTCAACACGCATTTTTAAACGCTTATTCAAAACGCAGTTATATCATTTAACGCAGTTTATAGCGCTTACTATTTAAACGCATATTATTGCTTGTTTAGACTAAACGCTATCGCAACGCACTCTCAACGCAACCGCGAAACGCAGATTTATTTTATGCTTTACTTGTATTAAGTGTATTATTTGTGTGATTATTTGTTTAATGTTATGTGGTTATCAACGCAACGCTCATACGCTTATACGCTTACTCGCAACTCGCTTGAAAAGAAACGCAAAGCTTAACGCGTGAAACGAAAGTGGGAAAACTAACTCGCATAACACGGCTGTCCGAATGGACATCCGTTCGGATGACCATCCGATCGGATGGCCATCCGACCCAAACGCCATCCAACCCAAACACCACGCGTCTCCCACCGCCTTACTCTCTCTCTCTCTCACGCCTATAAATAGTGCCCGTACACTACTGTTCACTGATTTGACACCTCCATCCGACCACCTGCACTCAAGTCACTCTTAGGCGCTATTTCTCGCGATTCAAGGCTATTTCGTAAGTATTTTTTCTCAAAATATTGTACAACCATTATCACTAATCACTTCTCCATCAAAATCACACGTTTTCTTCTCGAAATCGCCTGATTTGGACTCCTTGAAGGTGGTTCTCACACAGTTGCTTATGCAAACTGTTGTGTGACATCATCTCATCAAGATTAGTTCATATCTAAAGGATTTTTACACTTATAACCTGAATCTCAATAAGAATTCAACATTTCTCAACAATTTTCAAACTTTCTTCAACTTTCTACACAAAACCGATGGAATTTGACTCATTCGGACTCTCTACTCATTTCCTAGTGGAGAGCCGGTCTGAAAACGGATTTTCACTGAAGAGATGACCGACTCACGGGTTGAACATGAAACTTCCTCGAGAACAGTAAGGCTGATCGAATGGGGTGATTCCCATCCGGTCGAATGAACTGAATCTTGGTAGGTTTCCGTTGTTCGACACTTCATCACGCCGTCTCCGTTAAAACTCAAACTTTTACTTAGAAATTTTTTACGAAAAACTTCAAACTACAAACTTCTCAATCGAATAGCCATCCCATCGAATGGCCATCCGTCCGGATGACTATCCGACCGGATGACTTAGCATCCATACTTTACATTGTTTATATGCTACAACGGAAACTTCAAAATTTTCAAAATGAATTACAAACACCCACATCTCATTCTAATGGCCATCCATTCTAATGGTCATCCATTTGGATGGGTTATCCTCGTTCGACCGGATTATCATTCGACACCCAGCACATCCGACACTATGTTATGCATCGTTCAATGCTTACGCTACCGTTCTATGCTCAGGCTAACTTCAATGCGCTCCCTTCAATCCAATCAAGGTTGTGTTTAATTGTTAAACACAAACTGTGAGTATACTCAAACCCATTTTCTTTTAACACACTTTTGGGTGTTACATACGTTCTATAACAAAACACAACAACACACAACGCAAACACTTTAGAATGCTAATCGCTCCTGCATGTTACACGTGTACTTTGAATGCTTGTACTATGCTTATACAGTGTTACACTATACCGCCTCTAGCAACGATAGTACTATAGTTTGGACTTAGCACCGTCGTGAACGGGGGTTGCTAGGGATCACAACTCTTTACTTCATGTGTTCGTTGAACATGTGTTGCGCATACTCTACAACGCAGTCTCGTTGTTAAGTGTGAACATAGTTTTGATAGGTACTTGCTTCGCCCGTTACGTGATACATGTTGGTTATGCGTAAACGCTTTTCGCTACTATATGTTATGCAAACTTGTGTACTCACCTTTACATTATATATATTGACTTTATTTTAAGGTATGTGATAGGTTGATAGGATGCTATGCTTGCTGAAATGAGTAGGAAGTCTAGAAACTCCACTAAATAAATCTGAGTTGTCAGAAAAATGTTTTGTTTATGAGACTGATATTTGTAATGACTATTTGCTTTATATGTTTGATGGTATGGCACATTAAACGTTAAATATATTGACATTAATAGTTGTTTAGATTCTCATGGACAATCTGTTTTTCTCAGTACCACGCCCCAATGATTCCGCCATCGGTTAGGGTGTGACAGCTCTAATAAGGAAGGTTTCCTTATTTACAAAAATGCCATTGCCCTATAATTAACAATATAAAACCTTGTTTTGTTCCATTTCTTGCTACGATTCGGATTAACGGAGGTGATAGACATTAATGCACTCACAGACTCCCCCTTGGATATTACCACAATCAATCTCTAGCTTTCTATCTTTTCTCTCTCTCTGAGTCTTCATGAAGCTTTGACAATATCAGCAACGCAGACTCCCTCTTCAAGCTTCTCTTGATTCTGCATTCTGAATCAGTTCGCCCTTTCTGTTGACTCTTTCTTCAGGCTCCCCCTTTCGTTAAGCTTCCGTGCTTTAAGGATCGACACCTGGTTCTCCAGTTACAAGCTCCTCCTTGCGATGAGCTCGTCTTCAGATTCCCCCTTAGTCTCAGCTATCGGTATCGTAATTTGGCACTTTTATCTGCAACATCTCAAATGTTTGTAAGATATTTGACAATTTTAAGATCAAAAACCTAGCTTTAAACATAAGTTGAAGCATTTCAAATATGTGACAGTGAAAGCTTTTTAGGTTTTCCAGGAATAATGACCTGGCTCTTAAAATATTTTTGGATCGAGAATCTGGCTCTATTGCACAAATGTAACAATAAGTATTTATCCATGATGGCCCAACTTCACTCTCCCTATCAAATGACTTTATAAAATTTGACAGTTTAAAGCGTTTAAAACCTCTATCAAGTAATCATCCAAGTCCAAATTAATGACCTTGGAGATTTCACCAACTGTTTTTGATTTTTCATTTAAAACTTCAAGTTTCAAATTAATGAACTTGTTTATTTTAAGAAACACGATCAGCATACTCAGATTTTGAAACTCAGCTTTCAGACATCGATTGTCGAAAATAAAATTAAATCAAAATCTTTTTGTATTTTTCTGAAAAATAAAGCAGTAAACAAATATGTATAGACAATATTTTTATTTGAGTTGTGTTAGAGGATCATATCAGATTTTAACAAATCACTAGAACTGTTGAGCTATAAACACTTTAAGTTCTAAACGATTCACTTAGATTGTCAGTATACTGATCCATTTAAATTTTCACACAAAGTTCAACTGATTCAAGATACGAGATTTAGTGTTTTGAGCATTTAACTTATTTGCGTGTCCCACCTCAGAATATACTCCCGTATCAAAATTTCCAAGATTCAGTCTTACAAGTGAGTATACCATATTGATATCTGTACTCTGGGTTAGTGCGAGACCTTGAGAGCTCAGGTATGAACTACCGTTTAGTAAAAGAGATGAAGGCTCAACTTTGAGGTGTGTCCCACTTAGGGATCTTCTTTACAACTGCAATTGATTTATATCTTTCGATATTTTTCCAATTTTTATGCAGAGGGTAAGCTTTAAGCGCATAAAGTATTATACGAAGTCTAGGCCATGGCATCCGCAATATCAGAAGACCAGGTATAATACCCTAGATATCAAACAGTATAAAAACATAGTATCTCAGAATCAGGCAACCTCTCAAACAATATTTCGGGGGTTACCCATATATCCGAGAGATGTTCCCCACGAGATAAGCAAGTTTACTGAAATTTAGATTTATATCTTGAAATCAATCTACTAAGCGTGCAAAAACCTACTGGCATATCATCAGTGAGACCGTTTACCACATTTTAACTTTCCATTTCTTTAGCGTACTGTGATCGTCTACTGATGTACTATCATTTCCTCTTTTTACACAAAAACTCATTTTTGAATTTTATCATGTTTTTTACTTTTTCAAATTTTCAAATGTTTTTGTTTTTTCAAATTTTCAATTGTTTTTGTATTTTCTAAAATTCTTACCCCCCCCCTAAAATTCAAATCATTTAAAGAACATTTGATAACCGACGTAGATAGCTTTGTCTCGCCATCAACTTTCTGCATCACATGCTCTGTTTCGCATAAAGTACCCTCATGATTTACAACACACTGATTTTTAACAATGTTAAAACCATTTTCAATTGTGAAATAATCATGTTTGTTCCGCCGTGAGGGTTTCGGCATATTCAATCAACATATTATTGAAAAGTTTTGATTTTTGACAAAATTTAAAAACAAACACATTTTTCCATTTTCCATTTTTTGACAAACTAAAAATATATTTTTGGTTTTTAAATTTTTAAATTTTTAGGGTTTTTAATATATGGTTTATTTATGTACAGAAACAAACAAACTCCCTGTTTTAGTTGCAGGGTTCAGCGGCCTCCTCCTCTTGTGCTACTCTGCTCCGATACTCCGCTTGTTGACATTCAGTTGTCTTCGGGAGCACCTGCACATCCAATTAATTCAATCATTTGAACAATGCAACCCAAGCCTGTTTAGACTCAAGTAGAAGAACATGAATCTTTCCAGGTAGAACTGGATAGTTTCTATCACACCCCCAAAAATACCACAAGCGGAAACCCCCTCGAGGCGTGTGACATACCAGGATCTAGCCACTAATCACATTGAACTATAAGTTAAATAAAACCTTCCATTAAACAAAATAGTATAATTCAAACACCGGTTTAGAAAATCAACATGTTCAGCAGAAGCATAATAGTTTGTTCAATAAGTTTAAAAGAAAATGTTCAAAACAATGCAACATCGAGAAGCGTTCCAAAAGCCACGACCCATGACCACTCCAGCTTCCCAGACAGCAAATTCCATGACAGTGTACCTATGGACCTGCAAGTGTATCAGCGAAAGCTAGCGAGTTCACGTTTGTTTAACCGTTTGTTACCAATTTTTGACTTATGTTATGTTGATAATAACTCGATACCGCAGACGGCTCCTTTTTGCCCTTCTCCAATGCTCTATCAAACATTGGTCATGATTTTAAAGTTATTAGTTCACGCCCGTCCTATCCAGGTACGTCATGAGGGTGCCAAACCTAATAGCGCTATCAACTAATAACCCCGTTGCCCTACAAGCAACTAGTTCGGTAGTATGATGGGACTTAATGATAGAAAGTGAGTGTATTATCCAACATCAACATTTACTGAAAACTGCCTCATATCCCCTACAAGGATATGGGTTTATGAAAACTGCCTCACATGCCCTACGAGGATGTGCGTTTATGAAAACCCGTTTACTTGTTTGCATGTTTGATTGTCCCCACCGGGCGCGCGCTTGTATTGAGAGAAGTGAAACCACCTTAGTTTTGCTCTGTATGTTAAGTTACCTGTTCCCAGTTAGTCAACCAGACCCTACCTTGATTAGCAATGAAGTCAAGTTCATAATCAAACAAGTCACGTATATTCACAGTTTGAATTCATAGCAAGGATCAGCGCATATCACATAGCAGTTATTTAATCTCATACAAGTCATAAACTATTTAAAACTCTACAGTTTAAAATGTTCAGTTAGTTTGTTCACTTATAGCATCTCCGCGAAGAACTAGTTCTTCATGGGATGCCTCCTTGGCAAAAAACCCTATGGCGAAGAACTATGCTTCGTCGAGATTGAGCTTGACGAAGATCCCTGGTGGTTCGTCAGGAACCAGTCAACGAAGAACCAGGTTCTTCGCCGAACTATGTTCTTCGTGGGGGTAGTCTTTTGTCGCCGTCCTAAACAGACGGTTACAATTCCTTTATTTCAGCCGTAACATTTTCTAACTAGTTTGACAGTTTTCGAATCGGATCAAACAACACTTTTCAATCATGAAAATGTACCCTAATTATGAACAATCATCAACCATACAAAACATAACAGTTCTCAATCATCATACAAACCATGCTAAACGATCATTGACCCTAATTATCCTATGACCACACATAATCTGATTATTAGTTTATCATGATATAAGTTCATCAATCAAAATTATCAAACCACAACATGAACATAAACGCATACAATTCATCGAAATCCCTTCATCATGCAAGTTCTATATTTACAATCCTACTAATGGAACCCTAATTTTAGATAAGATCACATCATCAGGGTTTTATCAATCAACAATGACAGGCACTAACCGTGATACCGAAGTGATTAGTTTTTTTGATTGAGATGAAGGGCTTCGAGACTCACAGTTTCCGTCACATAGAGAGGAGAGAAAGAGAGGACTTTAGGGTTTGATATTATTTCGTGTTTGCAAAATATAAGAAACCACGCACAACCATATGGGCCATTCTCACAGATCTGGGCCGAGAGCCCTTTCGGAGAAGAACCGATTGTGACGAAGGACCTTCTTCGTCAATAAGAGTTGTGACAAAGAACCTTCTTCGTCGAGAAGAGAATTTGACGAAGAATCCTAGTTTTTCATCCAAAAGTCAGTCAACGAAGAATCAGATTCTTCGTTGACTTGAGTGTGTTGTGCGGCCCAAAGTTATGAAGCATGAACGTGCTAAATCTAAACATTTAACAACCAAACATAACAATACTTTAATTATTGATACATCGTGCACATGGTACAATGTAAAATGAATAGTGAAAACAGGACTGTGACACAAGTAATGCGTAGAGGAAAGACCTTGAAATCTCAGGTTGTCACATCATCCCCAACTTGAAAGAAATTTCATCCCAAAATTTGATAAGTAACCCAAAGCAGCAGAGTGTTGGATTAGGATGACTGCAGATTTTCCTCAGGTGCCACATCATCCCAACTTGAAAGGGAATTTTGTCCTGAAATTCACCGGCTGCATCAGGATTAGATTGGTTAGTTGGGAAAAGTTGAGGATACTTGAGCTTCATCTGATCCTCGCATTCCCACGTGAACTCCGGTCCATGCCTTGAGTTCCAACGGACTCTTACTATTAGAATTCTGCTATGCTTATGGACCTTGACTTCCCGATCCATAATTTCAATAGGTTCTTCGACAAACTGCAACTTGTCATCGATTTTCAGTTCTTGCAATGGTACCACAAGTGTTTCATCAGACAAACACTTCTTTAATTGCAAAACATGGAAAACATAATGAACGTTACACAACTCAGCAGGTAACTCGAGCTTGTACGCCACTTTACCAATTCATTCCAAAATCTTAAACGGCCCGACATAACGCGGATTGAGCTTGCTGCGTTTTCCAAAGCGTACCACACCCTTCCAGGATGAGACTTTCAACATGACACGATCACCAACAGCGAACTCCAAAGGTTTCCTACGCTTATCAGCGTAGCTTTTCTGGCGATCACGCACTGCCGCCATACGATTTCTAATCTGGATAATCTTCTCGAAGGTTTCAAGCACAAGTTCTGGACCTGTGATTTGCCTGTCACCCACTTCAGCCCAACAGAGGGGAGATCGACATTTCCGTTCATATAACGCCTCAAACGGGGCTGCCTGGATGCTGGTATGGTAGCTGTTGTTATAAGAAAACTCTACCAAAGGCAAGTGTCTTTCCCAACCTTTACCAAAATTGATAACACATGCTCGCAGCATATGTTCTAGTGTCTAGATGGTTCGTTCACTTTGACCATTCGTCTGTGGGTGATAAGAAGTACTCATATCGAGACGTGAGCCAAATGATTTATGCATCGACTGCCACAAATTAGACATGAAACGCGGGTCTCGATCAGAGATAATAGAGGTTGGCACCTCATGCCTAGAAACCACCTCATTTAGATAAACAGCAGCAAGTTGGAGAACTTGTCTGTTTCCTTGATTGTTAGGAAGTGCGCTGACTTTGTGAGACGGTCAACGATCACCCAGATGGTATCGTTTCTGTTTTGGGTTCTTGGCAAACCAGTGGCGAAATACATAGCAATATGCTCCCATTTCCACAAGGGTATCTCTAGTTGCTGAAACAGGCCAGAGGGTTTCTGATATTCCACCTTGACTTTCGCACAAGTCAAACATTTACTTACAAGATCACACATAACAAGGAACCAAAACAACTAAAAGGGAGGAATCTACTAACCGAAAATCAGATGAAAATGAGCCCAACCGAGCACACATAGTTAACGCAAGAATATTGGGCCATGCAAAGCTCAAATAGAGTTTGAATGTGGGCCGGTTGTTGGGATTAGGATTCACCCGCACACACTTGTTTGTCCAGTCTATGTTTAACTTCGGCCCACCCTCATATTTGGCCCGCATTGTGTGAACCCAAACTAATTGTGTTAGTGTATAATTAGAATACGTATGTGTAGTTTGATAAGCATACTAACCCTAGAGCCCCTCTTGAACCCGACGGCTGTACCTCAAGTTCGTGAAGCTTTTCCCTCGATTTCATCTGATTTTCGGTTAGTAGATTCCTCCCTTTTAGTTGTTTTGGTTCCTTGTTATGTGTGATCTTGTGAGCAATTAGTATTTAATATGTGATCTCTTGAATATGTGATTAAGATATACATATAACGATTCCTTCAATTGTGATTGGACCGAATCCCTTTTGTAATTATATATGCTGAACACGTGATTCATTGCTATTTCACATGATGCTGGTAATCTAAATTGTTTGATCAAATCAATTTATTAAATGGCTGATATCAATTTAGTAGATTCAATTTCTATTGGACCTCGAGCCGGGGGTCTCATTGGAAGCAGCCTCTCTATTCCTACGGGGTAGAGGTAAGGCTGTCTACATCCCACCCTCCTCAGACCCTACCTTAGCTTTGCTATAGGTGGGATATACTGAGTACGATGATGATGAATTTCTATTGGACCTCAAACAAAAGCAACTGACTACAATTGTTGCCTTAGTTTGATTGAGAATCACATGCAAACAATAAATGTAGGCTGATCTAGAATGAGTCACGTGATAATCTGATGCAAAACACAGCCTTTTGTTAATAAACTTTGATTTAAAGGCTGATAATAATTGATATACTAGGGAACTATCTGTTATCAATGTTTTTTATAATTACCGGATGTTTAAAAAAAAATTTTGAACGATTAGTGATCAACTGATGGGTGTGAGGTATAGATCAGTTTTGTAATTGTATTTTAGTAGATGAGATGTAGACTAGCTTTTGTTATAGGATTATAAGAGTTGGTATGTTTATATTAAATTGATGTGTCACTTGCATTATCTGTGGTTTTGGATTAAATGAAATGAATATATATATATATATATATATATATATTTTAACATGTTTGATAATGATGACAGGATGTTATGATAATATGCTTGTGACAAACTGTTAACCTAGATTTGAACATACGTTAGCTGATGAGCTTGGATCTAGGGTATGGATAGAGATCATGGTGGTAATATTGATTTGATTGAATAAATATTTGCGTGTTGATGAACCTTCATGACTTCTACATTTGATGATTAAACGTATGCTAAGATTTGGATGATTATGATGTCGAGTTCTTACTGGTCATCGATAAATGTTGGAAGTATAAAATATGTTTGGTGATATTTAGTACATATATTTGTATACAGGACTAGGGGATTTGTATGATAATTGTGATGGTTCGGGCGTGGCATGAATGTTGGGGTTATATGATGATATTTTTCATATATGACGGTTTAGAATAATCTGTTGTCTAATGTGAACATGCCGCACACTCTTAGTGGGACTCACACCTAAACTGGACCGCACACTACACAGTCGCACAAATGTATGACCGCACACTTGCCTGATAGGCCGCACACTCTAGTGTGGGTCGCACAATGGCAAGTGGGCCGCACAATTATTATGATTGGTCTTAATTAGTGGGCCGCACACTGATTGATCCCAAATCCATGAACGACCATACACATAGAAGTGCGCCGCATGCTTATATATGGATTGTTGTGTATGCACACATGACTAGGGTGTTACATAATAAATGATACTTGTACACTACTTAATGAATACGTGTAGCTTATACGTGGTTACTTGTTTACCGTCCTAACAAGTGGTAACCGTAATAGGATGTGGTTGACCAACTTAAGACAAATGCATTATCTGCTGAGCAAAGCAAAGGTGAGTTCACACTCTATCCAAGGCATGGGATTCCCAAGGGTTGGGAATGGGTTAAAGAACTGAACGGTAACTACAAACTTGCGTATTCCCCATACAACAGGATACGTACGACCATAAGACCATCACTCTATCATTTGAAGTCCCTCATTTATCGACTTAATCGCCGAGGCCTATGGCGAGCGGGTCATTAGTAGATAGCGCTATTAGGTTTAACAAACCTCACACCGTGTCGTCCGAACGGGCGTGTACTAATGGACTATGGGCAAAGGGTCAATGCTGATAGACATTGACTTAGGGCACCTCTTACATTTTTGTAGCAGTCGATACGCGTGGTCTAGTAACACATGGGAAGCCCCCACTAATCTTCACAAACATGTCTGGGAGACCGCGATACGAAATAATACGATACATGGTTTACAAAACGAACATATGATTTACGAAACGAATGCTATAACTAAACAACCAACTGTGAACTCGCTCAACTTTATTGTTGACTCGTTGTTACATGCCTTGCAGGCCTTTAGGTGCATAACATTGGGAACTTGTTGTCTGGGAAGCTGGAGTGGTCATGGGTCGAGTTACATGGAAACGCAACACAAGACTAAGAGCTTTTATATGTGGTTTATAAACACTTAACGAATTAAATATGTTTCCACTGTAAACTGTGAAATATTGTAACGTGTAACACTTATTGTTATTGAATGAAAGTTTTATTTAAATATATTCATGAGTTCAATGTGATTGGTGGCTAAGATCCTGGTCAGTCACGCCTCCAAGCGGTGGTACTCCGCATGTGGGTTTTGGGGGTGTGACAACCATCTTCATCTTTGAAACTCAAACACTAGAAATTCATGCAATCATGGAGGTTCATGGACGATTCAAGACATTTGTGATACTTCAAAGCACATTTGATGCACTTTCTCAAGATTTAAAGCTCTTGATTCTCATCTTTTCTTCGTAATTATCATCATCTTCATCTGTTCATATAGCAAACTTGTACGAATAATCACTAGCTTCTACATTCTCATAGAGATTTTCGATGCAAGTTCATCTTAAATCATACATAACAAACCCCCTTGAAAAACAATAAGAAAAACTAAAACCAATATTTTGATCTTATGATTTCTTAGTGATTTTGGGGGAACTTGAAGAAGTTTATGTTAGTGATTATGAATCTTTATGTTCATGTACAAAATATCATCTAGACACATGCATGTTTAGATCAAATAAGATTCACCAACAAAAAAGTTATGAACACGGATTTTTATTCTTAAAATAGTACTTGCATATTAGAAGACATGAGTAATTATTTAAAACTCAAGAACTTAAATTTTTGTTGAAATGAACGAGTAAAGTTTCTATTTCTAGAAAGATCGTGAACATAAATTTTGTTGCTAGAAGAGTTTTGAACATATGTTTATACTTAAAATGACTTCATATGTCACCTAAAATATGGGTTTTTAAATATAACCATGATCTACAATTTTTGGAAAAAATCATATATAAAGTTCCTTTTTTGGGAAAGATGGAGACTACAATATGTTCATAACACTTTTGTTGTCAATAATTGATGATTCTTGATACTTGATTATGTTTTGAGTTGAAAATGATTTCCCAAACACGTAATACAACAACACGCGGCGGAAATATCAGGGAGTCACATTACAAATTGCTCACAACTACTAGTACTAAATTGTTTCATTATTGTTATCATTGTTTTACAAGTAAAGAATATATGTAATTGTCTTTTGATTTAAGAATTATAAGGCCCGGATGCAGTCCTATGCATTGCAGGCTTGAATAGTTGAAATTCTGAAACATATGTGAAAAAAAGTCAGCATAAAAATGTCGGCGAGTACATAGGTTTTTTTAGCCAAATAAATGGCAAAAAGTTGGTATTGCAATACTTTGACAACTACGAGAGCTGTCGATTTAAAATGAAATCTTGAAGCCAAAGCATGACAGAAGTTTAGTATTGCAATACATTATCTTGATTGTGAAAACTTGTGACAAAGAGTTTCGTATATGGCAATATGATTATTACTAAGTAATTTTTATGCCATTGAAATTGTACTTGTAATCTCGTTGAAATCTTCATAAAACTTGTAAATGTGTTATTAGAAATCCAATCAAGGATTAGTAATAACTGTTTTGAAATCTATCATAACTTGTGTGAGTATTATTAAAATCAAGTCAATGATTTATAACAATACTTTATATATCCTTCTAAGAATATAACATATGAAGATATGGAAGATTCTACAGGGATTTGAATACTTGAACATTGAATCAATTGAATGTGATTCAGATAACTATACAATGGTAATAAATAAGAACACTTATATATAGGAAGTACCAGCGGCGTATTCACCATGTTCTTATTTATTACACTCGTTTCGTTATCTATATCACAACTAACCACATAAACACATAAATTGTCAACTTGTCACCAACTTGTGAACAGGCATTAAAGTACACAACGAATCCAAACAAGGACATCAATTGTACTTAAACATCCCATGAGTGTCTAGCTATGAAGATAGATAGATACTACAGGGAACCGGTTTTCGTCACATAGTGTTGTCACACACGCATTAAAGTACTCAATTAAATTCAATCAAGGAATTCAATATTAGTACTTTAAACATCCTACAAGAACCAATCTATGAAGATAGATAGATGCTATAAGGATTTGGTTTTGTCTCATTAAATCATTACATCATAAATCCTAGTGGTGATTCGGGATAACGCCACGAAGGATAATACAATAAGCACACTTATATATAGGAAGTACCAGTTAGGGGTGTTCACGGTCCGATTTCAAACCGTGAAACCGCCTAAACCGGTCATCGGTTTGGTTTCACGGTTGGTTTTTTAATGATCTTTCGGTCGGACGGTTTCAATATTTTCAAACCGTAGCAAACGGTTTGGTTCACGGTTTATAGCAAAAACCAACCGTAAAAAACCGGACCGGACCGTATGATTTTATTCAATTATTTTAAAAATATTTTATAATATATATATATATATATATGTGTGTGTGTGTGTTCAACGTTCAGACAACACCCAACAACTCCTCACAAACCTAGCCACTCCTTTCTATCACAAGTTCAAGCCACTCAATATCCTATATATTGAACAACTTGTATGGTTTATATTATTTATTGTTCTATTTATCATTTTTTTTTTGCAAATAAGGCCCAACAAGCCCAAACCGTGAAACCAAACTGGAACCAAACCGTTATTAACAGTTTGGTTTGGTTCGGTTTAATAATTCTATGGTTCGGTTTTGGTTTACAAAAGTCAAAAACAGTCACTAACGGTTTGGTTTACGGTTTGAACCCAAATCCGAGAAAACCGGACCGTGAACACCCCTAGTACCAGTGGCGTATCCACCATGTCCTTATCATATTACTCTAGTTTCGTTATCCAAATCACCAACAATCTCTACACATAAACCATAACCATCGTCTTGTAAAGTACTTCTTAAAAATCTTACTATGAAGATAGGAAGATCTAAGATTGTACTTCAAATATCCTATAAGAATCTAACAATGAAGATAGATAGATCCTATAAGGAGTTGGACAATTGTCGTGTTTGCATAATCGGAATAATACACATTAAAGCACTTAGTAAACACATATATGCCATACATTGGAAAGTAAATTGGCTACACATATGAATCACCCCAAAACATTTGAAAAGTGTAAAAGAGGGGAACTATGTACTCACTTGGGATTGTGTATAGGTCTTGTTCAAATGATATAACAAAGCTCAAAGGACCAAGAGTTCAAGTGTCGAAGTGGTTCCTAGTGTATCAGATATTATGTTAGTGTAAAGGGACATAAATCGAGGAATCGGATGGAATGAGGTATTGTAAACCAAATGAGTGTTGGAACTCATATGATATAGTTTAAACAAGCCTACATTCTGATTTGGAATGAAACCTAAGTGCTTTTGACCCGTTATGATCTGTTAAGGTAGTTTAAACTACGTTAACGCGTCATTTGCGTAAAATCGCATAAAAATATTTATTGTTTTTAGGATAAAATGTTTTAAATTGATTTTTTTTTAAATAAAGAAACTGTGTGTTTAAAATTTTGAAAATTCTCATCCAAATGGTAAAAATTTGAAATTTTGAAAGACAAAAGGTAGTGTTTTGAAAATGAAATAGGATTACATAGTGTCGTGAAACGAAATGAAATTCATTTCAAATGTCTTGAATAAACATATCACCGAAGGTAATATGATGGAATAGTATTGTAAAGAGAAATTTGTTTCGATTGTTGTGAATAACAAACATATTACCGAGGGTAATATGAATGAGTAGTGTCACAAAGGCTGTAGTGTTTAGAAATCATTCAACATGGTCAAAATGGACAGGTTTACATAATGTTTTGAGAAGACATGCTTTAGCCTATAAGTGGACACTCACCCTAAGAATTCCCAGGTAAGAGTGACTGGTCCGAAAATGCGAATATGTACGAACACTCTAGCCTTAGACAGAAAACTCGGGGTACAGGCATCCACCCTTCCAGATTGCATGTGTTCACATTATTAAAACCCAAGATTTCGATGAAAAATGTTTGAGGAAAACATTTAAGAAATCTTTTGATAAAAATTGTTTGAGGTATACATGTTGTGAAATATTTTGACGAAAACGTTCAAGAAAACATTTTGAGAAAAATTTCAATGAAAATGTTTTGAGAAAGACATTTTGAGGGATACCTTAAGGCATAAAGCCTAAGGGTTTAAGGATAAATCATCTAAGGTTAGATGATTCGTAAATCATAGAGTAGTTGTGGCACGAATAAGGATGAGGATTAGGATAGAGATCCTAAGTCTACTCATGTTTGGGTCCTAGGAAGGTTATAGCCTAGGTTAAAGGCATACTAGTAACCTAATTCCCTATAACCAGTGATCTGATACCAATCTATAGCACCCCAATCGCGTAATACAACAACACTCGGCGGAAATATCGGGGAGTCACGTTACAAATTGCTCACAACTACTGGTACTAAATTGTTTCATTATTGTTATCATTGTTTTACAAGTAAAGAATATACGTAATTCTCTTTTGATTTAAGAAGTCTAAGGCTCGGATGCAGTCCTATGAATTGCATGCTCGAATAGTCGAAACCCTAAAACATATGTGAAAAACAGTCAGCATAAAAATGTCGGCGAGTACATAAGTTTTGTTAGCCAAATAAATGGCAAAAAGTTGGTATTGCAATACTTTGACAACTACGAGAACTGTCGATTAAAATAAAATCTTGAAGCCAAAGAATGGCAAAAGTTTAGTATTGCAATACATTATCTTGATTGTGAAAACCTGTGACAAAGAGTTTCGTATATGGCATTATGATTATTACTAAGTAATTTTTATGCCATAGAAATTGTACTTGAAATCTTGTTGAAATCATCATAAAACTTGTGAATGTGTTATTATAAATCCAATCAAGGATTAGTAATAACTTTTTTGAAATCTGTCATAACTTGTGTGAGTATTATTAAAATCAAGTCAATGATTTATAACAATACTTTAGATATCCTTCCAAGAATCTAGCATATGAAGATATAGAAGATTCTACAGGGATTTAAATACTTGAACATTGAATCAATTGAACATATAAACCCTAATGTGATTCGGATAACGCTACAAGAGTAATAAAATAAGAACACTTATATATAGGAAGTACCAGATGCGTATCCACCGTGTTCTTATTATATTAAACTCGTTTCGTTATCTAAATTACAACTAACCACATAAACAAATAAATCATCAACTTGTCACCAACTTGTGAACATGCATTAAAGTGCACAATTAATCTAAACAAGGACATCAATTGTACTTTAAACATCCCATGAGTGTCTAGCTATGAAGATAGATAGATAGATAGATAGATAGATAGATAGATAGATAGATAGATAGATAGATAATACAGGGATCCGGTTTTCGTCACATAGTCTTGTCACATACGCATTAAAGTACTCAATTAAATCCAATCAAGGAATTTAGTACTTTAAACATCCTACAAGAATCAATCTATGAAGATAGATAGATGCTATAAGGATTTGGTTTTGTCTCATTGAATCATTGCATAATAACATCCTAAATCCTAATGGCGATTCGGGATAACGCCACGAAGGGTAATACAATAAGCACACTTATATATAGGAAGTACCAGCGGCGTATCCACCATGTCCTTATTGTATTACTCTAGTTTCGTTATCTAAATCACCAACAATCTCTACACATAAACCATAACCATCGTCTTGTAAAGTACTTTTTAAAAATCTTACTATGAAGATAGGAAGATCTAAGACTGTACTTCAAATATTCTATAAGAATCTAACTATGAAGATAGATAGATCTTATAAGGATTTGGATAATCATCGTGTTTGCATAATCGGAATAATACACATAAAAGCACTTAGTAAACACATATATGCCATACATTTGGAAAGTAAATTGATGAGGTATTGTAAACCAAATGAGTGTTGGAACTCATATGATATGGTTTAAACAAGCCTACGTTCTGATTTGGAATGAAACCTAAGTGCTTTTGACCCGTTATGACCCGTTAAGGTAGTTTAAGCTACTTTAACGCGTCATTGGCGCAAATGCGCATTCGGATGGTCTAACTAGCCCTATGATAAGTATTATTTTCCCTAACATGTTTAATAAATTGCAAAATCAGTTTAAGTGTCAAAATTTAGGTTGCATAGGCTTAAATTGAAATTATGCGCAAAAAGGGCATTTTGGTCATTTTCCTAAGGCCTATAATCTACCTATCATACAACTAAATTAACGAAGTGACCATAATTTATAACCTCGAAATTTTATTCCCTATACAACTATGGTCACATATTGTGTTTGGTCGGATTCTAATGATTGACCAAACGGGTCGGGTTCGAAAGTCTAAGCGGTTGTCGAGACCGTTTGACTTACGAATCTAAATAAACACTAAACTAAAATTGACGAGTTAAACATGTTAAAACATGTTTAACTAAGTTAGAAAACTGGTTTGATATCAAAACAAAGTGTTTTGATACCCAAAAATAGTTTCGTCGCAAAATGCTCATAATCGTGCATTTTGACCGAAACTTTGACTCATCACTTCGACTAGTCAACGTGGTAATCAGTAGGTATAGTCGCAAGGGACTCTAACCATCTTGATTACGCTCACGTTGCAAAGTTTAATTGAACTTATACTTGACCAAATCATGGTCAAAGCTGAAAGTCAAACACTGTTTGACTTTCGTGCTTAAAATATGTTGGTGCACTGAATGTCTGCTGACTATGTCTTAATCAAGTCTTAGATCTAGATAGGATGTAATTAGGGTTTGTATATGTGTAAATAGGTGAGTTCGCTTGAAGGTGTTTTAGTGAAGTTCAAGCGAAACCAACATCTTATGAGTTCGCTTGAATCAACATGTTACTTATTCAAGCGAAAGCTGATCATGTGAGTTCGCTTGAATGCAATCGGTGTCATCCTCAAGCGAAACCCTTGTGTCTATAAATAGAGTGTGTGTGTGATCATTTGAAGCGGGACATGTATGTATGTGTGAGTCGATGTGCTACCGAAATTTCATTAGAATCATTGTAAAAGACTCAGGAAAGCATTAATAGAAAAGAATTGAAAGGAACAAAGCTGTTGTGACTTAGTTTACTCTGTTTCCACCTTTTTAAACAAAGATGAACTGCCTTAACTGACTTTTAGGGTCACAAAATCGATCCAACAAGTGGTATCAGAGCTCAGGACGAGGCGTTCATACCATAGCAGCTTGATTCTACCAGATTTTCTCATTTCTACTCACTTCTTCTCATACTTTTCTGATTTGAATGAGTTCTAACGGTTGAAATGGCCTGATTTTGATATATGTTGTGTAAAACATAGTATTAACAAATCCTACAAAGAATCAGATCAAAATTCGGATTAAAACTGATAAAAAATGGCATAAAACAGTGTTTCGCTTGAAACTGTCCTTCGAGGTCTCGCTTGAAAAACTTGGTTACTTGAAGCGAAACCATATTCTGTGCTTGAAACTTGAAGGTTTCGCTTGAAAAGTTCAAGCGAACTAGGATATTTGGGTTTTGCTTGAACTAGTTGAACTTGTTTTAGCCTTTCGCTTGAAGCTATTTTGCTCAAAGTGGTTTCGCTTGAATCTGTTTTTTTAAATCAAGAAAATTCTAAGTGTTTGTTGATTTTTCAGGTACGTACGAAATGGATGATCTGTTCATGAATCCATTCAGTGATTTGTTTGCCTTTGCTGGAAATTCTAGAGATGATACTTCTTCAAGTAACACCAATGAGAACACGACGAATACGAAGAAAAGTTTATCGGATGCCTTAGGTGTGGAAAGTGCATACGGAACCTATAACAAACCCCCAAAGTTGATGGCTATCGAAGAAAAGTTTGAAGAATGGTTGAAGGCTTTTGCTTATCCCAGCTGGAAGAGTCTAAAAAATGGATACAATGATGAAGGCAAAGATGGTGAAAGCTTAACATCAGCTGAGGAAATATAATCGTTTGTTGCAGAGAAAAAATGCATCGCACTGTTGTTTCAGTCTGTTCGAGAAGATATAATATCATTGATCGAGTACAAGAATTCTACAGATCTCTGGAAAAAGTTAAAAGCTAAATGTTTAGGAAGTGCAGAAATTGTGAAAAACAAAAAGAAACTTCTCAGAAAAGAATTTGATTTATTTGGTTGTTTAAAAAATGAATCAGTTTGTAAAATGATTGAGAGGTTTGGGCACTTAAAGCTGGAGCTGGCGAGACATGAAATTTTCTATTCTCAAGAAGAGCTAGTCGACAAATTGTTTGATTCATTGCCAGATGAGATGGATTGGCAATATTATGCCTTAATGTTGAAGAATACTATTAAGCCGCCAGAAGTGTTGACTGTAGATTTGCTGATCGAAAGACTAGAAAGTCACGAGCTGGAGTTAAGGAAAACACACAAAGTCAATCACTCGTCTTATCAACAGAACTTGGATTTGTATTATCCAAAAAGCATGATGCCAAAGAATACACCTCCCAAGACAGCTTTTTCCGCTGAGAATTCCAACACTTCTAGTAAAGAAAGTCAAAGCAGTGGATTTCACAGTGGTTCTTCGTCATATTCAAGACAATCAGATGCAAAGAATCTATTTCAATGTAATATCGATGTAGACTTAAAGAACGCTCAAAACTTTAGCGAGGAGTCGGCAAAACAACAGATGGTTTTCCTAGCATCTGTGCTAGAATCTTATGAAAGTCTTGTAGCAGGGAAGATAGGCAACACCAACCTGACAAAAGAAGACTACGATCAGATTGATCCTGAGGAGATGGAATTGATCGACATAAGGTGGTGTATGGCCAGTGCAGTTCGTCGGGCACAGCGTTTCATGGAGATCACAGGAAGGAAATCTATTGGTGGACCTTCTACCAAGCTAGGCTTTGATGAGTCTAAAGTGACAGGTTTCAAGTGTAAACAAAAAGGTCACTTTAAGCATGAATGCCAAAATGCGTATGCTGATGAGTCTGAAAACTCGTTCAGAGAAGACTACTACAAGAAAGCGATCTATCATCAGAACAGATCGGAGCCACCAAGAATGAAGCAGCTTGAGGATAACAAAGAGAAATCTAGAGCTCTTGCTGTAATTCACGACGATGAAGGTTTTGACTGGAGTGAGTTGTTACCTGAGGATGATGCGGTTGGATATGCTTTCATGGCAAAAACTGAGCCTAAACCTTGGAAAGTCAACATAAGCGAAGAAGAGAAGTATAAGTACAGAAAGATGATAGCTCAGAACAGAATGATCATAATATCTGGTATCTATCTTGAAGCAAAAAGAGCGAGGAGATGGGATCCAGACAGAGAATGTTATCTTGACCCCATGGGAAACATAGCTATTGATGATAAGACTCTTGATCTTGAAACCATAATTAAAAAACTAGCTGAAGAAGATGAGTATTGGCAAAGGAAATGGTGGGTAAGCGAAGAAGAGAAGGAGAAAGAAGAAGAGGAGAAGTCAAAGAAGGTTGATACTGGAATCATTGACACGACTCAAGAGTTGAATGCTGAAAACATGGGAAAAATGGCTGACAAGGTGCTGGCTGCTAAGGCACTTGAGGTAGACTCTAAATCCGTCCCTGAGTCTAAAAGCCAGGTCAGTTCAAAAGCGTCAATGACTGAGTCAGGTTAGAAAGACAATGGTGATGTTAACTGCAAAAATTGCATCAAAGAATGTAAAGTTTGTAGTACAAACACTTATCTCAAAGGTAAGAAGATTGATGATCTGACTGCAAAAGTCAGAAGCGTTGAAGATCAAATCCTTAACCGTGATAAAATGTTGAAAGCTTCAACTGAACGATTAAAAGAATTAACTAACAAAATTGAAAATGATAAAATTGATCAAGAAAAGGTTAAGAAAGAAAGTGAGAGGTTAGTTCTTGAAAATCGTCAGATCACTGAAAAATTTGAGAAGCTTAAAAGTACGGTTAAAGACAATGATGATCGAAATGGTAAAACATACAAAGAAAATTGTCATTTGCAAAGTGTTTTGAGGATCAAAGAAGAATTAATCAACAAACAATTAGATGAGATTGCTAAGTTGAAGCTTCAATTTGAAGAAGTTAAGATTGAGAATGAGCGAATCAATTTGAAATTGAACAGTTACAACTCTGCAAGCTTTGTTTTGCAACACATTATTCCCAAACCCATCGGGAAAGACAAAGCAGGTGAAGATGTATACTGTGATGGAACTGGGGTTGGGTTTCATCAAGTTCCACCACCTGTTCTTGACAATTATTCAAAAAAGCAATCTGGGTTGGTTAATCTTGAAGATGAAAATGAAGTCAAACTTCCTGATTCAATTGATGTGACATTTTCTTCATCATCATCTGATGATAATGTTCAAACTGAGATTGTTAAAGACATGGCTGAAAGTGTTTTGGATAGTGATTCAACTGAGGATGAAAAATGTTTTCTGGACAAATACATTCAGAAACCAAAATCCAAAAACAACTTAGGTGATGAACAGGGTCTTGTGATGTACAAGATGGCTAGATCGGATAGGTTGTATTCGGATTCTGAGTTTCCTCTGGAGAATGTAAATGTTTCAAAATTGACAAATGTGTTCAAAATGGTTGAAATCGATTTGTCTGAAGTAAAGAGTTTAAAACAAACAAAAAGGAAAATGAATTTTGAGAAAGATAAAGCTTACTATAAAAAGCCTGTTGTTCCACCACGTTTTTATAACAACAATCGAAACAATTGGTCGGGTGGATATCAGGGTGGTAAGAACTATCAAAGAAAGAATTTTTAAAACAAGAAGTTTGCTGAAAAGAAGGTGTTTGTGAACGGTTCAAGTTCACTTTCTGATGAGGAAAATGAAATCTTTTCTAAATCAAATGAAGAGTTCTTTGAGAAGAGGGCCTCACAACATCAGTCTGAAGGCACAACTCGGGTAGTTGATACTCGTACATGCTTTAGATGCAACAAAGTTGGTCACATTGCAAGAAATTGCACCAACTTCAAGCCTAAGACTGAAGTTGTTGAGAATCGACAGAAGAAGGTTGATTCAAAAGGAAAAGCTCCATTGGTTGTTGAGAAAATTTTGAAAAATGAGAAATCAAAAGTCAAAATTGAACCTGTTAAGAATGTGGTAACTAAAAATGACAAATTCTATAAACGGGTTGCTTCATCTCAACAAACATGGAAGCCAAAAGTGGTTGAAAAGAAACCAAGTTCATCTAAACCAAAGGTTTCAGAGTCTAAAAAAAATCGTCTTCTACCACACTGGTAAAGATGAATGTTCCTTTGGATTATTATGAAAAATTGGAGAAACAATCTTCTACTCCACCAGAGAAGAAGAATGTTCAAAAGAAAAATCAACCAACCGGTCAACTTAAGATATATGAGTTTTTCTTATACAAAAAGGTTGAGGTTGGATCTGAGGAAAGTTTAAAAATGAATGACATAAATTTTCCGCCACTTTACACAACAAAAACTCACATTAAAGTCAAGTTACCTGAGTCAAAAGAGGCTTGGGTAGCATCAAAATCTCATTAAAGATTTTGGACTGGCCGGAGCTTCCTAGTTGGTAATCGTGAAGCATGAATCGGCATCTTTATTGAAATGTGTTTTTAAATCAAATTGTGATATGTGCAGGAACTTCCGAGAGCTATTTCACGATGGATTATGGATAGTGGAGTGTCTCGACATATGACAGGGAAGACTGCATTATTGTACGATGTTAGAAATTTCAATGGAGGTTATGTTGGGTTCGCTGGAAATCAAGGTGGTAGAATTGTCGGTGAAGGAACGTTATCCAATGGGATTGTTACGTTTGAAAGAGTTAACTACATTGCTGAGCTGGAGAATAATCTGCTGAGCATCTCGCAGATTTGTGACAGGATGTATACCACTCACTTCACAGACAAAGAATGTTTGATCTTGAAACCAGGATTTGTTATCCCTGAAGAATGGATTATCATGAGGGCACCAAGAGTCAATGATCTGTATGTGTTGGACATGAGCGTAGCTACTACAACCACGGGTCAGGCTCATTGTTTTGTGTCTAGAGCAACAGAGAAAGAATCAAAGTTGTGGCACCGGAAGATGGGGCATATACATTTTAGAAAAATGAATCATTTGGTGCACAATGATTTAGTTCTGGGTGTTAATATCAAAGGATTTCATCTGGAAGGGGAGTGCATTAGTTGCATCAAAGGCAAGCAAAAGAAAAAGTCACACCCTAAAAAGCAAGTCAATTCAGTTTCCAGACCGTTAGAGAGACTACATATGGATCTGTTTGGTCCAGTAAACGTCAAAAGTATTACAGGGGATCTCTACTGTCTTGTGGTTACTGATGATTATTCCATGTTTTCATGGGTATCATTCTTGAAGTCGAAAGATGAAACGTTTGATAGTTTAATGGCGTTGTTCAGAAAGATTGAAAATTTGTACCAAAGGCGTATCAAAAGAATCAGAAGTGATAATGGTACTGAATTCAAGAACAACAAGATGGAAGAATATTGTGATGAAAGAGGTATATTGCATGAGTTTAGTGCTCCGTACACTCCGCAGCAGAATGGAGTAGCAGAATGCAAAAACAGGACGCTAATCGAAACGGCTAGAACAATGCTTGCTGATTCAAAGCTACCGATAAATTTTTGGGCAGAAGAAGTTTCCGCCGCATGCTATACACTCAACCGGGTTCTCACTGTAAAGAAATTCAACAAGACATGCTTTGAGTTGATCAATAATCGTAAACCGAACCTGAAGTTTTTAGAACCGTTTGGGTATCCTTGTACAGTTCTAGAGCCTTTTGGTAAGTTTGGTCCAAAGAGTATCGAAGGAATATTTGTGGGTTACTCAAGTCCACAAAGACGAGTCTTTGTTCCAAGCATGAAGCAGATCATCGAAGCACAACATGTTGAGTGTCAGGGGTATACTATGCCGCCTCAAAATCCCGGTGACTCATGGCGTTTTAATTAGGATAAATTGTGGGATTCGTTTGACATGGAAGAAGAAAAGGAAGAAGAAGATTTCTTTGATGAGTTGGATATTCTAAGAGAGTATGACGAATCGCAGGAAAGGTTTCCAGCTGAGTATTCAAGAAGACCGCAACGAGCTTCAAATGATGATGAAGCAGGTCCAAGCAATGCTGGTGAACATGTTGATGTCCAACAAAATGAAGTTGCTCAAGATAATCAGTCGGCACAAAATGATAATCAAGAATCTGAGAACATGCCAGTATTTGATCGTGGTGATTCAGATTCTGAGGGGGAGCAAATTCAGATCTCAAGTCAAACAAACCCAGTCAGTGAACAAGATGCAAATCAGAATGTTACTAATCTAGAAGGTGATGTAGATATTTCAGGCGAAGTAATGCCACGAACTCTTTCATATCATCCAGAGGAATTGATCATTGAAGAATTGCAGACAGGCGTCCGCACTCGAACACAGCTTGATAAAGGGCTTACATATTTCTATACTAAAGTTGCTCCTTTGCAAACTGAATTCTCATTAAGTTGTTTTATCTCGCAGGTTGAACCAAGGACTTACAAAGAGGCGCTTACTGAAGATTCTTGGGTCAATGCAATGCAAGAGGAACTAAGCCAATTTGAAAAGTTGGGAGTGTGGAAGTTAGCAGACTTGCCTGATGGTCAAAGGAAGATAAACACCAAGTGGGTATTCAAGTGTAAGAGAGACGATAGAGGAGTTGTAGTTCGTAACAAAGCTCGACTCGTAGTCCAGGGTTTCAGTCAGAAGGAGGGGATAGATTTCACTGAAGTATATGCTCCAGTTGCTAGACTAGAAGCTATTAGAATCTTCCTAGCATTTGTGTCTTGGAAAAACTTCAAAGTATATCAGTTAGATGTTAAATCGGCTTTTCTCTATGGGAAGGTTAAAGAGTAGGTATATGTCGGTTAGCCACCGGGCTTCACCGATCCACTTCACAAAGACAAAGTCTACTTGCTAGACAAAGCGCTGTATGGTTTACACCAGGCCCCAAGAGCTTGGTACGAGACATTGTCTACTTACTAGCCAACAGCTTCATCCGTGGAAAAATGGATGCTACTCTCTTCACCAAAGAGGTCGACGGTCATCTTCTGATAGTTCAAATTTACGTGGACGACATCATATTTGGGTCAACAAATGAGGATCTATGCAAAGATTTTGAACGAGTTATGAAGCAGAAATTTGAAATGTCATCGATGGGTGAGATGAAATTCTTTTTGGGACTGTAGGTTGATCAACTACCCAAAGGAATTTTCATACATCAAACGAAGTACGTTCATGATATCTGGGAGAAATTCGAGATGTCAGGTTCTACTCCAGCTTCCACCCCATTAGCAACGAATCATGGGATAAACCCTGATCTTACTGGAGAGAATGTAGATGAAACGATGTATCGTTCCATGATCGGTTCACTGATGTATTTGACAGCTTCAAGACCTGATATTATGTACCCAACCTGCCTCGCAGCAAGATTTCAATCTAACCCGAGAGCTTCGCATATGGTGATTGTGAAAAGGATATTACGCTATCTGAAAGGGACTCCATAGTTGGGGTTGTGGTATCCAATAGAAGGCGATTTCACGCTCGAAGGGTATTCCGATTCCGATTTTGGATGCTGCAAAGTGAATGCTAAATCAACAACAGCAGGGTGCCAGTTTTTCGGATCACGATTGGTCACCTGGCAATGCAAAAAGCAAACCTCTGTGTCTTTATCCACATGTGAAGCGGAGTATGTATCTGCTAGCAGTTGCTGCTCTCAGTTCTTGTGGATCTAGCAACAGATGCGCGACTACGGTTTGCAATTTCTAAACACCTCTATCTTTGTTGATAATGAGGCAGCAATTAACATTACTAAAAATCCAGTTCATCACGCTAAAACGAAACACATAGAGATTCGTCATCACTTCATTCGCGATTGTTTCGAGAAGAAGTTGATACGAATTGAGAAAATCCACACTGACGAACAAAAAGCTGATTTACATACCAAAGCATTTGATAAAACACGTTTTCAATATTTGCTAAAACTGAATGGTATGAAGCTTTTATCGGTGTTGGAGGAGATTTTTGGCGTTGATGAAGGAGACATTGTAGATGATGTTGAGAAGCAATCTGCAATGGTTTGTCGATTTTTTACCTGTTTTGGTATTTAGGGGGAGGTATAGGGTAAATATTTCAGAAAATACAAAAACAATAAAAAATGACAAAAATACAAAAACATGAGATATTTTCAAAATCCAAAAAACAATATAAAACCAGAAAAGAGCTTGTGTAAAAAGGGAAAATGATAGTACATCGGCTTGACAGTCACGGTATGCTAAAGAAATGGAATGTTTAAAAGGTTAAACAGTCTCGCTGATGATTTGCCGATAGGTTTTTACACATTTAGTAGGTTTGTTCGGGATATAAACCTAAATCTTACTTACTTATTTCGTGGGGAACACTACTTGGATATATAGGTAACCTCTGAAATTTCGTTTGAAAGATTCCTTTTTTCTGATATACTAGGTTTTTATACTCAGTGATATCTGGGGTATTATTCCGGGACTTATGCTGAATGGAAGTTCTGACCTAGTCCTTGAATAATACTTTTTGCAATGCTTGAAACATAGCATCACCCTCAGCATATATGATAAGACAATAAAATTGCTTAGCAATGCTGTTGTAAAAAAAGATCCTCTAAACGGGACACACCCAAAAGTTGAGTCATGATCTCTCTGCTGAACGGTAGTTCTGACCTGAGCTCTCATGATTCTTCATAATTTATTAACCCCTTACAGATATCAGTTGTGTTATACTTACATGTAAACTGAATATTGTGATCTGGATACGGGAGTATATTAAAGAGGTGGGACACACGTATAAGTTTAAGTTTCTAAAAACACTTAATTCGTATCCTGGACAGATTGAAATTTGTGTGAAAATTTAAAATGGATCAGTATATCGACAATCTAAGCGAATTGTTTAATTCTGAGTATGTAATCACAGCTTAACGGTACTTGTGACTTGTCGAATAGCTGATATGATTCCCTAACACGCTCACAAAAATATGTTTGTAAATAGTTTACTTTTACTGCATTTTAGTTCTGTATTTCATTTCTAGTATAGAAGCTTTATTAAAAATTCAAAAAGTTTTTTCATTTCTGCTTTATTTTTGACAAACCAAAGTGGAGAGCTGATCTTCGGATTCGAAAGTTGAAAGCAGATGCAGGAAGTTTCTGGATTGGATGATGAGTCGTGAGCTGAAACATGATAAGTTTGAGATGTTGGAAAGTTAAAACAAGTTCATTAATTTGTAACTTGTAATTTTTAGAAAAATTGTTTGAAAATGTTTGTACAGAAGTCAGTGTGAATTGTTTCAGATCAACCAAGGTCATTAAGTTAGACCTGGTAGATTAATTGAGTAATCAGGGTCATTAACTTGGACCTGAATACTTAAGTGGATTTCTAACGCTGAAGGTTAAATGGTAAATTTTGAATTGAAATTATTATTGTCATATATCTTATTTTTGGGTAGAGTATATGCAGGTAACAGGAATCCCCATGGCAATGAAAAAGTCAAAGTTTGAATTAGAATTCAAGTCCCAACATTCCGAAAGGGGGAGTCTGTGAAAGGGAGAGTCAGGATTCTGGAACAACAATAAAAGGGGAGTTTGAAGATGGAGCTAGTTTGAGTTCTTGAACCTGTGAAGAGAGAGTTTTTGCAATGAAGAGACAAAATTGAAAAAGACAAAGACTGAAGACTTGATGCTGAAGACTTCGTCAACAACCAAGGGGGAGTCTGTTGGTGCACTAAATGTCTGCTGACTATGTCTTAATTAAGTCTTAGATCTAGATAGGATGTAATTAGGGTTTGTATATGTGTAAATAGGTGAGTTCGCTTGAAGGTGTTTTAGTGAAGTTCAAGCGAAACCAACATCTTATGAGTTCGCTTGAATCAACATGTTACTTATTCAAGCGAAAGCTGATCATGTGAGTTCGCTTGAATGCAATCGGTGTCATCCTCAAGCGAAACCCTTGTGTCTATAAATAGAGTGTGTGTGTGTGATCATTTGAAGCGGGAAATGTATGTATGTGTGAGTTCAGGTGCTGCCGAAATTTCATTAGAATCATTGTAAAAGACTCAGGAAAGCATTAATAAAAAAGAATTGAAAGGAACAAAGCTGTTGTGACTTAGTTTACTCTGTTTCCGCCTTTGTAAACAAAGATGAACTGCCTTAACTGACTTTTAGGGTCACAGAATCGATCCAACAAAATAAATAAACAAGAGATGAAAGAACACTTACAAATGTTCTAGGCTGGAAAAATGACTAAGAAAGCTCAAGTATGAGGCCTCCAACAAGTGTGGTAGCCTCAAATCAGAGCAAGAGTGAAAGAAGAAGGAAATGAACAAGGATTGAATGAAAGATCATGGCTATTTATAGTTATTTGAAGTGCACAAGATCATGACAAGTGGATTGTGTGGCCTTCAAGGAAATATCCTAGACCTACAAGTGTTAGGACCAGGTTAGAACCCTTGGAAGTTACTTAAAATGGCCCACAAGATTGAAAATAATCAAAGGAAAACAGGCTGCAACAGGCTGGAAGCTGTTCTAAAGTTTCTGCCTAGATAGGGCTGTCGCATCCCGCGACAGCTACAGCCTCTGGCTGTCGCGCTCCGCGAGGACTCAGCAGACAAGTTTCATCAGATGGCAGAACAGGTCCCTACAGTTCAAAAATTTGTTTTTCGATGTGTTTAACCCCCGTTAACCCATTTTTCAGGTTCTACAAGGATGTTAAAGCATAGGTGACTTGAAGTATGCCTGGAAATGTCATGGATGTCGATTCGTTCGGTCGTACGGTTGCGTTTTGCGCTTATTTACGACAGAAACTCGAACAAACGATAAAACGATCCAAATTACGAAACGATTGGTATTTTTGTATTACCATCATTAAAATGAAATATTTTAATGATTACAAAAATATTTGGATGTTCGGATATGGTCAGAATGAAAGATATGCACACATATGCAAACTTTCGCAGTTTTGACGCTTTTAGTCCCTAAGATCAAAAAGCCCATTTTCGCATACCGAACCCCTCAAAACTTATTTCTAAGCTATGTTAAGGGAATTTATGATATATTTGGCTTATGATCTTGTTCCAAAGTGTATGTTGTTGTGCGAATCGGCAGACTTTTGCAGTTTATCGCAAATAGTCCTTGTGATCGAATAAACTTGTTTTTGTCGTCCCTAACCCTTCGAAGCTTATTCCTAAGTTATTTAAAGGGTATTTAGTGTACGTGTAGCTCATTTCCTCATCCTGGTGTGTATGTTGCATTAAACGGATTACGTTTAAGCATCGATTTTTGAATTGCTTTCAAAGAAAAAGTTTTTTTGAAAACCCGAAATTTTGCACAAGGGTTACATCCGACCGGACACAACTCATGTGCACCGCCTTAATGCTCGCTCTCACCCTATAAATACTAGCTTTACGCCATCATTTCTCTGATTTGACACTTCCATCCTCTCACACGCTCTCAGTCACTCTCAATCGCGAATCAAGACCATTTTATAAGCTTTCCATCTCAAATCTTGTACAATCTTCATCTCCAACCACTTCTACATCATCTTCTTCATCAAAATCACATACAAACACTAACTTTTTCCCTGAAATCACTGATTTGGGCCTCTTGAGGGTGGTTTTCACTTGTTTGCTTATGCAAACTGTTGTGAAACACCATTCGATCGAGATTGGTTCTAGGTCTAAAGAATTTCATACTTTTAAACTTAATCACAACAAGATTTCAACACTTTTCCACCTATTTTCAACTTTTCCTCACTTTTCTACTAAAAAATGATGGAATCTGGACTCAATCAGACTCTCTACTCGTTCCTTAATCGAGAGTCGGCTTGAAAACGGATTTCCACCAAAGAGATGGACCGATTCACGGGGTAGACATGAAACTTCATCAAGAACAGTGAGTTTGTTCGAATGGGCTGAGACCATCCGACCGAATAAACTGGACTTCGTACGTTTCCAATGTTTGACACGTCGTCACGCCGTCTCCGTTAAATCAAAAATTTTTACTTAGAAAAACTTTACAAAATTTCAAACACAGGCCGCCCACTCGAATGGCCATCCATCTGAGTGACCATCCGACCGGGCGACCTGACCCTGACAATCTTCATGGTTTAATTATTTTTAACGAAACTTTGAGTTTTAAGGATTCACAAACACCCACACACTTATTCGAATGGCCATCCGTTCGAATGGCCATCCGCTCGGATGACCATCCGTCCGGATGACCATCCGCTCGGATGGGTCTCATCCATTCGGATCACCTGTCGAACACTTAACTCGCTCGACACGCTGTTTACACTTTGTTCAAGGAGTTACGCTTCTGTTTCCTTGCTCAGGCTAACTCAACATGCTCCCTTCAATCCAATCCATATTGTGTCTACTTGTTAAGCACACACTGTGAGTATACCTGGCCCCTTTTACGCTTTAAAACACACTTTTGGGGTGTAACATACGTTCATATCTAAAACACACTTATCAAAACGTAGTACACACTCTAAACTACTATCACATGAGAATGAATAACGTACATATTTACACGTGATGCTTGATACATATGTGCTAGACTCTTACTCATTATGTTCCACCTTAGATAGTATGGTACTATAGTTCGACTCACACCCAATGGGGTCTAGTTAAGTATAACATCCCCTGTTGGCTCTCCTTCGCAGTCATCTTGGGACTTAGCTGGTAGTATTTGTCTTGTGAGTATATATGTTGTGTTGTATCATGTTTATGTATGTGGAAGTTCGCAACGTCTTTATCTGCTTTACTATTATATCAAACATGTATACTCGCCAATACATTTTTGTATTGACTTTATTTTAACGTATGTTGGAGGTTAATCGTAGGTTGTCTCGAAACAAGTTTAAGAAGTCTAGAAACTCACATAAAATCTAGGTTGTCAGATTTGTATTGTTTGAGAGACATGAAATCTATTGGACTGTTTGTTGAAATATTATTTATTAGTATAGGATAATGAATGCATTAAATATTGTCACTAAATAGTTGTTATGGATTCTTTTGAGCAATCTGAGTTGCCTAATGTCGCGCCCCGATGATTCCGCCATCGGTTGGGGTGTGACAGTTGTACCGAGTGAGATTCACCGCAAATGGTACAATAAGGTTCCTCATAATAATCCTCAATATAGTAGGTGTAGTCTTCTGAGTAGTAATCCATTGTTTTGGAAGATACACAGAAGAATAACGAGCCTCGGGATCAGGATAAGAATTTAAAAATTTAACAGAAGATTAACCACAGCCCCGTGCTGAACCGGCACGACCCCGTGGGCAGTTCTGTATCAGGGTGTTTAAAAAGTTTTTTTGGAAAAAATTGTAGCACGGGGTCATGTCCTAGTAACACGGCCCCGTGTTAAACCTACTGTAAATAGAAAAATTTTAAAAACGAGCACGTAGTTTTCAAAAAAAATGTTAGAATTTGATTACGCCGCTAATTTTAAGCTTTCTTAAAATCCTTGTGTCCCCGACAACGCCGCCAAAAACTTGACATGTGTGGGTGTGTATATATTTTTTAGTATATTTTTAGCTCTTTTTACTCGCCAATTCAAGTTTTAAATTTATAAAACACGATATTCTACTATCACTCTACACACACGTTAGGGCAAGTGCACCCATCGCGGATGTAGTATAGTGATGGCAAGATACCGAGGTCGTCCAAGGACACAAGAGCTTTTAGTACCGGCTTATCGTCAACATCTAATCGAACCAAAATTTGAGAAAAGATTTTTAAACTATAAAAAGATAAACTAAAAACAGATAATAAAATAAAAGTAAAAACTGATAGACAAGAAAGAATCACTTGCTTCCTACTTATCTTTCATGTATCCTTTTGATGATTTCCACACTTTGGGCATTTTAAGAGATTATCTTAGTTATAGTAGTAGACCCCTCTTGTGAAGGCGATGTTACCCTCAACCTAGTGGTCTGAGTCAGCAAGGATACAGTCCCACATAGTCAGATTATTAAAAGATTATTAAGTAAGTTATTAATGCAAAAAGTGGTGGGCCCCCTTCCAGGCAGCGATCACCCTCAACCCTTTGGTTTGAGTCAGCAGGGATACAGTCCCCGCAAGGTTGGTTTAAAGTTTTAATAGTAGTTTGTAGATAAGGGATTCAAGCTTTTTGCACTTCTCCTGTGGTGGGTAATGCCCGCTCCGACTCGTAAAGTGTTACTGGGCTTAAACCAGGTTCTCGTAGGATCTATTCACTAAACGAGACATAAAATTAACCTAACCACCCTTCTAACCCCCTTCCATGCAATTAACACGCTTTATATAGACCATAAATACACGAATATGTGAATCAACAACATATGAAGAATGATTAGATTAATTTTCCTTCAATATAAAAAACTAGTTATTAGATTCATTAATACATACCCAATTAAAAAGTTGTCAAAGGTTGGAAATCATAAAAGATTTGTCTTCACAAAGTGATGTAAGAGTTTAGCCAAGCATGGACTTTGTTTGACAAAGCCTCTTACTATCAATCTTAAATCCCGAGACTACTACACACACTCTAAAAGATGGAAAATGGATGATGGTGTTGTAGTGGTGGTGGAGTGGTGGCAAGTGAGAGAGAAGTGGTTTTCCAAGGGATGGATTAGAATGAAACCAAGCACCCCTATTTATAGCTGAAAACAGAACGTCCACCATGGCCCATGCCCACCTGGCATGTCCCCGTGGCCATCAGTCTCTCTCTTCTCCGTTAACTGCAATGTCAAATTGTACTAACACGGCCTCGTGTGTCAACGGCACAGCCCGTGGCCAATGTACTTGTTGCACTACTTCAGATTCTAGAAATCTTGGAGTTAACCACGCCCCGTGTTGCTTTAGCATGACCCCGTGTTGAGCTTTAGATTTGCCTTTTGTTGTTGTCTTTTTTATACTGTCGAGAATTTCCACTAGGCATGACCCATGCGAGGTGAGCACGGGCCCGTGCCAGAGCTTCTGATTTTGTTATTTCTTTGGTTTGGATGTGGACGGGGGCTTGGCGAGTTGCGTCAATCCTTCTTGACTCCATTTTATGTTGGTTTTTGCTATTATTTTGCTCCTTTTGTTCATTTAAGCTCTTTTAACCCTATTAATTAAAAAGGAACAAAGAACCGGGCTTTTTCCAACATTAGTACTGAAAAGGGTTGATTTTACGCCGTATTTGATATAATTTATATGTTGTATTTTAAGCACATCAATACCACGTTGTATATTTGGTTTGTTTTTTTATTTTGGTCTCGAGTCAGTTAAGATATTAAGACATTTTTAAAGGGATGATGGACTATGTCGGTGTATGTCTGCCACTGTATACCGTCCACTCCATAAGCAAAAAAAGGAACTTAATGGACATGGCTGCAGTCACCATATGCCCGACTAGCATTATGATAGCCTACATCGCAGACGCACAACTTCACACATTTGTGAGCCAAAACGAGAGGCTGAAACAATTTGGACAGCCGTTGGTCCCAAATCTTGATGCAGGGTTGTGGTACTACTCTAGAAACCATAATTATTTTGGTGAGTAGTTATGGTGGTGGGTCAGGTTGTATTTCTTGGAACCTTGTGTGTAGCTGAGTCTTTATTGGTTGTCACACCCCGATATTTCCACGTATTACCGGTGGGCCCGGTGGGGAGCATCGTGACGTAGTTGATATCATCATAATCAGTTAATCACAGTTTAATGCAAAGCGGAAGTCAAAAAGTAATTATACAAACCGATTTGAAAGTAACATAAAATATTACATAACGGATTGTAAGAGGATCCACAGGCGGATCAAAAACAAAAGGAAATATTCTTCAACATATTTAAGCATCAAAAGCTTGCAAGACTCTTTATTTGATACTAGGAGTAGCCAGCCCATTACGCGTAGTACATGCACTTAATCTTTTTGAAAAATACGTCAGTTTACACTCGTAAATACAATTAACTGACTCTTTTGAAAAGTATTTATAAAATTGATTTGGATGCACAAGGCATAAAATCTTTTATAACTTGGGACAATTATTTAAAAATAATCTTGTATACAGATTTACATGTTTGTCGTCCATTCAGTATCCCGGGTTAGAAGTACCGGGTTAAACATTAATAAACACACCACCAATATAATCCCACAGTGAGTTATCCTCAACGAGTGGTTATATCTTTTACATACACAACTGTCAGGTGTATGCCAACACCCAGTGCTTAAGTCGTGGCCATTCAATGAATGAGCCGAGGATATCCAGGACACGGTCATTAACCCCCCAAAGGCATTGTACCAAACAAAACAGATTAAAACGGGTTATTTCAATGATTTAACCACTAATCGATTAAAGATTCAACACCCGACCAAGCGGTATTATTAAATACCGTATCCCAAGCCCGTATAACGGAAAATATGTTAAAAGTATTTACCTGAGCAAAAATATAATTTTGTTCTCAGCCGTATATCAATCAGTAATCACAGATAGCTTTTACTGGGCTCCTAAATCTGGAACGAAGGTTTTAATAATCTATTAGATTCCTAACGGGTCTTATTTAAGTCTTAGCTTAGACCGGTTAGTTTTAATGAAAGGTTTACAGTTCAAAATGCAAGATTAAGCGAAGACTAGATTAGAATATGATTTAGACCCGACAAGTATGAAGACTTGTATAAAATGGGTAAACTAAACACATTCTGGATTTTGAAGTAAAAATGATAAGGTTTGACCCGTTTCGGTTAATTTATGCAAACTAGTTACATAAACCGTACCGAACGCGAATATGCATAACGGGTAACCAAATGAATCATGTATATGTTCCACAAGTTAATATGCTTTAAATAAGTTATGATATCAGTAGGATATCTTCCATTATGCTCAAAACGAATTTAAAACCAATTTAAGCCCCGTAAGGGTATTTTGGTAATTTTAAAGTTTATAAAAGAGGTTAAATAGCAATATGAGGTTCTGGTCTAAAACAATCAGTAAAAATATTTATTTTAACAAGTTACATCAGTAAGGTATCACACATATGTGAATTTTATCATTTGTGGTCAAACTATGCACCGTAGGGGCATTTTGGTCATTTTACATATGCTTTAAGGGTCAAATTTGGAAATCTGAGTTCAAGACTTTTACTTCCTGTTAAAGTATAAAAATTTTCTTATAACATCATTAGGTAACAAGCCTTAGGTGCCAAATATGGTTTTAAACCATATTATGCGCCTAAATCGCATAAAAGTCGGTATTTGACGATATTCGGGTTGATTATGGAAATCTGAGATTTTTATCAGCCTTTACTGTTTAAAATAATTTATTTAATGTATAAAATCTGTAGAAAAAGGTTTGATATGTAAAGGATGTGTAAAACTCATTTTATTAGCAAAAAGGGTATTACCGTCAATTACCGAGCCTAAGCAAGAACACTATGTTATGATCAGTTTAAAATTTAACAAAAATCTCCAAAAATCCCTAAATATTATATCTTAACAGTAGGTGGCAAGTTTGGTGTCAAAAGTTGAGTTTAAATATGATTTATGCCAAAAATGCCATTACATTAACAAAAAGCTTTTATTTTACGATATTTTGCATAACTCTTATTTTAGACCATGAACTGATGTCAAACTTTTAGGACATGCTTATAAATCAGTAATAAAGGTTTTTTCCTCTCATATTTTCAAAATTCTCATTTTAATATCAAAAGGGCATAATGGTCAACTTTTAAGCATTTAACGGAAACATGCAATGAACTAGGATTTCTATGGAACCAAGTTGTATAACCTCAGAGGGTTATACTAACATGTAATATGGTCTTAAAGGAACCCTAAGGCATATCTAAACTAAGCTAAATCGGGTCAGAACTGAAAGTCAAAGCAAAAGTCTACTTTTGCGACTTTCGGTTACGAATCGAGCCTAAACTCAGAATTGTCGGGTTGAACATGCCTAAACATGTTCTTATATTATTTACCAAGTTATTTAAGTGTTAAAACATGTTCCATAACTTTAGGATTATCAATTATGAGTTATTTAGCAAAAACAGTCTCGTTTGACTTTTCTGTTAAGTAGTTTGACCCGAAAATTGACTAAGATAACGTGATAATTAGGAGGTTCCCTTTTAAGAGTTTAACACCTACATAATTACCAACACATAGCCACTTTCAATTCGAATAATGGTTGGACCGTTAGTGATTAATCACTAAGCCAAAGCTTAATTACGCTAACTTTGACTTTCGGTCATTACACTAATGAAAATTTAATTACAGAGGCTAAGTACACTTACAAGAGTCCTTAGCACGAAGTTTTAGACTAAGAGAGCTTCCTTCCAAAGTAGGATGCTCCAGAGAATGATTTAGAGAGCTCCAAAGCTTGAGAGAATGGAAATTGAAGTTGTGCAAGTTCTAAGTGATCAAAATGGGGGCTATTTATAGGAGATTTTGTGACAACTGGCAAATAACTGGTAATTTCGTACAATCTAATCACTATTTATATTACTTAATCTCGTGCATTTAGCGTAATTTAATTACATAACTGTGTCGTATACTGGATAACAGTGTTAGGACAAGAAAACAAAGCTAAAACATATGTTGGTTTTCGTCGTTTTGCGAAATCAAACAAACAATGTCCTAAAAATGTTAGTAGAAAGTGATGCATGCACTATTCACGGTTACACTATTCATGACAGCAAAACCGTGAAAACAAAACGAAACACTGAAAAACGACACACGGATAACATAACTGAGTCCATTATAATAAGAAAACAATAATACGAAAGCATATCTTGCAAAGATACAAGACTTTCCGGCATAACGCCCTAATTACAAAAATGTCCGTTCCGACTAAAAATATAACATTTTTAAAGCGTCCGAATCCGTAATATAGCATTTCAGGGACTTCGGAATTATGTCACTAGATGAAAAACACACTAAAACATTTTAAGGATATCAATGGGATAACCAAAATCATAAGCTTCTGATATTACATCGCTATGCATTAAACTAGTTCGTTAGTGAACCGACGAACTAGCAAGCGATATTTCCGCTACTATAATAACCAAACGAAGAAGCAAGTGAACTAGTTAAGCTTAATTTGGAACTCGAAATCACTTCATACATTATTTGGTTGCGGGATGACAACTTGCGGCAAACTTTCGTCGGTACGAAATGAAAGTGCCATTAATTAGCCGACGCCTAAATGGAAAGTATTTAAGGTATTAAAATACAACTTACACTAGTCTAGCAAACTAGTTAACCATATTTTGACGTCGCAAGTTCCCTAAATAAACGCCATAGTATCGATGGTGAATTAAAACCATAGTTCCCGGTATTATATTATACCTTCCATATACCACCCGGTTAAACTAATAAATTAGTTGGACTTATTGAAAGCCTAAACTACCATTAATGCCCAAATTTCCCTAATTAAACTAATGGCTAAAATATCTAGCAAACTAATAAAAAAATCTATCTAGTTAACCTACTTTACAAAAAAAAAAAAAAAAAAAAAAAACACTAAAAACCTTTCCCCCATGTCTTTTACGTTCAACAAAGGGGCCCCACCCCTTGATCATGTTTGAAAATGTGAAGATTTGAAGCATGGAACTTGATTGGGTGGTTGATGAAAGATTGTTATTACACCATGCTTATTACCATTTCACCTTTCATTTATCACAACACTTTTCAAATATAAAAATCCCTTCTCATCTTCATTATTCACGGCAGCCAAGACACCCCCATTAAACCTCCTTTTTCATTTCACTAAAATCACAAAAATAAGCATAATTTAACCCTTACAATATCATATACACATGTAGTAAGCATGGAGGATCACTAGGAGTTTTCTTGGAGCTTAAACATCTTCTTATTTTCTTATTTTGGCTTGTGCAAGTTGTGAGTCTTCTAATCACCATCTTTAAGCTCCTTGTTACTAGTTAATCTCAAAAGTACAAGTTGATTATCTTGAAATTAAAGTAAATCATGAACAAAAACCCTAATCTCAAAGCTAATAAACACTAAATCTAACCATATTATGTGTTGTTATCTGTAGTTAGTTTGTATGATCTTGTTATTTATGATGATTTTTGTTGATATTAGTGATTTAAGCTTGTGTTTATGATGATCTTATGAATAGATTCATGTAGTATTCAAGACTTATGTTCATCTTACCATGATGAACATAAATATATGATTTAAACATGGATATGTTTAAATCTTGAAAGATCAGCATCCTCACTTTCATGAACTAATTAAATAATTTTTAGACTACATAAAGAAACAAGTGTTTAAATGGGTTTAGCACTAAATTTTGGAAGTTTATTAAGCTTTGTTCTTACAAGATAAGTTTAATAACTTACTTATTATAAAATGTCACCATAAAAAGTCACTTTTTATGAAGGATGTAAATATGCAAGTTCATGAAATGAGGAGGTTATGTTGTTAAAGTTACATGTTTGGAGGAAACTTGATGGATAATGGTGATTTGGTAACTTGATTATGATTTAAATGCGTTTTTATAACGTGGGAAACGCCATAGTCTTAGGGGAAAACTATGGCGAATTTTTCTAAAAATCTAATCGCGATTAAAGAGGGGATTAATGGGTGATTAACAATGTTAAACGCGATTAGTGGTTTTAAACGTCATTATGGAAGCTTTCATGAAAATGGTTAAGTCTTAAATGTTAAAGTGTTTTTAGGAACTAAACCATGTATTTTCACAAAAATAAATGGTGAAAATAATAACCATACGTATATATATTTTTTTGGGCAAAAATTATATATATATTTTTTTGGAAAACTCATTAAGTATAAGTATTATGTGCTATGTGTATGTATTTAGATACACTAAGGGTGATCAAAATAATACACCCAAGACTACAATAAATACTTGTATGAAACAAGTATAAAATGGCACAAAAAAATACATATACATGTTTCTTTCATATTCCAAAGAAATGCTATTAAAACGGACGAATAAACGAAATGGTCGAAACAGTAATACATAACCCTCGACGACGATAAAATGAGTGTATCGTCACCGCGAGAAACTACTACGACATTTGGGCGACTCTTCGACGCGGAAATATACCTATAAAGCGACTACGACGACACGTCTAAAAATAAGATATTTTTAGAACGCTTAACGAATACAAATATATACTACCGATAACAAAATCCGGAAAGTTGAAAATCTACAAAATTACTAAGTATTTATTTTAGGACATGAACACATTTAAAAGTCCTATACTTAGTAAAATTTGGATAAAAATGCAAGATTATTAATGGACTCATAAAACTGATTATGGGTTAGGCCCAATAACATAAAAGACATGGGCTCGGCCCAATAACATTAAAACATGGGTTAGGCCCAATAACATAGATGACATGGGCTCGGCCCAATAACATGAGCAAAGGCTCAATGACATGCGTGCGCAGCACGAGGACATGTGAACGGCGAAGCCCGTTCACACATAATTCAATACACATAGAATACATGGATACACTTATGAATTCAATACATATAACAATTGAGCGAGTAAACTACCAACGCTCTAAAAATACAAAGTTGTTCTAAAGATGACAAACAAGAACATAATAAAGAATTCAAGATGAACAACGTGTACGAGGTCCGAAAGACCTAGTGTCTAACGAGATTAGTACACATGTAGGTTATTGACACGTACGGACGCTCACTTCGATATCATATTTCACGGAACGCAAACTTGTGAGTTCATGTCCCTCCTTTCACTGATTTCAATGTTTTGTTTTCAAAAACATCGAGGGGAAATACGTGCTAAAACTATTGGTATGTTAGTTACGGAGTAGAAGATAACATGATCAATGTGCATAAGTAGGATGATAACATTAGTAACCATTAATCACATAGTGACCAAGGTGCAAACGGTGTAGATCTATTTGGCTTGAGGCACGCCCCACTCTTAGTTGTTAACCGTGGAGTGCTTTTGTGATCCCAAATGATAACAAAGTATTCTCGGTTTGGTTATTTACTTATGGTACATTTTGTCAGGGGGCTCGCTACCCACTGATAGATCCTTAAACAGACTCCATGTATGAATCAGAACATACCATGATTACAAGATAACATTTATGAGATTTCATATGATAACAAATACTGCATGAACTCGCTCAACTGTTGTTGACTTTTTAAAACTACATGTATTTCAGGAAACAGGTCTTGAGCCGGTGATACACTACGGGTAACGGGAAGGTCAATGACAACGATGGCCATTTCTGGAGGGTTTGTCTTTTATATCCCAACTTCGTATGGGTATATAGGGGACAAAACCTCACTATGATTTATGTAAAAAACTAGCTTTTGTGTTGTGTAATATAACTTAATCTATGTCATGGTTAACGTTGTGAACGTTGGTAAACTTGAAACTATGTTGGAAAACTTGTGATCTTTTGTTAAAATCATTATATTTATGGCATCGTTGTGGTTTATGTGTTTACTTGTTTGGATGCAATGATTACCTTTCTTACGTCACACACAATACGCTTCCGCTACTAGCAGGGGGTGACAGATTGGTATCAGAGCTCCGATTGTAGTGAACCAGGGAAAAAGTTTTACAAAGTTTGGTCTACAATCACCGAAGGGCTCACACATGAAAACAAAGTCAATAACATTACAAAAGTGATTTCAAAAGTATGACAAAAATGACAAAAGGTTTTCATTGTGTCACGATAACATGAGGATCTATCACACAGGCTCAATCATAAGTAACGGATAAGGATCAATACATGGTTAGTTTATAAGGATTAGACTTGAAACATTAGAAATTACATGTGAAACATGAGAACAAAAACAACATGAGATTTAGTGATTAGATATATAATGTATTTGTATATATGTTGTACGGAATATTTGCCAAGAACGAAAATACCTTCGACTATGAATTCTATTATTACCCATGACTCATGCGATGAGAATGACAACCTCGCATCTGTTACGAAGCTTATGGCGGACGTGGTCCCTGAGAGAGATCCTAAAGCATTGATTCCGTGGAAGATGGTTGTTTTCCCTCGGATGGTATATGTCTGGCTTCGGTAGTGATGACGAGGCAGAGGTGGCGGCCTTGGACGACGACTCTATTAATGGGACGAGGCCCTTGAGGCTCATACTAATCGTGATTGATGACACTCTCATCCAGACAAGGAAGATGAAGTACTCATCTTAAAGGTGCCCCTCTAGTTGCTATTGTTACGGATTCTCTATATTTCTATTCCGTCTAACGTTGTTCCCTTTCACGAGTAATGACAACGGGCGTTAGCACGCGAACCATCACGAAGGTCCCTCCTATGTTGAGGGTATATAGACTATAGTGTCCTCTCTTTGACAGATCGTCTGTTTGAACGAGAGAATGCTTGGGTGACCATGCAAGACAATTTATTATTACGGGGGCCCACGTAATAACAACTTGTAGTGTATGGAAATCCTGGTGGGCTCTCCGGGTCAAGCTAATGATCACTAATCCATTTAAAAATTCTTAAGTTGTTCAAGTTTTTATCTAGTAGAACGCTAACCGGAATGGTTACTATAACACTCTATGATACAGGAAGATCACACGTATTGTTCGCACCTAACATTCGGTCTATAACACGAGTCGTTCGATACTAGTCATCAAAGCAAACAAAGCTTCTTAGCCACTCATAGAGAATTTTCCTCAACATTCTCGGAATTCTTGTACATGGGCTGGTTCTTTGGTCTCTATGACACCTTACCCTAACTTAGCTATTGGAAATGATTACATTAAACACTGTCGTTTGACATTTGTCTTATGCCAAGCGATGATATAGCATGGGCCATGCTACAACCCCTTCATTGCATTTTATTTGACATCAATGGAAATTATAACAATTTGTTTGGAGCTCGTGGAGCTCAAGGGATATCAATTTATTCGTAACAAGGGTTAGCGTGGCGAAGGACTTTCCTACTTGGGACGACTGAGGTCCATGAGGTAGAGAATACACACTATAAGGATAGAGACGACCATTTCATTTCTCCTCCTCAACGAATTACCTCTTTTCCCACTTAGGCATATGGCCAATACACGCAAAGGGTACTGCGCATTTTGGTTTGCGTTTATTCATGTTATCATTGTTCAAACATGCATGAACAATGCGGTCATGAGGTTTCCATGACCAATTACATTCTTACTTCTTAGGCGCATGGCAGGCTATATCTGTCCAAATACAAGTCTAGACCCTTTAATACTATGTATCAAAAATAACATGACGCCGAAAAGAAAATCTACGTCGAAAGGGCCAGTTAATCCGCACCCTACTATTAAAGTCAAACTAGAGTTGTTATGGGACAACATGAGGTTGCGGAAATTGCACAACATGAGGTTGTGGAGTCGACACTAGTGATGGTACTGATGGTACTGGTAGTTCAAGTGGTTCAAATTCCGATAACGAGTAGCAATGCCACACTTGGAGATGCAATCACACCAGATTTTAATTCCAAGGCATCTTCGGATTTCAAGCCGTGAGACCTCATCGATACGAGAGGTGCGGTAAGTTATGTCCACTAAATAAAGACAATGAAGTCAGTTAACTGTGCTAGTAAACGTACTCCTAAGTAAACGATGTGGCAAATTAATAATCTTCTGTGGAGTGAGGCGTTAACTTGGTGGAATCTCCAAGTGCAAACTATAGGGAGTAATACAACAAAGAGGTTGTCGTGGGAAGAACTCAAGGATCTTACGCAAGAATAGTATTGCTCGCTAGTAGTAAATTCCAAGATTGGGAACCGAATTCTAGAACTCGATTATGATTAGAGCGAACGTAGCTGGTTACCCCCGACGCCTCTACGATCTCTAAAAGACTGTTGCATACTAAATAACACCCGAATCCAAACATGTTGAGTGCTACATTTAGGGTTTAGCCCTGAAATATGAAGCTGGCATCAAGGAGTACGCTAATAACTTGCCAAAAATTATGAGTGAGATAAGTGAAACACTCACCATGAGGGCACTTGCAAAAGTGCTAAGAGTAGCAGTGTGGTGACACTGGGCACAAACGGAAACTAATGAGTTAGTTATACTCAAGAAAGAATAAGGAAGTTTTAACTGTGGCAAAGAGACCACTACAAGCATGGATGTTTAATGACGAATCAAGCAAGTGAATAAGTAAGTGTATGGGTAGAACTATGAATACTACACAAAACCTCAATGTGATATGGGTACATTCTACTCTACAACCAGCATGTATCAATCCCTTAGATACCAACGTCAGCCTAACTTAGTATCTTTAGATATTAAGCATATACATGAATTAGAGTCATGTAGGTAGACATGTCTGGGTCTATCAAGATAGCTAATGGGGAATTGGCGGAGTCATGTGAAGTCATTAAGGGTCACCGATACATTTCCTACCAACCGACCCATTGCACCCATTTTGTTTGATACCGGTGTCGGTATTAGTTTCATCCCCCTAGAATTCGAAATATACTTGGCCTAGAGTCAAGTAAACTAGACGTCCCCCATCTCATAGGATTTGGCCAACGATAAATTAGTTGAGTCAGGAGAAGACATTAACAGATGCACACTCGAACTTTGAGCACAGAAATTTAACATTGACCATCTTACCCGTCCAATTGGGTTGTTACGACATAGATTTTGACATGGACTAGTTATCAGATAATCGAGCCGAAATCATATGTCACGAGAAAATCATTCGCATCCCCCTGTCCGACGAGAGAACATCTTTTAGTGCACGGGGAGAATCAAGACACGCTACTACGAATTATTAATTGTATGAAAGCTCGGAAGAGTATGAGAAAAAGGATGCATCGCCCTTCTTGCCGGTGTGGCTGACAAGAAGGCCGAGGAGCGCAAGGTGGAGGACATACCTGTGGTAAGGGGATAACCTGAAGTCTTTCCAGAAGACTTGTCGGTGCTGCCTCCACAACGACAAGTGGAATTCCATATCGATCTAGTGCCAGGAGCTGCACCTGTGGCGACAGCTCCATATCGACTGGTGCCCTTGGAGATGCAAGAATTATCTACTCAGCTTCAGGAGCTGCTTGACAAAGGACTCATTAGACCGAGTTTCTCACCTTGGGGAGCTCCGGTGCTATTCGGAAAGAAGAAAGATGGGACCTTTCGGATGTGAATCGATTACAGAGGACTAAATAAGCTAACTATCAAGAATCGGTATCCTTTACCGAGGATCGACGACTTGTTCGATCAATTACATGGTTCCAGCTTTTATTCCAAGATTGATCTAAGATCCGGATATCATCAGCTGAGGATTCAAGAGGAAAGCATTACTAAGACAGCGTTTAGGACTCGCTATGGGCATTACGAGTTCCTTGTTATGCCTTTCGGCTTAACAAACGCTCCCGCCGTATTCATGGACTTGATGAACTGAGTATGTAAGCCGTATCTCGACATGTTCGTGATCGTATTCATTGATGACATTTTAACATACTCACGAACTGAGACGGAACACGAACAACACTTGAGAACTATTTTGGAGTTGCTTAAGAAAGAACAATTGTATGCCAAGTTCTCAAAATGCGAATTTTGGATTTGCGAAGTGCAATTTCTCGGTCACGTGGTGAACGAGAACGGAATACATGTTGCTCTAGCTAAGATAGAGGCCATAAAGAACTGGAACACTCCAAGGACCCCAATAGAAGTAAGACAATTTCTGGGTTTAGCGGGATACTATCAAAGATTCATTGAGAATTTTTCTAAAATTTCTCAACCACTAACCTCATTCACTCAAAAGGATAAAAAGTTCGATTGGGGTGAAAGACAAGAAATGGCATTTCAACTACTCAAAGATAAATTATGCCAAGCGTCAATCTTATCACTCCCAGATGGTACCGATGATTTTTTGGTGTATTGTGATGCATCAAGGCTTGGGTTGCGTGTTGATGCAACATGAAGAAGTAATCGCGTACGCGTCACGACAGTTAAAAGTCCATGAAAAGAATTATATCACTCACGACCTAGAGTTGGGCGTAATGGTATTCGCTTTAAAGATTTGGCGTCATTATCTTTATGGTACTAAGTGTACCATATTCACAGATCACAGGAGTCTTCAACATATATTCGATCAAAAGGAATTAAACATGCCCCAACGGCGATGGGTAGAATTGTTGAATGACTATGACTGTGAAATCAAGTACCATCCGGGCAAAGCAAACGTCGTAGCGGATGCTTTGAGCCGGAAAGAACGAGTCAAAACATTGCAGGTACGAGCTTTAGAGTTGACAATTCAAACAAACTTTACTACGCGTGTGCACGAGGCACAGCTAGAAGCTCTAAAGCCGGAGAACATTCAATCAGAATCCTTGTGAGGATTAGAGAAACAAATGGAAAAGAACAAGGATGACACTTTGTATTTCATGGGAAGAATCTGGATTCCTTATTTTGGTGGCCTACGAGACTTAGTGCTGGATGAAGCACACAAGTCCAGATATTCAATACACCCAGGATCTGATAAGATGTATCAGGATTTAAAGGAGTATTATTGGTGGCCTAATCTCATAGGAGATTTTGCGACCTATGTTGGGAAATGCCTAACTTGTGCGAAGGTCAAGGCCGAATATCAAAAGCCATCTGGTTTATTACTACAACCCGAGATTCCAATTTGGAAATAGGAACAGATATCAATAGATTTCATTACAGGACTCCCACGGACCTCTCGAGGTCATGACATGATTTGGGTTATTGTTGATCGATTAACCAAGTCAGCTCACTTCTTACCGATTCGTGAAAAAGACAATACTTAGAAGTTGGCTGAGCTTTATCTTAAAGAGATAATAGCACGTCATGGAGTGGCTATTTCGATAATCTCGGATCGTGATGGTCGCTTTGTGTCAAGAATATGGCAATCATTTCAGGAATCGATTGGATCTCGTTTGGATCTAAGCACAACATTTCATCCGCAAACCGATGGACAAAGCGAGCGAACCATCCAAACGTTGGAAGACATGCTTTGCGCCTGTGTGATGGATTTGGGCGGAAACTGGGATACTCATTTACCTCTGGTAGAGTTCTCGTATAATAACAGTTATCACACAAGCATCAAAGCCGCCCCATTCAAAGCACTATACGTACGGAAGTGCCGATCACCGCTGTGCGGGGCGGAGGTCGGAGACAAACAACTCATTGGCCCTGAACTAGTCCAAGAGACTATTGACAAGATAGCAAAGATACGAGACCGTATCAAAGCGGCTCGTAACAGACAAAAGAGCTACGCGAATAGAAGACGTAAACCATTATCCTTCGAGGTCGGAGACAAAGTCTTACTAAAAGTCTCGCCTTGGAAAGGCGTAGCTAGATTCGGGAAACACGGAAAACTAAACCCGAGATACATTGGGCCATTTGAGATTCTAGAAAAGATTGGTATCGTCGCGTACAAGTTGAAACTGCCAGAAGAACTCAGTAACGTACACGACACATTTCATGTGTTGAATCTCAAGAAAAGTCTGACTGTTGAGACAGTTATCATCCCAGCGGATGAAATTCATGTAGACGACACGCTCCAGTTTACCGAAGAACCCGTCGAGGTTATGGACAGGAAAGTCCACAAGACAAGGAGAAGTCGTATCGAACTAGTCAAGGTCCGCTGGAACTCACGTCACGGACTTGAGTACACCTAGGAACGTGAAGATCAGATTAAGGAAAAATATCCCCACCTGTTCAAAAAGACTCCTGCAAAGGATGGCATAACTTGAATTTTGGGACGAAAGTCTTTTTAACAGGGGGAGAATGTGACAACTGGCAAATAACTGGTAATTCCGTACAATCTAAGCACTATTTATATTTCTTAATCTCGTGCATTTACCGTAATTTAATTACGTAACTGTGTCGTATACTGGATAACAGTGTTAGGACAAGAAAACAAAGCTAAAACATATGTTGGTTTTCGTCGTATTGCGAACCAAACAAACAATGTCCTAAACGTGTTAGTAGAAAGTGCTGCGTGCACTATTCATGGTTACACTATTCATGCCAGCAAAACCGTGAAAACAAAACAAAACACTGAAAAACAACACACGGATAACATAACTGAGTCCATTATAATAATAAAACAATAATACGAAAGCATATCTTGCAAAGATACAAGACTTTCCGGCATAACGCCCTAATTACAAAAATGTCCGTTCCGACTAAAAATATAACATTTTGAACGCGTCCGAGTCCGTAATATAGTATTTCAGGGACTTCGGAATTCTGTCACTTGATGAAAAACACACTAAAACATTTTAAGGAAATCAATGGGATAACCAAAATCATAAGCTTCTGATATTACATCGCTATGCATTAAACTAGTTCGTTAGTGAACCGACGAACTAGCAAGCGATATTTCCGCCACTATAATAACCAAACGAAGAAGCAAGTGAACTAGTTAAGCTTAATTTGGAACTCGAAATCACTTCATACAACATTTGGTTGCGGGATGACAACTTGCGGCAAACTTCCGTCGGTACGAAATGAAAGTGCCATTAACTAGCCGACGCCTAAATGGAAAGTATTTAAGGTATTAAAATACAACTTACACTAGTCTAGCAAACTAGTTAACCATATTTTGACGTCGCAAGTACCCTAAATAAACGCCATAGTATCAATGGTGAATTAAAACCATAGTTCCCGGTATTATATTATACCTTCCATATACCACCCAGTATCGAACCGACGAGCGAACTAGTGGCATTTTTTGCCATCCAAAATTAATACACATTAAACTAATAAATTAGTTGGACTTATTGAAAGCCTAAATTACCATTAATGCCCAAATTTCCCTAATTAAACTAATGGCTAAAATATCTAGCAAACTAATAAAAAATCTATCTAGTTAACCTACTTTACAAAAAAAAAAACACTAAAAACCTTTCCCCCATGTCTTTTACGTTCAACAAAGGGGCCCCACCCCTTGATCATGTTTGAAAATGTGAAGATTTGAAGCATGGAACTTGATTGGGTGGTTGATGAAAGATTGTTATAACACCATGCTTGTTACCATTTCACCTTTCATTTATCACAACACTTTTCAAACATAAAAATCCCTTCTCATCTTCATTATTCACGGCAGCCAAGACACCCCCATTAAGCCTCCTTTTTCATTCACTAAAATCACAAAAATAAGCATAATTTAATCCTTACAAGATCATATACACATGTTGTAAGCATGGAGGATCACTAGGAGTTTTCTTGGAGCTTAATCATCTTTTTATTTTCTTATTTTGGCTTGTGCAAGTTGTGAGTCTTCTAATCACCATCTTTAAGCTCCTAGTTACTAGTTAATCTCAAAAGTACAAGTTGATTATCTTGAAATTAAAGTAAATCATGAACAAAAACCCTAATCTCAAAGCTAATAAACACTAAATCTAACCATATTATGTGTTGTTATGTGTAGTTAGTTTGTATGATCTTGTTATTTATGATGATTTTTGTTGATATTAGAGATTTAAGCTTATGTTATGATGATCTTATGAATAGATTCATGTAGTATTCAAGACTTATGTTCATCTTACCATGATGAACATAAATATATGATTTAAACATGGATATGTTTAAATCTTGAAAGATCATCATCCTCACTTTTATGAACTAATTAAATAATTTTTAGACTACATAAAGAAACAAGTGTTTAAATGGGTTTAGCACTAAATTTTGGAAGTTTATTAAGCTTTGTTCTTACAAGATAAGTTTAATAACTTACTTATTATAAAATGTCACCATAAAAAGTCACTTTTTATGAAGGATGTAAATATGCAAGTTCATGAAATGAGGAGGTTATGTTGTTAAAGTTACATGTTTGGAGGAAACTTGATGGATAATGGTGATTTGGTAACTTGATTATGATTTAAATGCGTTTTTATAACGTGGGAAACGCCATAGTCTTAGGGGAAAACTATGGCGAATTTTTCTAAAAATCTAATCGCGATTAAAGAGGGGATTAATGGGTGATTAACAATGTTAAACGCGATTAGTGGTTTTAAACGTCATTATGGAAGCTTTCATGAAAATGGTTAAGTCTTAAATGTTAAAGTGTTCTTAGGAACTAAACCATGTATTTTCACAAAAATAAATGGTGAAAATAATAACCATACGTATATATATTTTTTTGGGCAAAAATTATATATATATTTTTTTGAAAAACTCATTAAGTATAAGTATTATGTGCTATGTGTATGTATTTAGATACACTTAGGGTGATCAAAATAATACAACCAAGATTACAATAAATACTTGTATGAAACAAGTAGAAAATGTAACAAAAAAATACATATACATGTTTCTTTCATATTCCAAAGAAATGCTATTAAAACGGACGAATAAACGAAATGGTCGAAACAATAATACATAACCCTCGACGACGATAAAATGAGTGTATCGTCACCACGAGAAACTACTACGACATTTGGGCGACTCTTCGACGCGGAAATATACCTATAAAGCGACTACGACGACACGTGGTATCAGAGCTCAGGACGAGGAGTTCATACCAATTCAGCTTGATTTCACCGGATTCTCTCACTTCTACTCCTTCTTTTCTAATTTGAACAAAATTTAATGGTTGAAAAGGCTTAAAACTTACACATATCAAGCGAAACATAGTGTTAACTAATCCCTGAAAGTTTTGGACCTTAATTCGAACAAAATCTGATAAAATCTTATAATTCCGCTTGAATTTCTGTTCGAACATGCTGACATCATTTTGATTTCGCTTGTACCTCCATATGTAATTTCAAGCGAAATTAGCCATTTTTGATAATTCCGCTTGAAAACTGCTGTGATTTCAAACGGAATAACATATTCCGCTTGAAAATACTGCCTGATTTCGCTTGAATCCTTATTCCGCTTGAAAGTTCAAGTGGAATAAGTGATTTCGCTTCAAAGTGTGCTATTCCGTTTGAGTGGGATTTCGCTTGAAAGCATATTTCGCTTGAAAGCTGATTCCGCTTGAACAGATTCCGCTTGAAAATACTTTTCAAAAGTTTAAAAATTTTTCTAAGTGTTTGTTGATTGTTTCAGGTACGTGAAAGATGGGTGATTTGTTTATGAATCCATTCTGTGATGTGTTTGCTTATACGAGTGGTTCGGGAGATGGCACATCAAACAACACGAATGAAACTACACCAACACCGAGTGCGAAGAAAATCCTTCAGGATGCTATGAGCGTAGACAGTGCATACGGAACATACAATAAGCCGCCCAAGTTGTTGGCTATTGAAGATTACAACCGGTGGGCTACAAGATTTGAGGAATGGCTTAAGGCGTTTGCTTATCAGAGTTGGAGAAGTTTGAAAAATGGATTTGATATGGGAAGAGATGATTATGAAAACTTAGAGGAAAATCAGATTGAAAAATACGTTGCTGAACAGAAGTGTATTGCTCTACTTCACCAATCTGTCCGTGATGACATTATCGCACTGATCGAATACAAAGATTTAGGAGACCTTTGGGAAAAATTAAAAATAAAATGTATTGGTAGTGCTGAAATAGTGAAGAACAAAAAGAAACTGTTACGAAAAGAGTTTGATTTGTTTGGTTGTCTAAAGAACGAGTCTGTTTCCAAGATGATCGAAAGATTTGGGCATCTAAAGATGGAGCTTGCTAGACATGACATCATTTACAGCCAAGAGCTGGTAGACAAGTTGTTTGATGCTCTACCGAATGAGCAAGACTGGCAGTATTTTGCATTGATACTGAAGAATACGATAAAGCCTGCTAATTTGAAGGTTGATATGCTTATAGAAAGACTGGAAAGCCATGAATTGGAGATCAAGAAATCCAGCAAAGTCAATAACACATCTTATCAGCAGAATGTGGAGTTTTACTACAGAGGAAATCTTCCAAAGACTGGTTCTCCAAGAACAGCCTTTTCAGCAGAAAGCTCAAAATCAGTGAATCAAGAAACTCCTAGCAGTGGCTATCATGGTTGATCATCATCAACGAGTCAAAATCAATCTGCACCGAAGAATCTATTTCAATGCAACATTGCTGTTGATTTGAAGAATAGTCAGAATTTCAGCGAAGAGTCTGCAAAACAACAAATGGTGTTCTTAGCGTCTGTGTTAGAATCGTACGAAAGTCTTGTTGCAGGAAAGATAGGCAACACCAACCTAACAAAAGAAGACTACGATCAGATCGATCCTGAGGATATAGAGTTGATCGATATAAGGTGGTGTATGGCTAGTGCAGTGAGAAGAGCGCAGCGATTTATGGAGATTACAGGAAGACAGTCTATTGGTGGACCTTCTACCAAGTTAGGCTTTGACAAGTCAAAAGTGACGTGTTTCAAGTGTAAACAGAAAGGTCACTTTAAGCGTGAATGCAGAAATGCTTATGCTGATGATACTGCAAATCCTTTTCGAGAGGATTATTACAAGAGAGCGATCTATCATCAGAATAAATCAGAGTCTCCTAGGATGAAGCAGATAGAGGAGGCACCCAAAGAGAAATCCAGGGCACTTGCAGTTTTTCATGACGATGAAGGTTATGATTGGAGTGATGTTTTGCCTGAGGAAGACGCAGTTGGTTATGCCTTCACAGCAGCAAAGATTGTTCCATTTAAGGATAAGAGAACTGAAGAAGTGAAGTATGTGAACAGAAAGGATCAAGCTCGATTCATGAAAGCCAAAATCTATCGTACCTGGATGGAAGAAAAGAAGGCAAGGCGATGGGATCCTGATAGAGAATGTTATCTTCATCCTAATGTTAACATAGCTGTGGATCCAGATACTGTTGATGTTGAAGTTCTCACCAAACAAATTGTTGATGAAGAGGAAGCCAGACAGAGAGAATGGTGGGGAGGAGGAGAAGCTATTGAGAAAGAAAAAGAAAAAGAGACAGCAAAAGAACCGGAGCCAAAGAAGATTGATGATGGAGTTATTGATACGACACAAGAACTCACCGCTGAAAACTTGAAAAAGTTGGCTAACAAAGTTCTAGCTGCAAAAGAACTAGAGGTAGTTTCTGGTTGTGGAACTGAGTCCAAAGATAAGGTCAGTACAAATGATACACATGTGTCAGGTAAGAATGGTACATCTGAGAATAGCTGCAAAAATTGCATGAAAGAATGCAAAGTTTGTAGTACACATACTTACCTTAGTGGTAAGAAAGTTGAAGAACTGACTGGTAGAGTCAGAAGTGTTGAAGATCAAATTTTAAACCGGGATAAATTGTTGAAAGCTTCGAACGAAAAATTAAAAGAATTAACTGAGAAAATCAAAAAATATAAAAATGACGTTGAAAGAATTAGAACAGAAAATGAAAAATTGATTCTTGAAAACCGTCAAATCTCAGAAAATTTTGAGAAGCTAAAACGAACGGTTAAAGATTGTGATGAAAGAAATGGTAAGACAGATAAAGAAAATCTTCAACTGACCGGTGTTCTTAGAGTGAAAGAAGAGTTAATCAATCAGCAACTGGATGAAATTGCTAAGTTGAAGCTTCAATTTCAAGAAGCTAAAATTGAAAATGAACGCATCCAGTTGAAATTGAAAAGTTACAACTCTGCAAGCTTTGTTTTACAACACATTGTTCCCAAACCCATCGGGAAAAACAAAGCAGGCGAAGATGTATATGCTGATGGAACCGGGGTGGGGTATCATCAGGTTCCACCACCAGTTCTAAACAATTTCTCAAAGAAGAAATCCGGGTTGGTTAATGAGGAAGATGAAACAAATGAAATAAAACTTCCAGAGTCAATTGATGTGACATTTTCTTCATCATCATCCGATGATAGTGTTCAAACTGATATTGTTAAAAGCATGGTTGAAAGTGTGTTGAAGTTTGATAGTGATTCAGCTGATAATGATGAATGTTTCTTGGACAAATACATTCCGAAATCAAAATCCAAAAACAACTTAAATGAAGAACCTACTCTTGTCATGTACAAAATGTTGGGATCGGATAAGTTGTATTCGGATTCTGAATTTCCACTGGAGGATGTTAATCTTGCTAAGTTGACAAATGTGTTCAAACTGATTGAAATTGATCTGTCTGAAGTAAAAGGATTAAATCAGACAACGAGGCAAATAAATTTGAAAAAGATAAAGCTTACTACAAGAAACCTGTTGTTCCACCGTGTTTTTATAACAACAATCAAAATAGATGGTCGGGTGGTTATCAGGGTGGTAAGAATTATTAAAGGAAAAATGTTCAAAATAGAAGGTTTTGTGAGAAAAAGGTGTTTGTGAACAGTTCAAGTTCACTTTCTGATGAAGAATCTGAGATTTTTTCAAAATCAAACAAAGAGTTCTTTGAGAAGAAGGCCTCACAACCTCAGTCTGAAGGTACAAGTCGGGTTGTTGACACCCGAACATGCTTCAAATGCAACAAAGTTGGACATATCGCACGAAAGTGTACCAACTTGAAGCCTAAGACTGAAGTTGTTGAGATTCAGAAGAGGAAAGTTGACGTGAAAGGAAAAGCTCCAATTGTTGTTGAGAAAAAGGTTTTGAAAAATGACAACATCAAAATCAAAACTGAACTTGTTAAAAATGTGGTAGCTAAAAATGACAAGTTTTACAAAAGGGTTGCATCACCTCAACAAACATGGAAGCCAAAAGTTGTTGAAAAACCAAAGGTTTCAGAGTTGGAATAACAATCGTCTTCTACCACACCGGTAAAGATGAATGTTCCTTTGGATTATTATGAACAATTGGAGAAACAGTCTTCTACTCCATCAGAGAAGAAAAATGTTCAAAAGAAAGATCAATCAACCGGTCATTCTAAAAATGATTGCTTTTTATACAAAAAGGTTGAGGTTGGATCAGAAGAAAGCTTGAAAATGAATGACAAAAACTTTCTGCCACTTTACATTGCAAAATCTCACCTTAATGTCAAGTTACCCGAGTCGAAAGAGGCTGGGGTAGCATCAAAATCCAACTAAAATGTTTTTAAAATGTGCAGGAGCTTCCAAGATCCATTTCACGATGGATTATGGATAGTGGAGCTTCTCGGCACATGACGGGGAAGAAAACCCTACTGTACGATGTTCGTGGATTCAATGGAGGTTATGTAGGTTTTGTAGGAAATCAAGGAGGTAGGATAGTTGGAGAAGGAACGTTATCCAATGGGATTGTCACGTTTGAAAGAGTTAACTACATCGCTGAGCTTGAAAACAATCTTCTGAGCATATCTCAGATCTGTGATAGGATGTTGATGTGCGTGAAGTGTTATATATATTAGGTGTATATTTTAAGCCCTTTTTTTAACACTTTCTTTAGCCAAGTTTTAAATTTATAAAACACGATATTTTGCTAACACTATACACACATATGGGCAAGTGCACCCATCGTTGAGCGTAGTATAGCGTTGGTAAGATACCGAGGTCGTCCAAGGACACAAGAGCTTTTAGTACCGGTTTATCCTCAACGTCTAATCAAAATAAAAATTTAGAAAAATGTTTTAAGCTAAGAAAAGATAAAAACTAACTAAAATACTGAAAATAGAAATAAAATAAAAAACAGATAGACAAGATGAATCACTTGGTTCCGACTCGTATCTAGTATAACCTTTGATTATTTCCGCACTTTTGCACATAATTAAGAGATTATCTTAGTTATTGTAGTAGGCCCCTCTTTTGAAGGTGACGTTACCCTCACCCCAGTAGTTTGAGTCAGCAAGGATACAATCCTAAAAGGGTGGATTATTGGAAGATAATGAAATAAGTTATTAATGCAGTATTGTGGTAGGCCCCGCTCTTGGCGGTGACGTTACCCTCGGCTAAGTAGTCTGAGTCAGCAGGGATACAGTCCTAAATAGCCGGGTTATAGTATTAATAGTAGTTAACTTATGAGGGGATCAAAGAGTTTGGACCCCCGCCATCCAATACCGTGAAGTATTGAAGGAGGTCCTACTAAATTTGACCCAGGTCCATTGCAGGACCTCTAAACGCTGAACAATGGCAAGACCTTTACCAAACCGTTCCCTTAACCCCCGACCAGGTAGCCAACATACCTCCATATAGACCGTGGAGATATGAATGGTGAAAATCCTTTATTTTATATAGACAGTAAAATAATGCCAAGACACCACGGACAAACGATAAGGAAAGATCACCTTCAACATAAGTAACTAGTTATTAAAGTCATTAATACAAAACCAAATAAAAAGTGCAAAAGATTAGAAATAAAAAGTATTATACTAGACACTTTGTCTTCACCAAGTGATGTAAGAGACTTAGGAAAACATGGCCTTGATTGTCAAGAACTCTTACGATCAATCTTGGATCCCGAGACGACTCACACACTCTACGATGGACAATGGATGATGGTGGTGGATGATGGTGTTGTGATGGTGGTGGGTGGTGGATGAAGTGTGAGAGAGGTGGTGTGCCAAGGGATGAGATGAAATGAATCCAAGCACTCCTATTTATAGGCTGAACAGAGAGCTGGGCACGGCCCCGTGTCCGCTGGGCACGGCCCCGTGCCTGTCTGACACTCTCTCTCCTCATAAATTGTAATTCGCAATTACAATAAATGCGCCTGCTGTACTTTCGACAAGCCCCCGTGTCCGCTGGGCACGGCCCGTGGTGGGCAATAGAAGCTTCTATAGGTTTGTCTTTTCTGCTGCTTCTTGGGCACGGTCCCGTGCTGGCTGAGCACGAGGCGTGTTCAGTCTTCTGTCTCCTCTATTTTGTTTGGGAAGATGCCGTTGAGGGGTCGGGCAGTCCACTTATGTTCCTTTCCTTGTATTTATGTTAGATTTAGCTGTCTTTTTGCTTCTTTTGTCAATTTGAGCTCATTTAATCCTGAAAATACAAAAGGAAGACAAAAACACTCTTTTTCCAACATTAGTACTTAAAAAGGGTTAGTTTTATGCCTCATTTGATGTAATTTATATGTTGCATTTTACACACATCAAATACCCCCACACTTGAACTTTTGCTTGTCCTCAAGCAAAACTCTTTAACATGTGGCTTACACTCCCAAATGGAATAGGTAGAAGAGAAGGTTTTGGGCTTGTCGTAGAGTGTCGGGAATCCAAGATCTTTTTGGGTTTTATCTTTATTTACTTACAATCCTATTCGTAATGATTTATTTAGAACTTTTCATAGGAGAAATTACTTATTTGGGCATAACATGCCTTTTTAAAATTCCATTTATATACAAGTTCACATACCTCACGGGAGAAATCACTCACACTCGGCCGAAGGTGTATTTTTAGTGAATCACTCGAGAGCGGCATGGAACTTATTCCTACCATAAGGTTGCCAAGCAATCAATCCTCCTCCTTTTTAACTTTTATACCTTTGTAAATATCAAGAGGACTTTGTGGGTTAAGGGTTAGGCTTGGGTTAAAGGTAGGTGGTTGGGATAGTGGTTAGTGGTTAGTAGAAAAAGGGCGAAAAACGTAACAAGTGTCGGTTTTCGTAGGACTTTCTATTTTTGCAACTTTTTATTTTGATGAAGCTTTTATTCAAAAAAAGTTATTTTTGATGAACTTGTTTGTTTATTTTCTTTTTGCTTCATCATCAACACATTATATATATATATATATATATTTTTTTTACGAAAAACCGAACTTGTTACTAAAACAAAGGGGTAAAAATAAAAAAGTTTTTGGTGGGTAAAAGGGTTTTTGGTTTGGGTGATGAAATGAAAAGGTTTAGGCTCAAAGGGGTTAACTAGGGGGATTTTTGGGTAGGTGGTAAAAGAAAAAGAAAAATAATGGTGTAGAAATAAAAATGGTTAGTCCTAATGTCTCCATCATTTACTTACTCGGGTTTAAGTTGATAAGGACCGGGAATGTATTGTCAAGGCAAGTTCTGGAGTTGTAAGAACCAAGCGGCTATTCACACAAGAAACGAAAGATGAGCATTTAGTCTAATGATATGTAATTATATGCTCAATAAAGGCTCAAAACTCACTTTTGTGGGAATGGGTTTTTATGTGATCAAGTATATATAATCAAATTTTAACTAAGTTTGCCATGCCTTTTCATAATTTTCTTATGTTGGTTCTTTTTTTCACTACGCTATCGGTTGTAAATTCGTAAAAATATAACCTTTTTGAGAACTTGAATTTCCCGAGTTAAACCTAGACAAGTAAAAAAAAATGAAATTTTTGAAAAAATTTGGGGTGATTAGCGGTTCCAATAGAGTTTTGTGTAAGGCTTGTATTTAGGACTTGCAAAATTCAAGGTTTTAGCACCCCCCCCCCCACACTTAAATTACACATTGTCCTCAATGTGTCCCAAAAATAAATTTTTAGGTTGATTAGATGTGTAAAATATTGTTTAAAAAGCAAAAATTTGTGTTACTGGGCACTGAACACGGCCCCGTGTTATCCGGGCACGGCCCCGTGTTCAAGTGCCAGTAACAAAATTGAAATAAGAGATACAGAATTCTGGACACGGGGGCGTGTTGGGTGAACACGGCCCGTGTCCAGGTACCTGAACTGGGCGTTTTTCTGCAGGTGGTTCAGCACGGGGCCGTGTTGGTTGGGCACGGCCCGTGTTGAACCTTCTGGACTGGAGAGAATTGTCGGGTTGCCTTGTTCTTGTGCATGAGTTCATTTTTTCTTGTTCCCTTTTTCATCCTTTACCACCATGAGTGTGTTTTATTCATTAAAAACCATCCAAACCTTAAAACCATCATTTCATTTCATCATAGAGAGAACTTACATAATCCTAAATTAAAATAAAATTAAAACTTAACTAAATAGGTCAGCAGGTACACGAGGTTATCATAAGGAGTTCTACTATTTTAAGAAAATTTCGAGAATAGTTTCCCAATATAGTAGGACTTTTAGCCGAATGAATTCTTCCCTAAACGTTGTTTAAAGCCATTCTTCGATCTCCCTAGGAAGGAAGAATGCGGCTTCATTTTCCTCCGCTGCTGGTGGTTGAGGGGGAACATTCACCGGGACTCCTTGCACCACTCTTCGCGGAGGCTCTTGGTGCATGGCGTACCATTCGGCTGGAATGACAACTTCGGGTACCATGTTCCACGCCCTTTGGGTTATTATAGGTACCAAAGGCGGGGAGGCAAGAAGGTTCAACCTCTGGTGCAAGAGGTTTACTTCATGGAGACAGCCCTCCAGCCCTACTGTAAGATGGTTGATACGGTCGACCAATGCTTCCTCCACTCCCGTCATTTCATCAATAGCCTCCCTTAGAGCGTAAACATAGTTTACAAGAGAGTCTTCTGCTGTTGAAGATCTCCTCCCTTGTCGGTTACTTCTTGAAGATGATCCGCTTGTTCTGCTTGCCATTTTCTGTGAAGGAAACCGAAGAAAGCTAATTTTTTACAAAACAGAGCCCCGGACACGGCCTCGTGCTCGCTGGGCACGGCCCGTGGTGGGCAATAGAAGCTTCTATAGGTTTGTCTTTTCTGCTGCTTCTTGGGCACGGCCCCGTGCTGGCTGAGCACGGGGCGTGTTCAGTCTTCTGTCTGCTCTATTTTGCTTGGGAAGATGCCGTTGAGGGGTCGGGCAGTCCACTTATGTTCCTTTCCTTGTATTTATGTTAGATTTAGCTGTCTTTTTGCTTCTTTTGTGAATTTGAGCTCATTTAATCCTGAAAATACAAAAGGAAGACAAAAACACTCTTTTTCCAACATTAGTACTTAAAAAGGGTTAGTTTTATGCCTCATTTGATGTAATTTATATGTTGCATTTTACACACATCAGATGTATACAACGCACTTCACAGACAAAGAATGTTTGATCTTGAAACCAGGATTTGTTGTTCCCGAAGAATGGATTATCATGAGAGCACCAAGAGTCAATGATATGTACGTGTTAGATATGAGCGTAGCAACTACAACCACGGGTCAGGCTCACTGTTTTAAGTCTAGAGCAACAGAGAAAGAATCACAGTTGTGGCACCGAAAAATGGGTCATATACATTTGAGAAAAATGAATCACCTGGTGCACAATGATTTGGTTATTGGTGTTCATGTGAAAGGATTTCATCTTGAAGGAGAGTGCATTAGCTGCATTAAAGGAAAGCAAAAGAAGAAATCGCACCCCGGGAAGAAAGTCAATTCAGTCTCAAGACCTTTAGAGAGACTTCATATGGATCTGTTTGGTCCAGTGAACGTCAAAAGCATTACAGGGGATCTCTATTGTCTTGTAGTCACAGATGATTATTCAAGATTTTCATGGGGTACTATTTCTGAAATCAAAAGATGAGACGTTTGATCGTTTGATGACGCTTTTCAAAAAGATGGAAAACTTGTACCAGACACGCATTAGAAGATTACGTTCTGACAATGGTACTGAGTTCAAGAATATCAAGATGGAAGAGTATTGCGATGAAAGAGGTATATTGCATGAATTTAGTGCTCCTTATACTCCACAGCAGAATGGAGTAGCTGAAAGAAAGAACATGACACTAATTGAAACGGCCGGACGATGCTTGCTGATTCCAAGCTACCAGTTAACTTTTGGACAGAAGCAGTATCAGCCTTATGCTATACGCTCAACCGGGTTCTCATTGTAAAGAAATTCAACAAGACAAGTTTTGAGCTAATTAATAATCGCAAGCCGAACCTCAAGTATTTAGAACCGTTTGGGTCTCCGTGCACAGTTCTAGAGCCTTTTGGTAAGTTTGGTCCAAAGAGTATCGAAGGAATATTTGTGGGTTACTCAAGTCCACAAAGACGAGTCTATGTTCCAAGCTTGAAGCGGATTATTGAGGCGCATAATGTTGAATGTCAAGGCTACACTATGCCACCACAAAATCCCGGCGATTCATGGCGTTTTCATTATGACACTTTGTGGAATTCGTTTGACATGGAAGAAGAAAAGGAAAAAGAAGAAGATTTCTTTAATGAGTTGGATATTCTGAGAGAGTATGAGTCTTTGCAGGAAAGGTTTCCAGCCGAGTATTCAAGGTGACCACAACAAACTTCAAATGATGATGAAGCAGGTCCAAGCAATGCTGGAGAACATGATGATATTCAACAAAATGAAGTTGCTCATGATAATCAGATGGTGGAGAATGATAATCAAGAATCTGAGAACAGAACAATATTTGATCGTCGTGATTCAGATTCTGAGGGGGAGCAAATTCAGATTTCAAGTCAAACAATACCAGTCGATGAACAAGGTGCAAATCAAAATATCACAAATTTGGAGGGCGAGGTAGATGTTCCAGGCGAGGTGATGCCAAGAACACTTTCATACCATCCAGAGGAGTTGATCATTGGAGAATTGCAGACAGGCGTTCGCACTAGACGACAAATTGACCAAGGCCTTACTTGTTTTTATTCTACAGTAGCACCTTTACAAACTGAATTTTTACTAAGTTGTTTTATTTCGCAGATCGAACCGCGAACTTACAAAGAGGCGCTAACTGAAGATTCTTGGGTCAATGCCATGCAAGAAGAGTTGAGTCAATTTGAGAAGTTAGGTGTGTGGAAGTTAGTAGACTTGCTTGATGGTCAGAGGAAGATAAACACCAAGTGGGTGTTCAAGTGCAAGAGAGACGATAGAGGGGTTGTTGTTCATAACAAAGCTCGACTCGTTGTCCAGGGCTTTAGTCAGCAGGAGGGTATAGATTTTACCGAAGTGTATGCTCTGGTTGCTAGACTAGAAGCGATCAGAATCTTCCTGGCATTTGCATCTTGGAAAAACTTCAAAGTTTATCAGCTAGATGTGAAATCGGCGTTTCTCTATGGGAGGGTAAAAGAGGAGGTATATGTCGGACAGCCACCGGGCTTTACCGATCCAATCCACAAAGACAAGGTCTACTTGCTGGATAAAGCGCTGTATGGTTTACACCAGGCCCCGAGAGCTTGGTACGAGACATTGTCTCAACACCTACTAGCCAACAGCTTCATTCGAGGAAAAGTGGATGCCATTCTATTCACCAAAGAGGTCGATGGTCATCTTCTGATAGTTCAAATATACGTGGACGACATCATATTTGGGTCAACGAATGAGAATCTGTGCAAAGATTTTGAACAAGTTATGAAGCAGAAATTTCAAATGTCATCGATGGGTGAGATGAAATTCTTTTTGGGACTACAGGTTGATCAACTACCCAAAGGAATATTCATACATCAAACGAAGTATGTTCATGATATCTTGGAGAAATTCGGGATGTCAGGTTCTACTCCAGCTTCCACCCCATTAGCGACGAACCATGGGATAAACCCTGATCTCACCAGAGAAAAGGTAGATGAAATGCTGTACGTTCCATGATCGGATCGCTGATGTATTTGACAGATTCAAGACCCGATATTATGTATCCAACCTGCCTCGTAGCAAGATTTCAATCTAACCCGAGAGCTTCGCATATGGTGATTGTGAAAAGGATATTACGCTACCTGAAAGGAACTCCATCATTGGGGTTGTGGTATCCAAGAGAAGGCGATTTCTCGCTCGAAGGGTATTCCGATTCCCATTTCGGATGCTGCAAAGTTAATGCTAAATCAACAACAGCGGGATGCCAGTTTTTCGGATCACGATTGGTCACCTGGCAATGCAAAAAGCAGACCTCTGTAGCTTTATCCACATGTGAAGCTGAGTATGTATCTGCTAGCAGTTGCTGCTCTCAGATCTTGTGGATCCAGCAACAGATGCGCGACTACGGTTTGCAATTTCTAAACACCCCTATCTTTGTTGATAATGAGGCAGCGATTAACATTACTAAAAATCTTGTTCATCACGCTAAAACGAAACACATAGAAATTCGTCATCACTTTATTCGCGATTGTTTCGAGAAGAAGTTGATACGAATTGAGAAAATCCACACTGACGAACAAAAAGCTGATTTACATACCAAAGCATTTGATAAAACAAGTTTTTAATATTTGCTAAAACTGAACGGTATGAAGCTTTTATCGGTGTTGGAGGAGATTCTTGGTGTTGATGAAGGAGACATTGTAGATGATGTTGAGAAGCAATCTGCAATGGTTTGTCGATTTTTTACTTGTTTTGGTATTTAGGGGGAGAGTAGGGTAATATTTTCAGAAAATACAAAAACAGTAAAAATTTCAAAAATACAAAAACATGAGATATTTTCAAAATCCAAAAACAATAGAAACCCAGAAAAGAGCTTGTGTAAAAAGGGAAAATGATAGTACATCGGCTTGACAGTTACGGTATGCTAAAGAAATGTATAGTATAAAATGTGTTAAACAGTCTCGCTGATGATGTGCCGATAGGTTTTTACACATTTAGTAGGTTTGTTCGGGATATAAACCTAAATCTTTACTTACTTATTTCGTGGGGAACACTACTTGGATATATAGGTAACCCCTGAAATTTCGTTTGAAAGATCCCTCTTTCTGAGATACTAGGTCTTTATACTCAGTGATATCTGGGGTATTATCCCGGGACTTCTGATTGTGCGGAAGCAATGGCCTAGTCCCCGGAGAATACTTTACTGCTTGCTTGAAATATAGCGCCGCCCTCAGCATAAAATGATGAGACAATAAAATTGCTAATCTATGCTGTTGTAAAAAAGATCCTCTAAATGGGACACACCCAAGTCGAACCGTCATCTCTCTGCTGAACGGTAGTTCTGACCTGAGCTCTCACGGTTTCGTACTGTTACTTAATTTATTCCCTTACAAATATCATCTGTGGTATACTCACCTGTAAGACTGAATATTGGGACTGGATACGGGAGTATATTCAAGAGGTGGGACACAAGTATAGGTTTAAGTATCTAAAACATCTTAATCCGTATCCTGGACAGACTGAAATGTGTGTGAGAATTTAAGTGGATCAGTATATCGACAATCTAAGCGAATTGTTAAATTTTGAGTATGTAATCAAAGCTTAACGGTACTTGTGACTTGTCGAATAGCTGATAAGATTCCCTAACACGCTCAACCAAAAATATGTTTGTAAATAGTTTACATTATGCATTTTATTTCTGTAATTCATTTCTAGAATAGAAACCTTATTAAAAATCCAAAAAGATTTTTCATTTCTGCTTTATTTTCCGACAAACCAAAGTGGAGAGTTGATCTTCAGATTCGAATTGAACCAGATGCAGGAAGTTTCTGGGCTGGATGATGAGTTTGGAGCTAAACATGATTAACTTTAGAAGTTGAAAAGTTAAAGCAAGTTCATTAATTTGAAACTTGTAAATTTTCAGAAAAAGTTGAACTAAATGTCAGTGTGAATTATCTCAGATCAACCAGGGTTATTAAATTGGACTTGGTAGATAAATTGAGTAATCAGGGTCATTAATTTGGACATGAATACTTAAGTGGATTTCTAAACACTTATTAGAATATCGAATGAGTTTGAATGGTAAGTTTGAATTGAAAACTGTTATTGTCATATATCTTATATTTAGGTAGAGAATTGTACAGGTAACAGGAATCCCCATGGCAAAGAAAATGTCAAAGTTTGAATCGGAATTCAAGTCCTAGCTGATCGAGAGGGGGAGTCTGCGAAAGGGGGAGTCAGAATTCTGGATCAACATTCAAAGGGGAGATTGAAGATTAAAGTTTGAAGACAAAGATTGAAGGAAGCTTTTACAATGTGAAGATAATTTGGAAAGAGACAAAGACTAAATACTCGACGCCGAAGACTTCGTCAACATCCAAGGGGGAGTCTGTTGGTGCATCTAGTGTCTGTTAACTTCGTCTTAATCGAGTCTTATGTCTAGATAGGATAAACGAGCACACAACAGGATAGAAAATAGGGTTTGTACATGTTTAAGTGGGTGATTCCGCTTGAAATGGGCTATGGTAGTTTCAAGCGAAATCAACACATGTGATTCCGCTTGAAACTCACATGTCTCATTGAAGCGAAATCAGTCTATCTATTAATACCTGATGTGTGCTTGTCATTTGAAGCGGAATCTGGTCATTGTCTCTGAGCCGAGGTGCTGTCCGTTTGTCATTTGAACGTGTAAAAAGCTCAGGATTGATCAATAAAGAGATAATTAGAAAGGAACAAGTTGTGTTGACATCTTTTACATTGATTCCACCTTTGTACTTGATGATGAACTACTCATACTGACTATTTAGGGTCACCGAACGATCCAACATAGGTTATTGACACGTACGGACGCTCACTTCGATATCATATTACACGGAACGCAAACTTGTGAGTTCATGTCCCTCCTTTCACTGATTTCAATGTTTTGTTTTCAAAAACATCGAGGGGAAATACGTGCTAAAACTATTGGTATGTTAGTTACAGAGTAGAAGATAACATGATCAATGTGCATAAGTAGGATGATAACATTAGTAACCATTAATCACATAGTGACCAAGGTGCAAAAGGTGTAGATCTATTGGGCTTGAGGCACGCCCCACTCTTAGTTGTTAACCGTGGAGTGCTTTTGTGATTCCAAATGATAACAAAGTGTTCTCGATTTGGTTATTTACTTATGGTACATTTTGTCAGGGGGCTCGCTACCCACTGATAGATCCTTAAACAAACTCCATGTATGAATCAGAACATACAATGATTACAAGATAACATTTATGAGATTTCATATGATAACAAATACTGCATGAACTCGCTCAACTTTTGTTGACTTTTTAAAACTACATGTATTTCAGGAAACAGGTCTTGAGCCGGTGATACACTACGGGTAACGGGAAGGTCAATGACAACGATGGCCACTTCTGGAGGGTTTGTCTTTTATATCCCAACTTCGTATGGGTATATAGGGGACAAAACCTCACTATGATTTATGTCAAAAACTAGCTTTTGTGTTGTGTAATATAACTTAATCTATGTCATGGTTAACGCTGTGAACGTTGGTAAACTTGAAACTATGTTGGAAAACTTGTGATCTTTTGTTAAAATCATTATATCTATGGCATCGTTGTGGTTTATGTGTTTACTCGTTTGGATGCAATGATTACCTTTCTTACGTCACACACAATACGCTTATGCTACTAGCAGGGTGTGACAGATTTGAGCTTGCTAAGATCATTACACCTGTTTAGGGAGGCTCTCAGATGTTTACAGGTGTTGTGGTGGTAGAAGAAACCATCAAACAAGCCCCTAGAATCGAATTAAACCATGCAAGGGTGAAGAAAGGTGCAGTGACCTGCACCTGTGCATGTTTCTGCCCAGATCAGTCTGTCGCGTCGCGCGATGGCAGAGGGCGTCTGTTGTGGCGTGACGCCACCAAAGAGGTGACCAGCTCAGCAAGTTTCAAACTTGACATTTTCACCCCCTGAACCTTTTAAAACGCAATATCTTTCATTTTAAGCACTTTTAACCCAAATAATTTATATTCTTGTGATCCTTGGAGAATAACCAAACATTGTTAGGTCCGGTTTCGTTAAATGATAACCAAAAACACAAGTTTTGCCTCGTTGACGCTTTTAACCCTTAATTCACGAAAGTTAACGTATTTATCTCAAAGGACATCGAAACCTTGTAAATTTTTATCACTTGTTCTTGGGAGTATAATTAATCGTTACGAAGCTCTGGGTTCATTAAAAGGTCACTCAGAGGTATTAATTAAACATGTTGACACATTTAACCCTCGCGCCTTGTAAACTTTCACTTTCTTCCACAAACGGATTCGTGCGCTTCATAAGTTATTCGTTTAAGGATATAAACATCATGTAGGGTCGTTGAAAGGCAAAATTTTCAAATGTTGATACTTTGGATACTTCTACACATAAACTTTCTTCGTGTGACAACTTTAGTCCTTCGTAATCAATTCGTTACACGTTTAAAGTCCATGACACGTGTTGTTACTATATTGGACATGAATTTGCGAGGTGTTACATCGGTGCTGTGACAACTCATATTTTAGAGCCTTTCGTTGTACCCGGATGTAACCTATACGAACTTTATGTGACTAGTTAATGTATTAACTTATGTTGAACGTTTATGAGTTGTTTATACATGATCTGTGAAACTGTTGTTTATATTGAAGGTTTGTGCCATTATTTCTCTTTCACGTTCCCTGCTGTAGTGAATCTGTTAACGCTCGAAACGAAGCCCATGTTACTTCCTTTTTAGTTTAGAACTTTTCATCCTTGAATCATCCATCATTATCTTTATATCCTCTCTTTTATTGTAACCATCTCATTCTGTCCAATAAAAAGAAACAAAACCATTTATGTTTTCACTTTATGATTCATACGTTCATGGCACATTAAAAACATAAAATCTACTTAATAATACCGCACACATAGTTGTACCGCAAAAATATAAGCCCAAATAATATTGGTAGGGGGCCGGTTACTTTGGTAGTGGGCCGGTTAGCTTGAGTTAATAGTGATACGCCCATAAGTAACATGTACATGGCCTCACATATTAACAAACACTTAATCTCAAACCCTAATCACCCCTTTGAGGTCGACGGCAACAAGTAGGAAAGCCAGCCTGGTCGCAACTTCTTCTTGGGTGTTAACTGTTTGCCTTGTTTCGTTTGTCGGGTTAGTATTTTATTCTCGTTATCTTATATGTATACATGCCCTACGTGATATTGTCATGAACATGCGTTGGAAGTAAATCCATCAGTCACATATTAATTAGACGTTTATTAAGGTTGATGTGCAAGAATCGGGTGTGTGATTAAATGATGATTAGCGTATGGTACTCATGATCATGGCATTAAACTGGTTGTGATAATAACAGTTATCAAGATGTGGCTATGACTCGAATATGTTTTGGAAATTAATAAATGTAACAGAAGGTTGAATTCGAATATGTGATTTGTTGTGGAATATAAAATTGAATGATAAACTATATAGAGGGTTAGTTTGGTAATGGCCGACATACTAGTTATTATCACACATGATCCTGACAATTTAATCACTACACTCACATGCAAACATTATTAATCATTCAGGTATATATGGCCGACAACAATCAGTGTATTGGAATGCATCTTATCTCTTTTAAACACTTTGACTTTATGTGACCATTTGACTTTAATGAATTGAATCGATATGATGGTTCACTCATTGAATTGATTGAAGTGATTTCTTAATGCACTGTGTAACCTATCTGTCACACCCCCAAAATCCACACGCGGAGTACCACCGCTTGGAGGCGTGACATGACCAGGATCAAGCCACCAATCATATTGAACATAATTATATCAAAAGTCATTCATCAATACGATAGGTGTTTACAAAACCAAATATATACAAGTGTATAGCGGAAGCATTAATGTAAAACCCAACATAAGTTTAAGTACAAAATGTTATAATGTTTAACAAAACATCCACGTCCGTGCCCACAACGACTGCGCCTCCCGTGCAAGCTCCAAGAGTACCTATTGTCCTGCAAGGCATGTAACAGAGAGTCAACAACTAGTTGAGCGAGTTCACTGTTAGTTATTTAGTTATAATGTTCGTTTCGTAAATCGTAAGTAATAGCATCGCGGCCCTCTAGGCATGTTTGCGAAGTTTAGAAATTTGTATCGCGTTAGTCCTTGCTGCCAGTCCAGGCATGCGTGCGATAAATAGCGTTGACTAGTCGTATGTGTACGTGCCCTTCTTAATCCAAGGACCGTAGCGAGTGTGATTGTCCTACCCAAGGAGGACGAGCATGCGTTAATGTTTGTTGTCCTACCCAAGGAGGACGAACGTATGTTAAGGTTGTTGTCCTACCGGACGAACGTATGTTAAGGTTGTTGTCCTACCGGACGAACGTATGTTAAGGTTGTTGTCCTACCGGACGAACGTATGTATTCTACCCAAGGAGAATACATAGGATTTATATTGGCATCCTACCCATGGAGGATGGCGGTACATATCCTACCCAAGGAGAATATGTAGGTTCCGTTTTAATTTCTTTAACCCTGTCCTACCCAAGGAGGACGAACGTATGTTAAGGTTGTTGTCCTACCGGACGAACGTATGTTAAGGTTGTTGTCCTACCGGACGAACGTATGTATTCTACCCAAGGAGAATACATAGGATTTATATTGGCATCCTACCCATGGAGGATGGCGGTACATATCCTACCCAAGGAGAATATGTAGGTTCCGTTTTAATTTCTTTAACCCATTCCCAACCACCGGGAATCCCATGCCTTAGAAAGTGTGTGAACTCACCTTGTTTCGCTCGGTATGCTAGGTATGTGCTCAAAGTAAGTCAATCACGTCCTAAAGTATGCACGTATGTGAAATCAGTTTGTGACCAAATTATGCACGTATAAACATGTAGCACGTAATCACAATAATATACAAGATGGCTACACTTAACAGCAGTTAAATATTCCAGTTAGCATTTAACAGAATTAACTCAAGTTACTGCACAGATCAGCTATTCGGCGAAACACGCATGTTGGCGAAACACAGATAGTGGCGAAACACATATAGTGACGAATCACAATATTGGCGAAACACATTCTGTTTCGTCGAGGTGTCCCCTGGCGAAACAGAACTTCTGATTCGTCGACTACTCTTGGCGAAACACATTCTGTTTCGCCGAGAGTTCTGTTTCGTCGAACAGTTCAGTTTCGCAGACATCAGTTACAGCAGATGCGAAAAACACATAAACCCTAACAGCCGTAAAACAGCAATTCCTCAATCATACAGTAATCATTCAACGCAGAATCATCGTAACATCATCATAACAAAAGCATCACAGTTCTTAACGTCTAGCACAAACCCTAGGTTATGTGTACAACATATAGATTAACATACAACATCATATCATCGATTCCTATCAAGATACTAATGTGTATTCAGAATCAGGCCATATAAACAACATTCAGAACCGAGTATCATCAACATACCCTCCTATAATCCAGAAATCAAGCATAAACACAACATGTATAAAGAAATCAAGGGACAAAGAAACCGATTTAGACGAGCACGCACTAACCGAGATATTCGAGATGAACAAGGGAGGATTCGAGAGAGAAAGATGATGGTTGATGATGGGTATCGCCTTCACAGAGTGGAGAGTTCTAGGGTTTCTATTTTTGTTAAAAGTGTGAAACAGGGAGTCGGTTCACGTTAATATGAACGAATTACCGTTCTGGGCCCTTAATGGGCTTGGCGAAACTGGGCTTGGCGAAACAGACTTCTGTTTCGTCGGGATGCTTATGACGAAACAGTCTGTTTCGTCGGGTCCTGTCTGTTTCGTCGAGTCCTGTTATGTGCTAACAGTTTTAAGTTTTCAACAGGTTTCATGTTATACAGCCAAACACAAAATCATGCAACCACTATGCGTTCATTATAAAATAACGTATACAGTTACAAGTTAAACAAGTCAAACAACTACACAGTCAAAGTCAACGTGCACTTAATGCGAAAATGAAAGTCGGAAACTCAAGTTGTCACACTATTAATGAAAATAAGATTGTAAATTGTATTCGTTGTTTAATGGGCCGGAGTTTTAATGTTTAAGAGCCTAGGTAACAATAAGGAAAAATACATGTTTGTGTTGTTGGGCCGCAGTCCAAAGACTTTCAGTGAATCGGATCTGGCTTGGGGTGGCCCAGCTTGTTGATAACGGACTGCTTGCATTGGACCGGGCCATCTTGGTGTGCGCCGAGCCGCACAGCAGGCCGTGATCCTCAGTTTTGGGCTCAGGCCCAACCGTGTCCAAGAAGACTTACATGTTATGTCTGTTTTGTGTTGGTTTTGGTATGTTGCTAGTAGGCCAGTGATTGGGAATTATGTAGTGGGCCGAAGATTTAAGTATGCGGACTTGGTTAACAATAATGGAATAGGATTGTTTTGATTTTATGTATGAATGATACTAGCAGATCATATGGGTGTTATTGGGCCAGCTTATTTGTGATTGGGCCGGGTAGTATAATCGGGTAGTGCTCGAATGGCATGACAATTGTTTTGGGCCGGTAACTTTAGTAAACATGGTGTTTCATTTTGTTTTATCTTGGTTATTAGTGGCCTGTAACTTAGAGCGGGTCATGAACATGTAATGTGTGTATTGTTAGGAATTGTGATTCGTAAATGCGACAATACAAACATCTCGATAGTGGAAGAGTTAAACTCCAAATAGGTGATACTGGTTCATGTAATTTGATCAAGTATGTGTGGTTATATGAAACGTGCCCTATGTGCTACTTGAATACGTGATTAATAGTATGCGAATCTGATTAGACGTAATACCAATGATAGGACGTGATTGAATAGAGTATATTGACAAATAAATTATCTGCCGAGAAAATCGAGGTGAGTTCACACTTTCTACAAGGCATGGGATTCCCGGTGGTTTGGGAATGGGTTAATAAACTAAAATGGAACCTACATATCCTCCTTGGGTAGGATATGTACGGCCATCCTCCTTGGGTAGGATGCCACTATAAATCCTGCGTATTCTCTTTGGGTAGAACTACGTACGTTCGTCCTCCTTTGGTAGGACAACAACCTTAAACTTACTAGACAAAACTCTATCATGAAGTCCCTCATTTTTATATCGACTTAATCGCCGAGGCCGATGGTGAACGGGTCATTAGTTAATAGCGCTATTAGGTTTGACAAACCTCACACCGTGTCGTTCGAACGAGCGTGTACTAATGGATCATGGCAAACTGTCAATGATGATAGACATTGACGTAGGGCACAACTATTGTTCGTCAGTCGTCGATATGGTAATGGTCTAGTGGTTCACATGGGGAAGCCCCCCACTGATTATGGTTATGGTTTGGGAAACAAAAGTACTGGTTAACTCATGGTTTACGAAACAACTTCTGGTTTTCAAAACAAACTGGTAAAATTAAACAACCAACTATGAACTCGCTCAACTTTGTTGTTGACTCGTTGTTACATGCCTTGCAGGCCTTTAGGTGCATATTGTTGGAACTTACTGTCTAGGATGCTGGAGTGGTCATGGGTCGAGATACATGGAAATGCGAGACGAATCTAATGGCTTTCACACACTTGGTTTATGAATTTCTTAATTAATGTATTATGCTTCCGCTGAATGTTAAATAATGTTTTGTAACACTTCTATCAATGATAAATGAAAGTTTTATTTATTTATAATTACGAGTTCAATGTGATTGGTGGTTAGATCCTGGTTAGTCACGCCTCCATGCGTTGATACTACGCTTGTGGAATTTGGGAGTGTGACCATGTGCACTAACTAACACCTTGTGCCTGGCTTAGGTGACCATACTTGTTGAAAGAAAGATGGTTAAACTTGAGTATAGAGCTAAACAGTATAGATTGTACCAATAGAAAATCTATGTGAGTGCCATAGTTCAAATCAATTATAATACAGGTTCCTAACATAAAGGGTTGGTTGACTTTTAGTTGGTCAATAATGCTGTTTGTGTGAGATCGGTGTTTATTGAAATATTAATATATACTTTTGTATCTATCTTCTTATAGAGATAAATAGTTTGATCTTATTTTTTGTTATGAGTTGATTTTGTTTATGAAGTAAACAATTTTGTTTAGCACATTAATTGTTGATTTTTTTTTTATAAAAGATGGATACAAGATTTGCTTAATTGTTGATTTTTTTTTATAAAAGATGGAGACAAGATTTGCTTGATCAAATAAAACAAGGCAGATAGATTTCAATGGTCAATTTTTTTTTCTAGCTGAATCTAAAAGAATAGGAGAAATAAACAATTATAAAAAATGTGAAAAATATAAGAAATTACATAGTAAATTAATTCGTTAAAGCTTATTTACTCGATCATAATAGGGATGAATATAGTATCGTACGGGTATCGAAAGTACCGATTTTGAAAATTACAAAAAATGGATATCGGCACCTAAAGTGCTTGGTACGGTATTTAATGGTAAAATGTGGTAAAATACCATACTGTACAAAAAGTACTAATCCCGAAAATAAAAAAAAATAACGAAATTTGATCAGTATGGTATGATATAGTTCGTTATCGGTGTTTATCGGTAACCAGTACTGATTGCTCAACCCTAAATCATGGAGTCAGGTAAAAGCTTTCAATAAAATGAATATCGGAGTGTAGAGAAACTAAATACAATTGTGTATATAGCCTTTTCTTTAAGCTAACGAACACAAGTGATGAATTTTTTTTAATCTAAATGAGTTGAAGGTGTACATTACCAGTCCTATAATGAACAAAACCAATACCGACCAAATGTCCGCCACAACATGTAGGTAACGGAACTACTATACAATATTACAAGATATCACGAAATGATTGATAAACTAATAGAAACGAGTATTACTTTGCAAAATGTCGTCCTCGCAGCTTCGCGCGGGTAGCCGACTAGTATATATATATATATATATATGAGAAGGATCCATTAGGAACCACCCTTTATTGCGAGAACCGCGAGAACCAATGTGAACACAACAAAAATAGCTAAAAAAGACACAATTTTTTAATATTTTTTATAAAAAAATCGCTACGTTTAGTAGCCAAATTTTTTTTTTTAATTTAAAAAAAAAATTTGGCTACGAAAAGTAGCGATTTTAATGTAAAAAATATTAAAAAAAAATTTGTGTGTTTTTTTTTTATTTTTTTAGGTTTTTTTGGTGGTTTAGTTTTTAGCATTTTAGCTTGGTGGGGGTGGGGGTTTAGGTTTTTGGGTGGTGGGGGAGGGGTTTAGGTTTTTCTTTGGGGGGGGGTAGGTTTTTTTAGCTATTTTAGTTTGTGTTCACATTGGTTCTCGCGGTTCCCGCAATAAAGGTGGTTCTCGCATGAACCTTACCCTATATATATATATATATATATATATATATATGATTAGGTTCAAGAGTGAACACTAGTGTAGTTTGCGAACTGAGTCAATTAATCCTGACCATACACGTGTGTATATATTCAAACTTTTAAGCAATAGCATATCAAATTCACAATATAACGATATATAATTTTAAACCTAAACATAAACACGTATATTTGTCAAATATAAACATAGAAACTATCAAACTTAAACATATTTTTTGTTCAAACCTAAACATAAACTTAGTTTATACATCTTTACATACTACATACTAATTTATACATACTACAAACTTTGAAGGAATGTCATATCTGTTACACACATACTAACATACACACATTTTCACCAAATACAATACACCTGCATACATAGACTTACATACACACATACATACTAATACACACACAATTTCACGAAAAAGACATTCCTTACATTTTTTTTCATACCTAAACACAAACGTATAAATTATCAAACTTAAACATATTTCTTTTTCAAATCTAAACATGAACACAAAAATTATTAAACTAACATACACACATTTACATACTTATATACACATATTTACATACTTTATACACATTTACATACTAAGATACACACATTTTCACCAAATACACATGATTTATACATTTTTGTAAACACCTACATACACACATACATAGTCTTACACACACACATTATAACCAAATACACATACATAGACTTACATACAAACATACATAATAATATACACACATTTTCACCAAATACACATAATTTATAGATACTTACAAGCAAACATACACATGTACATACTAGTATACACCTAGATACACACATACATAGACTTACATACACACATTTTTCCCAAGTTTACATACATTATATATTTTCACATACATTTACTAACATATACACATTTTCATACAAACATACATCCTTACATACACATTTACATACCAAAATTACACAATTTCACATCCCTGAACAAAAATAAACATAAACTAACCTTAATTTGAAGTTTCTAGTAGGGTGTGATGGTGGAGACCAGGTGGTGGCCGGAAAAGTGATGGTGGTGATCCAATTTATCTAGCATACACACATACAAACACAAAAATTAAGGAAGATATCATATAAAACTTAAAATGTAGAAGAAATTTAACAAAAACTAACAGAAACAAACCTTTATAATCGATATTGGAGTGATCCGGTCGATGGAGGAGAAATAAGGTGAAGAGATTTGGGGAAAAGTGAAAAAAGGAGGGAAGAAACCCTCCCTTTAGAGGTCTGCTGCGTTTTAGGGTTTTAGGGGCGCCATGCGTCGCCACTATTAATATATCATGTCGCCGCTATTGACTAGGTTAAACTCCAGTCGTTGGATCAAGATAAGGAATGAGTGGCTAGACACCGTGTTCCGGATCGACCAATAGTGGCGACATATGGTTTGTCGCCACTATTACCCGTTATAATTGTAGTGGTGTCATATCATATATGCTCAGAGTTATATTTCTCAATGAATTTTCAAAGATATATTTTTTCATCTTTTCGCTACTATAACTTTTATAATTCATGTTATTAAAGAACTTTGAATTATTGTATTCTATTTGCACAACCTTTGTATTGAGCATATTATATACGTATACTTTATTATGCCTTTAACAATATATACTAAAAAGCTTAAATCAATGAAACTAGTAAGGGTGTAAACCGTGTTAGTGTGCAATGCCAGACACCAATCTTTCTACATCATGGACACACGTTTGATTCAAGTTAAATGTATTAGTTTACACGTTTATTCATTTAAAAGCCACTCACGAATTCTTTGTATTGTGATTTAATCATGTGATTATTCAAGATGTGTGATTTAGCCAATCAAAGACTTTGTAAACCCTAGCTTGAAAAGCATACCACAAACCCTTGTGAACAATCTATCATCCAAGGAGATACAACATAAATGGGTCTAACATGTGTCTGTAACATATGTCGTGGTGCGGTGGTGGTGCCCTTCACCACAAACACATGATACACTGTGAGTACTACATACTTAGCACATGATATATATATAGGGATAGTTGTATCTTTTGGTGTATACAAGAGTAAAGTTAAAAAATATAAATAAGCTTATTAATAGGAAATCTAAGTAATTTTATATTTGATGGTCATTTATAAAACAGTTGTACTGTATTATAGAAGCTAATTTTGTGCATATCTTCATTAACATGTCATTGATTAATAATCTACTACTCAATATTCACACGTGGGATTTGAATTTAATATGTATAATCTCCAATGATTCATTTTTTATTTTTATATACTATTATGTGTGTATTACATATTATGGATTACATCATGGAACTTTATGATGCATGATATATTAAAACTCAATAGTATAACACAAAACATATTAACTTGTATCCTTCTGTAAAGCAAACATATATATAACCAGGCGTTGTCCCCATAGGCAACAACTTTATTGGAGAATTAACTTATGCTTCACATCCTTGTACCCTAAATTAATAAGTATTTGTATCGGCTAATATAAAAAGGCCATTCTAGGGTTTCATTTTGTATATCTAAAACTAGGGCTTTTTAACAAAAAGAACCTAGTTTTTAACTGTTGATCATCTCAAGCAGCGGGCGCAATACCAGTGTCATCGTCGTCGTCGTCATCATCATCACCATCCATGGATTGAGAGACGTACACCTGATTGTCATCACCATTGATGGCATCATCATGGTAATACTTGATAATATCAAGATGATGACTATGATGATCGCCATTACTATCTTTGTCATCATCTTGCACCTTCCATAGCATCTTTAGACCGTGAAACATTTCCTTCTTTGTTACACCAAATTGAAGATAACAACAACTAAGATATGATATTGCTACTTGCAGTGGTCTTTAGCTCCAAACTCCAAACTAAATTGGTTAAGAAAGATGGTTGGGAACTAAGATATATATAGAGTTTGTGAATGAGATGAGAGTGACGAATAGAGGGAATCATATATGGTTGTCATGAATTCATGATGCTAGTTTTGTATATGGCCCGGTTGTTTTTTTGCTAGCTTAAAAAAGTAATGATTTGAGTAAAAATGATTGTGTAATCCTACATGGAAAAATATCCTCCTTCAAAGTAATTTTCCATGTTTCTTATAATTGCACTCATTCAGAAGAAATATTTTCTCCAACTGTACCGTATATATTTTCAAAAAGTAACTTAACATGACATTGAAGTTTTAGTATGCAAAATGTAGCTTATTTTACCATAATTATTCATACTAGCAATGTAATTCCTTACTTTTAGTTTCATTACTAATGACAATCTTACTCTAATAGAAAAGTAACTTCGTTTAAATTTTTTACACTGGATTTTAAATAACCCAAATGTAACCTATTTGACGAAAATTATTCATACCAGTAGTGTAATTCCTTACTTTCAGTTTCATTACTAATGACAATCCTACTTTAATAGAAAAGCAACCTTGAATGTCCTTAATAAACATTTTACTAATTTTTATTTTAATCAATATGTTGTAAATTGTTTCGAAAATACATAACAAAAAATCAAAAGTGTTTTTGGTTACATTGCAAGTATAAATTACTATAAATCAGTAAGTTATAGTTTAAGTATTAAAATCCAATTTGCATTAAAAGAAATGTGTTAAGTGAACATTTCTAAAACTATGCGTCTTTGTTTTGTTTGCCAAATACTTATTTGGAACAAAAACAGTAACACACGCCAACTAAAGAAAATAACCCTGTTAAAATGTATCATAATGGTTTAAAAGAAGATGAACAAAATTCTTTCATACGATGTTTCACCACAACTTAATGTTTATACGGCCTTATACGTTTATTTGAATTGAGTTGCCCACTCTTAATCTTTATAGATTTTTTCACTGATAAATAAGGCTTGTGTGATGTAAAAGCAATCATCTAATCATTCTTTCTCTAAATCACGAATATAAAATGTTACTCTAAACCATTAGATTTAATCATAAACTCAATGGTCCACTAGGAGAATGAAATAAGTATCCACTACACCAAAATAGACATTACAAAGATTTGATGATTTAAATTAATAATTACATAAATAGGCAATAAAATATGTTATGAACTTTGTTTTATTAAAAGCTGAGTTGGTAATGTTTAACCAACTTGTAATTAAGATTACCAACGGCATCATGGTGTACTTTCTACATGCTCACACCAAATAATTGTAGTTAATTATATATTGTACTCTTTTTAACTTTATATAACTTTAAGAAAAATAACAAACCGTTATAATGTCATTGGTTAATGATGCGTAAAAACAGAAGTTGGTCACATAAACAAAACTACAAGAATGTTAAAGTGATTACCACAAATCTTTTATATTTGCAATTTACATTGTAAAGGGGTCTGTGGGGTCTAACAGTGAGTGATGATGCAAATTTGTGTTGGTGCAAGCGAATACCGTGGGGATGTGTGTGTTGTTGCCCAAGAAGTGTGTTGCACATATGGAATATTAGGCCACATGGGTGATTACATGGCACATTTTAGCCCACACAAAAGGTTATTAAAAACTATCGACTATGATATATCGTATCAAACTGACTTTACGAGAATCGCTCCATATAATCGCTCCATATTTAAAAGCTCAAACTATTTACACAGATCAAATAAAAAGTTGATTTTGCCTAACTAGGATGAGAAGGAATCTTAACCATTCATTTTTCAAATCAATGGTTAAGATGAAAGTGTAGGAGAAAGGAGGAGTGTAAGGGTATCTTGGGAAAATCCTATTTATGGACTTTCTCTCTCCACATCCAAGGCACATGCATATTCCACCCCCATTTTTTAAACGTTCCTAACTTTTTATACGGTATTATTTTTTCATAAAAATTTCACCATAAAATCGAGCGTCTTTTTATCTTTAATTTGAGTATCATATTGCTATAGAAAATATGAAGACTAAAAAAACCCACTAAAATGTATTGTATTTCTATGTTGTATAACGTTTTTTTGTACTGGTTTTTGTACTATATTTTTGTGCTGAATTTTTTTATCTTAATTTTTTTCTCAATTTTTTGTGCTGGATTTTTTTGTACTACATTTTTTTGCTGAATTTTTTCCTGCTATATTTTTTTTACTAGATTTTTTTGTGCTATATTTTTTTGTACTACATTTTTTGTGCTATAATTTTTTGTACTAGATTTTTTGTGCTAGAATTTTTTGTACTAGATTTATTTTGTTGTATTTTTAAAAAACAAAAGGGGAGCCAAATGTCATTTTCACTCCTATTTATAAGGACCAAAATGCCCTTCATTCCTACTTATTAGGAGTGTCACATGTCATCATCACAATCCTTCTTAGGCTACTTAGGCAAAATTCACTTTTTAGTGGACCCTTCCCCCTATTTACACACCAAGTGTGTAGATAGCCAACCTAAAAAGGTTTTTTTGTCTTATGTGCATACCCTGCAGTGTCGAGCTGTGGTCAAAGCGCGACGTTTTGGTCCAGTCAACCAGACAAAGACTGACGGGTGTCTGACGGGTCTGTTGACCGGACCAAAACACCGAGCTTTGGCCGCGTTTTGATCCAGTCAACCAGACCGGGTGTCAGTCTTTTGTCTGGTTGACAGGACCAAAACGCGGCCAAAGCTCGACGTTTTGGTTCGGTCAACAGACCCGTCAGTCTTTGTCTGGTTGACCGAACCAAAACGCCGCGCTTTGGCCACAGCTCGACACTGCAGAATGTGCATATAAGACAAAAAACATCTTTTTGGTGTGCCAATAGACAAATGAGTGTGCAAATAGGTACACCCATTTAAAAAAAATGGGTGTTGCTAGATGCATCCTATTTTTTTTTTTTTCATTTTTACTAATTACACTCTCCATTTAAAGAATAAAGGGTGAGGATCAAATAGAAATTTATTTTGGCTACTAAGAATAGGAAGCAATAAGATTAGAACATGTGACAAAATTTAAAATAAAGATGAAAGGTGTTTTAGTCAATTTTACTCAATCTTCTCGCTTCTTTTCTCTGTAACTTCAAAACCCACCATTTTCAAAACCCACTATCTTCAATCATTTCTTCACTTTCTATCTCAATAATCACTACATTATAGTGCGATTTTCGTCACCAATCAATGATTCAAACACACGATCAACGTGTTCTTCAGATTTTTTGAAGAAACCCAGTTTAATTTCATACAATATCTCCTTTTTTTCTTGTGATAAGTGTTTCTAATATTCAAATTTCGTCAATCGTTGAAGAAATCTGAAGAAATTGGCTTTGATCTATGTAAGAAATTTTTTAATTGCATTTTTACGATCTGAGTTTTTGAATTGAGTAATTACGTTTTACGATCTTGGCGGGGGTCCGAGGGCAGCGCCCCTGGGAGCAGGGTCCAAGGGGCGTTTTTTTTATTAAATTGCTTTTAAAAAAATGCATCAGAAAATTTAATTTTCCAGAAATTACCTCATTTCGAAGTGTTTTTAGTCCATTGCGTTTTAGTTAAACACATTTTTATGTTTTCAGTCCATTACGTTTTAGAAAATACACTTTCTTTTGTGTTTTTAGGCCATTGCGTTTTAGAAAAAAAAAAGATATTTTTAAGTGTTTTCTGGCCATTGTGTAACACCTATGCCTCCACGGCCATCAAACAAATGCCAAACCAATGAAATATTGTATTTCATACTTGGGATTTGTAAAAATATGTGTATCATTTACACATATCAACTCTTGTTCGATTTCAAACTCTAAATCGCTTTCTTGAAGGTTATACGCGCACCGATGCGTAAATATAACCAGTTTAATGCAACGAACACTCCGGAATAGTGAAATAGGCTAAACATACCTTAAATAACCTTTACATAACTTAGAAATAAGATTTGGAAGGTTTGGTATGGCAAAATCAAGTTAATTCGCTTACAGGGACTAAATTTGACAAACTGCGAAAGTATGCCAATTTGAACGGTAACAGACATTCCGGAACATGACCATAAGTGAAACATACCATAAATATCCTTTACAGAGCTTAGAAATAGGCTTTGAGGGGTTCGCTGTGATAAAATAAACTTTTGGGTCATTCAGGGACTAAAAGCGTCAAAAAGTGCATAAGTTTGCATTTTCGCGCATAACTTACGTTCTGAATACATCCGGACATCCAAAAATTTATGCAAGCACTAAAATATTTTATTTTAGTGTTTGGCATAAGAAAAATCCATTCGTCGCGCAATTTGGATCGTTTTTCACGCTTATGCGCATTCCGTCGTAATTAAGCGATCATCGCGATCGTACGACCAAACGAACCAACATCCGGGATATTTTTGAGCATGTTTCATGTCCACAATGTTTAGGCATCATTTTAGGGCCTTAAAGTTGGCTTGACGGGCCTTAGAGGTGTCGGAAATGGCCTTAAACACGTGCAGGGGCCGAAACTGTCATTTCTGAAACCTTGTTCTGATCTGTGACTCCCAGGCGGCCCGCCTGAGTTTCTGCACATCCTGAAGCGGGCCGCGTCCGCCTTCTGGACCAGATTAACTGCATTTAACAGCAGTTTGCAGCTGTTTAATCCTCCACCACACACTCACACATGCTTAGTCAGCTGATAAGAACCATTTTTAGCCACCATAACTTTCCGACAAGTGTACGCATGAGATTCAAGCACGGTTTCCATGAAACGATCTTAACGGTGGACCGAAAACTATATATACCCCATGCCCCCCATTGCTTAAATCACTAGAATTTTGATTTGAGAAACTCTAAGTTGAAACCATTGTTTCATACCTGAGATTCTTGAATCGAGATTAGCATTCGGGGACCCTTCGTAAGTATTCTTTCGTTCTTTTATTGCTTTTCGAGTCTTTCGAGTCTTTCGAGTCAAACTTTGTTTGACTTTCTGCATTGACCAGTTTATGGTCAATGCGAAGTTCGTTTGAACTTCGCAACGTGAGTGTAATCACGTTGGTTATAGTCCCTTGGGACTATGCCTACTGATTACCACGTTGTCTAGGGTCGTAGGGTAAGCGATCTAATAAATCGCTTATACCTTCGAACCCGACCCATTTGGTCGATCATTAGGATCCGACCAAACACATTAGGTGACCATAGTAGGTAGGGAATAACCTTCCGAGGTTATACCTTATGGTCACGACGTTTAAGTAGTTGTATGATATGTAGTTTATATGCCTTAGGTAAATTACCAGAATACCCTTTTCATGTATAATTGGTAATTAAGCGTATGTAACCTAAACTTTTGTCACATAACTTATTATGTAACATGTTTAGGCATATAACACTTGTCATAGGACTAGTTAAGCGGTCCGAACTCGCTTCGCGCGCACGACGCGTTAAAGTAGCGTATGTTACCTTAATGGGTCGCGATGGGTCGAAAGCACTTAGGTTAAGTTTCATTTAGTATGTAGGCTTTGTTAAACCATATGACACGAGTCTCTATACTCGTTTGGTTTGCGAACCCTCATTCTATCTAAATCCTCCGATTTAGGTCCGGTTTATTTATATGGTTTTAGACTGCCGATTGATTCCGTGCTCCCTCTAGCTTTGCTTGGTTGTTGTTCAAGATCTCTAAGCATTCTCAGGCGAGTACATTATTCCCCTATTTTACTGCTTTCAATTGTTTTGGGGTGACTCATATGTGCTAAATGTTTTCAAGGTTTTAACGATGGTATCAAAACGATTTTCGATGTTATAACGATGGTTTCAAAAACGATTAAGACGATTTATACAAAACTAATAACGATTTCGATAATGTGAACGAACTTGTTGGTTGGGTTACATAACAAATGACATTCATTAGCAATGATCAAGCCGACCAGTATTAGGTTATGGTACCATAGGATCTGACAAATCCCGTTATCTTACTGCACCCGTGGTTATGTGTAGGGGTGGTGGGTAGCAACTGAATCTGTAATTGTTAATTTACCCTTTGGTAAGGGTTTATTAATGCGAGAACGAGAAGCGACGAGGGACGAGTCACGAAGGTTTGAATGTTATTAGCGAGACGACCATATAAGTAGTTTCATGACCTAAAACGAGTTAAACGATTGGTTTTCACGCGATGTATTAACAAGTTAAATGATTTGGTTAAACGATTGGTTTTCACGCGATGTATTAACGAGTTAAACGATTTGGTTAAACGATTGGTTTTCACGCGATGTATTAACGAGTTAAACAATTTGGTTAAACGATTTGCTTCAAAGCGATATACGATTGGTTTATGGTTAAGTGTTTAGATAACGGGACGGGTGTAATGTGATGAAAACATGGTGGATACACCGCTGGTACTTCCTATATATAAGTGTTTACATCGTATTACAGACCGTGGCGTTATTTAGTTCACTTGGGTAAACGGTTTCTAAACGATGTCACACAAACGAGGTTTTTAAAATGATATAAACTATACGGGTTTTATTAACGATTTATTTCGAGATGTTTCACAATTTGCTTTACTAAAAAAAATGTTTTTGGGTTAAGAGTCATGGCTACGAGGTTTTATAAACTATAACCCGCTTGATTTGAGTTAGTTAATTTAGTTGCAATATTATACTCTTTTCAAAACAAGGTTTTTAATAAAGTATTGCAAGGTTTTTAATAAAGTATTGCAACATCTAAACTAGCCATGATTTCGACACTCCTACAAAACCTATGTACTTGCCAGCATTTCTTTGCTGACCTCGTTTTCACATATGTTTTAGGTATTGTTGAATGATATCGATTGATAGGATGCATGCTCACATAGGACTGGACGAGGCCTTAGTGACTCAATAACAATGATAGACTATGTTTAAATTGTGTATTTAGTTTTCCAGACGATGTAATTATTCAATGTTTATTAAAACGAAACACTTTTTGGTATCCATGGTTATGAAACATTAATTCTGTTACAACACTCCCCGACGTTTCCGCCACGTTTTGTATGTTCTACGTGGTCGGGGTGTGACAGAAAAGATGGTATCAGAGCCAATGGTTATAGGGAATTAGGTTATTAGTAATGCTTTGACCTAGTCTATAACCTTCTTAGGACCCTAACGCGAGTTTACTTGGGTTTAGTCATAAAACCATACCGTCACCTATCCTTAGGCGACGACCACAACAAGAACATAAATTTCAAAACCGCTTTGAAAACTAATCATCTGTTCTAGGATGATTGATTACAAGGTTTTGAACCCCTTTTGAATTTTCAAACTCTTGCCAAAGTTTTGAGTCTTAAATAATGTGAACACGTGCAAACTGGAAGGGTGAATGCCTGTATTCTGGGTTTTCTGTCTAGGCAAGCACTTCGTATATATCTCATCAGACGCGAGACCAGTTGTGCTTACCTGGGAATTCTTGGGATGAGTGTTCACTTATAGGCGAGCATGTCTTCGCGATACATTATTTTTGACCTATTTACTTTGATTTATCACCGGGGTCGTTTGTTGCTTTGTAGTAACAAACAAATGACCACTATCTTTGCTTTCATCAGATTTGTTCATCTCATTCTTTTCGTCTAATTCTCTCACTCGTTTCATTTCATGTTTCCTCTTTTAGACAATGCCTCCTCGACACGATGCTCGAACCGATGCTCGGACTTTTACTATTGAAGAACTCGCAGCCCTGATCTCTCAGCAGGTGGCTGCTGTGCTTCCCGAGGTTGTAACCCAAGTCCACGACATATACAACAACGACAATAATAACAACAACAATAACGCACAGTGTAAATACAAGGATTTTAACCAGGCTAAACCACTCAAGTTTAGTGGTTCTGAAGGAGCGACTGGGCTTCTTCAATGGTTCGAGAGCATTGAGAATACTTTCCGCCACGTGCAGTGTCCTAACAATCGCAGGGTCGAGTTTTCTTCGAGTGTGTTTCAGAAGAGGGCTCTCACATGGTGGAACGGGGTTATGAGGGATCGTGGTGCAGAAGTTGCTCTAGCACAGACGTGGGCTAAACTTAGGGCCCTTATGATGAGAGAATTTTGTCCTCGTCATGAGCAGCGAGATTTGGAGAAGGAATTTGATGAGTTGAAGCAAGATAGTGGTGAGCACAGGGCGTATACTGATAGGTTTGAGGAGTTGAGTCTGCTTTGCCCGAAAATGGTTACCCCACTCGACAATGGACACTCACCCCAAGAGTTCCCAGGTAAGAGTGACTGGTTCGATTATGTGGATTTGTACGAACACTCTAGCCTTAGACAAAAAACCCAGGGTACAGGCATTCACTCTTCCAGTTTGCACATGTTCACACTATTTAGGACCCAAAAACTTTTGAGGAGATTTTGAAAAATCAAAGGGGTTCAAAACCTTATAACAGAGGGTTCAAAATCTTATAACAGAGGGTTCAAAACCTAGTAATCAATCATCCAAGAACAGATGATTAATTTTCAAAGCGGATTCGGAATTGATGTTCTCGTTGTGATTATCACCTAAGGATAGGTGACGGTTTTTGTTTTAAAAATCTAAACGCAAATCTTCTTGCGTTAGGGTCCTAGAAAGGTTATAGTCTAGGTCAAAGCATTACTAATAACCTAATTCCCTATAACCATTGGCTCTGATATCAACTTTTCTGTCACACCCCGACCACGTAGAACAACAAAACATGGCGGAAACGTCGGGGAGTGTTGTAACAGAATTAATTATTTCATAACCATGGCAATTAAAGTTATATTTTATTCATCAATCAAGAGAGTTATATTGTCTTAAACAAGAAACATAGGGTACATAACATAAATTAACTAGTTCTTGCTTCGTTTTAAGTCACTAAGGCACAGGTCCGCCTAAGTGTGTCTCGATCATCTTATGAAACAGCTCCTGAAAACACATGTGAAAATAGGTACGTCAGCATAAAAATGCCTGTGAGATACATAGGTTTTATGAAAATAGGATTCATGACTTGTGTTTAAAGAAACTGTTTAAAAAGTAGCCATGAATCTTGTTGAGTGATTCCTTTCATAAATCATTTGAAAAGTGATAAATAAATCAAATGATATATATATGTATAAAAGAATAATGCATGGTTAAATGAGTAACCATGTGAAATGAGTTAGTATAAGTTAAGTTATTTTGTAAAACGATGTTTATGTGAAAATTGTATTATAGATGTAATATGTCTAAACTGAAATGGTTTAAATAATGATACGATATGTAATACCATAAAAGCACTTATATATAGGAAGTACCAAAGGCGTATCCACCATGTTTTTATCGTATTACACCTCGCCTCGTTACTTAAATCACTTACCCAAACAACCATCAAAATGTAATGTTTAACAATTGTAGAAATGTTTATGTATTGTCAAATACGGTTTACACAGTTCAACAGTTACAAACGGTTCACATAATCAAATGGTTATAACGGTTCACATGGTCAAATGATTATAACGGTCCACATGGTCAAATGGTTACAACGGTTCACATAGTCAAGTGGTTACAACGGTTCACATGGTCAAATAGTTACAAACGGTTCAAAATGTAATATAATGTGTTCATATGCTGGATGGGCATATGCAACAAATTGTAATGTAAAACAGTGTACTAAGTATGCTAAGTTAACATACAAAGCAGAAAAAGCAATGTAAATGAATGTGCTAGCATGCTCAGTCAACATACATAGAAGAAAAGTCATGTAAATGAATGTGCTAGCATTCTCAGTCAACATACATAGCAGAAAAGTAAAGTAAAACAATGTACTATATGCGTACTAGTGAACATAGCAAGTATATGATATGAAAACATGGAAAGCATGAAAGTAACAAGTAGGCACATGTGTTTCACCCCAAAATGTTTGGAAAACAGTAAAAGAGGGGTCTATGTACTCACTTGAGATTGCTTAGTAGTCCTTGACTAACAACCAAACAATGCTAGAGATCACGTATATCAAACGGCACCTAATATAGGTAACTACATTAATATACCGGACCTAAATTGGAGGATTGGATAGAATGAGGGTTCGTAAACCAAATGAGTATGGAAACTCATGTAGTATGGTTTAACAAAGCCTTCATTCTAAAATGAAACCTAACCTAAGTGCTTACGACCCATTACGACCCGTTTAGGTAGCTTATGCTACTTTAAAGCGTCATTCGCGTAAAACGCATTCGGAATGCCTAACTAGCCCTATGATAAGTAAAATATGCCTAAGCATGTCTAATATTGTTGCCAAAACAGTTTAGATATCAAAAGTTATGTTACATATGCTTAATATGAATTTTGGCGTAAAAAGGGCATTTTGGTCATTTACCTAAGGCATATAAACTACCTATCATACAATTAACTAAACGTCGTGACCATAAGGTATAACCTCGGAAGGTTATTCCCTATACAACTATGGTCACCTAATGTGTTTGGTCGGATCCTAATGATCGACCAAACGGGTCGGGTTCGAAAGTATAAGCGGTTGTTTAGATCGCTTACCTTACGACCCTATATAAGCACTAAACTAAAAGTGATGAGCTAAGCATGTTAAAACATGCTTAACTAAGTTTAGAAAACAGGTTTGGTATCAAAACAAACGGTTTTGATACCTAAGAGTAGTTTGGTTACAAAATACGCAAGAATGCGCATTTTGGCCGAAACTACGACTCGTCACTGAGCCTGGATAACGTGGTAATCAGTAGGTATAGTCACTAGGGACTATAACCATCGTGATTACGCTCACGTTATGAAGTTCAAACGAACTTCGCATTGACCATAAACTGGTCAATGCAGAAAGTCAAACAAAGTTTGACTTTAACGCTAAAACGAATGAAAAGAACGAAAGAACACTTACAAAAGTGTCACACCCCGACCACGTAGAACATACAAAACGTGGCAGAAACATCGGGGAGTGTTGTAACAGAATTAATTGTTTCACAACCATGGAAAATTAAAGTTTCATTTTATTCATCAAACAAGCGAGTCACATTGTCTTTAAGCAAGAAACAAAGAGTACATAACATAAATTAACTAGTTCTTGTCTCGTTTTAAGTCACTAAGGCACAGGTCCGCCTAAGTATGTCTTGATAAGTCCTATGCATCATCTCTTGAAAACACATGTGAAAATAGGTACGTCAGCATAAAAATGCCGGTGAGATACATAGGTTTTGAGAAAATAGGATTCATGACTTATTTTTGAGAAAATGTTTAGTCATGAACCTTGTAATTTGCTTTGTCTTCTAAATCATTTGAAAAACGATAAGATCAGATGATATGTATAAATAAGAGAATAATGTATGGTTAAATGAATAACCATGTAAGATGAGTTTGTATAAGATAAGTTGTTTGTAAATCAATGTCTTGTGAAAAGTATGTTATTTGTATAAAATGTTATATGTCTCAAACTGAAATGATTCAAATAACGCTACGATATGTAATACCATACAAACACTTATATATAGGAAGTACCAGCGGCGTATCCACCATGCTTGTATCATATTACACACGCCTCGTTACTTAATCACTTACTCAAACCAAACTACCAAAGTAAAATGTTCATGTCTAATGTAAATCATGTAATGTGTATCCAAAATGTAAGCATATGATGAATAACAATGTACTAAGTATGCAACAAAGGACATACATAGCATATAGTGTAATGTATAACAATGTACTAAGTACGCACACAATGGGCATACATAGCATAAAATGTAGTGTAAAACAATGTACTAAGTACGCACACAATGGGCATACATAGCATGTAATGTAAGACAATGTACTAAGTACGCACAAAATGGGCATACATAGCATGTAATGTAAGGCAATGTACTAAGTACGCACACAATGGGCATACACAGCATGTAATGTAAGGCAATGTACTAAGTACGCACACAATGGGCATACATAGCATAAAATGTAAGGCAATGTACTAAGTACGCACACAATGGGCATACATAGCATGTAATGTAAGGCAATGTACTAAGTACGCACACAATGGGCATACATAGCATAAAATGTAATGAAATCATGTACTATAAGTGTACTAATGAACATAGCAGGTATATGATGTGAAAGCATGAAAGTAACAAGTAGGCACATGTGTTTCACCCCAAAACAGTTTGAAAATAGTAAAAGAGGGGTCTATGTACTCACTTGAGATTGCTCAGAAGTCCTAAGATAACCACCAAGCAATGCTAGAGATCACGGAATCAAATGGCACCTAATATAGGTAACTATGTTAATAAACCGGACCTATATCGGAGGATCGGATAGAATGAGGGCTCGTAAACCAAATGAGTATGGGAACTCATGTAGTATGGTTTAACAAAGCCGACATACTAAATGAAACCTAGCCTAAGTGCTTACGACCCATTACGACCCGTTTAGGTAGCTTATGCTACTTTAACGCGTCGTTTGCGTGAAACGCGTTCGGAACGCCTAACTAGTCCTATGACAAGTAAAATATGCCTTAACATGTCTAATATTGTTACCAAATCAGTTTATGTAAAGGTTCACATAGTCAAGTGGTTACGTTTTGATTTTTTTTAACATAACTTGTTTTTGCCATACCAAAGCCTTCAAAACTTATTTCTAAGTTATGTAAAGGTTATTTAAGGTATGTTAAGCCAATGTCACTATTCCGGAGTGTTTGTTGCATTAAACTGGTTATATTTACGCATCGGTGCGCGTATAACCTTCCAGAAAGTGATTTAGAGTTTGAAATCGAACAAGAGTTGATATGTGTAAATGATACACATATTTTTACAAATTCCAAGTATGAAATATAATATTTCATTGGTTTGGCATTTGTTTGATGGCCGTGGAGGCACAGGTGTTACAGTCTCCCCTACTTTAGGAAATTTCGTCCCGAAATTTATTTAGAGGAAACTTGTGAGAGTTTAAAATATGAAGTTCAAAAGATCGAACAACATTGGTTAGGGTTCTGAACTTCTAGTAACTTTAATAACATCATGCTTGCAATGTAAGAGGGATACTTATATACAAGTATATGAAGCGTCATTGGTGCGTCCACCGTACCTCCATTACATCGTTCTCATTTTGTTATTGTTGTCACTATCGGTTCTTACACATAATAAACCTTGCTGGGTTTCTGTGCACTAAATTTCTTAATTATGTACGCGTCCATAATTAGACAATTCCTTGCACAGTTCACACAGTCTATTTTATAATGCGTAGGGTAAAACCAAATGAACAATCCTGTGATGAGTGTGACTAGACCGCCATAGAGTCCTTTTGACTAAATCAATAAATGATCTAAATAGACTATCAAGGAGTCTGTCCAGCTACATCACTAGATGTCATTCTTTAACCAGATTGTGAATCAATCTTTTTGACTAGACCACTAAAGGGTCTCTTATGAAACATGGAGCGGTACTTATATAATCCAAGGGTCTTAACTATTACATAGAAGCCCATTAAGGATTTAAGGTAGTACCTTTTGAATATCCTGCTATGAATCCCTCATATGAAGATATGAAAGATCCTGCGAGGATTTGGATAACGAATATCCAGAGTATTAAAAACACAAAAAATGCATAAAAGGAAACATAAAATGAGTAAACACATAGTCACATAACCACAAAATTGTTTAACTAGAAGTTTGTTCTGCTAACAGAGTACATGTATTTAAAGTACAATAGGAATCCATTCCGCGGATTTCATTTGGTACTTTAAATGTTATCAAGAATCTAACTATAAAGATAGAAAGATTTTTGAAGAGAAAATTCGATTTCGATTATAAAGAACCGAAATGTTCGGATTAAGGTACATAAGGAATCCAATTAAGGATTCTGATTTGAATGATGATCATCCACAAGGGTCTAATTGTGGAGATAAAAAGATCCCATATGGATTTTTGAAGTTGAAGATGTTTTGAAATCTTGCACGGGATGTGCTTAAGTCAAAACATGAAGTAAAATGCTTATGAAGTTGAGATGCTAGATATGTCAAGGCGACATATGAAGCAGAATTTGAAGGTTAAGTAAATGTGTGAGGAAAATATATTTGGAAAACTATGCATGGGAAAAAAATGTTTTTGAAACCTTATATATAATATTTTTAAATCATAAAGTAGGTGTACTAGGTAAGTATATTTATAAAAATGTTTTAAAATCATGCGAGATGAATTTTGAAATTATGTATAAGGTTTTTGAAAGACATGAATGATGCTTTTCGAAATCATGCACTTGATAAGAAAATGTATTGTGTTAATATTGCCTTCAGACTATATGAAATATTTTGAAATTAGGAAGGTTGGTTTTGATAACATGGCTAATGTTTTTGAAATAACATAGATAATGTATTTAGATAAATTGTTTTCAAACTATATGAAATGTTTTGAGATCATGAAGATTGTTTTTGAAATACTTGTACTGTATATGTTAAAAAAATCAAAACGTAATGGGTATGAGATTTGAAAATACCCTTAGTTATTTAACCAAGGATTTCAAAGGCACAGATGTGCAGAAGCATGATTACTCATAATATCACTTTATTTTCTGTACTTCGTATCTTAGAATGAAACGAGTACTTAAAATTTTTGAAGGAATCATGAGCGATCATTTGAAAGAGAGAATCACAAGAGTAGTTTGTAAGGAACATAGTTCCTTGATGTAGGTATCATAGGAAAAGTCATACACACATGTAATTATACTTGTATATCAGAATTGTGAACAACAACTTTTATTTATGAACGAGACATATTGTTTCACAATACACGAAAACAAAAGAAACAAAGGCATAAGACAGCAACATCCTTTGTTCAGCTGAATGCTCATCCGTGGGTCGGATTTGCATTAGCAAGCTTTGGGCATCGGTTTCTGTAGTGGGTCAGATCCCCACAATTGTAACAGGCACCAGGTGGGTAGTGTGGTCGTGCAGCTTGACCCTGTTGCTGAGCAAGAGGCTGAGCAACTTGTTGAGCCGGGTTCTGAACTGGGCGATTCGGATTAGCAGGGATGCGGCAGGTGTCAGCAAGATGACCGGATCTTCCGCAGTTGGTGCACTGACGACACTGGAGGTGTGGTTGATGATGGCCGTTACACCTGTTGCACAAAGGTGCATTGCCAAAATAAGGCTTCTTGGCTAGTGGTTGCGTAGGCTGATTTGGTGCAGCTTGGGCCTGTGCAGTAATGGCATAGTTTTGGGAAACCTTACGCTTCCTTGCCCTCTTCGATGAACTAGAATCCTTCCCATTCTTGTTTTGACCTTTCTTGCTATCCTCCTTGTCAGACGACTGTTTCTCGCCCTTGTCACCCTTCCTGTGTAATTTATTCTTCCGAATCTGCGACTCAGTCAATGTCGCTGATAACTCGATCGCCTGACGGAGTGTGGCAGGGTTACTACCAGTAAGGATGTCTTGTACCGAGTCAGGTAGGCCGTCGATGTACCTTTCGATAGCTATGTCAAGTGGGGTAACCATTGTCGGGCAAAGCAGACTCAACTCCTCAAACCTATCAGTATACGCCCTGTGCTCACCACTATCTTGCTTCAACTCATCAAATTCCTTCTCCAAAGCTCGCTGCTCATGACGAGGACAGAATTCCCTCATCATGAGAGCCCTAAGTTCAGCCCATGTCTGTGCTAGAGCAACTTCTGCACCACGATCCCTCATAATCCCGTTCCACCATGTGAGAGCCCTCTTCTGAAACACACTCGAAGAAAACTCGACCTTGCGATTGTCAGGACACTGCACGTGGCGGAAAGTATTCTCAATGCTCTCGAACCATTGAAGAAGCCCAGTCGCTCCTTCAGAACCACTGAACTTGAGTGGTTTAGCCTGGTTAAAATCCTTGTATTTGCATAGAACATTGTTGTTGTTGTTGGCTTGGTTCCATTGAGCAAAGAGGTTTGGGAATTGAGCAGCCATTTGCTGCGCAATGATTTCTGCCAATTCGGCAGTCTCTATCTGGCTTTCGCGTCGAGGAGGCATTCTAAAAGAGGAAACATGAAAGGAAACGAGAGAGAGAATTAGACGACAAGAATGAGATGAAACAAATCTGATGAAAGCAAGGATAGTGGTTATTTGTTTGTTACTACAAAGCAACAAACGACACACAGTGACAAATCAAAGTAAATGGGTTGAAAATAATGTATCGCGAAGACATGCTCGCCTATAAGTGAACACTCATCCCAAGAATTCCCAGGTAAGCACAACTGGTCTCGCGTCTGATGAGATGTATACGAAGTGCTTGCCTAGACAGAAAACCCAGAATACAGGCGTTCACCCTTCCAGTTTGCACGTGTTCACATTATTTAAAACCCAAAACCTTGACGAGATTTTGAAAACTCAAAGGGGTTCAAAACCATATAACAGAGAGTTCAAAACCTTACAATAGAGGGTTCAAAACCTAGTAATCAATCATCCTAGAACAGATGATTAGTTTTCAAAGCGGTTTTGAAATTTATGTTCTTGTTGTGGTTGTCGCCTAAGGATAGGTGACGGTATTGTTTTATGACTAAACACAAGTAAATTCGCGTTAGGGTCCTAAGAAGGTTATAGACTAGGTCAAAGCATTACTAATAACCTAATTCCCTATAACCATTGGCTCTGATACCATCTTTTCTGTCACACCCCGACCACGTAGAACATACAAAACGTGGCGGAAACAACGGGGAGTGTTGTAACAGAATTAATGTTTCACAACCATGGAAATTAAAGTTTCGCTTTATTGATTAAAAGTGTTACAATGTCTTAACAAACAAAGAAATACAACATAATTAACTAGTCTTGCATCTTTTATTTTCACTAAAGCCCAAGTCTGCCTATGTGTATCTTGATCATCTTATGCAACAGCTCCTGAAAAACACATGTGAAAATAGGTACGTCAGCATAAAAATGCTTGTGAGATACATAGGTTTTGTGAAAATAGGTTTCATGACTTATGTTTGAGAAAATGTTTAGTCATGAACCTTGTAATTTGCTTTGTCTTTGTAAATCATTTGAAAAACAATAAGTTCAGATGATATGCATAAATAAGAAAATAATGCATGGTTAAATGAGTAACCATGTAAAATGAGTTTGTAAAAGTTAAGTTGTTTGTAAAACAATGTATTGTGAAAGGTATGTTATTTGTATAAAATGTTATATGTATCAAACTGAAATGATTCAAATAACGCTACGATATATGTAATACCATACAAACACTTATATATAGGAAGTACCAGCGGCGTATCCACCATGCTTGTATCATATTACACACGCATCGTTACTTAATCACTTACTCAAACCACCAATGTAATAAGTCTATGTTTAAACCAATAGTCAAAAGTCCTTGTATAAACCATGTCAAATGTTTATAGTCCAAAAGTAGTCAAGTAATGTATAACCAAAATGATATGTATGGTAAGTAAAATTTAGACTACTTAAACCATAAGTAAAAAATGTACAAAACAAAGTATTGAAGTAAAACTTGGTTTAAATCAAAGTTATGTTTTGTAAGATATATGCATGCTATACTGAATATGAACATTTATGCGGTATTGTGAAAATTCATACATCCAAGCCTTGAGACAGACGGATAACTATGTAAAAGTGAGTTATCAAGAGAATATGTATTCGGATTCGGTCATTCCTTTCATCCCCTTTCCCTGGGATGTCCGGAACGGGATTTGTCAAGTCCTATGGTACCACTACCTACTACCGAGCGGCATGATCGGTGTTAATGAATGTATAGTATAGTTTAAACAAACCAAATGTCATACCAAAATGTAAGCATGTTTTATGAAGATAATGTACCTAGTACGCTAGAGTAAACATACAGGGTAGAGCTGTAAAACAATGTGTCCATATGTTACTGGAACATATGCAACAGAGATGCAGTATAAAACAATGTACTAAGTATGCAAAGTCATCATACAAAGTAGAAAAGTCATGTAAAACAATGTACTAAGTATGCAAAGTCATCATACAAAGCATAGAACACCATGAAATCATGTACTATAAATGTACTAATGAACATAGCAAGTATATGATGTGAAAACAGGAAAGCACGAAAGTAACAAGTAGGCACATGTGTTTCACCCCAAAACAGTTTGGAAAACAGTAAAAGAGGGGTCTATGTACTCACTTGAGAATGCTCAGTAGTCCTTGAGTGACAACCAAACAATGCTAGAGATCACGGAAATCAAACGGCACCTAATATAAGTAACTACATTAATAAACCGGACCTAAATCGGAAGATCGGATAGAATGAGGTTTCGTAAACCAAACGAGTATAGAGACTCGTGTCATATGGTTTATCAAAGCCTACATGCTAAATGAAACCCAACCTAATAGCTTACGACCCATTACGACCCGTTTAGGTAGCTTATGCTACTTTAACGCGTCGTTCGCGTGAAACGCGTTCGGACCGCCTAACTAGTTCTACGACAAGTGTTATATGCCTAAACATGTTACATAATCAGTTATGTGACAAAAGTTTAGATTACATATGCTTAATTACCAATTATACATGAAAAGGGTATTCTGGTAATTTACCTAAGGCATATAAACTACCTATCATACAACTACTTAAACGATGTGACCATAGGGTATAACCTCGGAAGGTTATTCCCTACCTACTATGGTCACCTAATGTATTTGGTCGGATCCTAATGATCGACCAAACTGGGTCGGGTTCGAGGGTATAGGCGATTTATTAGATCGCCTACCCTACGACCCTAGACAACGTGGTAATCAGTGGGCATAGTCCCTGCATAGTCCCAAGGGACTATGACCAACGTGATTACACTCACGTTGCGAAGTTCAAACGAACTTCGCATTGACCATTACTGGTCAACGCTGAAAGTCAAACAAAGTTTGACTTTCTGACTCTAAAAGCAATAAAATAAAGAAAAGAACGAAAGAATACTTACGAAGGGTCCCCGAATGCTAATCTCGATCCAAGAACTCAGGTATGAAACAATGGTTTCAACTTAGAGCTCTCAAATCAAGATTCTTGTGAGAAAATGCAATGGGGGTGGATGGGTATATATAGTTTTCGGGTAACCGTTGAGATCGTTTCATGGAAAAGAGGGCACGATCAAGGCCGTACATGTGTTGGAATGTTGTGGTGTGTCAAATGGCCACTCACCATAGGGAATTGACATGTGGAAGAGGGATTGGAGGTGCTAAACAGCTGCAACCAGCTGTTAAATGCAGTTAACCTGGTCTGGAAGGCTGAGGCGGCCCGCTTCAGAATACACCAAAGCTAATGCGGGCCGCATGGGGCTTCTGATCCGAAAATAAGTTTCAAAAATGACAGTTTCAGCCCCTGCACGTGTTTTAAGCCATTTCCGACACTTCTAAGGCCCGTAATGTCACACCCCGACCGCGTAAAACAACAAATCGCGGCGGAAACATCGGGGCGTGTTGCGACATAATTAATTGTTTCATAACCATGGCATACAAAGTTGTATTTTATTTATAAACAAAGGTGTTACATTGTTTCAAACAGGAAATTTAAGAGTTCAGAACATAATTAAACATAGTCTATCTTCTTTTAAAGTCTCTAAGGCACAGGTCCGCCCTAGTATCATAATCAACATCCTATGGAAAAGCACCTGAAAACACATGTGAAAATAGGTACGTCAGCATAAAAATGCCTGTGAGATACATAGGTTTTGTGAAAATAAGATTCATGACTTATGTTTGAGAAAATATTTAGTCATGAACCTTGTTATTTGCTTTGTCTTTTAAATCATTTGAAAAACGATAAGATCAGATGATAAGTATAAATAAATGTAAGGTTAAATAAATAACCAAGTAAAATGTGTTTGCATAAGATAAGTTGTTTATAAATCAATGTCTTGTGAAAAGTATGTTATTTGTATGAAATGTTCTATGTCTCAAACTGAAATGATTCAAATAACGTTACGACATGTAATACCATACAAACACTTATATATAGGAAGTACCAGCGGCGTATCCACCATGCTTGTATCATATTACACACGCATCGTTACTTAATCACTTAATCAAACCAAACCAAACAATGTAAAATGTTCATGTCAAGATGTAAATCATGTCAAAATGTCTATGTCAAATATCCATGTCAAATGTCTATGTCAAATATCCATGTCAAATGTCTATGTCAAATATCCATGTCAAATATCTATGTCAAATATCCATGTCAAATGTCTATGTCAAAATGTCATGTATGGCAAGTGAAAGGTCTCAACTAAACCATATGCACAAAAACAAAGTATTGAAGTAAAACTTGGTTTAAATCAAAGCTATGTTTTGTGTAAATGCATGCAAATATTTAATATGAACATTTATGCGGTATTGTGAAAATGCATACATCCAAGCCTTGCGACTGTGGTGATAAACCCTTTAAACAAATTAAAGGTCTATCTGTCTTATATCAACGAATTCGGTCATTCCTTTCTGTCCCCTTTCCCTGGGATGTCCGGAACGGGAGTTGTCAATTCCTATGGTACCACTACCTACTAACGAACGGCGTAGCTAATGTTAATGAATGTATTGTCCCATGTAAACAAACCAAATGTCATACCAAAATGTAAACATGTGAAAACAATGCACTAAGTATGTAATCAAATGAACATACATAGCGTGAAATGTCATGTAAAACGATGTACTAAGTAATGCACACAATGGGCACACCTAGCAGGAAATGTCATGTAAAACGATGTACTAAGTAATGCACACAATGGGCACACCTAGCAGGAAATGTCATGTAAAACAATGTACTAAGTAATGCACACAATGGGCACACCTAGCAGGAAATGTCATGTAAAACAATGTACTAAGTAATGCACACAATGGGCACACCTAGCAGGAAATGTAATGAAATCATGTACTATAATGTACTAACGACCATAGCATGTATATGATGTGAAAACAGGAAAGCATGAAAGTAACAAGTAGGCACATGTGTTCCACCCCAAAACAGTTTGGAAAACAGTAAAAGAGGGGTTTATGTACTCACTTGAGATTGCTCAGATGTCTAAAGATAATCACCAAGTAATGCTAGAGATCTCGGAATCAAACGGCACCTAATATAGGTAACTATGTTAATAAACCGGACCTATATCGGAAGACTGGGTAGCATTAGGGTTTGTAAACCAAATGAGTGTCGGAACTCATGTGATATGGTTTAACAAAGCCTACATGCTAAATGAAACTTAACCTAAGTCTTATTGACCCATTATGATCCGTTTAGGTAGCTTATGCTACTTTAACGCATCGTGCGCGTGAAACGCGTTTGGACCGCCTAACTAGTCCTATGACAGGTATTATATGCCTAAACATGTTACATAATCAGTTATGTGACAAAAGTTTAGGTTACATATGCTAAATTACCAATTATGTATGAAAAGGGTATTCTGGTAATTTACCAAAGGCATATAAACTACCTATCATACAACTACTTAAACGTCGTGACCATAAGGTATAACCTCGGAAGGTTATTCCCTACACTATGGTCACCTAATGTATTTGGTCGGATCCTAATGATCGACCAAACTGGGTCGGGTTCGAAGGTATAGGCGATTTATTAGATCGCCTACCCTACGACCCTAGACAACGTGGTAATCAGTAGGCATAGTCCCAAGGGACTATGACCATCGTGATTACAATCACGTTGCGAAGTTCTAACGAACTTCGCATTGACCATTACTGGTCAACGCTGAAAGTCAAACAAAGTTTGACTTTCTGACTCGAAAAGCAGTAAAAATAAGGAAAAGAACGAAAGAATACTTACGAAGGGTCCCCGAATGCTAATCTAGATCAATATAGTTCAGGTATGAAACAAAGGTTTCAACTTAGAACACAATTAATCAGATTCTAGTGAGAAATAAGGTTGGGGGTAATGGGGTATTTATAGTTTTCGGTGAACCGTTGAGATCATTTCATGGAAAAGGAGGCACGATCAATACCGTACACTTGTCGGAATGTTATGGTGACTAATTTGGCCACTCACCATAAGGTATCAACACTTGGCAAGGGAAATGGGAGTGGAAACCAGCTGCAAAGAGGCTGTTCTGAACATTGAATCTGGTCTGCAGACCCCTAGCGCACCGTTACACTTATATTGTAGCGGTGCGCTAGCACCTAGTTTGGCAGAATTGCATTTTCAGTCCCTGCACCTTGTTTTTGCCATACCAAAGCCTTTAAAACTTATTTCTAAGTTATGTAAAGGTTATTTAAGGTATGTTGAGTATATGTTGATGTTCCGGAGTATTTCTCGCATTAAACTGAGTACGTTTACGCACTAGTTTGCGTATAACTCTCTAGAAAGCGATGTAGAGTTTGAAATTACATAAAAGTCAAAACATGAAAAATGTATAACATAACAAAACAGACATTGGGATTAAATAACATTGTTTTATTAATAACAAAACTGTTCATAGCGATTACAAGCACAGTTGTTACAGTCTCCCCTACTTGTGGAAATTTCGTCCCGAAATTTATTTAGAGGAAACTCGTGGAAAAAGATGTGGATATTTCGCCTTCATTTGATCTTCGCGTTCCCAAGTAAACTCAGGTCCACGTTTAGCTTCCCAGCGAACTTTGACCAAAGGAATGCGCTTGCGTTTAAGCCACTTGACTTCACGTTCCATGATTTCCACTGGTTTCTCAACAAATTTCAGTGTTTTGCCAACACGAATTTCGTCAAGCGGTATGGAGAAGTTCTCATCAGCTGTACACTTCTTGAGATTGGACACGTGAAAAGTTGGATGAACATTTCCCAGTTCAGGAGGTAACTCAAGTCTGTAGGCTACCTTTCCGATTCTTTCGACGATCTTGAATGGTCCAACATATCTAGGTGCAAGTTTTCCTTTCTTTCCAAATCTGATCACACCTTTCCAAGGTGAGACCTTAAGTAATACTCGATCACCGACTTGAAATTCAAAGGCTTTGCGTTTTGGGTCCGCGTAAATCTTCTGACGGTTTCTAGCTGCCTGAAGGTTATCACGAACTTTCTTGACCTTGTCAGTTGTCTCTAAAATGAGGGCAGGTCCAGTAAGTTGAGCCTCGCCAATCTCATTCCAGCAGACTGGTGAACGACATTTTCGACCATAGAGAGCTTCGAAAGGAACCATTTTGATGCTAGTGTGATAATTGTTGTTGTAGGAGAATTCAATCAATTTCAGATGGGAATCCCAGCTACCACCAAAATCGATCACACAAGCTCTAAGCATATCCTCCAGAGTCTGGATTGTTCTCTCAGATTGACCATCCGTTTGCGGATGATAAGCTGTGCTCAGATTAAGTTGGGTCCCCATGGCAGATTGCATGGTTCTCCAAAAATGAGAAGTGAAACGAGCATCTCTGTCAGAAATGATGTTCAAAGGAACACCATGTCGAGCTACAATTTCATCTACATAGATTTGAGCAAGTCTGTCAGTAGGAAAATCCTCGCGGATTGGCAAGAAATGTGCTGATTTTGTAAGACGATCAACGACTACCCAGATGGCATCATGACCCTTCTTTGTGCGCGGGAGTTTGGTAACAAGATCCATAGTAATGTTTTCCCATTTCCAAACTGGGATCTCTGGTTGCTCCAATAAACCAGAAGGACCTTGATGTTCAGCCTTAACCTTAAGACAAGTAAGGCATTTTGATACGTATAAGGCAATGTCTTTCTTCATACCAGGCCACCAATAGTGAATACGAAGATCCTTATACATCTTATCTGAGCCCGGATGAATAGAATAACGAGACTTATGGGCTTCATCCATAAGCAAGGCACGAAGATCATCCTGGCTTGGGACCCACAAACGGTCCATGAAGTAATATGATCCATTGTCCTTCAGTTCCAGAGCAGGTGTTATGTGGTAAGGAAATTCCTTATCCATTAAACCTTGTGCAACACAAGATTGTTGAGACTGAGAAATGCGTGCTTGAATATCGGATCGAGCTTGAATAACAGATTGAACACGTACACAATGAAGCTTAGTACGTTCCTTACGACTCAATGCATCAGCTACGACATTCGCCTTACCAGGATGGTAGCGAATTTCGCAATCATAGTCGTTTAAAAGCTCAACCCAACGTCGTTGCCTCATGTTGAGTTCTTTCTGGTTGAAGATATGCTGAAGACTTTTGTGGTCTGTGAAAACCACACATTTTGTACCGTACAAATAGTGTCTCCAGATTTTGAGAGCGAAAACAACTACACCCAACTCAAGATCATGAGTGGTGTAGTTCTTCTCATGTATCTTCAATTGTCTTGATGCATAGGCTATGACTTTGTTCCTTTGCATCAGAACACAGCCAAGACCCAATTTAGATGCATCACAATACACGACAAAATCATCATCACCCTCAGGCAATGATTGAACAGGCGCATCGCAAAGCTTCTGCTTCAGGTGTTGAAAAGCTTCCTCTTGTTTGAATCCCCAATAAAAGGGCATTTTCTTCTGAGTTAGAGCAGTTAGAGGAACGGCAATCTTAGAGAAGTTTTCTATGAAGCGGCGATAATAACCCGCTAGACCAAGAAAAGAACGAACTTCAGTAGGAGTAGTAGGCGTATCCCAATCCTTAATCGCACTGATCTTGGAGGGATCTACATGAACACCTCGTTCGTTGATAATGTGTCCCAAAAATTGAACTTCTTTAAGCCAAAATTCGCATTTGGAGAATTTGGCGAAAAGTTGCTCTTTCTTCAGGAGTTCCAGAGTAAGACGAAGATGCTGCTCGTGATCAGCTCGCGTCTTAGAGTAAATCAAGATGTCGTCAATAAAAACAATGACGAACTGATCCAAATAAGGTTTGCAGACCCTATTCATTAAGTCCATGAAAACAGCAGGAGCATTAGTCAAACCGAATGGCATGACTGTGAATTCGTAATGTCCATAACGAGTACGGAATGCTGTCTTCGGAATGTCTTCTTCTTGCACCCGAAGTTGATGATATCCGGAACGCAGATCAATCTTCGAAAAAATAAGAAGCGCCTTGTAACTGATCAAAGAGATCATCAATGCGAGGTAGGGGATATCGATTCTTGATGGTAAGCTTGTTAAGCTCACGATAATCGATACACATCCTAAAGGATCCATCCTTCTTCTTGACAAAAAGAACGGGAGCACCCCAAGGTGAAAAACTGGGACGGATAAAACCTTTGTCAGAGAGCTCCTGAAGCTGTTTAGACAACTCTTGCATCTCAGACGGTGCAAGACGATATGGAGCTCTGGCAATGGGATTTGCACCAGGTACGAGATCAATGCGGAACTCGACTTGGCGTGCTGGAGGTAGACCAGGTAAATCTTCAGGGAACACTTCAGAATAATCCCGAACGACAGGAATATCTGAAATAGACTTACCCTTGCCTTTATCTTCTGTAACATGTGCTAAGAAAGCCACATAGTTCTTCTGCAGATACTTCAGAGCTTTAAAACAAGACATGAGTTTGAGACCACCGGTAGGCTTCTTACCTTGAACTTGCAGGATCTCGCCTGTCGAAAGTGGCCCACGAACAATCTTCTTAGAACAAACTATCTCTGCGTGATGCTTGGATAACCAATCCATTCCCACAATAACGTCGAAGCTTCCAAGTTGCATAGGCGCGAGATCAATAGGAAAAAGATGGTCGTTAAGATTCAACTGGCAGTTGTGAAGAACAGAATCAAGAATAATGGGTTCACCACTAGCAACCTCTACTGTCAAAGATTTGCCTAGTTTCGTTCTAGACACACGAAGCATAGGCTCAAAAGACAAAGACACGAAACTCTTATCGGCACCAGAATCGAAAAGAACAGATGCAGGCTGATTATTAATAAAGAACGTACCGTTCACCACATTATCATCCGCCTGCGCCTCTTGGGCATTCATGTTAAAGACTCGGCCTCGAGCCGGAGCCTGATTCTGGTTCTGGTTCTGGTTCGCCAGTCTTGGGCACCGATTTCTATAGTGGGTCAGATCCCCACAATTGTAACAAGCACCCGGTGGGTATTGTGGTCTTGCAGCTTGACCCTGTTGCGGAGCAGGAGGCTGAGCAACTTGTTGAGCCGGGTTCTGAACCGCGGGATTCTGAGCAGATCGACAAACATTGGCGAGATGGCCTGATTTCCCACAGTTAGTACAGAAACGGCATGGAAGTTGTGGCTGGTGGTGACTGTTGCATCTATTGCACAAAGGTGCATTCCCTGTATAGGGTTTCTTTGCTGGAAGCTGTGCAGGTTGGTTGGGAGCTGCCAGATTAGCTTGGGCAGTTATAGCAAAATTTTGGGAAGCCTTACGCTTCCTTGACCTCTTCGAAGAACCAGAGTTCTTTCCATTCAAGTTTTGACCTTTCTTGCTATCTTCCTTGTCAGCCGACTGCTTCTTGCCCTTGTCACCCTTCCTGTGTAGCTTTCCCTTTCTAATATGCGACTCAGTCAATGTCGCTGATAACTCGATCGCCTGACGGAGTGTGGCAGGTTCACTACCAGTAAGAATGTCTTGTACCGAGTCAGGTAGGCCATCGATGTATCTCTCGATAGCCTTGTCGAGTGGGGTGACCATTGTTGGGCAAAGCAGACTCAATTCTTCAAACCGATCAGTATAAGCCCTGTGCTCACCACTATCTTGCTTCAAAACATCAAACTCTTTCTCCAACGCTCGCTGCTCATGGCGAGGACAGAATTCCCTCATCATAAGGGCTCTAAGTTCAGCCCAGGTCTGTGCGAGAGCAACTTCTGCACCTCTGTCTCTCATAACCCCGTTCCACCATGTCAAAGCCCTCTTCTGAAATACGCTCGAAGCAAACTCGACTTTGCGATTATCCGGACACTGCACATGGCGAAAAGTATTCTCACTTCTCTCGAACCACTGAAGAAGCCCAGTCGCTCCCTCAGAACCACTAAACTTGAGTGGTTTAGCCAAATTAAAATCCTTGTATTTGCACGGACCATTGTTGTTGTTGTTGGCTTGTTGCCATTGAGCAAAGAGATTTGGGAATTGAGCAGCCATCTGCTGCGCAATAATTTCTGCCAGTTCGGCAGTAGCTATCTGGTTCTCGCGTCGAGGAGGCATTCTAAAAGAGGAAAACATGAAAAGGAACGAGTGAGATGATTGGATGAAAAGAATGAGATGAAACAAAATCAACAAAAGCAAAGATGGTGGTCATTCGTCCGTATCACAAAGCAAACAAACGACACACAGTGACTAATCAAAGTAAATGGGTCAAAAATAATGTATTAGCGAAGACATGCTCGCCTATAAGTGAACACTCACTCCAAGAATTCCCAGGTAAGCACAACTGGTCTCGCGTCTGGTTGAGATGTATACGAAGTGCTTGCCTAGAAAGAAAACCCAGAATACAGGCATTCACCCTTCCAGTTTGCACATGTTCACATTATTTAAAACCCAAAACGTTTGACGGGATTTTGAAAATTAGAAGGCACAAGGCCAAAAACCAATACTGAAAAGGGTTCAAAACCATATAACAGAGGGTTCAAAACCTTACAATTGAGGGTTCAAAACCTTGTAAAAATTTATTCAAAAACAGATGATTGTTTTTCAAAAATCGTTTCGGAAAAATTTTGGTTCCTTGTTTTGTTAATCACCTAAGGATAGGTGATGTACATGTTTTAAGATCTAAACACAAGATAACTTGTGTTAGGGTCCTAGAAAAGTTATAGTCTAGGTCAAAGCATTACTAATAACCTAATTCCCTATAACCATTGGCTCTGATACCAACTCTTCTGTCACACCCCGACCGCGTAAAACAACAAATCGCGGCGGAAACATCGGGGCGTGTTGCGACAGAATTAATTGTTTCATAACCATGGCATACAAAGTTGTATTTTATTTATAAACAAAGGTGTTACATTGTTTCAAACAGGAAATTTAAGAGTTCAGAACATAATTAAACATAGTCTATCTTCTTTTAAAGTCTCTAAGGCACAGGTCCGCCCTAGTATCATAATCAACATCCTATGGAAAAAGCACCTGAAAACACATGTGAAAATAGGTACGTCAGCATAAAAATGCCTGTGAGATACATAGGTTTTGTGAAAATAAGATTCATGACTTATGTTTGAGAAAATATTTAGTCATGAACCTTGTTATTTGCTTTGTCTTTTAAATCATTTGAAAAACGATAAGATCAGATGATAAGTATAAATAAATGTAAGGTTAAATGAATAACCAAGTAAAATGTGTTTGCATAAGATAAGTTGTTTATAAATCAATGTCTTGTGAAAAGTATGTTATTTGTATGAAATGTTCTATGTCTCAAACTGAAATGATTCAAATAACGTTACGACATGTAATACCATACAAACACTTATATATAGGAAGTACCAGCGGCGTATCCACCATGCTTGTATCATATTACACACGCATCGTTACTTAATCACTTAATCAAACCAAACCAAACAATGTAAAATGTTCATGTCAAGATGTAAATCATGTCAAAATGTCTATGTCAAATATCCATGTCAAATGTCTATGTCAAATATCCATGTCAAATGTCTATGTCAAATATCCATGTCAAATGTCTATGTCAAATATCCATGTCAAATGTCTATGTCAAAATGTCATGTATGGCAAGTGAAAGGTCTCAACTAAACCATATGCACAAAAACAAAGTATTGAAGTAAAACTTGGTTTAAATCAAAGCTATGTTTTGTGTAAATGCATGCAAATATTTAATATGAACATTTATGCGGTATTGTGAAAATGCATACATCCAAGCCTTGCGACTGTGGTGATAAACCCTTTAAACAAATTAAAGGTCTATCTGTCTTATATCAACGAATTCGGTCATTCCTTTCTGTCCCCTTTCCCTGGGATGTCCGGAACGGGAGTTGTCAATTCCTATGGTACCACTACCTACTAACGAACGGCGTAGCTAATGTTAATGAATGTATTGTCCCATGTAAACAAACCAAATGTCATACCAAAATGTAAACATGTGAAAACAATGCACTAAGTATGTAATCAAATGAACATACATAGCGTGAAATGTCATGTAAAACGATGTACTAAGTAATGCACACAATGGGCACACCTAGCAGGAAATGTCATGTAAAACAATGTACTAAGTAATGCACACAATGGGCACACCTAGCAGGAAATGTCATGTAAAACGATGTACTAAGTAATGCACACAATGGGCACACCTAGCAGGAAATGTCATGTAAAACAATGTACTAAGTAATGCACACAATGGGCACACCTAGCAGGAAATGTCATGTAAAACAATGTACTAAGTAATGCACACAATGGGCACACCTAGCAGGAAATGTAATGAAATCATGTACTATAATGTACTAACGAACATAGCATGTATATGATGTGAAAACAGGAAAGCATGAAAGTAACAAGTAGGCACATGTGTTCCACCCCAAAACAGTTTGGAAAACAGTAAAAGAGGGGTTTATGTACTCACTTGAGATTGCTCAGATGTCTAAAGATAATCACCAAGTAATGCTAGAGATCTCGGAATCAAACGGCACCTAATATAGGTAACTATGTTAATAAACCGGACCTATATCGGAAGACTGGGTAGCATTAGGGTTTGTAAACCAAATGAGTGTCGGAACTCACGTGATATGGTTTAACAAAGCCTACATGCTAAATGAAACTTAACCTAAGTCTTATTGACCCATTATGATCCGTTTAGGTAGCTTATGCTACTTTAACGCATCGTGCGCGTGAAACGCGTTTGGACCGCCTAACTAGTCCTATGACAGGTATTATATGCCTAAACATGTTACATAATCAGTTATGTGACAAAAGTTTAGGTTACATATGCTAAATTACCAATTATGTATGAAAAGGGTATTCTGGTAATTTACCTAAGGCATATAAACTACCTATCATACAACTACTTAAACGTCGTGACCATAAGGTATAACCTCGGAAGGTTATTCCCTACACTATGGTCACCTAATGTATTTGGTCGGATCCTAATGATCGACCAAACTGGGTCGGGTTCGAAGGTATAGGCGATTTATTAGATCGCCTACCCTACGACCCTAGACAACGTGGTAATCAGTAGGCATAGTCCCAAGGGACTATGACCATCGTGATTACAATCACGTTGCGAAGTTCTAACGAACTTCGCATTGACCATTACTGGTCAACGCTGAAAGTCAAACAAAGTTTGACTTTCTGACTCGAAAAGCAGTAAAAATAAGGAAAAGAACGAAAGAATACTTACGAAGGGTCCCCGAATGCTAATCTAGATCAATATAGTTCAGGTATGAAACAAAGGTTTCAACTTAGAACACAATTAATCAGATTCTAGTGAGAAATAAGGTTGGGGGTAATGGGGTATTTATAGTTTTCGGTGAACCGTTGAGATCATTTCATGGAAAAGGAGGCACGATCAATACCGTACACTTGTCGGAATGTTATGGTGACTAATTTGGCCACTCACCATAAGGTATCAACACTTGGCAAGGGAAATGGGAGTGGAAACCAGCTGCAAACAGGCTGTTCTGAACATTGAATCTGGTCTGCAGACCCCTAGCGCACCGTTACACTTATATTGTAGTGGTGCGCTAGCACCTAGTGTGGCAGAATTGCATTTTCAGTCCCTGCACCTTGTTTTAGCCATTTCCGACACGTTTAAGGCCCGTTAACCCCATTTCAAAGCTCTAAAATGAAGTTAAAGTATAGGGAACTTAAAATGTGTTAAAAAATATCTCGGATGTCGGTTCGTTTGGCCGTACGGTCGCGATGTTCGGTTAATTACGACGGAATGCGCACAAGCGCGAAAAACGATCCAAATGGCGCGACGAATGGATTTTTCTTATGGCGAACACTAAAATATAATATAGTCATGCTTACATAAATTTTTGGATGTCCGGATGTATTCAGAACGTAAGTTATGCGCGAAAATGCAAACTTGTGCACTTTTTGACACTTTTAGTCCCTGAATGTCTCAAAAGTTTATTTTAGCACACCGAACCTCTCAAAGCCTATTTCTAAGCTATGTAAAGGATATTTAAGGTGTGTTTAACTTATGGTCATGTTCCGGAATGTTCGTTACAGTTCTAATTGACATACTTTCGCAGTTTGTCATATTTAGTCCCTGTAAGCTAATTAACTTGTTTTTGCCATACCAAAGCCTTTAAAACTTATTTCTAAGTTATGTAAAGGTTATTTAAGGTATGTTGAGTATATGTTGATGTTCCGGAGTATTTCTCGCATTAAACTGAGTACGTTTACGCACTAGTTTGCGTATAACTCTCTAGAAAGCGATGTAGAGTTTGAAATTACATAAAAGTCAAAACATGAAAAATGTATAACATAACAAAACAGACATTGGGATTAAATAACATTGTTTTATTGATAACAGAACTGTTCATAGCGATTACAAGCACAGTTGTTACACGTAAAGCCAACTTTAAGGCCCTAAAATGTTGCCTAAACATTGTGGACATGAAACATGCTCAAAAATATGTCGGATGTCAGTTCGTTTGGTTGTACGAACGCGATGTTCGCTTAATTACGATGAAATGCGCATAAGCGCGAAAAACGATCCAAATGACGCGACGAATGGATTTTTCTTATGGCGAACACTTAAATATAATATAGTCATGCTAACATAAATTTTTGGATGTCCGGATGTATTCAGAACGTAAGTTATGCGCGAAAATGCAAACTTGTGCACTTTTTGACACTTTTAGTCCCTGAATAACCCAAAAGTTTATTTTAGCACACCGAACCCCTCAAAGCCTATTTCTAAGCTATGTGAAGGATATTTATGGTATGTTTAACTTATGGTCATGTTCCGGAATGTCTGTTACAGTTCAGATTGGCATACTTTCGCAGTTTGTCAAATTTAGTCCCTGTAAGCGAATTAACTTGTTTTTGCCATACCAAAGCCTTCAAAACTTATTTCTAAGTTATGTAAAGGTTATTTAAGGTATGTTAAGCCAATGTCACTATTCCGGAGTGTTTGTTGCATTAAACTGGTTATATTTACGCATCGGTGCGCGTATAACCTTCCAGAAAGTGATTTAGAGTTTGAAATCGAACAAGAGTTGATATGTGTAAATGATACACATATTTTTACAAATTCCAAGTATGAAATATAATATTTCATTGGTTTGGCATTTGTTTGATGGCCGTGGAGGCACAGGTGTTACAGTCTCCCCTACTTTAGGAAATTTCGTCCCGAAATTTATTTAGAGGAAACTTGTGAGAGTTTAAAATATGAAGTTCAAAAGATCGAACAACATTGGTTAGGGTTCTGAACTTCTAGTAACTTTAATAACATCATGCTTGCAATGTAAGAGGGATACTTATATACAAGTATATGAAGCGTCATTGGTGCGTCCACCGTACCTCCATTACATCGTTCTCATTTTGTTATTGTTGTCACTATCGGTTCTTACACATAATAAACCTTGCTGGGTTTCTGTGCACTAAATTTCTTAATTATGTACGCGTCCATAATTAGACAATTCCTTGCACAGTTCACACAGTCTATTTTATAATGCGTAGGGTAAAACCAAATGAACAATCCTGTGATGAGTGTGACTAGACCGCCATAGAGTCCTTTTGACTAAATCAATAAATGATCTAAATAGACTATCAAGGAGTCTGTCCAGCTACATCACTAGATGTCATTCTTTAACCAGATTGTGAATCAATCTTTTTGACTAGACCACTAAAGGGTCTCTTATGAAACATGGAGCGGTACTTATATAATCCAAGGGTCTTAACTATTACATAGAAGCCCATTAAGGATTTAAGGTAGTACCTTTTGAATATCCTGCTATGAATCCCTCATATGAAGATATGAAAGATCCTGCGAGGATTTGGATAACGAATATCCAGAGTATTAAAAACACAAAAAATGCATAAAAGGAAACATAAAATGAGTAAACACATAGTCACATAACCACAAAATTGTTTAACTAGAAGTTTGTTCTGCTAACAGAGTACATGTATTTAAAGTACAATAGGAATCCATTCCGCGGATTTCATTTGGTACTTTAAATGTTATCAAGAATCTAACTATAAAGATAGAAAGATTTTTGAAGAGAAAATTCGATTTCGATTATAAAGAACCGAAATGTTCGGATTAAGGTACATAAGGAATCCAATTAAGGATTCTGATTTGAATGATGATCATCCACAAGGGTCTAATTGTGGAGATAAAAAGATCCCATATGGATTTTTGAAGTTGAAGATGTTTTGAAATCTTGCACGGGATGTGCTTAAGTCAAAACATGAAGTAAAATGCTTATGAAGTTGAGATGCTAGATATGTCAAGGCGACATATGAAGCAGAATTTGAAGGTTAAGTAAATGTGTGAGGAAAATATATTTGGAAAACTATGCATGGGAAAAAAATGTTTTTGAAACCTTATATATAATATTTTTAAATCATAAAGTAGGTGTACTAGGTAAGTATATTTATAAAAATGTTTTAAAATCATGCGAGATGAATTTTGAAATTATGTATAAGGTTTTTGAAAGACATGAATGATGCTTTTCGAAATCATGCACTTGATAAGAAAATGTATTGTGTTAATATTGCCTTCAGACTATATGAAATATTTTGAAATTAGGAAGGTTGGTTTTGATAACATGGCTAATGTTTTTGAAATAACATAGATAATGTATTTAGATAAATTGTTTTCAAACTATATGAAATGTTTTGAGATCATGAAGATTGTTTTTGAAATACTTGTACTGTATATGTTAAAAAAATCAAAACGTAATGGGTATGAGATTTGAAAATACCCTTAGTTATTTAACCAAGGATTTCAAAGGCACAGATGTGCAGAAGCATGATTACTCATAATGTCACTTTATTTTCTGTACTTCGTATCTTAGAATGAAACGAGTACTTAAAATTTTTGAAGGAATCATGAGCGATCATTTGAAAGAGAGAATCAAAAGAGTAGTTTGTAAGGATCATAGTTCCTTGATGTAGGTATCATAGGAAAAGTCATACACACATGTAATTATACTTGTATATCAGAATTGTGAACAACAACTTTTATTTATGAACGAGACATATTGTTTCACAATACACGAAAACAAAAGAAACAAAGGCATAAGACAGCAACATCCTTTGTTCAGCTGAATGCTCATCCGTGGGTCGGATTTGCATTAGCAAGCTTTGGGCATCGGTTTCTGTAGTGGGTCAGATCCCCACAATTGTAACAGGCACCAGGTGGGTAGTGTGGTCGTGCAGCTTGACCCTGTTGCTGAGCAAGAGGCTGAGCAACTTGTTGAGCCGGGTTCTGAACTGGGCGATTCGGATTAGCAGGGATGCGGCAGGTGTCAGCAAGATGACCGGATCTTCCGCAGTTGGTGCACTGACGACACTGGAGGTGTGGTTGATGATGGCCGTTACACCTGTTGCACAAAGGTGCATTGCCAAAATAAGGCTTCTTGGCTAGTGGTTGCGTAGGCTGATTTGGTGCAGCTTGGGCCTGTGCAGTAATGGCATAGTTTTGGGAAACCTTACGCTTCCTTGCCCTCTTCGATGAACTAGAATCCTTCCCATTCTTGTTTTGACCTTTCTTGCTATCCTCCTTGTCAGACGACTGTTTCTCGCCCTTGTTACCCTTCCTGTGTAATTTATTCTTCCGAATCTGCGACTCAGTCAATGTCGCTGATAACTCGATCGCCTGACGGAGTGTGGCAGGGTTACTACCAGTAAGGATGTCTTGTACCGAGTCAGGTAGGCCGTCGATGTACCTTTCGATAGCTATATCAAGTGGGGTAACCATTGTCGGGCAAAGCAGACTCAACTCCTCAAACCTATCAGTATACGCCCTGTGCTCACCACTATCTTGCTTCAACTCATCAAATTCCTTCTCCAAAGCTCGCTGCTCATGACGAGGACAGAATTCCCTCATCATGAGAGCCCTAAGTTCAGCCCATGTCTGTGCTAGAGCAACTTCTGCACCACGATCCCTCATAATCCCGTTCCACCATGTGAGAGCCCTCTTCTGAAACACACTCGAAGAAAACTCGACCTTGCGATTGTCAGGACACTGCACGTGGCGGAAAGTATTCTCAATGCTCTCGAACCATTGAAGAAGCCCAGTCGCTCCTTCAGAACCACTGAACTTGAGTGGTTTAGCCTGGTTAAAATCCTTGTATTTGCATAGAACATTGTTGTTGTTGTTGGCTTGGTTCCATTAAGCAAAGAGGTTTGGGAATTGAGCAGCCATTTGCTGCGCAATGATTTCTGCCAATTCGGCAGTCTCTATCTGGCTTTCGCGTCGAGGAGGCATTCTAAAAGAGGAAACATGAAAGGAAACGAGAGAGAGAATTAGACGACAAGAATGAGATGAAACAAATCTGATGAAAGCAAGGATAGTGGTTATTTGTTTGTTACTACAAAGCAACAAACGACACACAGTGACAAATCAAAGTAAATGGGTCGAAAATAATGTATCGCGAAGACATGCTCGCCTATAAGTGAACACTCATCCCAAGAATTCCCAGGTAAGCACAACTGGTCTCGCGTCTGATGAGATGTATACGAAGTGCTTTCCTAGACAGAAAACCCAGAATACAGGCGTTCACCCTTCCAGTTTGCACGTGTTCACATTATTTAAAACCCAAAACCTTGACGAGATTTTGAAAACTCAAAGGGGTTCAAAACCATATAACAGAGAGTTCAAAACCTTACAATAGAGGGTTCAAAACCTAGTAATCAATCATCCTAGAACAGATGATTAGTTTTCAAAGCGGTTTTGAAATTTATGTTCTTGTTGTGGTTGTCGCCTAAGGATAGGTGACGGTATTGTTTTATGACTAAACACAAGTAAATTCGCGTTAGGGTCCTAAGAAGGTTATAGACTAGGTCAAAGCGTTACTAATAACCTAATTCCCTATAACCATTGGCTCTGATACCATCTTTTCTGTCACACCCCGACCACGTAGAACATACAAAACGTGGCGGAAACATCGGGGAGTGTTGTAACAGAATTAATGTTTCACAACCATGGAAATTAAAGTTTCGCTTTATTGATTAAAAGTGTTACAATGTCTTAACAAACAAAGAAATACAACATAATTAACTAGTCTTGCATCTTTTATTTTCACTAAAGCCCAAGTCTGCCTATGTGTATCTTGATCATCTTATGCAACAGCTCCTGAAAAACACATGTGAAAATAGGTACGTCAGCATAAAAATGCTTGTGAGATACATAGGTTTTGTGAAAATAGGTTTCATGACTTATGTTTGAGAAAATGTTTAGTCATGAACCTTGTAATTTGCTTTGTCTTTGTAAATCATTTGAAAAACAATAAGTTCAGATGATATGCATAAATAAGAAAATAATGCATGGTTAAATGAGTAACCATGTAAAATGAGTTTGTAAAAGTTAAGTTGTTTGTAAAACAATGTATTGTGAAAGGTATGTTATTTGTATAAAATGTTATATGTATCAAACTGAAATGATTCAAATAACGCTACGATATATGTAATACCATACAAACACTTATATATAGGAAGTACCAGCGGCGTATCCACCATGCTTGTATCATATTACACACGCATCGTTACTTAATCACTTACTCAAACCACCAATGTAATAAGTCTATGTTTAAACCAATAGTCAAAAGTCCTTGTATAAACCATGTCAAATGTTTATAGTCCAAAAGTAGTCAAGTAATGTATAACCAAAATGATATGTATGGTAAGTAAAATTTAGACTACTTAAACTATAAGTAAAAAATGTACAAAACAAAGTATTGAAGTAAAACTTGGTTTAAATCAAAGTTATGTTTTGTAAGATATATGCATGCTATACTGAATATGAACATTTATGCGGTATTGTGAAAATTCATACATCCAAGCCTTGAGACAGACGGATAACTATGTAAAAGTGAGTTATCAAGAGAATATGTATTCGGATTCGGTCATTCCTTTCATCCCCTTTCCCTGGGATGTCCGGAACGGGATTTGTCAAGTCCTATGGTACCACTACCTACTACCGAGCGGCATGATCGGTGTTAATGAATGTATAGTATAGTTTAAACAAACCAAATGTCATACCAAAATGTAAGCATGTTTTATGAAGATAATGTACCTAGTACGCTAGAGTAAACATACAGGGTAGAGCTGTAAAACAATGTGTCCATATGTTACTGGAACATATGCAACAGAGATGCAGTATAAAACAATGTACTAAGTATGCAAAGTCATCATACAAAGTAGAAAAGTCATGTAAAACAATGTACTAAGTATGCAAAGTCATCATACAAAGCATAGAACACCATGAAATCATGTACTATAAATGTACTAATGAACATAGCAAGTATATGATGTGAAAACAGGAAAGCACGAAAGTAACAAGTAGGCACATGTGTTTCACCCCAAAACAGTTTGGAAAACAGTAAAAGAGGGGTCTATGTACTCACTTGAGAATGCTCAGTAGTCCTTGAGTGACAACCAAACAATGCTAGAGATCACGGAAATCAAACGGCACCTAATATAAGTAACTACATTAATAAACCGGACCTAAATCGGAAGATCGGATAGAATGAGGTTTCGTAAACCAAACGAGTATAGAGACTCGTGTCATATGGTTTATCAAAGCCTACATGCTAAATGAAACCCAACCTAATAGCTTACGACCCATTACGACCCGTTTAGGTAGCTTATGCTACTTTAACGCGTCGTTCGCGTGAAACGCGTTCGGACCGCCTAACTAGTTCTACGACAAGTGTTATATGCCTAAACATGTTACATAATCAGTTATGTGACAAAAGTTTAGGTTACATATGCTTAATTACCAATTATACATGAAAAGGGTATTCTGGTAATTTACCTAAGGCATATAAACTACCTATCATACAACTACTTAAACGATGTGACCATAGGGTATAACCTCGGAAGGTTATTCCCTACCTACTATGGTCACCTAATGTATTTGGTCGGATCCTAATGATCGACCAAACTGGGTCGGGTTCGAGGGTATAGGCGATTTATTAGATCGCCTACCCTACGACCCTAGACAACGTGGTAATCAGTGGGCATAGTCCCAAGGGACTATGACCAACGTGATTACACTCACGTTGCGAAGTTCAAACGAACTTCGCATTGACCATTACTGGTCAACGCTGAAAGTCAAACAAAGTTTGACTTTCTGACTCTAAAAGCAATAAAATAAAGAAAAGAACGAAAGAATACTTACGAAGGGTCCCCGAATGCTAATCTCGATCCAAGAACTCAGGTATGAAACAATGGTTTCAACTTAGAGCTCTCAAATCAAGATTCTTGTGAGAAAATGCAATGGGGGTGGATGGGTATATATAGTTTTCGGGTAACCGTTGAGATCGTTTCATGGAAAAGAGGGCACGATCAAGGCCGTACATGTGTTGGAATGTTGTGGTGTGTCAAATGGCCACTCACCATAGGGAATTGACATGTGGAAGAGGGATTGGAGGTGCTAAACAGCTGCAACCAGCTGTTAAATGCAGTTAACCTGGTCTGGAAGGCTGAGGCGGCCCGCTTCAGGATACACCAAAGCTAATGCGGGCCGCATGGGGCTTCTGATCCGAAAATAAGTTTCAAAAATGACAGTTTCAGCCCCTGCACGTGTTTTAAGCCATTTCCGACACTTCTAAGGCCCGTAAAGCCAACTTTAAGGCCCTAAAATGTTGCCTAAACATTGTGGACATGAAACATGCTCAAAAATATGTCGGATGTCAGTTCGTTTGGTCGTACGAACGCGATGTTCGCTTAATTACGATGAAATGCGCATAAGCGCGAAAAATGATCCAAATGACGCGACGAATGGATTTTTCTTATGGCGAACACTTAAATATAATATAGTCATGCTAACATAAATTTTTGGATGTCCGGATGTATTCAGAACGTAAGTTATGCGCGAAAATGCAAACTTGTGCACTTTTTGACACTTTTAGTCCCTGAATAACCCAAAAGTTTATTTTAGCACACCGAACCCCTCAAAGCCTATTTCTAAGCTATGTGAAGGATATTTATGGTATGTTTAACTTATGGTCATGTTCCGGAATGTCTGTTACAGTTCAGATTGGCATACTTTCGCAGTTTGTCAAATTTAGTCCCTGTAAGCGAATTAACTTGTTTTTGCCATACCAAAGCCTTCAAAACTTATTTCTAAGTTATGTAAAGGTTATTTAAGGTATGTTAAGCCAATGTCACTATTCCGGAGTGTTTGTTGCATTAAACTGGTTATATTTACGCATCGGTGCGCGTATAACCTTCCAGAAAGTGATTTAGAGTTTGAAATCGAACAAGAGTTGATATGTGTAAATGATACACATATTTTTACAAATTCCAAGTATGAAATATAATATTTCATTGGTTTGGCATTTGTTTGATGGCCGTGGAGGCACAGGTGTTACAGTCTCCCCTACTTTAGGAAATTTCGTCCCGAAATTTATTTAGAGGAAACTTGTCAGAGTTTAAAATATGAAGTTCAAAAGATCGAACAACATTGGTTAGGGTTCTGAACTTCTAGTAACTTTAATAACATCATGCTTGCAATGTAAGAGGGATACTTATATACAAGTATACGAAGCGTCATTGGTGCGTCCACCGTACCTCCATTACATCGTTCTCATTTTGTTATTGTTGTCACTATCGGTTCTTACACATAATAAACCTTGCTGGGTTTCTGTGCACTAAATTTCTTAATTATGTACGCGTCCATAATTAGACAATTCCTTGCACAGTTCACACAGTCTATTTTATAATGCGTAGGGTAAAACCAAATGAACAATCCTGTGATGAGTGTGACTAGACCGCCATAGAGTCCTTTTGACTAAATCAATAAATGATCTAAATAGACTATCAAGGAGTCTGTCCAGCTACATCACTAGATGTCATTCTTTAACCAGATTGTGAATCAATCTTTTTGACTAGACCACTAAAGGGTCTCTTATGAAACAAGGAGCGGTACTTATATAATCCAAGGGTCTTAACTATTACATAGAAGCCCATTAAGGATTTAAGGTAGTACCTTTTGAATATCCTGCTATGAATCCCTCATATGAAGATATGAAAGATCCTGCGAGGATTTGGATAACGAATATCCAGAGTATTAAAAACACAAAAAATGCATAAAAGGAAACATAAAATGAGTAAACACATAGTCACATAACCACAAAATTGTTTAACTAGAAGTTTGTTCTGCTAACAGAGTACATGTATTTAAAGTACAATAGGAATCCATTCCGCGGATTTCATTTGGTACTTTAAATGTTATCAAGAATCTAACTATAAAGATAGAAAGATTTTTGAAGAGAAAATTCGATTTCGATTATAAAGAACCGAAATGTTCGGATTAAGGTACATAAGGAATCCAATTAAGGATTCTGATTTGAATGATGATCATCCACAAGGGTCTAATTGTGGAGATAAAAAGATCCCATATGGATTTTTGAAGTTGAAGATGTTTTGAAATCTTGCACGGGATGTGCTTAAGTCAAAACATGAAGTAAAATGCTTATGAAGTTGAGATGCTAGATATGTCAAGGCGACATATGAAGCAGAATTTGAAGGTTAAGTAAATGTGTGAGGAAAATATATTTGGAAAACTATGCATGGGAAAAAAATGTTTTTGAAACCTTATATATAATATTTTTAAATCATAAAGTAGGTGTACTAGGTAAGTATATTTATAAAAATGTTTTAAAATCATGCGAGATGAATTTTGAAATTATGTATAAGGTTTTTGAAAGACATGAATGATGCTTTTCGAAATCATGCACTTGATAAGAAAATGTATTGTGTTAATATTGCCTTCAGACTATATGAAATATTTTGAAATTAGGAAGGTTGGTTTTGATAACATGGCTAATGTTTTTGAAATAACATAGATAATGTATTTAGATAAATTGTTTTCAAACTATATGAAATGTTTTGAGATCATGAAGATTGTTTTTGAAATACTTGTACTGTATATGTTAAAAAAATCAAAACGTAATGGGTATGAGATTTGAAAATACCCTTAGTTATTTAACCAAGGATTTCAAAGGCACAGATGTGCAGAAGCATGATTACTCATAATGTCACTTTATTTTCTGTACTTCGTATCTTAGAATGAAACGAGTACTTAAAATTTTTGAAGGAATCATGAGCGATCATTTGAAAGAGAGAATCACAAGAGTAGTTTGTAAGGAACATAGTTCCTTGATGTAGGTATCATAGGAAAAGTCATACACACATGTAATTATACTTGTATATCAGAATTGTGAACAACAACTTTTATTTATGAACGAGACATATTGTTTCACAATACACGAAAACAAAAGAAACAAAGGCATAAGACAGCAACATCCTTTGTTCAGCTGAATGCTCATCCGTGGGTCGGATTTGCATTAGCAAGCTTTGGGCATCGGTTTCTGTAGTGGGTCAGATCCCCACAATTGTAACAGGCACCAGGTGGGTAGTGTGGTCGTGTAGCTTGACCCTGTTGCTGAGCAAGAGGCTGAGCAACTTGTTGAGCCGGGTTCTGAACTGGGCGATTCGGATTAGCAGGGATGCGGCAGGTGTCAGCAAGATGACCGGATCTTCCGCAGTTGGTGCACTGACGACACTGGAGGTGTGGTTGATGATGGCCGTTACACCTGTTGCACAAAGGTGCATTGCCAAAATAAGGCTTCTTGGCTAGTGGTTGCGCAGGCTGATTTGGTGCAGCTTGGGCCTGTGCAGTAATGGCATAGTTTTGGGAAACCTTACGCTTCCTTGCCCTCTTCGATGAACTAGAATCCTTCCCATTCTTGTTTTGACCTTTCTTGCTATCCTCCTTGTCAGACGACTGTTTCTCGCCCTTGTCACCCTTCCTGTGTAATTTATTCTTCCGAATCTGCGACTCAGTCAATGTCGCTGATAACTCGATCGCCTGACGGAGTGTGGCAGGGTTACTACCAGTAAGGATGTCTTGTACCGAGTCAGGTAGGCCGTCGATGTACCTTTCGATAGCTATGTCAAGTGGGGTAACCATTGTCGGGCAAAGCAGACTCAACTCCTCAAACCTATCAGTATACGCCCTGTGCTCACCACTATCTTGCTTCAACTCATCAAATTCCTTCTCCAAAGCTCGCTGCTCATGACGAGGACAGAATTCCCTCATCATGAGAGCCCTAAGTTCAGCCCATGTCTGTGCTAGAGCAACTTCTGCACCACGATCCCTCATAATCCCGTTCCACCATGTGAGAGCCCTCTTCTGAAACACACTCGAAGAAAACTCGACCTTGCGATTGTCAGGACACTGCACGTGGCGGAAAGTATTCTCAATGCTCTCGAACCATTGAAGAAGCCCAGTCGCTCCTTCAGAACCACTGAACTTGAGTGGTTTAGCCTGGTTAAAATCCTTGTATTTGCATAGAACATTGTTGTTGTTGTTGGCTTGGTTCCATTGAGCAAAGAGGTTTGGGAATTGAGCAGCCATTTACTGCGCAATGATTTCTGCCAATTCGGCAGTCTCTATCTGGCTTTCGCGTCGAGGAGGCATTCTAAAAGAGGAAACATGAAAGGAAACGAGAGAGAGAATTAGACGACAAGAATGAGATGAAACAAATCTGATGAAAGCAAGGATAGTGGTTATTTGTTTGTTACTACAAAGCAACAAACGACACACAGTGACAAATCAAAGTAAATGGGTCGAAAATAATGTATCGCGAAGACATGCTCGCCTATAAGTGAACACTCATCCCAAGAATTCCCAGGTAAGCACAACTGGTCTCGCGTCTGATGAGATGTATACGAAGTGCTTGCCTAGACAGAAAACCCAGAATACAGGCGTTCACCCTTCCAGTTTGCACGTGTTCACATTATTTAAAACCCAAAACCTTGACGAGATTTTGAAAACTCAAAGGGGTTCAAAACTATATAACAGAGAGTTCAAAACCTTACAATAGAGGGTTCAAAACCTAGTAATCAATCATCTTAGAACAGATGATTAGTTTTCAAAGCGGTTTTGAAATTTATGTTCTTGTTGTGGTTGTCGCCTAAGGATAGGTGACGGTATTGTTTTATGACTAAACACAAGTAAATTCGCGTTAGGGTCCTAAGAAGGTTATAGACTAGGTCAAAGCATTACTAATAACCTAATTCCCTATAACCATTGGCTCTGATACCATCTTTTCTGTCACACCCCGACCACGTAGAACGTACAAAACGTGGCGGAAACATCAGGGAGTGTTGTAACAGAATTAATGTTTCACAACCATGGAAATTAAAGTTTCGCTTTATTGATTAAAAGTGTCACAATGTCTTAACAAACAAAGAAATACAACATAATTAACTAGTCTTGCATCTTTTATTTTCACTAAAGCCCAAGTCTGCCTATGTGTATCTTGATCATCTTATGCAACAGCTCCTGAAAAACACGTGTGAAAATAGGTACGTCAGCATAAAAATGCTTGTGAGATACATAGGTTTTGTGAAAATAGGTTTCATGACTTATGTTTGAGAAAATGTTTAGTCATGAACCTTGTAATTTGCTTTGTCTTTGTAAATCATTTGAAAAACAATAAGTTCAGATGATATGCATAAATAAGAAAATAATGCATGGTTAAATGAGTAACCATGTAAAATGAGTTTGTAAAAGTTAAGTTGTTTGTAAAACAATGTATTGTGAAAGGTATGTTATTTGTATAAAATGTTATATGTATCAAACTGAAATGATTCAAATAACGCTACGATATATGTAATACCATACAAACACTTATATATAGGAAGTACCAGCGGCGTATCCACCATGCTTGTATCATATTACACACGCATCGTTACTTAATCACTTACTCAAACCACCAATGTAATAAGTCTATGTTTAAACCAATAGTCAAAAGTCCTTGTATAAACCATGTCAAATGTTTATAGTCCAAAAGTAGTCAAGTAATGTATAACCAAAATGATATGTATGGTAAGTAAAATTTAGACTACTTAAACCATAAGTAAAAAATGTACAAAACAAAGTATTGAAGTAAAACTTGGTTTAAATCAAAGTTATGTTTTGTAAGATATATGCATGCTATACTGAATATGAACATTTATGCGGTATTGTGAAAATTCATACATCCAAGCCTTGAGACAGACGGATAACTATGTAAAAGTGAGTTATCAAGAGAATATGTATTCGGATTCGGTCATTCCTTTCATCCCCTTTCCCTGGGATGTCCGGAACGGGATTTGTCAAGTCCTATGGTACCACTACCTACTACCGAGCGGCATGATCGGTGTTAATGAATGTATAGTATAGTTTAAACAAACCAAATGTCATACCAAAATGTAAGCATGTTTTATGAAGATAATGTACCTAGTACGCTAGAGTAAACATACAGGGTAGAGCTGTAAAACAATGTGTCCATATGTTACTGGAACATATGCAACAGAGATGCAGTATAAAACAATGTACTAAGTATGCAAAGTCATCATACAAAGTAGAAAAGTCATGTAAAACAATGTACTAAGTATGCAAAGTCATCATACAAAGCATAGAACACCATGAAATCATGTACTATAAATGTACTAATGAACATAGCAAGTATATGATGTGAAAACAGGAAAGCACGAAAGTAACAAGTAGGCACATGTGTTTCACCCCAAAACAGTTTGGAAAACAGTAAAAGAGGGGTCTATGTACTCACTTGAGAATGCTCAGTAGTCCTTGAGTGACAACCAAACAATGCTAGAGATCACGGAAATCAAACGGCACCTAATATAAGTAACTACATTAATAAACCGGACCTAAATCGGAAGATCGGATAGAATGAGGTTTCGTAAACCAAACGAGTATAGAGACTCGTGTCATATGGTTTATCAAAGCCTACATGCTAAATGAAACCCAACCTAATAGCTTACGACCCATTACGACCCGTTTAGGTAGCTTATGCTACTTTAACGCGTCGTTCGCGTGAAACGCGTTCGGACCGCCTAACTAGTTCTACGACAAGTGTTATATGCCTAAACATGTTACATAATCAGTTATGTGACAAAAGTTTAGGTTACATATGCTTAATTACCAATTATACATGAAAAGGGTATTCTGGTAATTTACCTAAGGCATATAAACTACCTATCATACAACTACTTAAACGATGTGACCATAGGGTATAACCTCGGAAGGTTATTCCCTACCTACTATGGTCACCTAATGTATTTGGTCGGATCCTAATGATCGACCAAACTGGGTCGGGTTCGAGGGTATAGGCGATTTATTAGATCGCCTACCCTACGACCCTAGACAACGTGGTAATCAGTGGGCATAGTCCCAAGGGACTATGACCAACGTGATTACACTCACGTTGCGAAGTTCAAACGAACTTCGCATTGACCATTACTGGTCAACGCTGAAAGTCAAACAAAGTTTGACTTTCTGACTCTAAAAGCAATAAAATAAAGAAAAGAACGAAAGAATACTTACGAAGGGTCCCCGAATGCTAATCTCGATCCAAGAACTCAGGTATGAAACAATGGTTTCAACTTAGAGCTCTCAAATCAAGATTCTTGTGAGAAAATGCAATGGGGGTGGATGGGTATATATAGTTTTCGGGTAACCGTTGAGATCGTTTCATGGAAAAGAGGGCACGATCAAGGCCGTACATGTGTTGGAATGTTGTGGTGTGTCAAATGGCCACTCACCATAGGGAATTGACATGTGGAAGAGGGATTGGAGGTGCTAAACAGCTGCAACCAGCTGTTAAATGCAGTTAACCTGGTCTGGAAGGCTGAGGCGGCCCGCTTCAGGATACACCAAAGCTAATGCGGGCCGCATGGGGCTTCTGATCCGAAAATAAGTTTCAAAAATGACAGTTTCAGCCCCTGCACGTGTTTTAAGCCATTTCCGACACTTCTAAGGCCCGTAAAGCCAACTTTAAGGCCCTAAAATGTTGCCTAAACATTGTGGACATGAAACATGCTCAAAAATATGTCGGATGTCAGTTCGTTTGGTCGTACGAACGCGATGTTCGCTTAATTACGATGAAATGCGCATAAGCGCGAAAAACGATCCAAATGACGCGACGAATGGATTTTTCTTATGGCGAACACTTAAATATAATATAGTCATGCTAACATAAATTTTTGGATGTCCGGATGTATTCAGAACGTAAGTTATGCGCGAAAATGCAAACTTGTGCACTTTTTGACACTTTTAGTCCCTGAATAACCCAAAAGTTTATTTTAGCACACCGAACCCCTCAAAGCCTATTTCTAAGCTATGTGAAGGATATTTATGGTATGTTTAACTTATGGTCATGTTCCGGAATGTCTGTTACAGTTCAGATTGGCATACTTTCGCAGTTTGTCAAATTTAGTCCCTGTAAGCGAATTAACTTGTTTTTGCCATACCAAAGCCTTCAAAACTTATTTCTAAGTTATGTAAAGGTTATTTAAGGTATGTTAAGCCAATGTCACTATTCCGGAGTGTTTGTTGCATTAAACTGGTTATATTTACGCATCGGTGCGCGTATAACCTTCCAGAAAGTGATTTAGAGTTTGAAATCGAACAAGAGTTGATATGTGTAAATGATACACATATTTTTACAAATTCCAAGTATGAAATATAATATTTCATTGGTTTGGCATTTGTTTGATGGCCGTGGAGGCACAGGTGTTACAGTCTCCCCTACTTTAGGAAATTTCGTCCCGAAATTTATTTAGAGGAAACTTGTGAGAGTTTAAAATATGAAGTTGAAAAGATCGAACAACATTGGTTAGGGTTCTGAACTTCTAGTAACTTTAATAACATCATGCTTGCAATGTAAGAGGGATACTTATATACAAGTATATGAAGCGTCATTGGTGCGTCCACCGTACCTCCATTACATCGTTCTCATTTTGTTATTGTTGTCACTATCGGTTCTTACACATAATAAACCTTGCTGGGTTTCTGTGCACTAAATTTCTTAATTATGTACGCGTCAATAATTAGACAATTCCTTGCACAGTTCACACAGTCTATTTTATAATGCGTAGGGTAAAACCAAATGAACAATCCTGTGATGAGTGTGACTAGACCGCCATAGAGTCCTTTTGACTAAATCAATAAATGATCTAAATAGACTATCAAGGAGTCTGTCCAGCTACATCACTAGATGTCATTCTTTAACCAGATTGTGAATCAATCTTTTTTACTAGACCACTAAAGGGTCTCTTATGAAACATGGAGCGGTACTTATATAATCCAAGGGTCTTAACTATTACATAGAAGCCCATTAAGGATTTAAGGTAGTACCTTTTGAATATCCTGCTATGAATCCCTCATATGAAGATATGAAAGATCCTGCGAGGATTTGGATAACGAATATCCAGAGTATTAAAAACACAAAAAATGCATAAAAGGAAACATAAAATGAGTAAACACATAGTCACATAACCACAAAATTGTTTAACTAGAAGTTTGTTCTGCTAACAGAGTACATGTATTTAAAGTACAATAGGAATCCATTCCGCGGATTTCATTTGGTACTTTAAATGTTATCAAGAATCTAACTATAAAGATAGAAAGATTTTTGAAGAGAAAATTCGATTTCGATTATAAAGAACCGAAATGTTCGGATTAAGGTACATAAGGAATCCAATTAAGGATTCTGATTTGAATGATGATCATCCACAAGGGTCTAATTGTGGAGATAAAAAGATCCCATATGGATTTTTGAAGTTGAAGATGTTTTGAAATCTTGCACGGGATGTGCTTAAGTCAAAACATGAAGTAAAATGCTTATGAAGTTGAGATGCTAGATATGTCAAGGCGACATATGAAGCAGAATTTGAAGGTTAAGTAAATGTGTGAGGAAAATATATTTGGAAAACTATGCATGGGAAAAAAATGTTTTTGAAACCTTATATATAATATTTTTAAATCATAAAGTAGGTGTACTAGGTAAGTATATTTATAAAAATGTTTTAAAATCATGCGAGATGAATTTTGAAATTATGTATAAGGTTTTTGAAAGACATGAATGATGCTTTTCGAAATCATGCACTTGATAAGAAAATGTATTGTGTTAATATTGCCTTCAGACTATATGAAATATTTTGAAATTAGGAAGGTTGGTTTTGATAACATGGCTAATGTTTTTGAAATAACATAGATAATGTATTTAGATAAATTGTTTTCAAACTATATGAAATGTTTTGAGATCATGAAGATTGTTTTTGAAATACTTGTACTGTATATGTTAAAAAAATCAAAACGTAATGGGTATGAGATTTGAAAATACCCTTAGTTATTTAACCAAGGATTTCAAAGGCACAGATGTGCAGAAGCATGATTACTCATAATGTCACTTTATTTTCTGTACTTCGTATCTTAGAATGAAACGAGTACTTAAAATTTTTGAAGGAATCATGAGCGATCATTTGAAAGAGAGAATCACAAGAGTAGTTTGTAAGGAACATAGTTCCTTGATGTAGGTATCATAGGAAAAGTCATACACACATGTAATTATACTTGTATATCAGAATTGTGAACAACAACTTTTATTTATGAACGAGACATATTGTTTCACAATACACGAAAACAAAAGAAACAAAGGCATAAGACAGCAACATCCTTTGTTCAGCTGAATGCTCATCCGTGGGTCGGATTTGCATTAGCAAGCTTTGGGCATCGGTTTCTGTAGTGGGTCAGATCCCCACAATTGTAACAGGCACCAGGTGGGTAGTGTGGTCGTGTAGCTTGACCCTGTTGCTGAGCAAGAGGCTGAGCAACTTGTTGAGCCGGGTTCTGAACTGGGCGATTCGGATTAGCAGGGATGCGGCAGGTGTCAGCAAGATGACCGGATCTTCCGCAGTTGGTGCACTGACGACACTGGAGGTGTGGTTGATGATGGCCGTTACACCTGTTGCACAAAGGTGCATTGCCAAAATAAGGCTTCTTGGCTAGTGGTTGCGCAGGCTGATTTGGTGCAGCTTGGGCCTGTGCAGTAATGGCATAGTTTTGGGAAACCTTACGCTTCCTTGCCCTCTTCGATGAACTAGAATCCTTCCCATTCTTGTTTTGACCTTTCTTGCTATCCTCCTTGTCAGACGACTGTTTCTCGCCCTTGTCACCCTTCCTGTGTAATTTATTCTTCCGAATCTGCGACTCAGTCAATGTCGCTGATAACTCGATCGCCTGACGGAGTGTGGCAGGGTTACTACCAGTAAGGATGTCTTGTACCGAGTCAGGTAGGCCGTCGATGTACCTTTCGATAGCTATGTCAAGTGGGGTAACCATTGTCGGGCAAAGCAGACTCAACTCCTCAAACCTATCAGTATACGCCCTGTGCTCACCACTATCTTGCTTCAACTCATCAAATTCCTTCTCCAAAGCTCGCTGCTCATGACGAGGACAGAATTCCCTCATCATGAGAGCCCTAAGTTCAGCCCATGTCTGTGCTAGAGCAACTTCTGCACCACGATCCCTCATAATCCCGTTCCACCATGTGAGAGCCCTCTTCTGAAACACACTCGAAGAAAACTCGACCTTGCGATTGTCAGGACACTGCACGTGGCGGAAAGTATTCTCAATGCTCTCGAACCATTGAAGAAGCCCAGTCGCTCCTTCAGAACCACTGAACTTGAGTGGTTTAGCCTGGTTAAAATCCTTGTATTTGCATAGAACATTGTTGTTGTTGTTGGCTTGGTTCCATTGAGCAAAGAGGTTTGGGAATTGAGCAGCCATTTGCTGCGCAATGATTTCTGCCAATTCGGCAGTCTCTATCTGGCTTTCGCGTCGAGGAGGCATTCTAAAAGAGGAAACATGAAAGGAAACGAGAGAGAGAATTAGACGACAAGAATGAGATGAAACAAATCTGATGAAAGCAAGGATAGTGGTTATTTGTTTGTTACTACAAAGCAACAAACGACACACAGTGACAAATCAAAGTAAATGGGTCGAAAATAATGTATCGCGAAGACATGCTCGCCTATAAGTGAACACTCATCCCAAGAATTCCCAGGTAAGCACAACTGGTCTCGCGTCTGATGAGATGTATACGAAGTGCTTGCCTAGACAGAAAACCCAGAATACAGGCGTTCACCCTTCCAGTTTGCACGTGTTCACATTATTTAAAACCCAAAACCTTGACGAGATTTTGAAAACTCAAAGGGGTTCAAAACCATATAACAGAGAGTTCAAAACCTTACAATAGAGGGTTCAAAACCTAGTAATCAATCATCCTAGAACAGATGATTAGTTTTCAAAGCGGTTTTGAAATTTATGTTCTTGTTGTGGTTGTCGCCTAAGGATAGGTGACGGTATTGTTTTATGACTAAACACAAGTAAATTCGCGTTAGGGTCCTAAGAAGGTTATAGACTAGGTCAAAGCATTACTAATAACCTAATTCCCTATAACCATTGGCTCTGATACCATCTTTTCTGTCACACCCCGACCACGTAGAACTTACAAAACGTGGCGGAAACATCGGGGAGTGTTGTAACAGAATTAATGTTTCACAACCATGGAAATTAAAGTTTCGCTTTATTGATTAAAAGTGTTACAATGTCTTAACAAACAAAGAAATACAACATAATTAACTAGTCTTGCATCTTTTATTTTCACTAAAGCCCAAGTCTGCCTATGTGTATCTTGATCATCTTATGCAACAGCTCCTGAAAAACACATGTGAAAATAGGTACGTCAGCATAAAAATGCTTGTGAGATACATAGGTTTTGTGAAAATAGGTTTCATGACTTATGTTTGAGAAAATGTTTAGTCATGAACCTTGTAATTTGCTTTGTCTTTGTAAATCATTTGAAAAACAATAAGTTCAGATGATATGCATAAATAAGAAAATAATGCATGGTTAAATGAGTAACCATGTAAAATGAGTTTGTAAAAGTTAAGTTGTTTGTAAAACAATGTATTGTGAAAGGTATGTTATTTGTATAAAATGTTATATGTATCAAACTGAAATGATTCAAATAACGCTACGATATATGTAATACCATACAAACACTTATATATAGGAAGTACCAGCGGCGTATCCACCATGCTTGTATCATATTACACACGCATCGTTACTTAATCACTTACTCAAACCACCAATGTAATAAGTCTATGTTTAAACCAATAGTCAAAAGTCCTTGTATAAACCATGTCAAATGTTTATAGTCCAAAAGTAGTCAAGTAATGTATAACCAAAATGATATGTATGGTAAGTAAAATTTAGACTACTTAAACCATAAGTAAAAAATGTACAATACAAAGTATTGAAGTAAAACTTGGTTTAAATCAAAGTTATGTTTTGTAAGATATATGCATGCTATACTGAATATGAACATTTATGCGGTATTGTGAAAATTCATACATCCAAGCCTTGAGACAGACGGATAACTATGTAAAAGTGAGTTATCAAGAGAATATGTATTCGGATTCGGTCATTCCTTTCATCCCCTTTCCCTGGGATGTCCGGAACGGGATTTGTCAAGTCCTATGGTACCACTACCTACTACCGAGCGGCATGATCGGTGTTAATGAATGTATAGTATAGTTTAAACAAACCAAATGTCATACCAAAATGTAAGCATGTTTTATGAAGATAATGTACCTAGTACGCTAGAGTAAACATACAGGGTAGAGCTGTAAAACAATGTGTCCATATGTTACTGGAACATATGCAACAGAGATGCAGTATAAAACAATGTACTAAGTATGCAAAGTCATCATACAAAGTAGAAAAGTCATGTAAAACAATGTACTAAGTATGCAAAGTCATCATACAAAGCATAGAACACCATGAAATCATGTACTATAAATGTACTAATGAACATAGCAAGTATATGATGTGAAAACAGGAAAGCACGAAAGTAACAAGTAGGCACATGTGTTTCACCCCAAAACAGTTTGGAAAACAGTAAAAGAGGGGTCTATGTACTCACTTGAGAATGCTCAGTAGTCCTTGAGTGACAACCAAACAATGCTAGAGATCACGGAAATCAAACGGCACCTAATATAAGTAACTACATTAATAAACCGGACCTAAATCGAAAGATCGGATAGAATGAGGTTTCGTAAACCAAACGAGTATAGAGACTCGTGTCATATGGTTTATCAAAGCCTACATGCTAAATGAAACCCAACCTAATAGCTTACGACCCATTACGACCCGTTTAGGTAGCTTATGCTACTTTAACGCGTCGTTCGCGTGAAACGCGTTCGGACCGCGTAACTAGTTCTACGACAAGTGTTATATGCCTAAACATGTTACATAATCAGTTATGTGACAAAAGTTTAGGTTACATATGCTTAATTACCAATTATACATGAAAAGGGTATTCTGGTAATTTACCTAAGGCATATAAACTACCTATCATACAACTACTTAAACGATGTGACCATAGGGTATAACCTCGGAAGGTTATTCCCTACCTACTATGGTCACCTAATGTATTTGGTCGGATCCTAATGATCGACCAAACTGGGTCGGGTTCGAGGGTATAGGCGATTTATTAGATCGCCTACCCTACGACCCTAGACAACGTGGTAATCAGTGGGCATAGTCCCAAGGGACTATGACCAACGTGATTACACTCACGTTGCGAAGTTCAAACGAACTTCGCATTGACCATTACTGGTCAACGCTGAAAGTCAAACAAAGTTTGACTTTCTGACTCTAAAAGCAATAAAATAAAGAAAAGAACGAAAGAATACTTACGAAGGGTCCCCGAATGCTAATCTCGATCCAAGAACTCAGGTATGAAACAATGGTTTCAACTTAGAGCTCTCAAATCAAGATTCTTGTGAGAAAATGCAATGGGGGTGGATGGGTATATATAGTTTTCGGGTAACCGTTGAGATCGTTTCATGGAAAAGAGGGCACGATCAAGGCCGTACATGTGTTGGAATGTTGTGGTGTGTCAAATGGCCACTCACCATAGGGAATTGACATGTGGAAGAGGGATTGGAGGTGCTAAACAGCTCCAACCAGCTGTTAAATGCAGTTAACCTGGTCTGGAAGGCTGAGGCGGCCCGCTTCAGGATACACCAAAGCTAATGCGGGCCGCATGGGGCTTCTGATCCGAAAATAAGTTTCAAAAATGACAGTTTCAGCCCCTGCACGTGTTTTAAGCCATTTCCGACACTTCTAAGGCCCGTAAAGCCAACTTTAAGGCCCTAAAATGTTACCTAAACATTGTGGACATGAAACATGCTCAAAAATATGTCGGATGTCAGTTCGTTTGGTCGTACGAACGCGATGTTCGCTTAATTACGATGAAATGCGCATAAGCGCGAAAAACGATCCAAATGACGCGACGAATGGATTTTTCTTATGGCGAACACTTAAATATAATATAGTCATGCTAACATAAATTTTTGGATGTCCGGATGTATTCAGAACGTAAGTTATGCGCGAAAATGCAAACTTGTGCACTTTTTGACACTTTTAGTCCCTGAATAACCCAAAAGTTTATTTTAGCACACCGAACCCCTCAAAGCCTATTTCTAAGCTATGTGAAGGATATTTATGGTATGTTTAACTTATGGTCATGTTCCGGAATGTCTGTTACAGTTCAGATTGGCATACTTTCGCAGTTTGTCAAATTTAGTCCCTGTAAGCGAATTAACTTGTTTTTGCCATACCAAAGCCTTCAAAACTTATTTCTAAGTTATGTAAAGGTTATTTAAGGTATGTTAAGCCAATGTCACTATTCCGGAGTGTTTGTTGCATTAAACTGGTTATATTTACGCATCGGTGCGCGTATAACCTTCCAGAAAGTGATTTAGAGTTTGAAATCGAACAAGAGTTGATATGTGTAAATGATACACATATTTTTACAAATTCCAAGTATGAAATATAATATTTCATTGGTTTGGAATTTGTTTGATGGCCGTGGAGGCACAGGTGTTACAAAAATATCTCGGATTTCGGTTCGTTTGGCCGTACAATTGAGTTGTTCGGTTAATTACGACGGAATGCGCATAAGCGCGAAAAACGATCCAAATGGCGTGACGAATGGATTTTTCTTATGCCAAACACTAAAATAAAATATTTTAGTGCTTACATAAATTTTTGGATGTCCGGATGTATTCAGAACCTAAGTTATGCGCGAAAGTGCAAACTTGTGCACTTTTTGACGCTTTTAGTCCCTGAATGACCCAAAAGTTTATTTTCGCACACCGAACCCCTCAAAGCCCATTTCTAAGCTATGTAAAGGATATTTAGGGTATGTTTAACTTATGGTCATGTTCCATAATGTCTGTTACAGTTCAAATTGGCATACTTTCGCAGTTTGTCAAATTTAGTCCCTGTAAGTGAATTAACTTGATTTCGCCATACCCAAGCCTTTGAAACTTATTTCTAAGTTATGTAAAGGTTATTTAAGGTATGTTAAGCCTATTTCACTATTCCAGAGTGTTTTTTGCATTAAACTGGTTATATTTACGCATCAGTGCGCGTATAACCTTCCAGAAAGCGATTTAGAGCTTGAAATCGAACAAGAATTGATACGTGCAAAAGATACACATTTTTATACAGATCCCAAGTATGAAATACAATATTTCATTGGCTTGGTATTTGTTTGATGGTCGCAGTGACGCAGGTGTCACAGTCTCCCCTACTTTAGGAAATTTCGTCCCGAAATTTATTCGTAGGAGTCTATCTGTGACTTTGTGTCAAATAACCACCAAAGATATGCAAGGCAATATCCTGTCATTTCCTTAACGGAGACACTTCATAAATGGAAATGAAGGAAGAATCAGGGATATTCATTTCCCTTCGATGGATAATTTTCAGAAACAAAAAATGCACATAATGAGTCATTTTCCTTAATGGGTATCCTTTAGAAACGAAAATGCACGGAATGAGTCATTTTCCTTAATGGGTATTCTTCAGAAACGAAAATGAACGGAATGAGTCATTTTCCATAAATTCTTCAGTAACGAAAATGAACGGAATGAGTCATTTTCCACAATTTCTTCAGTAGCGAAAATGAACGGAATGAGTCATTTTCCACAATTTCTTCAGATACGAAAATGAACGGAATGAGTCATTTTCCATAATTTCTTCAGAAACGAAAATGAACGGAATGAGTCATTTTCCACAATTTCTTCAGAAACGAAAATGAACGGAATGATTCATTTTCCACAATTTCTTCCGAAACGAAAATGAACGGAATGAGTCATTTTCCACAATTTCTTCAGAAACGAAAATGAACGGAATGAGTCATTTTCCACAATTTCTTCAGAAACGAAAATGAACGGAATGAGTCATTTAAATGAACGGAATGAGTCATTTTCCACAATTTCTTCAGATACGAAAATGAACGGAATGAGTCATTTTCCACAATTTCTTCAGAAACGAAAATGAAAGGAATGAGTCATTTTCCACAATTTCTTCAGAAACGAAAATGAACGGAATGAGTCATTTTCCACAATTTCTTCAGAAACGAAAATGAACGGAATGAGTCATTTTCCACAATTTCTTCAGAAACGAAAATGAACGGAATGAGTCATTTTCCACAATTTCTTCAGATACGAAAATGAACGGAATGAGTCATCTCTAGACACATGACAAAACTTGCTGTGGTTTCTGTGCACTAAATTCCATAATTATGTATGCATCCATAATTACGTAATTCCTTGCACAGTCCGCACAGTTTGTTTTGTAATGTTTTGGAGAAGAATATCAAACTTGTGATGAGGGTGACTAGACTACCATAGGGTCCTTTTAATTAGATTGACAGATGGTCTTTTTAACTAGGCCACCAATGAGTCCTTGCAGCTATATCATCACATGATATTCCTAACTAGATTTTTGGATAAATCTGTTTAACTAGACCACTCATGGGGTCTAATTATGGAATAGTACAATATAATCCAAGGGTCTTTACTATTACGTGAAAGCCCATTCAGGATTTAGTATAGTACCTTTGGATACCCTACTATGAATCCCTTATACGAAGATATGGAAGATTCTACGAGGATTTGGATAACCAAAAACTTGGATTACACCAAAAACATAAAAGGGAACACATAAGCACATAATCACATAGTTGTTTAACTTGGTTATTAATTTGTTATTAACTTGCTATTGATTGAATATAGATATTCAAGGTACACCAGGAAACCAGTCGATGGACTTCGATGTCCTCTGGGATCTATCTGAAAAGATAGAAAGATCTCCCAAAAATTCGATTTTGTTTTCAAAGAAACGTAATATTCGAATTAAGGAACACAACATTTTTAGGATTTTCGGAAATACCCTTAGGTACCCTATTAATGATTTATAGAGGTACTTTGGGTATTCGTCCAGTGTTGTAACTTGCGCCTTGTACTTCATTTCCTTGGGAGAAACGGGTACTTAGGAATTTCGTGGACAACGCAAGAGATCATAAAATAGAAAAAAAAACTTCGGGGGTAGTTTGCTTTTCAAGAATTACGATTCCTTGATTGTCGGTATTGTAGGGGATATGTTGTTTATACATACAACCACGTAAATACATTGCAATGTAAATAAAAGATTTATTTATAAACAATGATAACAACTATTTCATGGACCATTACAACAAAAGAAAATAATACATAAGATGTGATTATTTCTAAAGGGTGTTGTCTTCTAGTCGGTCAGATGCTCATCCCTGTGCTGGATTTGCATTAGCAAGCTTTGGGCAATTTCTTCGGAAATGACCCATCTCGCCACAATTGTAGCAAGAACCTGGTGGAAAGCGAGCTTGAGCAGGATTGTTGTCAACTTGATTTGGTGCAACTGCTGCTACGCAAACTTTTGCTGTATGACCTTTACGTCCACAAATTTGGCATTCGCGGCACTTCACACTAGCATGATGATGAAGGTTACATTGGTTGCACAAGGGTGAAGTTCCATTGTATGGCTTCCTAGCAGGGGGTTGAGCAGGTTGGTTGGGGACGGCTTGATCATTGTGAGTAACCATGGCGAAGTTCTGAGAAGCCTTTCGCTTCTTTGACTTCTTAGGGGATCCAGTCTGTTCATCCATGGTCTTTGATTCCTCGATTGGTTTCGATTCCTCGACCGGTTTCTTGTCACCCTTTCGGAAAAGCTTACATTTCCTGATCTGAGATTCAGTCAAGGTTGCAGATAGCTCAATGGCCTGCCTAACCATAGTGGGGTTACTACCAGTAACAATGTCCTGAACGGAGTCAGGGAGACCATCAATGTATTTTTTGATCGCCTTATCCAAAGGCGTAGCCATGGTGGGACACAACAGGCTCATCTCCTCATATCGATCAGTGTATGCTCGATGTTCTCCGCTGTCTTGCTTAAGATCGTTGAATTCCCTTTCCAAGGCTCTGATCTCGTGACGAGGACAGAATTCCTTCATCATCAGTGCTCGAAGTTCTTCCCACGTTTGAGCCAGTGCCACTTCGGCACCCCTATCTCTCATCACACCGTTCCACCATGTCAAAGCTCGTTTATCAAAGACACTAGAAGCGAAATCTACCTTTCGCTCATTTGGACATTGAACATGTCTGAAGGTGCTCTCTAAACTCTCGAACCATTGCAGAAGTGCAGTCGCTCCTTGAGACCCAGAAAACTTTGATGGTTTAGCCGAGTTGAACGTCTTAAAGTTGCAGGGGGCATTATTGTTGTTGAGGGCTTGGTTACATTGGGCAACGATGTTCGGGATTGCAGCAGTTATTTGCTGTGTAATGACAGCTGCCAGATCTTCAATAGATACGGGATTTTCGCGTCGTGGAGGCATTTTAAAAAGGGGAAACAAGAGAGAAAACAAATGAAATGGCATGGGGTAAGAATAGGATGTTACAATTACCGACCAAAATCATGGGTGATGGTCATTTGTTTGAACCACGAAGCAAACAAACGACACACAAAGGCTGAATCAAAGCAAATAGATCCTCATAATGTATCGCGAAGACATGCTCGCCTATAAGTGGACACTCACCCCAAGAGTTCCAAGGTAAGAGTGACTGGTCCGATTATGTGGATTTGTACGAACACTCTAGCCTTAGACAGAAAACTCAGGGTACAGGCATTCACTTTTCCAGTTTGCACGTGTTCACACTATTTAGGACCCAAAACTTTGACGAGATTTTGAAAACTCAAAGGGGTTCAAAACCTTATAACAGAGGGTTCAAAACCTTACAATAGAGGGTTCAAAACCTTACAATAGAGGGTTCAAAACCAAGTAATCAATCATCCTAGAACAGAGGATTAGTTTTCAAAGCGGTTTTGAAATTTATGTTCTTGTTGTGGTCGTCGCCTAAGGATAGGTGATGGTATTGTTCTATGACTAAACGCAAGTAATGTTTTATGACTAAACTCAAGTAATCAATCATCCTAGAACAGAGGATTAGTTTTCAAAGCGGTTTTGAAATTTATGTTCTTGTTGTGGTCGTCGCCTAAGGATAGGTGACGGTATTGTTTTATGACTAAACGCAAGTAATGTTTTATGACTAAACTCAAGTAAACTCGCGTTAGGGTCCTAAGAAGGTTATAGACTAGGTCAAAGTATTACTAATAACCTAATTCCCTATAACCATTGGCTCTGATACCAACTTTTCTGTCACACCCCGACCACGTAGAACATACAAAACGTGGCGGAAACGTCGGGGAGTGTTGTAACAGAATTAATTGTTTCACAACCATGGAAAATTAAAGTTTCGTTTTATTCATCAAACAAGCGAGTCACATTGTCTTTAAGCAAGAAACAAAGAGTACATAACCTAAATTAACTAGTTCTTGTCTCGTTTTAAGTCACTAAGGCACAGGTCCGCCTAAGTATGTCTTGATAAGTCCTATGCATCATCTCCTGAAAACACATGTGAAAATAGGTACGTCAACATAAAAATGCCTGTGAGATACATAGGTTTTGAGAAAATAGGATTCAGGACTTATTTTTGAGAAAATGTTTAGTCATGAACCTTGTAATTTGCTTTGTCTTGTAAATCATTTGAAAAACGATAAGATCAGATGATATGTATAAATAAGAGAATAATGTATGGTTAAATGAATAACCATGTAAGATGAGTTTGTATAAGATAAGTTGTTTGTAAATCAATGTCTTGTGAAAAGTATGTTATTTGTATAAAATGTTATATGTCTCAAACTGAAATGATTCAAATAACACTACGATATGTAATACCATACAAACACTTATATATAGGAAGTACCAGCGGCGTATCCACCATGCTTGTATCATATTACACACGCCTCGTTACTTAATCACTTACTCAAACCAAACTACCAAAGTAAAATGTTCATGTCTAATGTAAATCATGTAATGTGTATCCAAAATGTAAGCATATGATGAATAACAATGTACTAAGTATGCAACAAAGGACATACATAGCATATAATGTAATGTATAACAATGTACTAAGTACGCACACAATGGGCATACATAGCATAAAATGTAATGTAAAACAATGTACTAAGTACGCACACAATGGGCATACATAGCATGTAATGTAAGGCAATGTACTAAGTACGCACACAATGGGCATACATAGCATGTAATGTAAGGCAATGTACTAAGTACGCACACAATGGGCATACATAGCATGTAATGTAAGGCAATGTACTAAGTACGCACACAATGGGCATACACAGCATGTAATGTAAGGCAATGTACTAAGTACCCACACAATGGGCATACATAGCATAAAATGTAAGGCAATGTACTAAGTACGCACACAATGGGCATACATAGCATGTAATGTAAGGCAATGTACTAAGTACGCACACAATGGGCATACATAGCATAAAATGTAATGAAATCATGTACTATAAGTGTACTAATGAACATAGCAGGTATATGATGTGAAAGCATGAAAGTAACAAGTAGGCACATGTGTTTCACCCCAAAAAAGTTTGAAAACAGTAAAAGAGGGGTCTATGTACTCACTTGAGATTGCTCAGAAGTCCTAAGATAACCACCAAGCAATGCTAGAGATCACGGAATCAAATGGCACCTAATATAGGTAACTATGTTAATAAACCGGACCTATATCGGAGGATCGGATAGAATGAGGACTCGTAAACCAAATGAGTATGGGAACTCATGTAGTATGGTTTAACAAAGCCTACATACTAAATGAAACCTAGCCTAAGTGCTTACGACCCATTACGACCCGTTTAGGTAGCTTATGCTACTTTAACGCGTCGTTCGCGTGAAACGCGTTCGGAACGCCTAACTAGTCCTATGACAAGTAAAATATGACTTAACATGTCTAATATTGTTACCAAATCAGTTTAGATACCGAAGATTATGTTACATATGCTTAAAATGAATTTTGGCGTTAAAAGGGCATTTTGGTAATTTACCTAAGGCATATAAACTACCTATCATACAACTACTTAAACGAAGCGACCATAAGGTATAACCTCGGAAGGTTATTCCCTATATACTACGGTCACCTAATGTGCTTGGTCGGATCCTAATGATCAACCAAACGGGTCGGGTTCGAAGGTATAAGCGATTTATTAGATCGCTTACCCTTACGACCCTAGACAACGTGGTAATCAGTAGGCATAGTCACAAGGGACTATAACCATCGTGATTACACTCACGTTGCGAAGTTCAAACGAACTTCGCATTGACCATAAACTGGTCAATGCAGAAAGTCAAACAAAGTTTGACTTTCGGACTCGAAAAGCAATAAAAGAACGAAGGAATACATACGAAGGGTCCCCGCAAGATTGATAATCCAAGTATTCTCAGGTATGAGGTGATGAAACACCCCAACTTAGAGAAATCTCAGATTTCAAATGGGTTTTGCAATGAAGGGGGTTGGGTATTTATAGATTTCGGTTCACCGTTAGGATCGTTTCTTGGATAACGTGCCTTGATCTCGCCCGTACACTTGTCGGAATGTTGTGGTAACTGATTTTGCCCACCACAAGAGATTAACATGTGGCACTTGGCCTTTGGGGAGTGTTTAAGGGCTGTTAACAGCTGAGAAAAACGAGTTGCTGCATCTGGCCCCTGCTTGCGCACCGCAACACTCACATTGTTGAGGTGCGCAAGGACCTAGTTTGGCAGATTTACAGTTTTGGTCCCTGTTAGTGTTTTGAGTTATTTCCGACACGTTTAAGGCCCGTTAACCCCATTTCAAAGCTCTAAAATGAATTTAAAGTATAGGGAACTTAAAATGTGCTCAAAAATATCTCGGATGTCGGTTCGTTTGGTCGTACAATTGAGTTGTTCGGTTAATTACGACGGAATGCGCATAAGCGCGAAAAACGTTCCAAATGGCGTGACGAATGGATTTTTCTTATGCCAAACACTAAAATAAAATATTTTAGTGCTTACATAAATTTTTGGATGTCCGGATGTATTCAGAACCTAAGTTATGCGCGAAAGTGCAAACTTGTGCACTTTTTTACGCTTTTAGTCCCTGAATGACCCAAAAGTTTATTTTAGCACACCGAACCCCTAAAAGCCTATTTTTAAGCTATGTAAAGGATATTTAGGGTATGTTTAGCTTATGGTCATGTTCCGGAATGTCTGTTACAGTTCAAATTGGCATACTTTCGCAGTTTGTCAAATTTAGTCCCTATAAGTGAATTAACTTGATTTCGCGATACCAAAGCCTTCGAAACTTATTTCTAAGTTATGTAAAGGTTATTTAAGGTATGTTAAGCCTATTTCACTATTCCAGAGTGTTCGTAGCATTAAACTGGTTATATTTACGCATCAGTGCGCGTATAACCTTCCAGAAAGCGATTTAGAGCTTGAAATCGAACAAGAATTGATACATGCAAAAGATACACATATTTATACAGATCCCAAGTATTAAATACAATATTTCATTGGCTTGGTGTTTGTTTGATGGTCGCAGTGACCCAGATGTCACAAAAGGGCCCCCGCAAGTTTGATCTTCCAAGTAATCTCAGGTAGGAAGTGTATAAACACAACCACTTAGAGAAAAACTCAGAATTCAAGTGGGTTTTGCAAGTGAATGGGTTGGGTATTTATAGGATTTGGACCACCGTTAGGATTGTTCCTCATAAACCGTGATTAAATCTTGTCCCTACACTTGTTACAACACTAAGGTACCTCAAAATACCCCCTTGCATCAGGAAACATGTGGAATTGGGTTTGGAGTGCATAACAGCTGTTAACAGCTGTTAAAACTGATTAAACTAATCTAGGAGGATGACACGGGCCGCGTAAGGAGACACCAAGGGTTTACGCGGGCCGCCTGGCCCTTCTGATCAGAAACAAGTTTGAAATATTGACAGTTTCAGTCCCTGTTGGTGTTTAAAGCTCATTTTGACACGTTTAAGGCCCGTTAAGCCAACTTTAAGGCCCTAAAATGATGCCTAAACATTGTGGACATAAAACATGCTAAAAAATAAGCCGGATTTCGGTTCTTTTGGTCGTATGATCGTGATGTTCGCTTAATTACGACGGAATGCGCATAAGCGCGAAAAACGATCCAAATTGCGCGACGAATGGATTTTTCTTATTCTAAACACTAAAATAAAATATTTCAATGCTTACATAAATTTTTGGATGTCCGGATGTATTCAGAATGTAAGTTATGCGCGAAAATGCAAACTTGTGCACTTTTTGACGCTTTTAGTCCCTGAATGACCCAAAAGTTTATCTTAGCATACCGAACCCCTCAAAGCCTATTTCTAAGCTATGTAAAGGATATTTATGGTATGTTTAACTTATGGTCATGTTCCAGAATGTCTGTTACAGTTCAGATTGGCATACTTTCATAGTTTGTCAAGTTTAGTCCCTGTAAGCGAATTAACTTGATTTTGCCATACCAAAGCCTTCAAAACTTATTTCTAAGTTATGTAAAGGTTATTTAAGGTATGCTCAGCATATGTTGATGTTCCGGAGTGTTCGTTGCATTAAACTGGTTATATTTACGCATCAGTGCGCGTATAACCTTCCAGAAAGCGATTTAAAGTTTGTAATCGAACAAGAATTTGATATGTGCAAAAGACACACATATTTATACAGATCCCAAGTATGAAATACGATATTTCATTGGCTTGGTATTTGTTTGATGGTCGCATTGACACAGGTGTCACATGATGCATAGGAATGATCAAGATACACTTAGGTGGACCTGTGCCTTAGGGACATAAAATGAAGCTAGACTAGTTTAAATTTTGTTATATACTCTTTGTTTCCTTTGGTTTAAGACAATGTAACCAGTTTTTTAATAAATACAACAAAACTTTAAATACCATGGTTGTGAAACAATAATTCCGCTGCTCGACTCCCCGACGTTTCTGCCGCGCTTTGTTGTTTTACGCGATCGGGGTGTGACAATTACCTCGTTGTCCTCGGTGTAGCTCTTACGGGTCAAGACCCGGTCGGTAGCGTTAACTTATCGAACCGGACATAAATATCCAACAGCTCCCACTTGGAAGGTCTCTGATAAGATCTTAACGCAGACAGCCAGCGGTGCTCTAGCTACACATAGCTGCCCCCAACAGGTCATGACATTTAAAGTCACTAACCAAGGTATCTTCCCTTCAACAACTGCTTGCAATTGAAGATAGTAGACTTATGGCAATCGTTGTCATCTATCCTTTTTATAAAATACATCAATTGAACAATGAGACATGGATCATATTCAATCTCACATGGCTTTCAATCATTATCATTCTCGTTCATAGAATCAAAGTGGTCCAATCAAACACACAGTAAGTTTGGGTAAGGCCTTACACTTCAAAAGTTTGAATCAACAAGGGCACCATGATGTCTAACTCTTACATATATTGTAAGAGTACATAATCCCATCTTGACTACATACAACTCCCACTGAACTTCAGAACTATTCCCAACCAATGCCTTTATGACTGGCAGTTACGCGACAGCGGTTGACACTGATCAAAGAATAGTCCTTAGTAAACGAGAGTTCTAGTATCTCAGGTCAAAGGATAGTAAATGAGTATGTCTAAATCAAAAACATCTTATGACTAAGATCCATGAAGATGATTTGATGCGAGTTACATCCAGCGTCATTCACAATGAGGCCTGTGATTTTGGAAGTCAACCACTTGAGTCCAAAATCAGAATAGTCTTAATTCAGAGTCATTCCCATGAGTCTGACCGACTACATATAATTTAGAATACAAGACTCATGGATTAAACGTACCAAATTCGAACACAGTTGTAGGATTCAAGAATTGCATTTAACTAGTAAATCAAAATGAATGCAAGAGTACAACTGTTTGATGTTCGTACAACCAAATACTAAATCAAAACATATCACTATCTAATCTAAGCCCAATAGCGTCCATGTGATGGCCATGTCTTTCCTGAGTCGTTGGCTTAGTAAACGGGTCAGCTAGGTTTTGATATGTGTCAATTTTGCTTATAACGATGTCTCCACATTCCACAATCTCACGTATGTAGTGAAACTTTCTCAAAATGTGCTTGGCTTTGTGATGTGATCTAGGCTCTATGGCCAGAGCAATAGCACCTGTGTTATCATGTAACACCTCATAAAATTGGGTCCAATAATGTATTGACACGTGCCCCTAATCCTAATTATGTCAAAAGTTGGCTAAGAGGGACTATTTTCAATTTAGACACATTACATTTTATACAAAGAACATAACTTCACAAAACATTGTTTTACAAATAACATCTCTTATACAAATTCATTTTACTTGGTTATTTATTTAACCACACATCTTTCTTTTATAACATCTGAATTCCTTATCGATTTTTCGTATGATTTATAAAAGAAAAACACTAAGATTCATGACTAACTTTTTGTTAAACATTTCTTTCAAATACAAGTCATGAATCCTAAATGAATAAACCTATGTATCTCACAGGCATTTTTATGCTAACGTACCTATTTTCACATGTGTTTTCAGGAGCTGATGCATAGGAATGATCAAGATACACTTAGGCGGACCTGTGCCTTAGTGACATAAAATGAAGCAAGACTAGTTTAAATTTTGTTATGTACTCTTTGTTTCCTTTGTTTTAAGACAATGTAACCACTTTGTTAATAAATAAAACAAAACTTTAAATACCATGGTTGTGAAACAATAATTCTGTTGCTCGACTCCCCGACGTTTCTGCCGCGGTTTGTTGTTTTACGCGGTCGGGGTGTGACAGAAGAGTTGGTATCAGAGCCAATGGTTATAGGGAATTTGGTTATTAGTAAAGTTTTGACCTAGACTATAACTTTTCTAGGACCCTAACACAAGTTATCTTGTGTTTAGATCTTAAAACACTACCGTCACCTATCTTTAGGTGATTACCCAAAACAGGAACACAATTTTCCAAAACGATTTTTGAAAATCAATCATCTATTCTTAGATGATTTGTTATAAGGTTTTGAACCCTCCAATTTTCCAAATCGATTTTGAAAATTAATCATCCATTCTTGAATGATTCTTTTGGCTTAATGCCTTCTAAGTTTTCAAAATCTCGTCAAAGTTTTGGGTCTAAATAATGTGAACACGTGCAATCTGGAAGGGTGGATGCCTGTATCTCGGGTTTTCTGTCTACGCTAGAGTGTTCGTACAAATCCACATAATCGGACCAGTCACTCTTACCTGGGAACTCTTGGGATGAGTATCCACTTATAGTCTAAAGCATGTCTTCGCGATACATTATTCTTGACCAATTTACTTTGATTAGTCACTGTGTTTCATTTGTTTGCTTTGTGGTACGAACGAATGACCACCATCCATGCTTTTTGTCGATTTTTGTATCATTTCATTTTCCATCTAATCATCTCACTCGTTTTCTCTCATGTTTCCTCTTTTAGAATGCCTCCTCGACGCGACAATCAGATACCTAATGCCGAACTGGCAGCAATCATTTCGCAGCAAATGGCTGCTGCACTCCCAAACATTATTGCTCATGTAAACCAAGCCAACAATAACCATAATGCTCCATGCAACTTTAAAAGTTTCAATTCGGCTAAACCGCTCAAGTTTAGTGGTTCTGAAGGAGCAACTGGGCTCCTACAGTGGTTTGAGAGCATTGAGCGTACTTTTCATCATGTTCAGTGTCCTGATAATCGCAAAGTCGAGTTTGCTTCTAGCGTGTTCCAAAAGGGGGCTCTTACTTGTTGGAATAGAGTCATGAGGGATCGTGGTGCTAATGTCGCTTTGTGTCAAACATGGGAAGAGCTTAGGGCCCTTATAATGAGGGAATTTTATCTTCGTCACAAACAGAGGGCGTTAGAAAGGGAGTTTGATGATCTGAAACAGGATAGCGGTGAACATCGGGCTTATACCGACAGATATGAGGAGCTAAGTTTGTTATGCCCTACAATGGTTACCCCACTCGAGAAAGCTATCGAGAGGTATGTCGATGGTTTACCTGACCCCGTGCAAGACATCGTCACTGGTAGCAACCCTATCACAGTTCGTCAGGCAATCGAGTTAGCTGCGACTTTGACTGAGTCGCAAATCAGAAAGGGTAGGCTTCACAGGAAAGGTGACAAGGATAAGAAATAATCGTCTGATAAGGGTGAGAACAAGAAGGGTAAGAAATCCGGTTCTACGAAAAGGTCAAGGAAGCGCAAGGCTTCCCAGAACTTCGCTGTTACTGCACAAGCCAACCAGGCAACTCCCAACCAACCTGCACAGACACCAGCAAAGAAACAGTATGCTGGTAAAGCACCGTTGTGCAACAGATGCAATAGTCACCATCAACCGCAAGTTCAGTGTCGTTTCTGTGCTAACTGTGGAAAACCGGGTCATCTTGTCGATGTTTGTCATTTTGCTCCAAATCAAGCCGCACAAAACCCAGCTCAGCAAGCTGCTCAACCGCCTCCTCAACCGCCTGCTCTACAACAAGCACAAGCTGCACGACCTCACTATCCTCCTGGTTCGTGCTACAATTGTGGGGATCTAACCCACTACAGGAATTAGTGTCCAAGGTTGGTGAATGCAAATCAGGCTCAGGCTCGTGGATGAGTCTTTAACATGAATGCTAATGAGGCGCGAACAGACAATGAAGTGGTCAACGGTACATTCTTTGTTAACAATCAGCCTGCATCTGTTCTTTTTTATTCGGGTGCCGATAAGAGTTTTGTGTCTTTATCATTCGAGCCTTTGCTTTGCATTTCTAGAACGAAACTAGGAAAGCCTTTGACAGTAGAAGTTGCTAGTGGTGAACCCATTGTTCTCGTTTCTGTTCTTTGAAATTGCCAGTTGAACCTTAATGACCATCTTTTTCCTATCGACCTCACGCCTATGCAACTTGGAAGTTTCAACATTATAGTAGGAATGGATTGGTTAGCAAAGTATCATGCAGAGGTAGTTTGTTTTGAGAAGATTGTTCGTGTGCCTCTTTCGTCAGGTGAGATCCTAGAGGTTCGTGGTGAGAAACCTGCTAGTAGCCTCAAACTCGTGTCTTGTACTCAAGCTCAGAAGTATCTGCGAAAGAACTATGTGGCCTTTTTGGCACATGTTGTAGCGGATAAAGGCAAAGGTAAGTCTATTCAAGATATCCATATCGTTCGGGATTATCCTGAAGAATTACCTGGTTTACCCCCAGCACGCCAAGTCGAGTTTCGTATTGATCTTGTACCTGGTGCTAATCCTATCGCTAGGTCTCCGTATCGTCTTGCACCGTCTGAGATGCAAGAGTTATCTAAGCAGCTTCAGGAGCTTTCTGACAAAGGTTTTATTCGTCCTAGCTTTTCACCTTGGGGTGCTCCCGTTCTTTTTTCAAGAAGAAGGATGGATCTTTCAGAATGTGCATCAATTACCTTTAGCTCAACAAGCTTACCATCAAGAATCGATATCCCCCACCTCGCATTGATGATCTCTTTGATCAGTTACAGGGTGCTACTTGTTTTTCGAAGATTGATCTATGTTCTGGGTATCATCAACTTCGTGTGCTTGAAGAAGATATTCCCAAGACTACTTTCCACACAAGATATGGGCATTATGAGTTCACCGTTATGCCATTCGGTTTGACTAATGCTCCTGGTGTTTTCATCGACTTGATGAATAGGGTTTGTAAGCCTTATTTGGATAAGTTCATCATCGTTTTCATCGATGAGATCTTGATTTATTCTAAGACTCAAGCCGATCATGAGCAACATCTTCGTCTTACTATGGAACTCCTGAAGAAACAACAACTTTTCGCCAAATTTTCCAAGTGTGAATTTTGGCTTAAGGAAGTTCAATTTTAGGGACATATCGTCAACGAACAAGGTATTCATGTAGATCCCTCCAAGATCAGTGTGATTAAGGATTGGGATACGCCTACTACTCCCACTGAAGTTCCTTCATTTCTTGGTCTTGCGAGATATTACCGCCGCTTCATTGAAAACTTCTCAAAGATTGCAGTTCCTCTAACTGCTCTAACTCAGAAGAATAAACCCTTTGATTGGGGATCTAAACGGGAAGAAGATTTTCAGACCTTGAAACAGAAACTCTGCAATGCACCTATTCTATCTTTACCCAAGGGCAATGATGATTTTGTTGTATATTGTGATGCATCCAAGTTAGGTCTTGGCTGTGTTCTCATGCAAAGGAACAAAGTCATAGCTTACGCATCGAGACAGTTGAAGGTTCACGAGAAGAACTACACGACTCATGATCTTGAGTTAGGTGCAGTTATTTTCGCTCTCAAAATCTGGAGACACTATTTGTATGGTACAAAATGTGTGGTTTTCACTGACCACAAAAGTCTTCAGCATATTTTCAACCAGAAAGAACTCAACATGAGGCAACGCCATTGGGTTGAATTTCTAAACGACTATGACTGCGAAATTCGCTTCCATCCTAGTAAGGTGAATGTCGTGGCTGATGCATTGAGTCGTAAAGAGCATGTCAAGCTTCATTGTGTTCGAGTTCGATCTGATATTCAAACCCGCATTTCTCAAGCTTAACATTGTTGTGTTTCACAAGATTTGATGGGTAAGGAATTACCATTTCATATTAAGCCTGATCTCGAGCTGAAAGACAATGGATTGTATTATTTCATGGACCGCTTGTGGGTCCCAAGTCAAGACAATCTCTGCACCTTGCTTATGGATGAAGCTCATAAGTCTCGTTATTCTATTCATCCTGGTGCAGAAAAAATGTATAAGGATCTTCGTACCCAGTATTGGTTGCCCGGTATGAAGAAAGACATTGCCTTGTACGTATCCAAATGCCTTACTTATCTTAAGGTTAAGGCTGAACATCAACATCCCTCTGGATTATTGGAGCAACCAGAGATTCCAGTTTGGAAATGGGAAAACATTGCTATGGATCTTATTACCAAACTTCCGCTCACTAAGAAAGGTTATGATGCTATTTGGGTAGTTGTTGATCGTCTTACAAATTCAGTGCATTTCTTGCCAATCCGTGAGGATCTATCTGCCGACAAGCTGGATAAAATCTATGTGGATGAGATTGTATCCCGTCATGGCGTTCCTTTGAACATTATATCTGACAGAGATACTCGATTCTCATCTCGTTTTTGGAGAACCATGCAATCTGCTATGGGAACTCGACTTAATTTGAGCACATCTTATCATCCGCAATCGGATGGTCAATCTAAAAGAATAATCCAAACACAGGAGGATATGCTTAGAGCTTGTGTGATCGATTTTATTGGTAGTTGGGATTCGTATCTTCCTGTTGATTGAATTCTCCTACAACAATAGTTATCACTCCAGCATCAACATGGCTCCTTTCGAGGCACTTTATGGTCAAAAATGTCGTTCACCAGTCTGCTGGAATGAGATCAGTGAGGCCCAGCTTACTGGACCTGACCTCATTCTGGAGACTACCGATAAGGTTAAGAAAGTTCGCGATAACCTTCAGACAACTCGAAGCCGTCAAAAGAGTTACACAGATCGACGACGCAAGCCCTTGGAATTTCAAGTTGGTGATCGTGTTCTACTCAAGGTTTCACCTTGAAAAGGTGTGATCAGATTTGGAAAGACAGGAAAACTTGCACCTAGATATGTTGGACCATTCAAGATCGTCGAAAGAATCAGAAAGGTAGCCTACAGACTTGAGTTACCTCCTGAACTTGGAAATGTTCATCCAACATTTCACGTGTCCAATCTCAAGAAGTGTTTAGCTGATGAGAACCTCCACAAACCGCTTGATGAAATTCGTGTTGATGACACGATGCATTTTGTTGAGAAACCAGTGGAAATCATGGAACGTGAAGTCAAATGGCTCAAATGCATGCGCATTCCACTTTTCAAAGTTCGCTGGGAATCTAATCATGGACCAGAATTTACTTGGGAACATGAAGATCAAATGAAGGCGAAATATCCACATCTATTCTCACAGGTTTCCTCTAAATAAATTTCGGGACGAAATTTCCACAAGTAGGGGAGACTGTGACATCTGTGCTTGTAATCATTGTATAAACCTTAATCAGTTCAGTTATCAATAAAAAAATGTGATTTAATTCCAATGTTTGTTTATTTATGTTTGACATTTTGCTCGTTTCGATTTCAAACTCTTCATCGTTTTCTGGAAAGTTATACGCAAACTGATGTGTAAACGTAATCGGTTTAATACGACAAACACTGCGGAACATCAATATATACTTAACATACCTTAAATAACCTTTACATAACTTAGAAATAAGTTTTGAAGGCTTTGGTATGGCAAAATCAAGTTTATTCGCTTACAGGGACTAATTTCGACAAACTACGAAAGTATGCCGATTCGTACTGTAACGAACATTCCAGAACATGACCATAAGTTAAAGATACCATAAATACCCTTTACATAGCTTAGAAATAGGCTTTGAGGGGTTCGGTGTGCTAAAATAAACTTTATGGTCAATCAGGGACTAAAAGCGTAAAAAAACTGCATAAGTTTGCATTTTCGCGCATAACTAACGTTCTGAACATACCCGGACATCCAAAAATTTTTCTAATCATTAAAATATTTTATTTTAGTGATTGGAATGCTAAAACTTCATTCGTTTCGCAATCTGAATCGTTTTCGCGTCCGTTACGACTTCCGTCGTAATTAACCGAACAACGTAACCATACAGCCGAACGAGCTGACATCCATGACATTTCTGAGCATATTTCAAGTTCCCTATGTTCTAACATCCTTATGGAGCTTAAAAATGGGCTTGACGGGTGTTAGAAGTGCCAAAACGCATCAGAAATCAAGTTCGGAGTCACAGGGGCCTGTTCTGCCAACTTTTGAAAGTTACTGCCAGCAAATAGGTGCCATACGGACCATATGGGTCTGCTTACAGTCCGTAAGCCACTCCCAGGTCAGAAAATTCCATTTTCTTTAAAACCCAGCTGTCCCATTGTTTTGCACATGGTTTCTTTCATTCTATGGACTGGTTTTGGACTCCCCTAGTTTACTAAATCAGTGGGCACACATGGAGGGCCAAGATTGAAGCTCGTATTCCAAGAAACGATCCTAAAGGTTTTGAGAAATCTATAAATACCCCTCATGGTTCATTGCAATCCTCACACTTTATTCAATTTTGCTCTAAGTTGGAGTTTCCACACTTCATACCTGAGCAACTTGAATCAAATCTCCATTGCTTGGACCTCTTGTAAGTTTCTTTCATGCTTATTATTGTTTTTCAAGCGTGAAAGTCAGACAGTGTTTGACTTTCTGCTTTGACCAGTCAATGGTCAACACAAATTTTGTTTGAACTTTGCAACGTGAGCGTAATCACGATGGTCATAGTCCTTTGTGACTATACCTACTGATTACCACGTTGTTTAGGCATTGTGACGAGTCATAGTTTCGGTCAGAATACGCGTTTATGCGTATTTTGCAACCAAACTATTCTTGGGTATCAAAACCATTTGTGTTGATATCAAACTTGTTTTCTAACTTCGTTAAACATGTTTTAACATGTTTAACTCGTCACTTTTAGTTTAGAGCTTATATAGGGTCGTAAGATAAGCGGTCTAAACAACTGCTTAGACTTTCGAACCCGACCCGTTTGGTCAATTATTAGGATCCGACCAAACATATTTTGTGTCCATAGTTGTATAGGGAATAATCTTCCGAGGTTATACCTTATGGTCACTACGTTTAGTTAGTTGTATGATAGGCAGTTTATATGCCTTATGAAAATGACCAAAATGCCCATTTTGCGCATAAATTCATTTGAAGCATATGTAACTTAAATTTTGACATCTAAACTGATTAGGCAACATTATTAGACTTGTTAAGGCATATAATACTTGTCATAGGACTAGTTAGGCGGTCCGAACGCGTTTTGCGCGAACGACGCGTTAAAGTAGCGTAAGCTACCCAAACGAGTCGTAATGGGTCGTAAGCACTTAGGATAGTTTCCGATTTAGAATGTAGGCTTTGTTAAACCATATTATATGAATCAAATACTCATTTGGTTTACGAAACCTCATTTTATCCGATCTTCCGATTTAGGTCCGGTTTATTAATGTAATTACCTATATTAGGTGCCGATTGATTCCGTGATCCCTCAAGGCGTTGTTTGATTGTTATTTCAAGACTTCTAAGCAATATCAAGTGAGTACATAGACCCCGCTTTTACTATTTTCAAACATTTTGGAGTGAAACACATGCGCGTACTTGTTACTTTCGTGCTTTTCATGTTTTTACATCATATGCTTGCTATGTTCATATAGTACACGTATAGTACATGATTTCATCCATGTTTTTGCTATGTGTGTTTTATTAACATGCTAGGACATTGATTTCATAAACACATTTGTTTCTTATGTTCATTTCAGCATATGTACACATTGATTTACATCATATTCATGCTATGTATGTTCATTTTTGCATACTTAGTACATTGTTTTCACATAACATGCTTACATTTGGTATGCCATTTGGTTTGTTTAACGGGACAAAAGTACGTTCATTAACATTGGCCACGCCACTCGGTAGTAAGTAGTGGTACCATAGGAATTAACAACTCCCATTTCTGGCTTCCTAGGTTTGTTTGGAAGTAGGAAATGATTGAATCCGATATTCATAAATTTTGATAAACCTTTAATTTGTTTAAGGGTTTGTCTCCACAGTCGCAAGGCTTGAATATATATGTTTTAACATTACCGCATAGATGTTTGTATCAATAAAGCATTAATTTTACAAAACATAACTTTTGATTTAAACTATGATTTATTCAAATACATTGTTTTGTACTTTTTTCATATGGTTTGAGTAGACACTTTTATTTTCCATACATAACATTTGATTACATATTACATGATTTATATTTGACAATAGACATTGTTCACACATAAACATTTTGACATATTGGTTAAACAAGACATTTTGGTGGTTTGTTTGGGTAAGCGATTTAAATAACGAGGCGAGTGTAATATGATAAAAGCATGGTGGATACACCGCTGGTACTTCCTATATATAAGTGCTTTTATGATATTACATGTCGTAGCGTTATTTAAACCATTTCCATTTAGACACATTACATTTTATACAAAAACATAACTTCACAAAACATTGTTTTACAAACAACATCTCTTATACAAATTCATTTTACTTGGTTATTTATTTAACCACACATCTTTCTTTTATAACATCTGAATTCCTTGTCGATTTTTCGTATGATTTATAAAAGAAAACACTTTTAATAAGATTCATGACTAACTTTTTGTTAAACATTTCTTTCAAATACAAGTCATGAATCCTAAATCAATAAACCTATGTATCTCACAGGCATTTTTATGCTGACGTACCTATTTTCACATGTGTTTTCAGGAGCTGATGCATAGGAATGATCTAGATACACTTAGGCGGACATGTGCCTTAGTGACATAAAATGAAGCTAGACTAGTTTAAATTTTGTTATGTACTCTTTGTTTCCTTTGTTTTAAGACAATGTAACCACTTTGTTAATAAATAAAACAAAACTTTAAATACCATTGTTGTGAAACAATAATTCTGTTGCTCGACTCCCCGACGTTTCTGCCGCGGTTTGTTGTTTTACGCGGTGTAGGTGTGACAATTACCTCATTGTCCTCGGTGTAACTCTTATGGGTCAAGACCCGGTTGGTAGCGTTAACTTATCGAACCGGACATAAATATCCAACAGCTCCCACTTGGAAGGTCTCTGATAAGATCTCAACGCAGACAGCCAGCGGTGCTCTAGCTACACATAGCTGCCCCCAACAGGTCATGACACTTTAAAGTCACTAACCAAGGTATCTTTCCTTCAACAACTGCTTGCAATTGAAGACAGTAGACTTATGGAAATCATTGTCATCTATCTTTTCTATAAAAGACATCAATTAAACAATGAGACATCGATCAGATTCAATCTCACATGGCGTTCAATCATTATTGTTCTCGTTCATAGAATCATAGTGGTCCAATCAAACACACAGTAAGTTTGGGTAAGGCCTTACACTTCACCAGTTTAAATCAACAAGGGCACCATGATGTCTAACTCTTACATATATTGTAAGAGTACAGAATCCCATCTTGACTACATACAACTCCCACTGAACTTCAGAACTACTCCCAACCAATGCCTTTATGACTGGCAGTTACGCGACAGCGGTTGACACTGATCAAAGAATAGTCCTTAGTAAACGAGAGTTATAGTATCTCAGGTCAGAGGATACTAAATGAGTATGCCTAAATCAAACACATCTTATGACTAAGATCCATGAAGATGATTTGATGCGAGTTACATCCAGCGTCATTCACAATGAGGCCTGTGATTCTGGAAGTCAACCACGTCACACCCCCAAAATCCACCATGCGGGGTATCACCGCTTGGAGGCGTAACATGACCAGGATCGAGCCACCAATCATATTGAACAATGTAATCTTAGTAAGTAAAACCAATCACAATACAATTGGTGACCATAAGACAGTAACCAGTTTTAAGTTAACAGCGGAAGCATAAAACAGAAGTTCAAAACATAAGTTTATAGTTCATAAGTTTAATGTCCAAAACATAGTTTATAAAATTCAATTATTAAGTACGGGACATAACAGTCTGCATCCCACAACAACCTCCTCCTCGTGCAAGTTCCATAAGCATCTAGCGACCTGTAAGGCATGTAACAACGAGTCAACAACAAAGTTGAGTGAATTCACAGTTGGTTGTTTAGTTATAGCTTTCGTTTCGTAAATCATCTGTTCGTTTGGTAAACCATCTATCGTATAAATTCGTATCGCGGACTTTCTGACATGTTTGCGAAGATTAGCGGGGGCTTCCCATGTGTTACTAGACCACGCGTATCGACTGCTACGAAAATGTAAGATGTGCCCTAAGTTAATGTCTATCAGCATTGACCCTTTGCCCATAGTCCATTAGTACACGCCCGTCCGACTGGCACGGTGTGAGGTTTGTTAAACCTAATAGCGCTATTAACTAATGACCCGCTCGCCATAGGCCTCGGCGATTAAGTCGACAAATGAGGGACTTCATTTGATAGAGTTGATGGTCTTATAGTCGTGTACGTAGGTTTTACGTACGTGCCCTTCGATCCAAGGACAGTAGTCAGTATAAGTGTACGTAGGTTTTACGTACGTGCCCTTCAATCCGAGGACAGTAATAAGTAGTTTAATAGTAATGGTTGTACGAGTAGTTAATCAATCCCATTCCCAACCCACCGGGAATCCCGTGCCTTGGCTAGTGTGAACTCACCTCGGTTGCTAGGTTTGACTCTCAAATATAGCTAATAGTCGAGGTCGGTCAATCACGTCCTAGTATGATTACCACTTAGTTTATTAGGGATTTCAAATAGAACACAAAGTTCCTACACGTATCTATCACATAACATGCATCACTTTAACGGTTCATGCCCATATAACCTTCCCATCTATTCCCCACTCATAGACAAACATACAACATTGCACATAACACTTTTATTGACATATACATGTTATATCATTCTCGGATAACCTACTCGACGTTTAGACACGCAAATCACTACTTATGTCGTTTCAGCTTTATTAATCAAAACTGGACTGTTTTCGAGCATTTTAATAAAATAGTTAACCTTTTCCAAAAATTCTCAAATTTTTTACAGGATGTCATAAGCGTTCCAAATTTATTGTGTAAAAATATCGGGGCCCAGTTCGTTACCAATATTATATAAAAATTTATTTACCCGACTGAAATCAGATTTGTTACTTTCTGATTGCAGTTTACGGAAAAATTCACTAAAAATTAATCGTAAGTCCGATAGACGAAATTCCAGTTGGAGGGTCACGGAAAAAACTGTGACCATCTACAGTAAAAATTCCATGAGCTGATTTTACTCAGGTTTCGGGTTTTGAGTCTGAATACAACACACTTTTTCAGCAGAAATATTTCAGCTTGAGCTACTATCTAAAAATAATACTTTAAAAATAGTAAACGATCTCGAAAAATTACGATTCCAGTGCCATTTGCTCGGTTGTTCAAAATTACACAATTTAGACTCCAGAAATTTAGTTTTTCGATTAAAAATGACTCAGTTACAGCCTGTTGAAGTTGGCTTAAAATTTCAATCAGCATGTTTATTTCAGGTTTAGTGTTTCTAAAAGCATATTAGCAAGGGCCCTAACCATGATTTATCAATAACTTAATGATCCAACACCATGCATGCATTCACCAAACTCAACCCAACCCGATAACATCATCATGCAAACCTTCTTATGTATGATTTTATGTACGGTTCCATGTTCATACTTCTAGTGTTTTAGCTTCTTGTGATTTATCATCAACATCCTACTATGAATCATAACAAATAACAAGATGAAACAAGGGTGTGAAGGGACTTACTACTAGCACAAGGCTAGGATAGAAATCTAGAATAAAGATGAAGAGATGATGAAGATGAAGCAAGCAAACAAGTCTCTTGAAGCTTCACAAACTTGCAACTCCTTTGAATCTCCCTTGAAGCTTTGAGTGAACCTTAGGAATAGATGACAATGGAGATTTGAGGGTGGTGATGGGGGTGGCGGTTATGGAGCCGAGAAAGAGACAGAGAGAAGTGAGGTGAGAGAGTGAAGGGTCTTGATTGGGTTAAGTAGGGGGATTGGGGGCTAGGTGTCATGAGTGCACCATATTTTGTGCAAAGCAACAAGCAACTATCATCTTGGAACAATCACAAATCCTATTGTCATGATTAAGATCTTGGGTGGGGTCCATGAGGGCTGAAAATCGGTTGGGGGGGGGGGTAAAATGTAAAATTTTGGTAATTAGTGGGTAAGTAAATAAGAGGTTAAGGGTATTTTCTAGAATAGTGGGTGTGTGCCATGTTTCTATAGTGTGTGGGGACTTTTGTGACCGTAAATAATTAAGAATGATAAAATATTATTTCTGACAAAATTTTGGTGTCCCGGGTAATGTCCGGTTGTTCGGTTACGCATCGTTCCGTTAAAGCGTTTAATTGTTCCGTAAGGCGTCTTATACATATATTTTTGTAACGAAATTTATTCCTAACACACAGGAAAATATACCGGACTATTTAGTAACTTTTCTGTATACTACTAGTATGCTAACACGCACATGTAAGTATAACACAGTAATCAGAGAGCAGTTAAATGATTCAGCACAGTCATCAAGTACTTTTATTATCATTAATAAATTGTATGGTTACATGCAAATTTGAGGGTTGTCACATTCTCCCCTTGTTAAGAGAATTTCATCCCGAAATTTAGTGCGTAGTTACTGAGGAAGCTAGTTAAGTTGCGGTGTTTACTAGTTTTCCTGGGGTGTCACATCATCCCTCCGTTGATTTGGAATTTCATCCCGAAATTCTGCAGTAGCTTCAGCCTCAGTAGTGGTTGCACTGTTTCCGAACAACTGGGGATATCTGAGTTTCATTTGGTCTTCTCGTTCCCAGGTATACTCTGGGCCACGACGAGCATTCCAACGAACTCGGACCAGAGGTATCCTGGTATGCTTGAGGATCTTAACATCTCGATCCGTAATCTCTACTGGTTCCTCGACGAACCGCAGTTGGTCGTCGATTGTGAGTTCCTTAAGAGGGACTATGAGGGTCTCATCTGACAGACACTTCTTCAGATTTGACACGTGGAATACGTTGTGAACTCCGCTGAGTTCTTCAGGTAGATTCAACCTGTAGGCGACTTTGCCAATTTTCTCGGTGACTTCAAATGGTCCGACATAACCCGGATTGAGTTTGCCTCATTTGCCAAAGCGGACTACACCTTTCCAAGGTGAGACTTTGAGTAGCACTCGATCCCCGACTTGGAGCTCGAGTGGCTTTCTTCCCTTATCAGCATAGCTTTTCTGACGGTCACGTGCTGCCGCCATTCGTTGTCGTATCTGAGCAATTCTCTCGGTTGTATTTACTACAAGTTCTGGGCCAGTGATTTGGCTGTCACCAACTTCTGCCCAACAGAGAGGTGATCGGCATTTGCATCCGTACAATGCCTCGAACGGAGCGGCTTGGATGCTGGTGTGGTAGCTGTTATTATATGAAAACTCCACTAACGGGAGGTGCTTTTCCCAGCTGTTACCAAAGTCGATTACATATGCCCTAAGCATGTCTTCAAGGGTCTGGATGGTGCATTCAGATTGCCCATCCGTCTGTGGGTGATAAGCGGTGCTCATATCTAAACGTGAGCCAAAAGACTTGTGCATGGCTTGCCATAGTTCAGAAGTAAAACGCGCGTCACGATCAGAAATGATGGAGGTTGGCACTCCGTGCCTTGATACCACTTCCTTTAGGTAAATGTCTGCAAGAGTAGAAAACTTATCCGTTTCCTTGATAGCCAGAAAATGTGCGGACTTTGTGAGTTGATCCACGATTACGCAAATAGTATCATTTCCACGTTGAGATCTGGGCAGGCCAGTAACGAAATCCATGGAAATTTGCTCCCATTTCCATTGTGGTATCTCTGGTTGTTGAAGTAGGCCTGATGGTTTCTGATATTCAGTCTTGACTCTCGCACAAGTCAGACATTTGCTAACTTAGGTTGCTATGTGGGCTTTCATACCAGGCCACCATTATGTAGTTCTGAGATCGTGGTACATCTTATCCGAACCAGGGTGTACCGAATAACGAGACTTGTGTGCTTCATCCATCACAAGCTCGCGTAAGTTGCCATAAAGTGGAACCCAAATACGCCCTGTTACATAGTAGGCGCCGTCTTCCTTTTGTTCCAGCCGTTGCCTCGATCCTCGTAGGGACTCAGCCCTGATGTTCTCTGCTTTCAATGCTTCCATTTGAGCATCGCGAATCTGAGCAGGAAGGTTAGATTGGATGGTAAGCTGTAGAGCACGTACACGCCTAGGTATAGTATCCTTTCGACTTAGGGCGTCGGCCACAACATTGGCCTTGCCTGGATGGTATTTGATAGCACATTCATAATCGTTCAAGAGCTCAACCCATCGGCGTTGACGCATGTTTAACTCCTTTTGTTTGAAGATATGCTCGAGACTCCTGTGATCGGTGTAAATGGTGCACTTGGCACCGTACAGGTAATGTCTCCATATCTTAAGCGCGAAAACAACTGCTCCCAGTTCCAAGTCGTGTGTAGTGTAGTTCCTTTCGTGAACTTTAAGTTGGCGCGATACGTAGGCAATGACTTTGTCACGTTGCATCAATACGCAACCAAGTCCTTGGATGGAAGCGTCGCAATAAACCACGAAATCATCTGTGCCTTCAGGCAATGAGAGGATAGGCGCGCTACAAAGTCTATCCTTTAAGTGCTGAAATGCAGATTCCTGTGCATCATCCCAACGGTAGATGACACCCTTCTGAGTCAGTGAAGTGAGAGGTTGCGCAATCCTTGAGAAATCCTTGATAAATCGTCTGTAGTAGCCCGCCAGACCCAAGAATTGGCGGATTTCTGTTGGTGTGCGGGGTGCAGGCCAGTTCTTGATCGAGTCAATCTTGGATGGATCAACATGAATCCCATCCTTGTTTACTACGTGTCCTAGAAAGTGGACTTCGCGAAGCCAGAAGTCACATTTCGAAAACTTGGCATACAACTGCTCTTGTCGAAGAAGTTCCAGAATAAGCCTCAGATGTTGCTCGTGTTCCTCCTGACTCTTAGAATAGATCAGGATGTCGTCGATGAACACTATGACAAACTTATCCAGGTACGGGTTGCACACTCGATTCATGAGATCCATGAAGACTGCCGGTGCATTCGTTAATCCGAAAGGCATAACCAGAAACTCGTAATGGCCGTAACGAGTTCTGAATGCTGTTTTGGAGACGTCCTCATCTCGGACTCTCAGCTGATGGTATCCCGATCTCTAATCAATCTTGGAGTAATAGCTTGACCCTTGCAACTGGTCGAACAAGTCGTCAATACGTGGAAGAGGATAACGATTCTTCACAGTCACCTTGTTGAGTTCGCGGTAGTCGATACACATTTTGAAAGTACCGTCTTTCTTCTTTACAAACAAGACTGGAGCTCCCCAGGGCGAAGAGCTAGGTCGTATAAAACCCTTTTCCAAGAGTTCTTGTAATTGCGTGGACAGTTTATCAAGTTCTGATGGAGCTAGACGATAAGGTGCACGAGCTACTGGTGCTGCCCCAGGAGCTAGCTCGATTTGAAACTCAACTTGACGATGGGGCGGAAGACCAGGTAATTCCTCGGGAAATACCTCAGGAAAATCGCACACAATAGGAATGTCTTCAATTCTCTTTTCTTCCGTTGATGTGTCAGTAACAAGCGCTAGAATGGCAGTGTGGCCCTTTCGTAGACATTTCTGGGCCTTAAGGAAAGATATGATGCCTTTGACAGCACCACTCTTGTCGCCATGAATCGCGAGAAGGTCTTCACCAGAACGAGGAATGCGGACGATTTTCTCCTTGCAAACAATCTCCGCTTGATGATGAGATAGCCAATCCATCCCAATAACGACGTCGAAACTACCCAGGGTGATAGGAATAAGATCGATAGAGAAAGTCTGACCAGCTAAGACGAGGTTACAACCCTTAACTACGTGTGTGGCTTCGAAACTTTTACCATTTGCTAGCTCTATCGCGTGTTTGGTGTTCAGGAGTGTTGAGGTACGCTTAAGCATCTGACTAACTTTTAAGGACACATAACTAGTATCGGCACCCGAATCGAATAAAACAGTAACAAAGAAATCATCCAGAAGAAACTTACCCATCACTACGTTAGGATCATTCCTTGCTTCACCCTGACCAATCAGGAACACTCGACCCCTGGCACCGTTGCCATCATTGTTTCCCCCATTGTTGCCCCCATTATTGTTCCTGTTTCCCTGGTTGTTGTTGTTGTTGTTCTGACTTTGGTTAAGCTGGGGACAGTTCTTCTTAAAGTGGCCTTCAGCGCCACACTGAAAGCATCCCCTGTTGCCCTGTTGCTGTTGCTGATTCTGCGGTGCTTGCTGTTGCTGCTGACGATTCTGATTTGCAGGCCGTGAGCTCCTGCAATCCTTGGCTTCATGACCCATCTTGAGATACCTCTGACAACGTCCCTTGTTGCACTGACCACTATGGTGTCTGTTGCATTTGTTGCACTTTGGGTGGTTTCCTCGATACCCACCCTGTCCTTGATTACCAGAGGATTGCTGACCCGGACTCTGGTAGTCATCAGTCTTTCGCTGCTGAGACTGACCCGAAGCAGAACCCTTACTGGAGTTTCCATCCCATTTTCGCTTGTTGTCGGTAAGTGCATCAGAAGTAGCTGTGGCACTGATTTATTTGGGCAGCCTGTTTTGATCCACCGCCTGGTCAGTGAGTCGATGGGCCAACTTGATGATTTGCTGTATGGTACCCAGATTGGCTGAAGTCACGTGACTTTGAATCTCTGGTACAAGGCCCTTGAGATACAGCTCAATTCGTTTGATGGGAGGGTCCACCATAGTTGGACACAGGATGGCCAGCTCGTTTGACCTCTTAGTATACGCCTCAATCTCAGACCCCGTCATTTTCAGATTGACAAATTCCACTTCTAGCTTGTGGATGTCATCCCGACTATAGTATTCTTCTTTGATTAGTTCCTTGAAACCATTCCAGGGTGTGGCATTAGCAACTGCCAGTCCTAGTAGTTGAACCTGTGCCTTCCACCAGGTTAACGCAGCCCCTTCAAGTGTTCCGGTAGCATATTTCACCCTACGGTCTTCGGGGCATTCGCACATCTCGAAAACTGACTCAAGCTTTTTAAACCAGTGAAGAAGGCCTACTGCTCCTTCTGTACCACTGAAAGTAGTAGGTCGGCACTCCATGAACGTTTTGAATGTGCACACAGGAGTTTGAGCATGTTGACCTCCTGCAGGGTTAGCTGCGAGTGCCTCAGTGACTCGTTCGTTGATCAAAGCCGTCAACTGGGCTTGAGTGAGGTTGATACGTCCTCCGCGTCCGCTCATGATCTTCATAATGAAGCAACGTAGGTGAGAAAAGTGTCACGAAAGTGCGTAAGTGTGGGACGATAGTAGAGAGTAAGCACACAGGGTTCAAATAGCAATTATCACGTTAACTAATGCACAGAGTGAATTATTTAACCGACAATATAACATAATTCATAGCACTTATGGTGTCGAGTCTTGCACGTGGAGCGAAGCGTCATTGTGGATCGTTGAACACTGTACATGTTATAGTCTGGTTTTATCAAAAAGCTTTTCCCTTTTTAAAACCAAGTTCACTATAACCAATGGCTCTGATACCAATCTGTCACACCCCCAAAATCCACCATGCGGGGTATCACCGCTTGGAAGCGTGACATGACCAGGATCGAGCCACCAATCATATTGAACAACGTAATCTTAGTAAGTAAAACCAATCACAATACAATTGGTGACCATAAGACAGTAACCAGTTTTAAGTTAACAGCGGAAGCATAAAACGGAAGTTCAAAACATAAGTTTATAGTTCATAAGTTTAATGTCCAAAACATAGTTTATAAAATTCAATTATTAAGTACGGGACATAACAGTCCGCATCCCACAACAACCTCCTCCTCGTGCAAGCTCCATAAGCATCTAGCGACCTGTAAGGCATGTAACAACGAGTCAACAACAAAGTTGAGTGAATTCACAGTTGGTTGTTTAGTTATAGCATTCGTTTCGTAAATCATCTGTTCGTTTTGTAAACCATGTATCGTATAAATTCGTATCGCGGTCTTTCTAACATGTTTGCGAAGATTAGTGGGGGCTTCCCATGTGTTACTAGACCACGCGTATCGACTGCTACGAAAATGTAAGAGGTGCCCTAAGCCAATGTCTATCAGCATTGATCCTTTGCCCATAGTCCATTAGTACACGCCCGTCCGACTGGCACGGTGTGAGGTTTGTTAAACCTAATAGCGCTATTAACTAATGACCCGCTTGCCATAGGCCTCGGCGATTAAGTCGATAAATGAGGGACTTCATTTGATAGAGTTGATGGTCTTATAGTCGTGTACGTAGGTTTTATGTACGTGCCCTTCGATCCGAGGACAATGGTCAGTATAAGTGTACGTAGGTTTTACGTACGTGCCCTTCAATCCGAGGACAGTAATAAGTAGTTTAATAGTGATGGTTGTACGAGTAGTTAATCAATCCCATTCCCAACCCACCGGGAATCCCATGCCTTGGCTAGTGTGAACTCACCTCGGTTGCTCGGTTTGACTCTCAAATATAGCTAATAGTCGAGGTCGGTCAATCACGTCCTAGTATGATTACCACTTAGTTTATTAGTGATTTCAAATAGAACACAAAGTTCCTACACGTATCTATCACATAACATGCATCACTTTAACGGTTCATGCCCATATAACCTTCCCATCTATTCCCCACTCATAGACAAACATACAACATTGCACATAACACTTTTATTGACATATAACATGTTATATCATTCTCGGATAACCTACTCGACATTTAGACACGCAAATCACTACTTATGTCGTTCAGCTTTATTAATCAAAACTGGACTGTTTTCGAGCATTTTAATAAAATAGTTAACCTTTTCCAAAAATTCTCAAATTTTTTTACAGGATGTCATAAACGTTCCAAATTTTATTGTGTAAAAATATCGGGGACTAGTTTGTTACCAATATTATATAAAAATTTATTTACCCGACTGAAATCAGATTTGTTACTTTCTGATTGCAGTTTACGGAAAAATTCACTAAAAATTAATCGTAAGTCCGATAGACAAAATTACAGTTGGAGGGTCACGGAAACAACCGTGACCATGTACAGTAAAAATTCCATGAGCTGATTTTACTCAGGTTTCGGGTTTTGACTCTGAATACAACACACTTTTTCAGCAAAAATATTTCAGCTTGAGCTGCTGTCTAAAAACAATTCTTTAAAAATAGTAAACGATCTCGAAAAATTACGATTCCAGTTCCATTTGTTCGGTTGTTCAAAATTACACAATTTAGACTCTAGAAATTCAGTTTTTCGATTTAAAATGACCCAGTTACAGCCTGTTGAAGTAGGCTGAAAATTTCAATCAGCATGTTTATTTCAGGTTTAGTGTTTCTAAAAGCATATTAGCAAGGGCCCTAACCATGATTTATCAATAACTTAATGATCCAACACCATGCATGCATTCACCAAACTCAACCCAACCCGATAACATCATCATGCAAACCTTCTTATGTATGATTTTATGTACGGTTCCATGTTCATACTTTTAGTGTTTTAGCTTCTTGTGATTTATCATCAACATCCTACTATGAATCATAACAAATAACAAGATGAAACAAGGGTGTGAAGGGACTTACTACTAGCACAAGGCTAGGATAGAAATCTAGAATAAAGATGAAGAGATGATGAAGATGAAGCAAGCAAACAAGTCTCTTGAAGCTTCACAAACTTGCAACTCCTTTGAATCTCCCTTGAAGCTTTGAGTGAACCTTAGGAATAGATGACAATGGAGATTTGAGGGTGGTGATGGGGGTGGCGGTTATGGAGCCGAGAAGGAGAGAGAGAGAAGTGAGGTGAGAGAGTGAAGGGTCTTGATTGGGTTAAGTAGGGGGCTTGGGGGCTAGGTGTCATGGGTGCACCATATTTTGTGCAAAGCAACAAGCAACTATCATCTTGGAACAATCACAAATCCTATTGTCATGATTAAGATCTTGGGTGGGGTCCATGAGGGCTGAAAATCGGTTGGGGGGGGGGGGGTAAAATGTAAAATTTTGGTAATTAGTGGGTAAGTAAATAAGAGGTTAAGGGTATTTTCTAGAATAGTGGGTGTATGCCATGTTTCTATAGTGTGTGGGGACTTTTGTGATCGTAAATAATTAAGAATGATAAAATAATATTTCTGACAAAATTTTGGTGTCCCGGGTAATGTCCGGTTGTTCGGTTACGTATCGTTCCGTTAAAGCGTTTAATTGTTCCGTAAGGCGTCTTATACATATATTTTTGTAACGAAATTTATTCCTAACACACAGGAAAATATACCAGACTATTTAGTAACTTTTCTGTATACTACTAGTATGCTAACACGCACATGTAAGTATAACAAAGTAATCAGAGAGCAGTTAAATGATTCAGCACAGTCATCAAGTACTTTTATTATCATTAATAAACTGTATGGTTACATGCAAATTTGAGGGTTGTCACAAACCACTTGAGTCCAAAATCAGAATAGTCTTTATTCAGAGTCATTCCCATGAGTCTGACCGACTACAGATAATTTAGAATACAAGACTCATGGATTAAACGTACCAAATTCGAACACAGTTGTAGGATTCAAGAATTGCATTTAACTAGTAAATCAAAATGAATGCAAGAGTTTAATTGTTTGATGTTCGTACAACCAAATACTAAATCAAAACATATCACTATCTAATCTAAGCCCAATAGCGTCCATGTGACGGCCATGTCTTTCCTGAGTCATTGGCTTAGTAAACGGGTCAGCTAGGTTTTGATCTGTGCCAATTTTGCTTATAACGATGTCTCCACGTTCCACAATCTCACGTATGTAGTAAAACTTTCTCAAATGTGCTTGGCTTTGTGATGTGATCTAGGCTCTATGGCCTGGGCAATAGTACCTGTGTTATCATGTAACACCTCGTAAAATCGTGTCCAATAATGTATTGACACGTGTCCCTAATCCTAATTATGTCAAAAGTTGGCTAACAGGGACTATTTTTGCCAAAATCAAAAACTATAAATCTGGAGGGGCTAAGTGTGTCGACATGCTTAAACTATGCCTGTGAGTGACCTTATACGGTATTCGCATTCTCTTAATGAGCCACTTGTTGGATAAACGAAACCGTTTGCGATTTAATTCAAAAGTTTGTGTAACAAAGGGTTAAAAGTGTCAACATGTTAATTCTTACCTCTGAGTGACCTTTTAGCGAACCCAGAAGGTTTGATACTCAGTCATACCCCGGGTATACCTAATATCTTCTGTTTTATTGATATGAATGTAAAAATATTATTCGTTGCGCAATTTGGGTCGTTTCGCGTTCGTTAAAGTATTCGTCGCAATTAAGCGAAAAAGGCGACCGTACGACCGAACGAACCAACATCCACGACACTTTCGGGCATAAACCAAGTTACTTATGCCTTAACACCTTTACGCAACCTAGAAAGTGGGTTAAAAAGGGGTAAAAGCATCAAAACTCAACAAATCTTATGCAAGGACTAAACTGCCAACTCTTGAAACTTTATGTGAGTCGTGGAGGGGCGCAATGGCATAAAGCCACCCCAGTCGCGGGTCGCGAGGCGCGACGCCCACATCTGGGCAGAAAATTTGTTCCCAGCAACAGCTAGTTTTATTTTCTTGATTTTATTATTATTATTATATTATGCTTGGTGAACAAGATGAGTATCCTCCAAGTATGAAATCTAATCCTAACACATGCTGTGATCATATTAATTCTTGGAGAACACTCAATACACTTGTCATTATCCTAGCTATCCATCAAACACTATAAATAGGTTTTAAGTTCATTTGAAAAACTTGCACCATTCTTCATTTCTTCTTTCTATCTCTTGAGGGAGTTCCTGAGCAATTGGGAGCATACCTCTGAGTCCTCTTCAGTCCCTAGGACCACTTGTGAGTGTTCCTTTCGTGACTAGTTATTTTATTTGGCTTTTAAAGCCGAAAAGTCAAGCGTTTACGATAAACGCTTTGACTTTTAGTTAGACCATAAACGATCAAGCCATTGTTCGCAACGAACGTGGCTACGTGATCGTAATTCGGTAGGTGTTAATCCCTCAAAAGGGCACCTCCTAAGAATCACGTTTGCTTGTTCAATTGACGAGTCAACGTAATATTATATTAAAAAAAGTCAACGGGTCAGTTTTAAAATAATTTCGATATGAGTTTAGAAGTGTTCTAAAATATGTTTTATCACTTAAACAACTCGGTAATAATTATTAGAACATGTGTAAACATGTTCGGCTCGTCAATTCTAGTTTTAGGGTCGGTTCGCAACCGAAAGTCGCGTAGTTTGACTTCTACGTTGACTTTTGGTAATAAACCGAATTAGACTAGTATGCTACTGATTTTAGGTTCCGTTATGATCGTAATATATAAGGTTATATTATACGATTGGACTAATAATCTGAGGTTATGCGCATGTTCCGTTATTATGCCGTACTTTGACTAATATGCCCCTTTTGTTTAAAAATAAGGTTTTAAATGAAAACGAGCATGCAAATGAGTTACGTACTGATAAGTAAACATGTTTACGATATTTTGATGTTTATTATCTGGTCATAAACTGAGGTTACGCATATAAGCGTAAACTATGCTTTTAAAAGGACTAAAATGCCATTTTTAACCCAAAATGAGTTTTAAACATAATTTTAGCATAAACCACATTACCTACTGATATGATATTATAATTAGGATTATTTGGGATGCTAAGTGAGATTTTAAACTGAGTTTAACTTCAAGTTCTTATGCAATGCCGATAAATGACGATAATGCCCTTATGGCACGTAAAATGGGTTTTAAGCGTTATATTCAAACCAAACCTTTTGCTTACTGATATGTTATGAAAAATAAAATATTTTAACCATTCAAAGATGGTCATAACATCAGATTTCATAAACCATCACAAAAATTGTCTTTTAACGACTTTAACGCCGTTTAGGCGCGTAGTATGGTTTTAAACCATATTTATGAACCAAGACTTGTTACCTACTGATTTTATAAACCATTTTAAATATTTTTACAGTAGGTATAAGTCATGAACTGAGGATCCCAAATAAGTTCTCAAAACTATGTGTGAAATGACCAAAATGCCCCTACGATGCATAGTTTGGTCTTAAAGCATAAACCACACATATATTTGATATCCTACTGATATGATATCATAATTTAACCATTTTTATAGAATGTTTATGACCATGACATTAGTTTACTTGCAAGCTCCTTTTATAGGTTGTAAAATTACCAAAATGCCCTTATGAGGCATAGTTTGATTTTAAAACCTTAACGGGCATACAAGTTGATATCCTACTGATATTATAACTTGTTTAAAGTATATTGGCATATGGAACTTGTTCATGACTCATCCGGTTACCCGTTATCGCTTATACGTGTACGGTTAGACTTACGTAACTAGTTTACATAAGCCTATCGAAACGGGTTTAACTTTATCGTTTTCACTTCAACCTCCAGAATGTGCTATGTTTACCCATATTATACAAGTCCAAGTACTTGTTGGGTTTAAACCACATTCTATTCTGTATACACTTAATCTAGCGAACCTATTCTTAAGTATCGGGTCGTATATAAAGGAACTACCTTCGGCCCGTATACACTCTAACAGATAATAAATCTGTTCATTCCAGACTATAGTAACCCCTAGATAATTGGACTAGGGTCAATAATACTTAGACTTGCGGCTCTTTGCCAAATATAGACTTATTAATTGGAAGCTAGCAAAAAGGTAAATACTCTTGACTTATTTTAGTGTAAAAATTGGGAAGGCAATTATGCCACTTGGAGCAGGTATTACATAAGTAAGTCGCCAATGATTGCGCGAAAATGTAAGAATCTGGTTTATTCCGTTTTACTTGATAATTGAAATGATTGGGGGTTAATGATACCGTGTCCGGATAACCTAATGGATTAATCAAGTATATAATCTCGTAACAAGAATAATCCCAAGATATAAAAGATCACCTACGGGTTTTCTATATGTATAAAACTCTTTTCGAAAAACTATTTCTAAAGAGTCAGTTAATTGTATTTACCAGCTTTGGCTGACGTATTTTCAAAAGATTGAACAACAGGTACCGAACCTTATAATAGGTTGCGAATACGGGTCGGCTAGAATGAAGGCTAAGGAATTTGCACTCCTGATGCTTAAGGCCTATGATGTCTAGAGCTCTGTTTATTTGGATCCTGCCTGTGGGCTTGTATCGAACGCTTGTAATACTTTTTATACATCAAGCTTTATTTTAATAATTTCAATCCAATACATCCGCCGCATATTTTTATATTGTGATAACTGTTATCCAAACATCACGAATGTACCCATCCGGGCCCACCGGAGATCGGGGTGTGACAGGTTGGTATCAGAGCTACAGTTTGAGTGAATTAGACACTAGCCCTTAGTGTCTAATCTCAAATATCACAAATGCAGATTCCTTTAAAAACTCTGAGTCTAGACCATAATATAAGACTACTCTTAATCTATATAGTAGTTATTGATTTTATACCGCCAAGATGTCGCGGAAGAGATGAAGAAACTATAATGGGTCACGGACTCGAGGATCTCTACTATTAGGTAGCTTAAAGTTCCATATGGTGAACTACATATTTTGGAGACAATAACTCAGATATGAGGATGCTAAAACTCGTCACTTGATGATATATCTTTTGATATTCTTGTGATATCCTAATATCATTTATCTGAAGTCTATCATAATTGATAAACACTCCGGTGATATCTCACCAGCTGATTGAAACAACAACTATGAAAAGCCGTATTACGGCAAAGATATATGTGCACTTTGCACTAAAATTTCTATTCTTTGATTCAAATGTTCTCTCATTCTAGAGAATAAGCAGAAAAAGGAATCACTTTTTCTGATTCATGCTTAAAGCATATAATTTTGAGTCTTCAAGACTCGATAAATTCAAACCCATCTGGGTATATATTATATTATATAATTTCGGCAACTCTCGCCAGCATTTTCTTCAACTGGAGTACGACAATGATTTTTATTTCATTGAGTTTTAACAACTACGAATGCCAAACTTAGTTTGACGGAAGCGCCATATGATAATTGGCAGTATCTTAGTGTGTCCCATAGATTGCTTTCATGCCTGGCCAGTATGACGGTTTAATGCATGGAACCACTAAGATCTCCCAACAGTCATATTGTACTGATATCGGCTAATAGTAAGCATCTAATATATTTTGGCGATGTTACTGCCATAAGAAGAATCATTGATTTTATGGAGCCCATTTTATGATTTTTCCTTCTAATAATATGAAGGTCACATTTATTACTCCTACCCTATCAAACAGATCTCTTGATTGCGCAATAGACAAAGCCCAAAAAGCACATGTTCCCACTAATGAACGGTTGAAAAAGTGCAAAATTTTTGTCCAAATATGAGACGACACATCCCCAAATCTCCCGATAAGGAAAAGGGATTATATTTATAAACGGTGTACTTTATTGAGTCGTACCAAATACAATGTACCTTATTGAGCTGTATTATATACGTTGTACTTTATTGAGGCATATTCCTGAATCTCCCCATAAGGAGAAAGGGTATATTTATAAACGGTTTACTTTATTAAGCCGTACCATATACAGTGTACTTTATTGAGCTGTATTATATACGCTGTACTTTATTGAGACGTATTCCCGAATCTCCCCATAAGGAGAAAGGGTATATTTATAAACGGTGTACTTTATTGAGCTATACCATATATACAGTATACTTTATTGAGCTGTATCATATACGCTATACTATATTGAGGTGTATTCTTGAATCTCCCCATAAGGAGAAAGGGTATATATTTAAACGGTGTACTTTATTGAGCCGTATCGTATACGCTGTACTATATTGAGGCGTATATCAAATCTCCAACTAAGGAGAAGTGCATATAATTAAAATGTCAAATGAGACGTGTCCTAGAAACTCCAATTGAGGAGAACGACTAAAGGTGCCAATTCTATTGGGTGAAGATAAATTAGTCGAAGGACCGCTAGCAACCAAGCAAATAAATCTCTTTTAAATTTACTCGGTCTACTAGTTCTTATGTAATTGAGACTAGTAAATAAGACCATGATAAAAGTCTCTTTCTTAAATATATATTTTCCCACCAATGGTAGTGGTTGAAATGGTGATAGAAATGCAAAACCGATTCCATCACACCCATATAATCTTAAAAATCTTTAAATGATTATCGTCCAACTATGGGACGACACTTATCCAAGATCTCCAACTAATTTCCGATTTTTGTGGAAAGGAGATAGAAATTCCATACAACCATGCGATGCTAATCATCCCCAAATCTCCCAATGCGGAGAAAAATATATTTAAAGGGTGACTGTATCGAGCCGTTTCATACGCGCTGTCTATATTGAGGCGTATTCCTAAATCTCTCAATACGGAGAGGGACTTATATTTTCAACATCAACTAAGACGCATCCCTAACCCCGGAAAAGGATTCATATTCAATACGTTGACTAAAACGTATCATTAAAAATCTCCAACTAATTCCCAACTGCGTGGAGAGGAGAAAACTCTCGTCCAATATCTTTTCCAAATCTCCAACATTCCCAACTGTGTGGAAGGAGAGGAACCATATTAATACGTTGGCTGAAACGTATCACTAAATCTTCAACAAATTTCCAGTTGTGTGGAAAGATGAAATTCTTCGTCAACTTTGTGATGAAACTTATTTCAAAACTCCAACTAATTTCCAACTGTGTGGAAAGGAGGAAAAATCTTCGTCAACCTTGTGATGATACTTGTTCCAAGTCTTCAACCATTCCAAACTATGTGGAAGGATATGAATCATAATACTGCATTGTCAGTTAAAACAATGACAGTTGTGACCTTTATGGTTCTCTGTCTAAGGTGGTGGGTTATACCCAAGCCTCATAGTCTATATGATCAATGCCATCATGACTAATATCATCTAATACGATGATTATAATATTTAACATCATTAATGATGTTTTGCATACGACCTATAACATATTGTCCATTTGAGACATTGGCATTGTAATCTTTATGATTCCCTGTCCAAGGGGGTGAGTTATGCTCAAGCCTAATAGTCTATATGATCAATGCGATCATGACTAAAATCATCTGATACGATGATCATATTATTTAATATCCTTGGAAATGTTTTGCCTACGGGTTATACTATATTGTCCAATTGTGACAAAGACAATTGCAATCTTTTATGATTCCTTATTCAATGTGGTGAGCTATGCTCAAGCCTCATAGTCGATAGGATCAGCGCGATCCTGACTAATATCATCAGTATGATGATCATATTACTAACATCCTTAGTAATGAAGTGCCTACGGGCTATACTTTACTCTATTTTAGATAAAACAATGATAGTTGTGACCTTTATGGTCCCTTGTTCAAAGTGGTGGGTTATACCCAAACCTAATAGTCTATATGATCAATGCGATCATGACTAACATCATCATCGTGATAATCATACTAAACATCCCTAGTGATGTCTCCTCTACGGGCTACATTATATCGTCCATTTGAGAAAATGACAGTTGTGACCATTATGGTTCCCTGTCTAAAGTGGAAAGATATGCCCAAGTTTCGCAGTCTATATGATCAAGTGCGATCATGACTGATATCATCACTGCAATGACCATTAATTTAACATCCTTAGTGATGTCAATTGAAATGCCTACAGGCCATATTATATCGTCAATTGTGGCGACAGTAGTGGTCTACGACCCCTTATTCAAAGGTAATGAACTATGTTCAAACCTTAAAACCCTTTGATCAAATGAGATCGTGGCTTATATATATCTTAAATGTTCTTCGTAACAAGGCTTCAGTGCCATATCTTCTAATTGTCCTCCGTGACAAGGCTTCAGTGCCATCTCATTCAATGTCCTCCGTGACAAGGCCTTGTGCCATATCTTTCACAACCTTTGTGACAGGCCCTCGTGCCATGTCTTGCACGTCCTTTGCGATAAGCCAATGTGCTATATTTAAATGTCCTTCGTGACAAGCTAATGTGCTATATTTAAATGTCCTTCGTGACAAGCCAATGTGCTATATTTAAATGTCCTTCATGACAAGCTAATGTGCTATATTTAAATATCCCTTGTGACAAGTCGATGAGCTATACGGCTAAATTCCATTACCAATTGTGGTAAGCAGGGCTAGTGAAATTGATATATAAACATATAGATCTGTAAGATCTAATGCAAATAAATTGATTTGCTATTTAGTTCTCGAGGTATTACTGATTGCTATAATATTTTCAGATAAACTTATCGCAAGCCTGAGTATTGGCAAAGCAAGTAAGAAGAATAGTGGTGACGATTTAGAGCACCAAAACCGTAATGACGAAGAGAATCGTCTTCGATCCATAGTTGCCGATGAAGTTGGTAAAGCCCTGGTTGGATTTATGGCCACATTTAAAGGGCCAAAGCCATCAGTACAGAAACAGAACTCTGTGTCTAAACCCCGTTCTAATACTCATAAAACTGAAAAGACTCATTTCTCCTCAACTAAGAGTGAGCAGAGTATTAAGAGTATCAAAAAAGTTGAGTCACATGATTCTATGAAGAGGTGCACATATAAATACTTTGTTTCTTGTAAACCCCATGACTTTACGGGAGAGATTGGAGCAATTGATGCTCTAAAGTGGCTGGATGAAATGGAAACCGTTGTTGATATAAGCAGTTGTGCCGCCAAGGACATTGTTAAATATGTGTCCCAATCCTTCAAGGAGGATGCTCTGACTTGGTGGAAGGCACTAATCCAATCCTCTGGCAAGGTTGCAATGTACAACCTGAGTTGGTCTGAGTTCGTGGAATTGATCCGCGAAAGTTACTGCCCACCTCACGAGGTGGAGAAAGTTGAATCTGACTTTCTAAAGCTAACCATGAAAGGCCTCGAGTGTCGAGCCTATTTATCTGAATACAACTCCTTATCAAGACTCATACCTTATTTAATTACCCCTGAGTCTAAGTGTATTGCACGGTTTCTTGGAGGGCTCACTCTAGAAATCAAGGGGATGGTTAAATCCCTCAAACCTGCAACTTTTAGATCCGCTGTTGATCTGGCTCTTTCTCTTACTGAAGATGAGATAAGAGCAAGGGCGATTAAGGCCGAAGAGAATCATAAGCAAAAGTGTGATGATACCCCAAGTAAGGATTACAAAAAGGGTCAGACTGGTTCGAATTATAACCATTCGAAGCCGAATGAGGCAAAACCCGAATGTAAAACCTACGGGAAGCAACACTTCGGAAAATGTTTCCGTGAGCAGACCAAGGGATGTGGAATCTATAAGAAGATGGATCTCAAGTCTGATGAATGCAAAGACTTGAAAAACGCCACCTGCTATGGATGTGGCAAGAAAGGGCATATAAAGACCAGCTACCCAAAGAGGGCGACTGACGGGAAAAAACAAGGCCACTGATGGCCAGAAAGGCAATGCTTGAGCCTTCCAATCTGCTACAACAAAAGCAGTTCAAGACACATCTTTACGTATTTGTTTCTCGTAAATGTTTTGTTCATTAGAAACATGTTTTAAACTCTGGAGCCAGTTAAAGCTTCGTCGATTGTAAATTTAATAAAATTTTAATTCTGATATTTTAAGACTTAAATATTAGTTATAAAATTAAGTGGCCAATCTAGATGGTTTCACATATGATATATCCTTCACGAAACAATTGTCCTTGATAATCTTTTTATCTATAAATCCTACGGGATTCGATATGTTCTTAGACAAGGATTGGTTAGTCCAAAAACCAAATCCACTTTGTCTTCCGTAAGAAACTTATCGAGATTAAATCCCCATCTAGTAATATACTCACCATTCATGGAAGAACAAACATTATGAATTGCCCGAAGAAGCTTGTATGCTTAAGGTATCCAAGTGATTGGATGGAGGATGTGTCATCCACATGACATAAGTAAATTCTGACGAATTAAGTCGAAAGTTGAAGACCTTTGTGTGTGGATGGACATGAGAAGTCCATAGCTACCTAGGAAGCATAATGCTAAAAATGTTCGCAAGTGAGTCGAACATCGTAGACCATTTTTGGTCTGCATGATGAACTGGAAAATTCCACATAGATTTGGGAAATGGTAACAATGGATCTAATCTCCAAGTTACCTAAGATAAATCGTGACAATGACGCGATGTAAATTATAGTCGACAAACTTACTAAGTCGACGCTTCTTGTCAATCAAGGAAAATTTATAATTCCGACAAGTTAAGCTATGGAAAGATAACATCGAGTCTCCTTATGGAGTACAGTTATCTATAGTATCTGATTAAAATACTAAATATACTTTTATCTCTAGAAAATTCCATCAACGTGCTTAGCTGATAAGCACTTGTCATATTTCGCCATGACATTTAAACATGAGCTTCAGGTTTATTGAAAAACCTTGTCCATTATGGACAATGAAAATTTAAAACTTCCAAGTTTCCCTCATAAATGTGAAATGGGATCTCCATTGTGGCCCAGGTTACTCTTGAGAGGTTGAAACCTTTTATAATACGGAACTAACCGTATTACTCTGAACAAATCTCGAGCTCGAGAATTCTTTTAAGGGGGTGAGGATGTAACACCTAGTAAAATCATTTCCAATAATGTATTGACACATCTCCCTAATCCTAATTATGTCAAAAGTTGGCTAAGAAGGACTATTTTTGCCAAAATAAAAAACTATGAATCTGGAGGGACTAAAAGTGTCAACATGCTTAAACTATGCCTCTGAGTGACCTTATACGGTATTCGTATTCTCTTAATGAGCCACTTGTTGGATAAACGAAACCGTTTGCGATTTAATTCAAAAGTTTGTGTAACAAAGGGTTAAAAGTGTCAACATGTTAATTCTTACCTCTGAGTGACCTTTTAGCGAACCCGAAATGTTTGATACTCGGTCATACCCCGGGTATACCTAATATCTTCTGTTTTATTGATATGAATGTAAAAATATTATTCCTTGTGCAATTTGGGTCCTTTTGCGTTTGTTAAAGCATTCGTCGCAATTAAGCGAAAAATGCGATCGTACGACCGAACGAACCAACATCCACGACACATTCGGGCATAAACCAAGTTACTTATGCCTTAACACCTTTACGCAACTTAGAAAGTGGGTTAAAAAGGGGTAAAAGGGTCAAAACTCAACAAATCTTGTGGAGGAACTAAACTGCCAACTCTTGAAACTTTATGTGAGTCGTAGAGGGGCGTGACGACATAAAGCCACCCCGGTCGCGGGGCGCGACGCCCACATTTGGGCAGAAAATTTGTTCCCAGCAACAGCTAGTTGTATTTTCTTGATTTTATTATTATTACTATGTTATTACCCGGGATTGCTTCCCGGGCTTGAGAAAGCTATTTATATAAAAACTATTTATGATGAATACATAATTAAAATCATATAAAAAATATGACATATTCAATGTCTTTGTTATAGAAGAGTTATAAACTCTATATAAACTTAGGGTTAGGATATAATAGGAAGTTTATTTGGCTAAGAAGGCTATGAAGTGATCTTGACCATCCATTTAGTTAATCAAGAGCTAAGATTAAATGAGGGAAATTGAAGGGAAGAAAAGAGGCGCGTGAGTTTGTTTAGGGGCATTCTAGTCAATCCAAGGCAATAGTTTCTCTCTCCTCAAATTCCCCACCCCCCCCCATTTTTTAAACGTTAATAACTCTTTCATACGATATTATTTTTTTTTATAAAAATTGCACCAAAAAACAAGCGTTTTTTATCTTTAAAACGAGTATACTATTGCTATATCTTCGAAAAAAAATCGAAAAACAAGCTGCGTAAAACGCAATAGAGAAAAAACGCAAAAACAATGACTTTTTTTTTTCTAAAACGCAATGCACCAAAAACACAAAGAAATGTCTTATTTTCAAAACGCAATGGCCAGAAAAAACAAAGAAATGTCTTACTTCTAAAACGCAATGGCCTAAAAACACAAAAAGAAAGTGTTATTTCTAAAACGCAATGGACCGAAAACACATAAAAATGTGTTTTACCTAAAACGCAATGGACTAATAACACTTCAAAATGTGTTTTTCTAAAATGCAATGGACCAAAAAACACTTAAAAATGTCTTTTTTTCTAAAACGTAATAACTTAAAAACACAAAAGAAAGTGTTCTTTCTAAAACGCAATGGACTGAAAACATATAAAAATATGTTTTTACCTAAAACGCAATAAACTGAAAACACTTCAAAAATGTGTTTTTCTAAAACGCAATGGCTAGAAAACCCAAAATAACAGATATATATATATCCAAAACTAAACATGCAATACTCATTTGACTTTATTGCGTTTTATAAGTAGTGCACATCCAAAATGAATAAAAAGGAATTTGACTTTATCATCCAAAAACCCAATTGAAAAAGTGTTTTATCATCCAAAAACCCAATAGAAAAAGTGATATACATCCAAAACTGAAAAACGCAATACATGTTGATAAACGATTTATATCGTTAGAATCAAAATATTTATACTCATCTCCAAAATCAATAAAGAAGTAGTCCAGGATTTGACTTTTACATCAGTTCAAGCTTCAAACATGGTGGTTCGACGACAATTGCGTTTTAGCTATTAGATACCTTTCTTCTTGAAATTGCTTCATCGAGTTAGTTGCATCGAAAGTTAACTTGGCAACGATGTCTAAGAAGGCAGCAACTCCGGTGATGGCTAACACGTTCTGTCTTCGTTAGGGCAGGGCCATCGTTGCAGCAGTGGGATAAACTTAATACAGGGCTGACAAATGAAAGAAATGGCGATCAGGTTAAGATATAGGGCGGTAGCTGGTGATGAAAGCGGTGGCAGATTGTCGAATGGTAGTGATGATGCAGGTTGGATATGGTGGAGGTGGAGGTGGTGGTTATGGAAGTGGTGGCTGTGGTGTTGGTGAGTAGGGTTGAGAAAAGAACTTACAGGTTTTGAGAAAAATTAAAAAGACAAAATTACCCTTTAATCTATTTTTAAGGAACGCCACATGTCATAATTCTATTGCTTCCTAGGCTTCCTAGCAAAAAAGAACTTCCTATTTGATCCTCTCCCTATAAACTTAATCACAAGTTGTGAAGTTGTAGCCACGTTTATAAACTTATTGACCGGTTATAATCCGTGTTTATAATTACTTTGTATCAAAAAATTAATGATTAATAAAACAATTGAAAAATTAGTTAAAAGTATAACTTCATAGAGTCGTATTTTTTTAAACATGATAAATTCTTAGCACGTGTAGCAGTTCTTAAACATGAGAAATTTATAGAGACATGGTTCTCTTTATGAAAAATCATAACTATCACCCGGGAGTGTCCCGTGCTGAATAAAGTTATCTAGACTAATAATTATTGAGTAATATATAAATAAAATAATACAAACAAATTAACATAATAAATGCATTAATTAGGTTGTATTAATTTGGAAAAAAATAAAATTTTAAACTACAAAAAGACACCATTATTTACTCAAGGAAAATCAAAGGATAAACGGGTTTAACCACAATTACAATGTCAAATAAAATAGTGTTTTCTTTCTTCCAACACTCTTATCTCTTGTGCTCCCCTTCTCACTTCTTCGTCTGCATATGCTTGCAAAGCCACAATTGTCAAAAGTATGTATATTGTAATACGATCTATAAAATGTTAAGAAAAATTAATAAATTTGACACTAAAAGTTGATTATAGTCTCCCTAATATTGTATTCTTGAATTCACTACACGCCATAATGCCATTATATACATGAATGGAACAACCATTACGGAATACAAATTTAATTATAGCATAATCAACCTCCGGCGTCTTTGCGATAGCAAAGATTCTAAGATAAAACTATTGCACAATACTGTTCATGTAGTAAGCTTAGACAATTGTTCAAGTTTTGTGTATACCGCAAAGGAAACATGACATTGTGCTTCGCATAAGCGATTCGAAGACATTCTCATTGACGATACAAAGATTCATAAATTCCTTGCTAACGTTTCTTTTCCCAGTGTTTATAACTATCTATAAGGAGTTGACTTGTACGATAAAAAAGATCAGAGTTGACTTTTGAGGTCAAAAGTAGTTTTATGGCCAGAATGAAAAGATTCGATTTAAAAACAAAACGAAATCCATTTAATTATCATAAAAAATAAACATTAAACCATGCGCAAGGAACATAATGAAAAAGAGTGCACACCTAAGTATAAGCCACTACGACCATATGATGTTCTTTCCATCAGAAAGCATCATGTGCTCTTGATTTGGCTTCAACACCTTTTTGTTATGCCTCCGCTATCACTTAAAAACATAACCAACGGTTTAATTTTATAATGAAAACAAACTTCTGTAATTTACAAGTATATTTATACTAATGAAATCGTATCTTTGTTCATGAAACCTATAAAACTTTAAAACTAATCAAGAAACTCAATGGAAGTTATTAATAGCTTCGTGTTTCATTTCTTTTTTACTTACCCAACCTTGACAGATTACTATTTCCAAAGCCAAATAGTTCATGTATATAATCTTGTACCTCTTGCCTAGACTCAAAGTATTTTCACAACTCCTACACTAATTCTTTGCTACTTGGTATAACACTAAATGAATACATAATACCACACAAAAAGCAATTCTAACAATTGGTATCTAACCTAAGATCTAATATACATAGTTGATGAGCTTAAAACAACCATAGAAATCCAACTTCATTGTTGTCTTGATGCTTTTAAAATTAAAATCATGTCTAAAAAGACAATTTAAGAGAAAGATAAGAAAAGGAAATTCAACCAAGACATTATTCAAGCTCGTGATTTGAGTAACGGGTCAAAAAGGTTTTAAAGTTGAAAGTGTCATTTTTAGCATTAGTCATAACAGGTCTAGTTGGGCCGGCTCAGGTTGGCTGACCCACAAACACTTGCTCTTGTTTTCTAAATATATTTATAATTAATTAAAGTTTAATTTATGATTATAAAAGGGATATAATTACAATAACAATTTAAATATATGAGTTAAAACAATTTAAGACTTTCATATGGCACCTTCAATGACTGAAGATCCATTTGACTCGTTCCTTTTATAGCTATTTTGTATTTGCCTTGTTTAATATAAGTCACAACCTAAAGGGAAAACCATACCTACATCCAGAATTGATTCTAGTAACCCATAAACACCACCATATAAACAAAACATGTCTGATGTTGATAATAGAGACTACAAACCTGCAATATCAATGACGATTTTTGGCATGGAAATACTTTATAAAATCCTACAGAGAAGATTGTTTTTGACAACATAAGATCTGGGCAGAAAAGCATATGTGTTGGATCCAAACGGGAAAGAACATAAAAGGAACTAATAAAAAGTTGTGAATGCCTTTAAAGTCTAACTATCCAGAAGGCAGAAGCCAAAAGCACTAACCAAATTAATAATCATAATAAATGGGTTGATTTGGTTAAAAAATGCACATTAATTCACTTAGGTAAGCTAAAATTATACAACGGCTTAGTGGAAGTCTATTAAAATCATATAAAGCCATATGTGGTACCCCTCTTTATTAAACAATATAGATTTGTGTGCAGGGTTATTATAATCATTAGCTTTGATAATTAAAGTTTGAGAATAAGATTTGTTAATCCACTATAACATCATAATTCATGTATACAATGCAAGCCTCAATATATAGAGGCTGGGAAGGGAAATCTTTACAAAAGGATTATAATACTCTTGCACACACATAATGACCATAGTACCGCTTACACAAACATATTTAAATCAATCCGAATAGAAATATAAACAAAACATCATAAAAGGAAACTCATACCTTGATCTTTTGAATCGATGTTGTGGTGATGAACCACCATGGATGTGAGGCGAATACGTTTAAAAAGGTCTCAGTTTGACTTCTAAAAGTCAAAAGCCGACTAATAAGCTTCAAATGCAATAATAATACATACCTTTAAATAAGACGACATATGATACATAAAAAAAACTTTGCACAACTCACACCTCGTTTTACCAGTTTGATGCATATAATTTGTTCCCTTTTAGCTATTTTTATCTTGCCCATCTGAGATAAATCACAACTCATTTCGACCCATTCCTCATCCAACTTGAAAGAGTACCAAAACTGAATCTCATAAATATTTAATAACTGTTGTAAATTTATATAGGTTAGGTTTAACTTACCTAACTTAAGCCGATTTGATTTTAAGCAGGTCACTCCCAATATGTATGATACTAAGATTGAATGGTTCAAAGTAGCAATACAACTAACTGATGCACATGGTCCCTCCAATGCTCACATCGTCATCATTCACTAACTATTTGGAATTAAATAGCATAATAAATCTTACTTAATTTATGTACCAAAACAAAATTCAATATAGAAATAATAAATAGAACCTTTCCATTTGAGTTTGCTGCAAAGACATCTGAACTTTCATCACCTAAAACGCCATCACCTAAAACAGATCAGAAACATATATCAGTTCTACTCCTACATTCTGATAAAAAGAAAATAGTGTTTAAAGAATGAACTAAGCAATAATGCCTTCAACAACACAGTTTAGCAAGTAATCGAAAATAATTGAAGATGTATTTCAATCAAAAGAAACAAAAGTAATTAAGAAAACACTGATTTTGACAACTTACCTATATCTCAAATCATATTTTATCTAACAACTGACCTATAGTTCTGTTGCTCTATCCAAGGTCAAACCACTATTTTAACACAACAGTGGTTTCAAACATCTGTTTTCTTCGCAAAACACTGTTTTAACCTAACAGTGGTTTCAAACCACCAATTTAACCCAACAGTGGTTTCAACCACTGTTTTAACCCAACAGTGGTTTAACGCACTGTTTTAACCCAACAACAGTGGTTTCAACCACTGTTTTAAACCAACAGTGGTTTCAACCACTGTTTTAAACCAACAGTGGTTTCAACCACTGTTTTAAACCAAATCAGAGAAAGAAGATTGAGTATACAGAATAAAAATAAAGTTTTACAAAAACAATCAACAAAAAGTTACCTCAATAAACCAGTCAATCAGTTTATCTATCATCTTCTCATTTATACCAATCATAGAATAAAAGGTTGAAACGGTTCATTGGCATGCCTTGTTCGACAACGGAGGGGCAGAGAGAAAGGTTGTTCTAAAGTTGCAGCATCGCCAGAAGGAACCGAGATTAAGAAACAAAGAAGGAAATCTTCAGATATTAGAAACACATTTAATGCATCACGGAGCAATGGATTACTCATATGCTACTCTAATTCTTGAAACTCGCCATTTTATCGCATCCTCTGATAAATCAAAGAAAAGATTGGGCCACAAAACAGGATACCAAATCGCTTACCTACAATAGAAAATTGAGCATTTATAAACTGAAAACTACCTTTACAAATCAAAACAAAAATCCAAAATAAATCGAAGAACTAACCAACAACATCAATCGTCATGGGTCGACGATATTGGCCCTCAAAAAGTCGCTGATTGATCCTGTAATTGATTGATCCTAGAATTACTTGCTTCTGATCAATGCAGTTCTCAAAAGTGTGGTATATGCGACGGGCAGAAAAACACTATCTTCACCATGACCAGCACGATGGCGCCGACTGAGAGATGCCATAAACGGTAAGATTGGAGGGGATATAGCAGGGGATGAATTGATCACTGTAGATAGTTGTGAGAAACATCTACAGCAGTAAGTTCACAGCCCGTACAGTTAGAAACACCTGGAAGAAACAAAATCACTATTTCAAACTTAGTTTCAGAAGAGAAATAATGAACAAAATAGTTGCAACCCATAAATGATCAATCTTGCCAAGCATATTGGAGTCCAACATCGCATGATTTGCATTTTGATTTTCTCTCTACTTTCCTTCTCGTAGACTTATGACTGTGAAATTTAAAAGCAAAACCTAACAAAACATACGAATGGTATATAAAATCAATCACATAAAACTGAGATAATTCTGAACAAAAAGGAAATTCATGGTTAAGTACTGGTAAAATGTTGATTTTTATTTTTTTCCTAACAAAATTGAAATTCTTGATTCCTAAAACATGCAGATCATTTAAAACATCTACATATCAAGCCTATTTCACATTCAAAAGCGTAAATACTAATCGCTCTACACTTTTATATGACAATATGTAGTACAAAACTGCATTAAATAGTACAAAACCCACTCTACACTTTTATATGACAATATACGAACCTCAAACCCGCACCTGCATTCCGTTAAATAGAGAGCTAGTTATAATATACGGAATTCTCGTTTAAATATAGTTAAGAAACAAAGTGTGTGAAGTGGGAAACTATCAAGCAACTGACAAACCTTTCTTTCATCTGGAAGTGCTTGTAATTCATCTGCGGCTTAGACCAGAATTCCTTCCACCTGAAACATATACATGACATGTCAGCAATGTCAACAAAAGTGACTTTTTTGTTGTAGAAAGAGTCGCAAGTGGTCAAATTGGAAATAGAAGTTACCATAGATAAAGATCCTCGATGCGCTTCTAGAGGAATCTCAAAATCCAGTTGAGGTGTCTACATATATAGAGAATAATGGCCAGTTAGGTTTGACACGCTTTTGAAGAGATAAATGTACATTTCAGAATCTTCATTTCATAGAAATAAGAATCTCGTTACTGAATAATAAACACTGGATGGATGGAGTTTGATAAGCCGTTATCACAAGGAGAGATTAAAGCTACAAACCTTTGTGGCAGTTTCAGATTTCACCACTTGTTGATCAAGCATCTGCACTAAAAAAACGTATCTTTTAATGAAATGAAATACATAAGTGACTTAGAATAAATACATAAACAGTTTTTGAAAATACATAAACAGTTTTTGAAAATCCAATTTATAACGAGTTTCCAGATTTGACCTTTCAAAGAAATAAAAAATATGATGAATCTTTTTTTTAACAAAATGAATAATTTTATTAAAATGGCAGTAGGTTGCTAGCAAAGAGCAATTACAAAAACATAAATTCCCCCTCAAATCCAAGGTTTTACGACCCCATTAAAGTCTTTAATGGTGCCCAAAACAGTCAAAAAGATTAAGTAGCAAGTGTTACTAAACCTACCAAATGGAAACCAAACGTATTAAAGTCACAATAAACAAAATCTTAGAGTAGTCTAAAACAAAATATAAAAACAACTTAGGATTAGTGATTTATTGGTAATCAAGAAGCACATCAGTTGCAAAGAAAGTGGACCTACCTTGCTTAGGTTGCTCTGTACCATATACATAAACGTGTGAGAAATCGTTTCTGACCTGCAAAGAACAAACTTTTAGAATCTTTATTCCAAATATCAAATAGATCTCTTTGAAGCTTAGCGTCCACACTATCAAGAACTGTAACACCCTTAAAATTTCTACTTGAATTTAGTAATAATTCATAAGATTTTATACAACAGATGTCTAAATTAAAAACCTTAGTTTCAAGAACCAAGTTCTAAGGTAACAAACATTAGTTATCTACCGACTAATTAAAACATCCATAAGTTGTTTAACAAGCGGTTTACATCATAACATTGTTTAAACATAGTTAATTTACGCGGAAGCTTCAAAAGTTTGTGTTCGGTTCTTCAAAGGCTAGCTTGACCGTCATCCGTAATCCTTGGATACCTAAAAACTAAAATGTTTACATTAAACATTAGTATTAGAATACTTAGAAATAATACATATTCAAAACTACGTCTAAAACGGATTCGATTTAACAAAGAAATACAAAATTTAACATAAATTCTAAAGCTCTACCGTAACTTACGGTAGATACCGTAAGTTACGGTAGCTTCTGGGAAATTCTGGTTCCATCGTAACACAGGGGATACCCATCGTAACCTTTTGGTGTCTACCGTAAATTACGGTATGTACCGTAATTAACGGTAGACTCTGGAATGTTATGCTTTTGTTTGATTTGTTTATTTACTTGGACCAATTTCTCGGATTTCATTCCTACAACCCGATATGTTAAATACTCGTATCCTACTATGTCATTTGTCAATAATAACAAGACCGAGTAACCATACTACAATGTATTACCATGCCTTATTTGATCATTCGACCTGTTTGGCGCATCTAAGGAATCCTCCGTTTTGATGACTACCAATGAGGTCTAACCAGATTCTTGGCCTATTATTCGACACAGCGAATATCATCGCTTTAATCCAACTCAACTTTTAATACACAATCCAACTACATATATGCTAAATATCGAAATTTATCCAAATGTAACGAATCAAGTTACATACATTTAATGCACGCCCTTCAACCGCAAATCACCACCGGCTTGTCCGCTCGACGCTCCGGTATCCTTTCCTATAGAGTTCAATTATACCACGTTTAGAACTCTTTCAAATCACATATCGTATAATTGCCAAAATACCACATTTAAGCGTTTTAATTTCAAAATTCCAGTTTCAAGCCTTCTTTGATGCATTTCATCAAACACTTTAAGGGCAGCTTTTTACATGTTTACATAGCAAGTCCCTAGCTTATCATTTAGCCCGTATTTACATCAATCAAACCGTTTTACCTAATTGTTAGCATCTATAATTCTGAATTCACTTTAAAATTGTCAAATTACACTAGAATAACATCAATTTTCCTAGTGTTTATCAAATCCTACATGATCCACTAACCACCTACAAGGGTGTTCATGGATTTTAGCAAAATTACTCATGATTTCAACATGTATTTGTCTAGGGTTTACTCCTAGACACAATAATGCTCTTAATTCATATATATATCGCACATGCATAACCAGATTTCAGATTCTCTATGTTCATGAGAATTTCAAGTAGGGGATTTTTACCAAATTTCACATACCTTATGATCTCCTTACGATGGGGATCACGAATCTAGGCTCTAATTTCATTTTGGGATTGACCTTCACCTTCAATTTGTGAGATTTGTGATGAACTAGGGTTTTTAGGTGAGCTTGGGTTCGCCCTGGTCGATCTCCACCAGACACAAACAATTGTGTTTGTGTTTTATTTATTTTGATTTTATTAATATCAGTCTCATTTTGAACACATTAGGTCCCTCAACTTTCTTTTACTTTCTTTCTATGTCTTAAACTATTCATAAGTAATAAACTAACTAGGTTAGTGTCATCACTTATTAGATTATTTTACTAATTTATTCACAACTTAATTGCAAATTTAAAAATTTGTATTTTCGGGATGTTACAAGTCCACCCCCCTTAAAAGGGTTTCGTCCCCGAAACCAAAGCACGTACCGAATAGTGTAGGGTAGAGACGTCGCATCTCTTCTTCGGACTCCCATGTAGTGTCCGAGCCTTTCCTGTGCTCCTACTTGATCTTGACTTGATCGATTTGTTTGTTTCGTAAGTGCTTAGTCTTTCGATCTAAAACCACTATGGGTCTTACAATGTAATTCAAGTGATCATCCACTTCGATATCATTGTAATGAATATAAGTTGTCTCATCCGCTAGACACTTCCGAAGATGTGATACATGAAATGTGCTATGAATTCCGCTTAGTTCCTCAGGTAGTTCAAGGCGGTAAGCTACCTTTCCTACCCGTTCTATAATCACAAACGGCCCTATAAACCTCGGGCTTAATTTTCCTCTTTTTCTAAACCTGATAACCCCCTTCCATGGGGATACTTTGAGCATGACTTTGTCACAAACCTGGAATTCGATTGGCCTATTCCTTTTGTCAGCATACGCCTTTTGTCTATCTTGAGCCGCTTTCAAGTGCGCCCGAACCACATCAATCTTTTCATTAGTGGCTCGTACTATATCTTGGTGGGCGAGTTCACGTGGGCCCACTTCACCCCAACATACCGGGGTTCGGCACTTCCTACCATAAAGCATTTCGTATGGTGCCATTCTAATACTGGCATGGTAGCTGTTATTATATGAAAACTCGACTAATGGTAGGTAGACGTCCCAACTGCCTCCAAAGTCGATTATACATGCCCGTAGAATGTCTTCCAACGTCTGTATCGTTCTTTCACTCTGTCCATCTGTTTGAGGATGGTACGCAGTGCTAATGAACAACTTAGTTCCCATCTGTTCTTGGAAATCTCACCAGAAATTTGAAGTGAACCGAGTATCCCTATCAGACACGATGGATACCGGTACTCCATGACGTGCTATTATTTCATTAGTGTAAACTTCTGACATCTTTTCTGACGTATAAGTCTCACGAATCGGAATGAAGTGAGCACTTTTCGTCAATCTATCCACCACTACCCATATGGCATCGAAACCGCGGTTTGTCTTTGATAGTTTGGTTAATAGGTCCATCGTAATATGTTCCCATTTCCAAACCGGAATTTCCAACGGTTGAAGTTTACCGTATGGTTTTTGGTGCTCCGCCTTGACTTGTAAACATGTCAAGCATTTTTCCACATACTTCACCACATCTCTTTTCATTCCTGACCACCAATAGTTTTGCTTTAAGTCATTATACATTTTGGTCGCTCCCGGATGGATAGAATAACGGGACTTATGAGCTTCATCGAGTAGAAGCTTTTTAACTTCACATGTGTTAGGAACCCAAATTCTGTTGAAACGTGTTTTCAAACCATGGTTGCCCATTTCGAGATCTTTAACTTGGCCAACAATCCTTTCCTTTCTCCAGTTTTCTGTCTTTACTGCTTCGTCTTGTGCTTCTCGAATTCGTTCAAGTAAGCCCGAAGTCACAACGAGTTGCAATGATCGTACTCGTATCGGGACATAATCTGTCTTTCTGCTTAGGGCATCTGCCACCACGTTTGCCCTTCCGGGGTGATCATGTATTTCACAGTCGAAATCTTTCACTGTTTCTAACCATCGCCTTTGTCTCATATTTAACTCCTTCTGATCGAAGAAGTATTTCAAACTCTTGTGATCGGTGAATATGGTGCACTTTACCCCATATAAGTAGTGCCTCCATATTTTTAATGCAAATACCACTGCAGCTAACTCAAGATCGTGTGTGGGATATTTCTTCTCGTGTATCTTCAATTGCCTCGAGGCATAAGCTATTACTTTGCCTCGTTGCATCAACACGCATCCGAGCCCTGATAGTGAAGCATCCGAATAAACCACCAAGTCTTCAACCCCGTCCGGCAACGTCAATACCGGAGCTTGAGTTAACTTCTCTTTTAGCGTCTGAAACGCCCTTTCTTGTTCGGCACCCCAAATGAACTTTTCTTCTTTCCGAGTTAGCTTTGTTAGTGGCGACACAATCTTGGAGAAATCTTGAATGAATCTCCTATAGTATCCCGCAAGCCCCAAAAAGCTTCTAATTTCCGAAGGGTTCTTCGGGGGATTCCATTTTGACACGGCCTCGATCTTTGACGGATCCACCAATACTCCGTCGGCACTTATGATGTGGCCAAGGAATTGTACCTCTCATAACCAAAAGGCACACTTAGAGAATTTCGCATACAACCTTTCTCGTCTAAGCATCTCTAACACCTCTTGTAAGTGGTGTGTATGTTCAGCTTCGCTTTTCGAATATACCAAAATATCATCGATAAACACGATGACTGACTTATCCAACATTGGCTTGCAAACCCGGTTCATGAGGTCCATGAAAGCTGCGGGTGCATTTGTTAGCCCGAATGACATCACGAGGAATTCGTAATGTCCGTATCTCATGCGGAAAGCCGTCTTCGGCACATCTTCCTCCTTGACCTTTAGTTGGTGATACCCCGATCTAAGGTCAATTTTTGAAAACCAGTTCGCACCTTGTAATTGATCGAATAAATTATCTGGTATCGGTTCTTTACCGTGAGTTTGTTTAATTCCCGGTAATCGATACACATGCGCATGCTTCCGTCTTTCTTCATCACGAACAGTACCGGTGCGCCCCAAGGAGACACACCCGGCCTTATAAATCCTTTGTCAAGCAGGTCTTGAATTTGGGACATCAACTCTTGTAATTCCGACGGTGCGAGTCGGTACGGTGCTTTTGCTACGGGTTTTGCGCCCGGAATCAATTCGATCCCGAACTCTACTTCCCATTCAGGCGGTATCCCCGGTAAATCCTCCGGAAACACATCTTCATAGTCTCATACTACCGGTACGTCTTCAATCTTCCGTGATCCTTTCTCGGGCTCATTTGGGTATATCATTATGCCTTGCATCCTCACTTCATAAGCTTGTGAGCTTTCATCATTGAGCATACTATAGGGTTGCCTCCTTTTTCGCCATAGATAGTGACGTGTTTCCCGCTCGGAGATGTTAGCTTTATCTCCTTATGAAAACACACAACCTTCGCGTGGTGTTGAGATAGCCAATCCATCCCAACGACAACTTGAAATTCCCCCATTGACATCGGGATTAGGTCTACCAAGTATTCTTCATCGTTAATGCTTAATTTGCAGCCTCGACAAACATCACAAACTATAAAACTTTTGTTGTCCCCTATTTCAACTTCTAAGGGCACATATAATTTCGTCAATACAAATGAAGGATGTCGAATAAATCCATGCGAAATGAAGGATTTATTCGCACCCGTATCAAACAATACACGTGCAGGAATTGAGTTAATCGTGAATATACCTGAGACCACATCGGGTTCTATCTTTGCTTCAGTCGCGGTAAGTTGGAAGGACCTAGCCTTCGCCTTTGGAGCTTCCGTTGGAGACTCTGTTGTGTCTCTCTTTCCAACCAACTCGGGGCATTCAGACTTTTTGTGGCCGGTTGATAACATTTGTAACAAACGGAAACTTTTCCGGGACATAGCGATGCAGTGTGCCCAGTCTTCCCACACACCGGACACGGCTTGTCTTTGAAGCGGCACTCACCTTTGTGCCCCTTTCCACATACTTTGCAACTTGGCGACCTGCCTTTAATCTCCATTTTCTTTCCTGATTCAGCAGTTCTAGCTTTCTTTGTAGGGCTTGGATTCACATTTTGTGCCCTTCTCTCACCCCTTTCAACTTGTTTCTTTAACTCGATTTCCCGCTCACGGGCAGTGTTGATGATTTCTGTGAGAGTTTCATATTTTGAGGGACTCATAAACTCCCGGTATTCAGCACTCAGCATGTTGTAATAGTAGTATATCATCTGCTCTTCAGTGGTGACCAACTCGTCACAGAATATCAGCTTATCCATGAAGATGCCCGTGATTTTATCAATTGATTCTCCCTTTTGTCTTAACTGGATAAATTCCTCTTTGATCCTGTTGATAACTGCTTTGGGACTATGGTGTTTAAGGAACGACACCTTAAAATCGTCCCAAGTCATGACCCTTGCCGCTTCGGCTCCCATTTCTTTTTTTTATTGTCCCACCAATCCTTGGCTTGATTTCTCAATTGACCCGTTCCGTAAGCAACAAAGTCACCTACGTCACAATGGGTCCGTTTAAACACTCCCTCGACGTCACTTATCCATATGAGCACCCTTTACGATCTCCCATTTTCTCCTTCATAAGGTTGACACTATCCTCCAACCTTTTAACTCGCTCTTCCACAAGCGACAACACCGTGCTTTGAATTTTGTCTATAAACCCGGATAGACTACCTTCAATTGCCTTCCCTACTTCTTCGACAATTATTTCTTTCATTTGTTCGGTGCTTGTTTGCACCGGATTATCATCGTTTCCATCAGACATCTTGAAACTGAAATGTTTACATTTAAACGTTAAACATTTCATTTATAACATTACTTCATTTGTTTCGGTTTAGCCAAGTTCCTAACTTACTTTAACCATTCACATTTGATGCACTTTCCGGGTTTAAGTGTGTTAACACGCTCTTCCCATGCATTTCAATTCATTTCTCATTTCTTATATAAGACATAATTTATTAACATAATAAGTTAATTCTTACCGGACGATCGATCAAGCTTGAACCGAACACTTTGTTGACAACCTTAAGCTCTAATTACCAACTTGTAACACCCTTAAAATTTCTAGTTGAATTTAGTAATAATTCATAAGATTTTAAACAAAAGATGTCTAAATTAAAAACCTTAGTTTCAAGAACCAAGTTCTAAGGTAACAAACATTAGTTATCTACCGACTAATTAAAACATCCATAAGTTGTTTAACAAGCGGTTTACATCATAACATTGTTTAAACATAGTTAATTTACGCAGAAGCTTCAAAAGTTTGTGTTCGGTTCTTCAAAAGCTAGCTTGACCGTCATCTGTAATCCTTGGATACCTAAAAACTGAAATGTTTACATTAAACATTAGTATTAGAATACTTAGAAATAATACATATTCAAAACTACGTCTAAAACGGATTCGATTTAACAAAGAAATACAAAATTTAACATAAATTCTAAAGCTCTACCGTAACTTACGGTAGATACCGTAAGTTACGGTAGCTTCTAGGAAATTCTGGTTCCACCGTAACACAGGGGAAACCCACCGTAACCTTTTGGTGTCTACCGTAAATTACGGTATGTACCGTAATTTATGGTAGACTCTGGAATGTTATGCTTTTGTTTGATTTGTTTATTTACTTGGACCAATTTCTCGGATTTCATTCCTACAACCCAATATGTTAAATCCTCGTATCCTACTATGTCATTTGTCAAAAATAACAAGACCGAGTAACCATACTACAATGTATTACCATGCCTTATTTGATCATTCGACCCGTTTGGCTCATCTAAGGAATCCTCCATTTTGATGACTACCAATGAGGTCTAACCAGATTCTTCGCCTATTATTCGACATAGCGAATATCATCGCTTTAATCCAACTCAACTTTTAATACACAATCCAACTACATATATGCTAAATATCGAAATTTACCCAAATGTAACGAATCAAGTTACATACCTTTAGTGCACGCCCTTCAACCGCAAATCACCACCGGCTTGTCCGCTCGACGCTCCGGTATCCTTTCCTATAGAGTTCAATTATACCACGTTTAGAACTCTTTCAAATCACATATCGCATAATTGCCAAAATACCACAATTAAGCGTTTTAACTTCAAAATTCCAGTTTCAAGCCTTCTTTGAGGCATTTCATCAAACACTTTAAGGGCAAATTTTTACATGTTTACATAGCAAGTCCCTAGCTTATCTTTTAGCCCGTATTTACATCAATCAAACCGTTTTACCTAATTGTTAGCTTCTATAATTCTGAATTCACTTTAAAATTGTCAAATTACACTAGAATAACATCAATTTTCCTAGTGTTTATCAAATCCTACATGATCCACTAACCACCTACAAGGGTGTTCATGGATTTTAGCAAAATTACTCATGATTTCAACATGTATTTGTCTAGGGTTTACTCCTAGACACTATAATGCTCCTAATTCATATATATATCGCACATGCATAACCAGATTTCAGATTCCCTATGTTCATGAGAATTTCAAGTAGGGGATTTTTACCAAATTTCACATACCTTATGATCTCCTTACGATGGGGATCACGAATCTAGGCTCTAATTTCGTTTTGGGACTGACCTTCACCTTCAATTTGTGAGATTTGTGATGGACTAGGGTTTTTAGGTGAGCTTGGGTTCTCCCCTGCTCTGGTCGATCTCCACCAGACACAAACAATTGTGTTTGTGTTTTATTTATTTTGATTTTATTAATATTAGTCTCATTTTGAACACATTAGGTCCCTCAACTTTCTTTTACTTTCTTTCTATGTCTTAAACTATTCATAAGTAATAAACTAACTAGGTTAGTGTCATTACTTATTAGATTATTTTACTAATTTATTCACAACTTAATTGCAAATTTAAAAATTTGTATTTTCGGGATGTTACAAGAACAACTTGATATCAACACGAGTCACCGGAGATCATAAAAAGTGTAGCCTTTTCCTATTTTCTTGCTTTCTGAAACAATATCATCACAATAAACAAAAGCTTAGAGTAGTCTAAAACAAAATATAAAAACAACTTAGGATTTGTGATTTATTGGTAATCAAGAAGCACATCAGTTGCAAAGAAAGTGGACCCACCTTGCTTAGGTTGCTCTGTAACATATATATAAATGTGCGAGGAATCGTTTCTGACCTGCAAAGAACAAACTTTTAGAATCTTTATTCCAAATATCAATTAGATCTCTTTGAAGCTTAGCCTCCACACTATCAAGAACAACTTGATATCAACTCGAGTCACCAGAGATCATAAAAAGTGTAGCCTTTTCCTATTTTCTTACTTCCTGAACCAATATCATCACAATAAACAAAAGCTTAGAGTAGTCTAAAACAAAATATAAAAACAACTCAGGATTTGTGATTTATTGGTAATCAAGAAGCACATCAGTTGCAAAGAAAGTGGACCCACCTTGCTTAGGTTGCTCTGTACCATATACATAAACGTGCGAGAAATCGTTTCTGACCTGCAAAGAACAAACTTTTAGAATCTTTATTCCAAATATCAAATAGATCTCTTTGAAGCTTAGCGTCCAGACTATCAAGAACAACTTGATATCAACTTGAGTCACCGGAAATCATAAAAAGTGTAGCCTTTTCCTATTTTCTTGCTTCCTGAACCAATATCATCACAATAAACAAAAGCTTAGAGTAGTCTAAAACAAAATATAAAACACAACTTAGGATTTGTGATGAAGTTGAATGTATAACCTACCGGGGTATACACTCTCCATTATTTGCATACTATTTTCACTAAATGTATAACCTACCGGCTTACACTTAACAACCTAAATTTCTAACAGCAATAACAACTAAAATCTACCCATTTCTCAATCTATAGGTCAAGTCATACACAAAATCACAATAACAACTTAAATTCAAGTAATCATACATGAACAGAATCAAACACGCACCTGTTAATATATCTAAAATCTGTTCGAAATCTGCAAAACGACCTCAAATTAATTGAAATTGAACTCGATCTTACGAACTTTGATGCTTCAAAACGTTTTCTTACAGGTTTTAACCGTGTGAGAGTTGATAATCTCTCTGTATCTGATGATGAAGTTGAATGTTTTTAGGGTTTTCGTGTTTCGTGAGAGCGGACTTGAAATGGTTTTATGAAATCTGATTTGGGGGAGTTAGTGGTCCGTGTACGAGCAGATCCGATCAAAAAATATACCTGAAATCGGCACGAGCAGATCCGATTTAAAACTTAGGGTTTTTGAATCATGAAGAGCAGATCCGATCAAAAAGAAGCAGTTGATGAAACCATAACTATATCAACTAAAACAACAATATACCTGAAATCGGCATGAGCAGATCCTATCAAAACGAAGCAGAAATGATAGCTCGAAGATGATGAAGGGAAGATAGTGGGAGAGGAAGGCCGATCTAGGGTTTTTTAGGAAGAGATGAAGATTTGATCGAGAGAAGGGAAGAGGAGTAAAGGAGTAAAGGAGAAAAGGAGAAGATATAGGGTTTTTAGAAGGGGATGGTACTGTTGGGCGGGGAAATGGAAAAAAAGGATGCCCTAATCAAGTGACACGTGGCCCAAATCACTTTCATTTATTATATATAATAATAGATTATTATTATTATTATTGTTATTATTATTATATTATGCTTGGTGAACAAGATGAGTATCCTCCAAGTATGAAATCTAATCCTAACACATGCTGTGATCATATTAATTCTTGGAGAACACTCAATACACTTGTCATCATCCCAGCAATCCATCAAACACTATAAATAGGTGTTAAGTTCATTTGAAAAACTTGCACCATTCTTCATTTCTTCTTTCTATCTCTTGAGGGAGTTCCTGAGCAATTGGGAGCATACCTCTGAGTCCTCTTCAGTCCCTAGGACCACTTGTGACTGTTCCTTTTGTGACTAGTTATTTTATTTGACTTTTAAAGCCGAAAAGTCAAGCGTTTACGATAAACGCTTTGACTTTTAGTTAGACCATAAACGGTCATGCCATTGTTCGCAATGAACATGGCTACGTGATCGTAATTAGGTAGGTGTTAATCCCTCAAAAGGGCACCTCCTAAGAATCACGTTTGCTTGGTCAATTGACGAGTCAACGATTATATTAAAAAAGTCAACGGGTAAGTTTTTAAAATAATTGCGATATGAGTTTAGAAGTGTTCTAAAATATGTTTTATCACTTAAACAACTCGGTAATAATTATTAGAACATGTGTAAACATGTTCGGCTCATCAATTCCAGTTTTAGGGTCGGTTCGCAACCGAAAGTCGCGTAGTTTGACTTCTACGTTGACTTTTGGTTATAAACCAAATTAGACTAGTATGCTACTGATTGTAGGTTCCGTTATGATTGTAATATAATATAATATAACCTTATAAGGTTATATTATACGATCGGACTAATAATCTGAGTTTATGCGCATGTTTTGTTATTATGCCGTACTTTGACTAATATGCCTTTTTTGTTTAAAAATAAGGTTTTAAATGCAAACGAGCACGCGAATGAGTTACGTACAGATAAGTAAACATGTTTACGTGTTGGGATTGAACCCTACCAGAGGAACAGATAATGAAAGCCAAAACTGGTTCACAACAGTGGATTCACAATAAGCAGCTGTTTACACTAAGTCTTCTCCCTTAAAAGCGATTACAACATCTGATGGTCCTCTATCCACTGTCCGAATACAACAGCTGTTGTTCTTCTAACTACTGATGAAGCCTTGAAGACTGCTAAGAAGTCAATACTGCTAATTCTATCTACTGATCACAAAGCACTGCCCATTCAAGGACTGATCAACTTTGAGGAAAGCACTGATGGAAGAAGATAGCAGTAGTTTAGTGTGTCATCTGTTTTATACATTGTTAGTGGTTAAGATTAGCAGTGTTTTTATAGGAACAGTTGTTACAGGTTGTTAGGCTGTTAAACGTCGCTTTCATGGTGACGTCAGCTGAGATGCCTCAGTGGTTTTGGTTTGCCTATAAATGGAACAGTACCCTGTACTGTTACATTTGATTGACTGAGTGAGTTCTTCTCCTCTAGTCTAATCCTTTCATATTGTGTGCAATCAACCACTAGAGTATCAGGCTGAGGGGGAGTTTATTTGTAAGCATGTTTTGCAATCTTTTGATTTACTTTGTAATCTTTCGACTGATGCAATTCATGTGTTTATCAAATCCATTTCTCTTTATGATTGTGTTTACAAAGTTTGTTGTTCATTTCCGCTGCACTTTACATGTTTCATATTCATTGATTGTTTAATTTACACAAACAAACACTCTCATAAGAGCCTCCGATCCTAACAATTGGTATCAGAGCTTGGACAGTCAAATTTGATTTAACAATCAATTTGACATAATAGTTCAGCTCAAAATTCATTGATACTAAGGTTGATTGTATTTAGTTGGAAAATAGAGTAACGAGAGATCACATTCAAAGTGACTACTCAAAGGCTCTGTAAAACAACCAAGATGTCATAGGACACACAAGCTTCACATAACAATCGATATCATACATAAATCACCTACAGGTTTCAGATCTGAAAATATATCTGATAACTGTGGTAAAATTATTTACGAAAATTGATTTCAATTGTTGTTTTGAAGTTCCTGTTGTTTCCATCATGCTTGATGCTAAAGTATGAACCTCAGATAAACAAGAACCTATGTTCATAAAACATTAGTGTTTTTGCTAACGTAAAAAGAGGGAAATTAAAACTTTAGTCATTCGATCTTATGTGTTGAAAAACAGGTTGAGATCCTCAATAGGAACAAATCAACCTTGTTAAAAATACATTAAGAAAATCTGGGGTCAATGTAGTCCGTATCATAAGTAATGTGAGATTGGTTGAAAACCTGTGCAAATATGACCAATTCTCTCAAAGCATTACTACAAAATGATTCTGGATTAAGTATTAAGTATTTCTTTAATAAAGACCTCCCAGTAAGTATTTCATTACTTATGAATGGGAAGGGTATAAAGGGAAGAAGAAAATTCACAAAAACTCGAAAGTGTGTTTATCTCAAAACTCTTGAAGTCAAAAGTAAAGAGTATAAACTCAAAACACTTAAGAGTTCAAATTTAGGGTAAATATGGTCATTAAGCAACCGTATACATTCATTGGATCAGGAAAGTTCACGTGACAATGGTATCTCCAGGGAATGAACTTACAAGAGGACTAGACAAATTTTCAGAATCAGCACATGGTAACAAAGTCTATAACAAGGTTTTCAAATACTCATGTGATCACGTGTCCTCATTTTTGTTGTCAATCAATCAACAAGATAGTGGTAACAAATAGTGGTCAAAATGTATTTACAATTTCATACCACTGTTATCAAACCACTGATCATTTTCACAAACTTGAGATTAACATGATTAGGAGCTCTAGTGGAAATTTATGCCAGATTCTTTTGATGCTGTTTTCAGAAAATCCTTTAATGTTTTAAAAAAAAAGGATTTTCTCAAATAAAGCAGGATATATTATTCTTTATATTTTTTTTAATAATATATTTTGAACTTTTTACTGGTTTTTGATAATAAAGTTTCAATCTCCTGTCAGAATATATTACCTTTATTTTTGTTGGTAATATTATCCTCAAAATGGTTCAACGGGAAATGGTACAAATGTATCAAGGTCACCAAACTCAAGTTTGTTTTAAAACAGATCAAAGATTGATTGCCAAAAGATCTTGAAATACTGGGGTACTCTTGTTTTAATTTAAATATTATAGCAAGAATGAGTAGCCTTAGTAAAAAGTTTACATCATCTGGGGTACTAAACCACTGTCAGGGAGTTGTAAAAGCTTCAAAAATATGTAAATGACATGTGGCAAAACCTTGAATGAAAATTCTCAAAACAGTTGCTGACATACTAGTCTTTCAAATTGTTACCATTACCTTACCCATAACCACTGTTTTGCTCAAACATCTGTTTCCTAAATACTGTCCACTGCTGAAAGTCAGCCACTGATCCTTCATTTTTTTTTGGCAAGCACTGATGTTCAAAATCAGTGTCTTATCCACCGATATGCTATCCACTGATAGTAAAGAATCATCCACTGTTATCACATTATTACCGTTGTAACTACTGATGCTTGTTACATCAGTGGCTCTCAAAACAACTGTCCTCCACTCTTCATCCACTTCATCAGAGGTTGGCACGTGGTCAGTTTTTAGCCCTCAGATCTTTGTAACCGCTGCCACATCAGCACTCACTTTTTCCCTTAATAAAACCCTGATCAAAACCCCCAAACAGGGTTTTACACTGTCGAATTGAATTCTAAAATTCTCTTCTCAAAGCAGTTTTCAACCCTCCATCCCAAATCATCCTCTGTTCTTCCTCATCAAAATGACGAAATCAAAATCAAAGTCAAAATCATCATCATCATCTTCCAAAGATGTCGCTCAAATGGCCGCTGAATCCATTGAAATACCATACAAATCCCCTCACAACTATTTGGGTCTACTCACAAAACCCACAAACAACCACACCTTTGATTCCATCATCGACACATTATCTGAATCAAAGTACAAAACTTTGTTGATAGCAGATGCTCCCACTTACCTGCAAACCCAGAGAGAGTTTTGGAAAAATGCTACGCTTGAAAAACAAGACGATAAAGTAGTAGCCATCAACTCCTCGATACAGGGTAAAGTGATTCAAATTACTCTGCAATCAATCTCAGAAGTCTTTAAACTTGATGATCAGAAAGGTAAAACTTCCTTTGATAAAACCGAGTTGAAAAATGATTTCTTAAAAAGGGGATATGCAGAACAACCAAAAAGGGATACCTTACAAAAGGGTTTCTTTCCTTCTGTAACTAGGTTTTTATTTCACACTCTCTTGATGTGTGTCTCGAATAAAACAACAGCTTTTAACGAAATACCTTCAAAGATTCAGTGCTTGGTTTATGCTATTTTAAACAATGAAAATTTTAACTATTCCCAGGAGATCTTTGATGATTTGGTGAAAAACGTTGATAGCAAAGCATTTTGCTTTTTCCAAGATTTTTAAGCTACTATTTATTTTAAACAAAAATTTGGAAAAGAAAATGAAAATTTGCTCAAACAGGGTGTCTATTTTCAAATAAAAGGGTTAACAACTGAAACATTTTCTAGAATGATGGCACCAATAAAAACAAAAGCAGAGGTGCCTGAGCAGAATTTAGCAGCCACCACTGCTCCTCAGACATCTGTTGCTGAGCCCACTGCTCCAGATTATCATAGCAGCACAACCACTGCTTTGAAACCCACACCTGCCATTACCAAAAAGACCAAAAAGAAAACATCCAAAAAGCCCACCAAACACTCTAAAAAGGCAACTCTGGAAGATGAGATCCCAGAGTTAATGCCAGTGACAACACAAATGTCACCACAAACCACTGCTGCTACTTCCTCACAGCAGTTGGTAGAAAGATCTCCACCATTGCCTCAAACTCCTCCTGCATCCTCACAAAAGGATCAGGTTGTAAGCACAGGGACCCCACATTATGAAGCTCTGGATTCAATAGGATCCATCTTCCTCAGTCCTGATCCCAAGGACATGTCTCTTTCAACACCCATTCCCTCACCAATCATATTACCACAATCAATAATACCCTTGTTGCTTGCAGTTGCTATAGCTCAGACACAAACCAGTTCCTCTCTATCACCTATCACTGAGAGTATACTCCCACAAGTGACTGGGTCTGATGCTACTACCTCTGCTACCCCAGCAACAACTGAGGAGGTTACACCCCTTGAGTTACAAGTAACTCTTGGTGGTAGTTCAAGTGGAGCAGCAACTACAAGTGATGGATCAACAGATCTTCAGTTGGACAGTTGTTTCATTAGTAAGACTCCCTTGAAGGCAATTTCTTCCATAGCACCTCTGGTAACCACTAGTGAGTTCATTTTGACCACTGGTAAAATAACAAGGTTATCAAGTGCTGAAGAAAGAAGTCCCCAGTACCAAGAACAAGGGGCATCAATGGGTGATTTTTGGGACTCAGTTCCTAAGTCACACATTGATACAACCACTACTGGTGGGGAAACAGATGATTCCATTAAATCGGATGATGTTTCAAAATATCAGGAATTGACGGGCAGAGTTGAAAAACTTGAAACATCAGTTGCTGAAATAAAGGATATGGTGCAACAGTTGTTACAAGCTCAAAAAGCACAATCCACTGCTGCTCCAGCTCAAGCACCTGCACAACCTGCACCTGCTGCAAATGAGCTATGGAATGTATTTCAACCTCTGCTTGAAAAACAAAAACAAATGGCTGATCAGCAGCATGAAATACATGTAAAAATGCTGACAAACATGGTGGAGTCAAGATTTAAAGATACTCATGCAGACATCAAAGCTATCAAGGCTCATATCCAAAGCACCACTTAAAAAGTTCCTTCAACTATCCTTTTCATGGATAACCCTCTTCCAAATAATGCCAAAAAGGGGGAGAAAATCAAGTTGAAAAAGAAGGGAATAGAAGATGGTCTGTATATTGAACCAGAACAAGAAAAACACACATCTAAACCACCTCCAAAAGGCTCCAAACCTCAAACCACAAAATCTCAAACTTCCATCCAAACAGCTGATACAACAGTGTCATTGCTTCAACACACACCACTACAGCGCACACTACAACCACTACCCTACCACCATCATCATCTAAAATAACATCACCACCATCGCCTCCTGCCAAAAAGCAGAAGACATCTACTAACAAATCAGTAGTTGTAATGACAACAGAGGTTGAGACACCAGTTGTTTCAACAGCTGTTAGTCAACCATCCACCACTGATCTCATCATTCCTACATCACAACCAAAATTATCTCCACCCATAAAGCTTCACAAAAGAAAACGAGAAACAACTCAGGCAACTGATGAAAAATATGATCCTGTTACTGCTAAATATCCACTGGAACTAGAAGCTGTGAAAAATGAGATGAAACAATTTTACACCGAGGATGGTCTTTCAAAAAGAAGATTTCCTTCTCTCAAAGGCTTCATAGTCCCAGAAGACATGGATGAATATCTCGAGATGAAAGCAAGGCAAGCAAAGATTAGAGCTAAACTTGAATGCAAAGATCAAGGTGATGAAGCCATTTATGAAAAATTGGAATTTTTGCTCACAAAAGTCAAGCTGATGGAAAACTATGCACAAGATCTGAGCAAAGAAAAATCAGATCAACGAAAAGAAATGAGAAAAAGTTATCTTGCATACATCATGAAAGAAAAATTCTATCAAGCTGAAGAAAACCAATTTGAAGAATGGCCAATGGTTGCCTTAAAGCATGAAGCAAACAGAATTGAAAGGATTAAAAATGATCCAAGAAAGAAGAAGACAGCTCCAAATTGGAACAAATATAAAAAGCTCATTGCTGATCTTACATCCGAATACAAAAAGAAAAAGCAGGAACTGATAGATGCTAAGGTGGATACTGCTGAAGCCATTGGAAAATGGACAAAGCAGTATACCGACGAAGCTTATGAAAGGCTTAAGAAAAGAAGAATAACAGTCTCAGACACTTCTAAGAAGCCTGACTACAAAAAGCTAGAACATCAGATTGATGCTCTTAAAACATTGCTCACATCAGCAGATAACCCTATCCTTGAGGAAAACCAAGAAAAAGGAAAACCGCTGACCAGTGAAGAAGAAAAAGAAAAAGGAAGCTGAGTACTTCACAGAAGCCATCAAGAAAATGGATCTAAAACAAGAGAGCTCAGTGAGCCTTCAAAACCTTGTAAAAAAGGTATTAACCAAACCTGCAGCAGATATCTCAGACACTGAACTTGAACAAAGAAAAAGGCAAGAGCTGATTGAACAAGAAGCTGCAGAAGACATAGCTGCAGCAAATGAAGTCATAGAAGAGGCTTTTAAATGAATGTCTGAAGTTCAGGATACTTCTTTACAATTTTTCTCAAGGCCAAAATCTCCAAGCTCATCAGAAAATAAATCTCTCCCAAGAAACCCATTGGGTTCAAAAGTACTAAAGTGGCTCTCTGATCAAAAGACCCATGTATTGACCCTGGTCGGATCCAATGGTGAAATGAAGTACATATCAAGGAAAGAAGCACTGAGCCTTGGTGTTGAAGATCTACAAGATCTCCTTGAACTTTCATTATGCAGGGATGAGGATGACATAAGTTCCAAAGATTTTGAAGAAGAATTTAAAAGACAAGCTAGTGAACTTCTGATGAGGAATAAAGATCCAAAATAATGAAGTGTTTTGGCATTATCTGTTCCAGGGGGAGATTGTTGGGATTGAACCCTACCAGAGGAACAGATAAGGAAAGCCAAAACTGGTTCACAACAGTGGATTCACAATAAGCAGCTGTTTACACTAAGTCTTCTCCCTTGAAAGCAATTACAACATCTGATGGTCCTTTATCCACTATCCGAATACAACAGCTGTTGTTCTTCTAACTACTGATGAAGCCTTGAAGACTGCTAAGAAGTCAATACTGTTGATTCTATCTACTGATCACAAAGCACTGCCCATTCAAGGACTGATCAACTTTGAGGAAAGCACTGATGGAAGAAGATATCAGTAGTTTAGTGTGTCATCTGTTTTATACATTGTCAGTGGTTAAGATTAGCAGTGTTTGTATAGGAATAGTTGTTACAGGTTGTTAGGCTGTTAGACGTCGCTTTCATGGTGACGTCAGCTGAGATGCCTCAGTGGTTTTGGTTTACCTATAAATGGAACAGTACCCTGTACTGTTACATTTGATTGACTGAGTGAGTTCTTCTCCTCTAGTCTAATCCTTTCATCTTGTGTGCAATCAACCACTGGAGTATCAGGCTGAGGGGGAGTTTATTTGTAAGCATGTTTTGCAATCTTTTGATTTACTTTGTAATCTTTCGACTGATGCAATTCATGTGTTTATCAAATCCATTTCTCTTTATGATTGTGTTTACAAAGTTTGTTATTCATTTCCGCTGCACTTTACATGTTTCATATTCATTGATTTTTCAATTTACACAAAAAACACTCTCATAAGAGCCTCCGATCCTAACATTACGATATTTTGATGTTTATTAGCTGGTCACAAACTGAGGTTACGCATATAAGCGTAAACTATGCTTTTAAAAGGACTAAAATAGCCTTTTTAACCCAAAATGAGTTTTAAACATAATTTTAGTATAAACCACATTACCTACTAATATGATATTATAATTAGGATTATTTGGGATGCTAAGTGAGATTTTAAACTGAGTTTAACTTCAAGTTCTTATACAATGCTGATAAATGACGATAATGCCCTTATGGCACGTAAAATGGGTTTTAAGCGTTATATTCAAACCAAACCTTTTTCTTACTGATATGTTATGAAAAATAAAATATTTTAACTATTCAAAGATGGTCATAACATCAGATTTCATAAACCATCACAAAAATCGTCATTTAACGACTTTAACGCCGTTTAGGCGCGTAGTATGGTTTTAAACCATATTTATGAACCAAGATTTGTTACCTACTGATTTTATAAACCATTTTAAATATTTTTACAGTAGGTATAAGTCATGAACTCAGGATCCCAAATAAGTTCTCAAAACTATGTGTGAAATGACCAAAATGCCCCTACGATGCATAGTTTGGTCTTAAAGCATAAACCACACATATATTTGATATCCTACTAATATGATATCATAATTTAACCATTTTTACAGAATTTTTATGACCATGACATCAGTTTACTTGCAAGCTCCTTTTATAGGTTGTAAAATTACCAAAATGCCCTTATGAGGTATAGTTTGATTTTAAAACTTTAACGGGCATACAAGTTGATATCCTACTGATATTATAACTTTTTTTAAAGTATATTGGAATATGGAACTTATTCATGACTCATCCGGTTACCCGTTATCACTTATACGTGTACGGTTAGACTTACGTAACTAGTTTACATAAGCCTACCGAAACGGGTTTAACTTTATCGTTTTCACTTCAAACTCCAGAATGTGCTATGTTTACCCATATTATACAGTTGGGATTGCACCTTACAAAGGAACATATGATATATAGCCATAACTAGTTCAAAGCAGTGGATCATCATAATTATTGCTTATACAAAGACTTTCCCCTTGATAGTGGATCTAACAACTGATAGTCTCCAAACACTGATCATCCCAACCGTTGATAGGCCAAGCACTGATGAAGATTAAAGAACTGAAGCTCTATCTATTGATATCTCCTAAGTACTATTGAAGACTAAAGTATTGCCCATTCAAGGACTGATCACCTTTGAAGAAAGCACTGATGCTCAACATCAGTGTTTAGACTACATCAGTGGAAAGAGAAACAACAGTATATAGAAACAGTGTCTATGTAATCAGTAGATTGGTAATCAGTGGTTGTATGTAACAGTCCTAAGAGTTTGTTAGGTTGTTAGATGTCACTTTCATGGTGACGTCAGCTTTGATTCTCAGTAGTTTGATTTGTACTATAAATAGAACAGTTTGTACTGTTCTATTTGAGGAGTTTTCTCCTTCAATCCAAGATCTTGTACGATCAACCATTGAGCTCAGGATGAGGGGGAGTTTTAGTATGTAAGCATGTAATGTAATCATTATGTTTTTGTAATCATTCGACTTAATGAAAAGCATATTTTACTGCAAACTGGTTCTCCTTGATTGTGTTACAAAGTTTGTTTCTATTTCCGCTGCATTTGATTCATCCATTTGTTCATTTTAATCAAACAAACACAATCATAAGAAACTCAGATCATAACAATTGGTATCAGAGCTAGGATAGTCAAATTCGATCTAACAATCAATTTGACATAACAGTTCAGCTCAAAATTTATTGATACTAAGGTTTTTCGTTTTGTTGAAAAACAAAAGTAAAGGGTAATCACGTTCAAAGTTGTTTATTCAAAAACTTTTGTAAAACAAACAAGATGTTATCTATCACATAGGATTCACGTAACACTGATAACTCTATATAAATCACCGATGATTGTTAAATTTAATAATATTTAATAATCTCGGATTGGGTACAGTCATTCACAGATTTATGATAATTCAGTGTTTGTGATGAAATCTATGATTGGTTCCATGATTGATTGCTGCTAAGGGTTTATCTCATGTCACTAAAGACCTATGTTCAGAAAAATGGCATTTATGCCCTTGGTAATATATGAGAGATGAACAAAATCTTACATGTGAACAACAATTTTGAAAAACCTTCAAAAGTTAAAAACAAAATTGTTTAAAATAAAGGTGAAAATCAGTAGTCTAAAAAATATACATCAGATATAACCATGGATCAACTCAAAACTATGATAGTAAGATATCAGTGTTTTAAAGAGTTTGAAATTGACCCAAATCTCTTGTGAGAAAAAGGGTGAAATCCTACAGAGGTTATATGTTTGAATTTGAGAAAACCAGATCATGAGTAATGTGAAATTTGGCAGAAGCTTATGCGAAAAATGTCCAAATCTCTCAAAACGTTGCTGAAAATGATTTTGGAATGAGTATTCTTTCCTTGAAAACCTTCCAGTGAAAGTTTCAATACTTCTCTATGGAAAGGGTAAAAAGGGAAGAAGACAAAATTATAAAAACTCAAAAGTGTGTTTATCTCAAAACTTTTGGAATCAAAAGAAAAGAGTATAAATCTAAAAACACTTAGGAGTTCACAGGTGGGTTCTACAAAAGGAAAACCAAAATAATCATACATCCTTGGTCAAACATATGTCATCTAACAACCATGTACAATCACTGTATCAGAGAAGTTCAGGTAACAAAGGTATCACTAGATAATTATCATAGAGAGGATTAAGCCAAACTATCAGAATTCCTTCACATGGTAATAAGGTTCACAAAGAACTTTCAAAATCATTGTGAACTGGCCACCTCATAGTAACAATCATCTGATAAGGTAATGGTATCAAATTGTGGTTGTGAAATTTTGATTCAAGCCACTAACCATTTTCCTTAACTTGAGAATAAAGTGATCGTGACCTAATTAACAGTTACATAGCCTTCTAAAATACACTAGATCTTATTGATATTGTTTTCAGAAAATCTTTACTTACTACTTCTTGTAAAGGTTTATTTAAATAAATCAGGATATATTATTCTTCATTTTTTCTTAAAGAATGATATATTTTGCATTTTTACTTGTTTTAAATAGTAAAAGTCCAAATACCTGTCAGGATGTAAAACCCTTTTATTTTTTACTAGGGTAATATATTCCTTGATAATGGGTCAAGAGGAGATGGTGTTTGAGTCTGGGTCATTTCATTCCATTCATAATCTCAAGTCTAAATCAGTAATAAAAGTTGATTGTTAACAAACTTTAAATACTTGGCTGCACATGTTTTACTCGAAACTCTCAAAAGACTTAAACACAAAATGTGTGGTCAAAGTAAAATGTGATAATCATCTGGGATACTCAACCACTGACAAAATCTATAGAATGCTTAAAACATGAAATAGATGTGTGGTAGAACCTTGAATACAATAACCAATAAATTTTCTGCATGAAAATCCCTGTAAACCCTGTTGTTATGTTAATTCTGATAAATTTGTATTTAAAATGTGTTTGTCAAGTATTTGGTTCTGCAGGTAACTCACAATCACCATTAACAGATGCTAGATATGATGTTGTGATATAACAAGTCAAAATCATGTCTTTCACCAGAGCAACAGATGTTCAAAAGAGCTGTTAAAGCTCATCCACCGATGAATAAACAGTGTTTAACCAAAGAAACTTTCTAAGCCTAAGTCACTACCTCATCCCTAACCACTGTTGAGAAAAATTCATCAAAATGAGTAAAAATCATCAGTGTGCCACACCTATCCTTCAAAACCATCTGTCTTCATTTCAAACAGCTATTGGATCATCTAAAGTCACCAACAGTTGTTAGCTCAGATGAATCACATCTACAACCTCACCTTTTAAAAACATCAATCCTTTTTACAACTCATCCATTTCACCAAACACTTGGCAAGATCTATGAAAAGGGATTCTTACAAAAGGCCTATCCTAAAACATTTGTCCTCTGATTGACATTCTACCATTTCATCAACAAGTCATGTACTATTGTGCACTAAAAGATAGAAAGTTGGGTATTTGTCATGAAAGAGGGGCTTCAAAAATTCAGTGACAACAAGCTTGAAAATCTTGTGCCACAGCCAAAGGATGAGAATCTATTTGGCAAAAAGTGGGTCCTCAAAGAACATAGCATATGCTAGGAGCATGGTTGTCAAGATTTATCATACTCAAACAAGTACAGACACCAAGGGTATGGGAGTTTACATAAGAAGGATGTCAATTACTAAGCAATAAGCTTAGTGTTCTGACTGTACACAAGCAAGAAAATGTTGCTGAGTAGTCCAATTGATTGTAACCTAAAAATAAGTTATTGAATTTTGGTATAATTGCTCAAAAGATTTCCTTTATGCAGGACAGTCAAGCAGCTGAAATATATCATCAAAAATTCAATATCTCATTTATCCACCAAACACATTGACATCAGACATCACTCTATGAGGGATTTCTATGAAAAAGGTTTGATTTCCCTGCATCATGTTCATACCAAAGATCAGCTGGCAGATGTGCTAACAAAGGCTTTAGATACATCTACCTTTGAAAGCTTGATCTCAAGGATTGGCATGATGAACATGGAATAACAGGCAAAATCCTGTTTTTCTATGAATAAAAGCATTAAAATGTTTTCAGAAAATCAAAAATTCATCCTTAAAAATAGCTAAAAATGAAAAATTTCATTAATCCTAAAAGTCTGTCATAACCATTGTTTTGGTTCAAATATCTGCTCTGCTGAATGTTATCCACTAATGAAAGTCAACCTGTGTTCTCTCATTTCCTTGTTAATCACTGTTGATCACACATCAGTGTTTTAATCCACTGATAAGCTATCCACTGATAGTTTAAAGTCAGCCACTGTTTTCATATTCACCACTGTAAACCACTGATATTGATCCATCAGTGGTTTCCTAACAACTGTCATCCATTATTCATCAGAGGTGTCACATGGACAGTACTTAGCCGTCAGATCTTTTGTAACCGCTGCCAAGTCAGCGTATACTTTTTCACCCTATAAAACCCTGATCAAAACCCCAAACAGGGTTTTCACTGTCGAATCGAATTCAAAATTCCTTTCAAAAGCAGTTTCCATCAAATTCTCTCAATCACTCATCTTCTTCATTCGCTCTTAACCGCCTTCGATTCACCATGGCTCTTCCATTCAAAACCCCTCATAACTACTTGTGTATACTTGAAAAACCAAGTCAAAACACAACCTTTCACTCCGTGATTGATGCACTCTCTTCTTCAAAGTACAAAACTTTATTGACCTGTAATGCACCTGTTTACCTGGATACCCAACGAGAGTTCTGGAAAAATGTAAAGCTTGAAGTTAAGGACAAAAATCCCTTAGCTATTACTTCATCAATAAGGGGAATTCCGGTTACTATCACACCTCAAACCATTTCAGAGGTTTTTGAAATCAATGATCTTACAGGTAAAGATTCTTTCCCAAAGGTTGACTACCAAACTGATTTCATTGAGAGAGGGTATGAGGATGAAATGAAAAAAAGATACTTTGCAAACTGGCAGTTTTCCACCTACCATGAAACTTTTATTTCGTACCCTCCTCATGTGTGTTTCAAATAAAACCACAGCTTTTAATGATATCCCATTGAAAACCCAATACCTGGGCTATGCTATCATGGCTGGAGTTGATTTTAACTATTCCCAGGAGATTTTCAATGATATGGTCAAAAATGTAAAAAATCATTTTTATTATTTCCAAGATTTTTACGTTTTTATCTATAAAAGAATTTTTCAAAGGATAATGCACATGTGCTTATCCAAGGAAATCCTTTTCAAATAAACAACCTAACTTCTGAAACATTCACAAGGCTGTCAAAACCTTCCAAAACACAAACAGAGGCATCTGAGCAGAATTTAGCAACAACTACTCCTCAGGCCCATGTTGCTGAGCCTACTGCTCTTGGTGATCACAGTAGCACCACCACTGCTGTGAAACCCACACCAAAACCCACCAAAAAACCAATCAAGAAAAAATCCCAAAAGACCCCCAAACCCTCCAAAAAGGTAACTCTGGAAGATGATATCCCAGAGATAATACCTGTGACAACACTAAAGTCACCTGAAACCACTACTGCTACTTCCTCACAGCAGATGGAAGAAAGAACTCAACCTGATCCTAAAACTCCTCCTGCATCCTCTCAAAAGGATCAGGTTGTATCCATAGGGACACCACATTATGAAGCAATGGATTCACTTGAATCTATCTTCCACAGCCCTACTCCCTGGCCAAATTCTCTTTCTACCCCTATCCTCACTGCACAACTCCCCCCATCAATGATACCTATGTTGGATGCACTTGATATAGCCCAGACACAAATCAGTTCTTCTCAACCACCTGTCAATGAGAATATACCTCACAAGTGACTGAGTCTGGTCCCTCTATCTCTGCTAACCCACCAATAGCTGAGGAGGCTACACTGTAGGAATTACAAGTAATTCATGTCAGTAGTTCAAGTGGAGCAGCTACCACAGGTGTTGAATCCACTGATTTACACCTGGACAGTAGTTTCATTAGTAAGACTCCCTTGAAGGCAATTTCTTCTTTGGGAACCATAGTGACCACTGGTGTGTTTCCATTATACACTGGTGAGCTTAAAATGGTAACCTCTGCTGAAGAAAGAAGTCCCCAGTACCAAGAAAAAGGGACATCAGTGGATGACTTCTAGGAAACTTTCCCTAAGTCAACTGCTGATACAACCACTGCCAGTGGGAAATCAGATGATCCCATTCATTTGGGTGTTGGTTTAAAATATAAAGAATTGACGGAGGGGGTTGATAAAATTGAAACATCTGTTGCAGATATCAAAAATATGATGCAACAGTTGTTACAATCTCAAAAGGCTACACCCACTGCTGCAACATCTGCAACATCTGCTCCTTCCCCCACTAAGCTATGGAATTTATTTCAACCTATGCTTCACAAACAAAGACAATATGCAGATCAACAGCATGAAGTTCAACTTCAAATGGTCAGAAATGTCATGGAAGCTAGGTACAAAGATACTCAAGCAGATATCAAAGCCATTAAAGCCCATTTGCTTCAAACCACTGGCACTGCTCCTCCTTCAATCATCTATGTTGAAAACCCTGATGATGCCAAAAAGGGGGAGAAAGGTAAAAAGGGAAAAGAAGGCCTATACATTAAACCAGATCCAATGTCTAAACTTGTGGTAGAAATCCCAAGACCAGATGGTTCCAAAAAGGTTGATGAGACTCAGAATGCATTTGCTGAGCTAAAAGCAAACATGAAAGAGTCTATGGAAATAAAAGGGTCAAAAAGATTTGAGCAAGAGAAGAAAGTTATGATGGAAAAGGAAGAACAGGGTACTTCTAAACTTAAAAGAAGACATAGCCAACCCAAAACGATACCTTCCAAAACCACCAAACATACTCCTCAAATCCCCAAAAGTTCCTCTCATCAAACCTCCAAACCAACAGATGTTAAGACACATGTTATATCAATAGTTGTTGGTACTTCAGTGGTTTCAATAGATGTTATCCCAACCACTTCCATCACCACTACATCAACCCACACTCAATCCACTGCCATACCAAAAACAAAACCACCATCACAAAACCACCACCTGCCATAAAGCAGAAGACAACAGTTGATACATCAACAGTTGTAGTGTCAACAGTGGTTAAAACATTAGTTGTTTCAACAACTGTTAGTCAGTCACCCACCACTTCAAATAACCTTTCTCAAGCCTTAATTCCTTTTGTTCTAAACCTACAAACAAAATCACCTTCTCCCAAGAAGGTGTATACTAGAAAAAGAAAATTTCAGGTGCATGATGATGACATACCAGCACCTGACCCTGTTTCATATGCACCTTACAATGCCATCAAACCACAACCATTCATTCCACCAACCCTAGTCAACCCAATCAAAGATCCAATAGCACTTCAAGGTTTTGACCCTGCTGATCTTGTACCAATTGCTGCCACCTATCTACTAGAGTTGCATGCAGTGAAGAATGAAATGAAACAATTCTACATATTGGATGACCCTTCAAAGAGAAAATTCCTATCTCTTGCAGGTTTTAGAGATCCTAAAAACATGGATGAATATCTAAAACTCAAAGCAAATCAAGCTGAATGGAGAGCCAAATATGAATGCAAAGAGCAGGGTGATAATGCCATCTCATGTCGAATGCAGTTCTTGCTCACCAAGGTTAAACAATTAGAAGACTATGCAAGAGACCTTAGTAAAGAGATGTCCAACCTGCTTCCAGATGCTGATTTACAAGTAAATCTGGGAAAAGATCTCATAGAATTGATCATGAGTGAAAACATTGTACCCTGCCACAGCTGAACAATTCTAAGACTGGCCACTTGTTGCTCTCAAAGCTGAACTTAAAAGAATTGAAAGAATAAAAAATGATCCAGATATAAAAAGATCAGCACCAAATTGGAGCAAATACAAAAAGATAATTGTTGATCTTACCTTGGAGTATAAAAGGAAGAAGCAAGAGTTGGTTGCAACAAAGGTTGGTACAGCCAAAGCCATAGCAAAATGGACAAGGCAATACACTGATGAGGCTTATGAAAGGCTGAGAAAAAGGAGAATGACAGATTCTAGCCTTCCAAAGAAGCCTGAATACAAAGACAAGAAAGCTGATGATCCACAGTAGTAGGCCCTTTCTTTGAAGACCTTGTTCACATCTTCTGATACCTCTATCATTGCCCTAAATCAAAGAAAGAAGCAAAAACAGAGAGATGAAAAGGAAATCAAGGCTCAGGAAGATTTCATAATGAAAGAAGCCCTTCAAAGAATTATTGCAGAAAATCAAGACTCAGCAAAATCACAAGATTCTGCCAAAGTTGTCATCACCAGGCCTCCATCTCCAAACTCATCAACAATAAAAACTCTCCCAAGAAACCCATTGGATTCAAAAATACTAAAGTGGAAGTCTGATCAAAAGACCCACGTATTGACTCTGCTCAAATCCAATGGTGAGGTGAAGCACATATCAAGGGAAGAAGCACTTGGTCTGGGTGTAGAAGATCTACAAGATCACCTTGAGCTTACACTGTATAGGGATGAGGATGATGAGGATTCCATGAACTTTGAATTATAATTCAAAGGTTAAGTCAAGGAACTCTTGATGAGACAATAAAAATCCAGAATAATGAAGAGTTTTGGCATCATCTGTTACAGGGGGAGATTGTTGGGATTGCACCCTACAAAGGAACAGATGATATATAGCCAAAACTGGTCAAAGCATTGGATCATCATAATCAGTGCTTATACAAAGACTTTCCCCTTAACAGTGGATCTAACAACTGATAGTCTCCAAACACTGATCATCCCAACAACTGATAGGCCAAGCACTGATGAAGATTAAAGAACTGAAGCTCTATCTATTGATGTCTCCTAAGTACTATTGAAGACTAAAGTACTGCCCATTCAAGGACTGGTCACCTTTGAAGAAAGCACTGATGCTCAACATCAGTGCTTAGACTACATCAGTGGAAAGAGAAACAACAGTATATAAAAACAATGTCTATGTAATCAGTAGATTGGTAATCAGTGGTTGTATGTAACAGTCCTTAGAGTTTGTTAGATTGTTAGATGTCACTTTCATGGTGACGCCGGCTTTGATTCTTAGTAGTTTGATTTGTACTATAAATAGAATAGTTTGTACTGTTCTATTTGAGGAGTTTTCACCTTCAATCCAAGATCTTGTACGATCAACCATTAAGCTCAGGCTGAGGGAGAGTTTTAGTATGTAAGCATGTAATGTAATCATTATGTTTTTGTAATCATTCGACTTAATGAAAAGCATATGTTTACTGAAAACTGGTTCTCCTTGATTGTGTTACAAAGTTTGTTTCTATTTTGCTGCATTTGATTAATCCATTTGTTCATTTTTAATCAAACAAACACAATCATAAGAAACTCAGATCCTAACAATACTAGTCCTAGTACTTGTTGGGTTTAAACCACATTCTATTCTGTATACGCTTAATCTAGCAAACCTATTCTTAAGTATCGGGTCACATCTAAAGGAACTACCTTTGGCCCGTATACACTCTAACAGATAATAAATCTGTTCATTCCAGACTATAGTACCCCCCAGATAATCGGACTTGGGTCAATAATACTTAGACTTGTGGCTCTTTGCCAAATATAGTCTTATTGATTTGAAGCTAGCAAAAAGGTAAATACTCTTGACTTATTTTAGTGTAAAACTTGGGAAGGCAATTATGCCACTTGGAGTGGGTATTACATAAGTAAGTCGCCAATGATTGCGCGAAAATGTAAGAATCCGGTTTATTTCGTTTTACTTGATAATTGAAATGATTGGGGGTTAATTATACCGTGTCCGGACAACCCAATGGGTTAATCAAGTATATAATCTCGTAACAAGAATAATCCCAAGATATATTTAAAAGATCACCTACGGGTTTTCTATATGTATAAAACTCTTTTCGAAAAACTATTTCTAAAGAGTCAGTTAATTGTATTTACCAGCTTTGACTGACGTATTTTTAAAAGATTGAACAGCAGGTACCGAACCTTATAATAGGCTGGGAATACGGGTTGGCTAGAATGAAGGCTACGAAATTTGCACTCTTGATGCTTAAGGCCTATGATGTCTAAATCTCTGTTTATTTGGATCCTGCCTGTGGGCTTGTATCGAACGCTTGTAATACTTTTATACATTTAAGCTTTATTTTAATAATTTCAATCCAATACTTCTGCTGCATATTATTATATTGTGATAACTGTTATCCAACCATCACGAATGTACCCATCCGGGTCTACCAGAGATCGGGGTGTGACATCTCACAAAATATCTGGATGGGTTTCATGATACTTGGAACCACATCGAGATCGGTTATGAACTTCTTCATCCAAGCAGCTTCCTTTGTGGCATCCGATGCGGCAATGTACTTAGATTCCGTGGTGGAATCAGCCACAACACTCTGCTTGGAGCTTTTCCATGAGACAACTCCTCCATTGAGAGTGAATACGAATCCCGTTTGTGAGCGATAAGTATCTCGTTCAGTTTGAAAACTAGCATCAGTGTAACATTTTACAGGGAGCTCCTCATTGACTCCTCCAAATATTAAGAACATATCTTTTATCCTTCTCAAGTACTTAAGGATGTTCTTAACTGCAGTCCAGTGGGCAATCCCAGGGCTCTGTTGGTAACGGTTGATCATGCTCAAAGCATACGAGACGTCTTGTCTAGTACATACCATAGCATACATGATAGAACCAATCGTGGAAGCATATGGAACTGCTTCCATTTGCTTTATCTCACGGTCCTCAGAGGGAGCTTGTGATTTGTCCAAGAAGGTTCCTTTAGTCATTGGAACACCTCCTTTCTTGAAGCATCTTATCACTTGATCTATGTATGTGCTCTAAGTTTTCCCAAGAAGTCGCTTAGATCTATTCATATAGATCTTAATTCCAAGAATGTAAGCGGCTTCTCCAATATCCTTCATTGCGAAGCAAGATCCCAACCAATGTTTAACTTCCTTAAGCATGGGGATGTTGTTTCCAATAATCAATATGTCATCTACATACTTGATGAGAAATGATATAGCACTCCCACTAGCCTTTCTGTAAACACAATGTTCATCTTCGTTCTTGACAAAACCAAACTCTTTGACTTTCTGGTCAAAACAAAGATTCCAGCTCCGAGATGCTTGCTTGAGTCCATAAATGGACTTGTTTAGCTTACATACCCTATTAGGATATTTTGGATCAATAAAACCGTCAGGTTGAACCATATAAACGTCTTCGGAAAGATGTCCATTAAGAAAGGCGGTTTTAACATCCATTTGCCAAATTTCGTAATCATAGTACGCAACTATGGCAAGTAATATCCTGATCGATTTGATCATAGCAACGGGCGCGATGGTTTCATCATAGTCAACACCTTGCATTTGAGTGTAACCATTCGCTACTAGTCGTGCTTTATAGGTTTATTTATTTCCATGCATGTCAGTTTTTCTCTTGAAAACCCATTTTCTCAACCAAGTCCCAGACTTGATTGTCACGCATGGATTGCATCTTGGCTTCCATGGCCTCTAGCCATTTCGTAGAATCTGGATTAGAAATAGCAGATTTGTAACTAGTAGGCTCGTCATCAGACTCGGCTACTATCAAGACTTCAGAACCCTCAACATGCCAAAGGTATCTATCGGGTTCTCTATGAGTCCTGATCCTCCTGCGAAAGCTTGTGTTCAATTCTGATTCAGTATCAACAATTTGTTGTGGTTCAGACGTTCCGACCTCTTCAACGGTTGTTTGTAGTCCTTGAACTTCTTCAAGATCCACTAAGTTACTTCCAGTTCCTCGACTAAGAAGTTCATCTTCAAGGAATCTTTTAGCCTTCCTTTTGATGGAAATCGTATTTGCATCAGGATGATAGAAGTAATAACCATTTTGGTTATAGTATCCGACGAAAACAACCTTTTCGCCTCGAGGGTCGAGCTTGTCATCAGAATCACTTGTGATGTAAGCATAACACCCCCATACTCTTAGGTAACTCAAATTCGGCTTATGCCCATGCCATATCTCATATGGAGTTTTGTTTACATTTTTGGTCGGTGCTAGATTTATGAGTCGAGTAGCAGTCATAAGAGCCAAACCCCAAAAGGAGTGAGGCAAATTTGTTCTACACATCATTGATCGAATCATATTTAGTAAGGTTCGATTTCTCCTTTCACACACGCCATTAAGTTGGGGTGTGCCTGGTGGAGTGGGTTGTGAAACTATTCCAAGTTCCTTTAGATGATCGAGAAATTCCAAGCTGAGGTATTCACCGCCTCGATCTGAGCGAAGCATTTTAATCTATCTATTAAGTTGGTTTTCAAATTCGTTCTGAAACTCTTTGAACTTTTAAAAAGTTTCATGCTTATGTTTCATGAGATAGACATAGGCATATCGACTATAGTCGTCGATAACGTAACGAAGTATCTTTCGTGATTCCTAGTCATGGTTCTAAAAGGACCACATACATCTGAGTGTATTAGTCCTAGTAGATCACTAACTCGTTCACCAACATGGGAGAAGGGATCCTTGGTGATTTTTCCAGCTAAGCATGACTAGCAATCATCAAATGAGTCCGCTCCGGAGGATTCAAGAATCCCCTCTGTGACAACTGTCTTCTGTAATCGATGTACAATGAAAAACAATGTTGATTATCAATAAAACAATGTGTTTTGGTGTTATTATATGTGTTTTAGTGTTATTATGTGTGTATTTGTGTTTGATGACTTTATGATTTGATTCGATTCCGATTTCAAGCTTTAAATCGCTTTCTGGAAGGTTATACGCGCACTGATGCGTAAATATAACCAGTTTAATGAAACGAACACTCCGGAATAGTGAAATAGGCTTAACATACCTTAAATAACCTTTACATAACTTATAAATAAGTTTTGGGGGGTTTGGTGTGGCGAAATCAGGTTTATTCGCTTACAAGGACTAATTTCGACAAACTGCGAAAGTATGCCGATTTGTAGTGTAACGAACATTCCGGAACATGACCATAAGTTAAACATACCCTAAATATCCTTTAAATAGCTTAGAAATAGGCTTTGATGGGTTCGGTGTGCTAAAATAAACTTTTTTGTCATTAAGAGACTAAAAGCGTCAAAAAAATGCATAAGTTTGCATTTTCGCGCATATCTTACGTTCTGAATACATCCGGACATCCAAAACTTTATCTAATCAATAAAATATTTTATTTTAGTGATTGTCATGATAAAATTCCATTCGTCGCGTAATTTGGATCGTTTTTCGCATTTGTTCGTGTTTCGTCGTAATTAACCAAACAACGCAACCGTACGACCAAACGAACCGACATCCGAGATATTTTTTAGCATGTTTCATGTTACCTATAGTTTAAATTCATTTTAGAGCCTTTAAATGGGATTAATGGGGCTTAAACGTGTCAAAAATGCATCAGTAACCATGTTTTGCACATTCAGGGACCAAAATTGACAATCTGCCATAGTTATCTTAGGAAGGGACCAAAATGAAAAATCTAAATTCCAGCTTGTTCCAGTTGTTCCCCTCATTTTCACATGGTTTTAATAAAACTAGGGGCTCCCATGGTTTCACAAAACCATGGGCACATGTGTACGGATGAGATCGAAGCTCGTTTTTCGAGGAACGATCCAAACGGTTCTAGTTTTCCTATAAATAGCCCACCCCACTTCACTTCATTCTCACCCAAATCTGATCTAAGATGCTCTAAGTTGAAGCCTTTGCTTCATACCTAAGCTACTTGGATCAAGATTTGCTTGCTTGGACCCTTTGTAAGTATTCCTTCGTTCTTGTTTTGTTTTTCAAGCATGAAAGTCCAACAGAGTTTGACTTTCAGCTTTGACCAGTCAATGGTCAACACAAAGTTCATTTGAACTTTACAACGTGAGCATAATCATGATGGTTATAGTCCCTTGTGACTATACCTACTGATTACCACGTTGACTAGGCGTAGTGACGAGTCGTAGTTTCGGCCAAAATGCGTATTTGTGCGTATTTTGTAACCAAACTACTCTTGGGTATCAAAACCGTTTGTTTTGATACCAAAACCATTTGTTTTGATACCAAAACCTGTTTTCTAACTTAACTAAACATGTCTTAACATGTTTAGCTCGTCACTTTTAGTTTAGTGCTTGTGTAGAGTCGTAAGTCAAGCGGACTATACACCAGCTTAGACTTTCGAACTCGACCCGTTTGGTCGATCATTAGGATCCGACCAAACATGATTAGTGACCATAGTTGCATAGGGAATAACCTTCCGAGGTTATACCTTATGGTCACTTAGGTTTAATTAGTTGTATGATAGGTAGTTTATATGCCTTAGGAAAATGACCAAAATGCCCTTTTCATGCATAATTGGTAATTAAGCATATGTACCATAAAATTTTGTCACGTAACTGATTATGCAACATATTTAAACATGTTTAGGCATATAATACTTTTCATAGGACTAGTTAGATGTCTCAAATGCGCTTATGCGCGCACGACGCGTTAAAGTAGCGTAAGCTACCTTAATGGGTCGCAATAGGTCTAAAGCACTTAGGTTAGGTTCCGATTTAGGATGTAGGCTTTGTTAAACCATATCACATGAGTTCCAACACTCATTTGGTTTACAAGACCTCATTCTATCCGATCTTCCGATTTAGGTGTCGATTGTTTGACTAGTGGTTCGATTACTAGGTGCTGCTTGATTTCTCTGGTTTACTTGAGTTTGTTGAAGTTCTATTGATTGAGGATACTTTGCGCTTCATGTGAGTACATAGTTCCCCTATTTTACTGTTTTCAATTGTTTTGGGGTGATTCATATGTATCAAAATGATTTTTGATATTATAACAATGATTTCAAAAACGATTAAGATGATTTATACTAAACTAATAACGATTTCGATAATGTGAACGAACTTGTTGGTTGTAGTTACATAACGAATGATATTCATTCATTTTGGCCGAACCGACCAGTATTAGGTTATGGTACCATAGGATCTGACAAATCCCGTTATCTTACTGCACCCATGGTTATGTGTGGGTTAGGTGGGTAATGACTGAATCTGATTATTAACTTACCCTTTGGTGGTTTGTTAATGCGAGAAGCGAGATAGTCGAGTCACGAAGGTTTGAATGTTATTAGCGAGACGACCATAAATAGTTTTCAAAATTAAAACGAGGATGATTTAAACGATTTAGACGAGTTAACGATTTGGAAACGATTTAAACGAGTTAACGATTTGGAAATGATTTGAACAAGATTAAACGAATTGGATAAATGATTGGTTTTTGGTTAAGTGTTTAGATAATGGGACGGGTGTAATATGGTGAAAACATGGTAGATACGCCGCTGGTACTTCTTATATATAAGTGTTTCAAACATATTACATACCGTGGCATTATTTAGTTCACTTGGGTAAACGATTTTGAAACGATGTCACATAACGATGTTTTTGAAAGGATATAAACCATACGAGATTTATTAAACGAGTTAATACGAAATGTTTTACAACTTGGTTTACTAAAACAAATGTTTTTGGGTTAAGAATCATGACTATGGGGTTTTATAAATTATAATCCGCTTGATTTGAGTTGGTTAATTTCGTTGCAATATTATACCCTTTTCAAAACAAGGTTTTTAATAAGGTATTGCAACATGTAAACTAGCCATGATTCCGATACTCTCATAAAACCTACGTACTCGCCAGCATTTCTTTGTTGACTTTGTTTTTACATATGTTTCAGGTGATGTTGCTTGATGTTGATTGCTAGGATGCACGAGTCACATAGGATCTGGACGAGGCCTTAGTGACATAATAACAATGATAGTCGATATGTAACTTGTTTGTTTCGTGTTAAAACAATGTAAATTACTTAATTAATAAATAAAACGAAACTCTTTTTGTATCCATGGTTGTGAAACGATAATTCTGTTACAACACTCCCCGACATTTCCGCCACGATTTGTTGTTTTACGTGGTCGGGGTGTGAGACCCTCAGATTGGAGACATTTTATGCGTGCCTTGCTTATGTGACCAAGTCTACAATGCCATGGGAATGAATCACTAGTACCATTTTTCTGATGTTTAGAAAGGTGATATATGTTACTACTAGGTTGAACATCAATTTCATAGATACCATTTCGAGGTTTAGCATCAAAATAGTAAATACCATTTAGATAAGCAGAAATAGCAACACCATTAAAAATATATCTAAATCCTTGTTCAAAAAGCAACGAAACTGAAATGATGTTCCTGGACAAACCAGGTGCAAAAAGACAATTGTTCAAAACAACAACAAGACCAGAAGGATATGTAAGATTAAATGTGCCAGTTGCCAGAATTAGGACTCTTTTCCCATCACCAACGATGAGCTCCATGTCTCCCGGCTTCAGTTTCTTCCACTTCTCAGGCTCCTGCAAGACATTAATGATGTGATAACCACACCCGGTATCAAATACCCATGTGTTGCTTAAAACAGTGAAAAGTTCGATAACATATATTAGAATACCTGAAGAAGTGCCTTCTCCATTAGCCTTCTTCACTTTGAGCTTGGCAAGATACTCAGGGCAGTTACGTTTCCAGTGCCCCATCTTGTTAGACTCAAAGCATTGCCACTCTTCTGGAAGAGGGGCTTTCACAACTTGTTTGCTCTTGCTGGTGGCAGGTTTGGCAGCAACGTGAGCCTTTCCTTTGTTTTTGCTGTTATAACTCTTCTTTGTTTTGGGCTTTTTAACACCACCAGATCGAACCATTAACACTTGGTTTACTTTGTTGGAAATGTTCATCTCTGCCGTTTTGAGCATCCCATGCAGCTCTGGTACTGTCTTTACCCAGACATTCATGTTAAAGTTGATAACAATTTGATCATAGTGACTAGAAAGAGATTTGAGAATGAAGTCAACAGCCATCTCATATTGGAGAGGATAACCAAGTTTGTTTAATTGGTCGATATAGCCTTTCATCTTGAGGACATGAGCACTAACTGAGGAACCCTCTTGCATTCTACAGCTTATGAGCTGTTTCATGGTATCATAGCTTTCCTAACGGGCTAGTTTCTGAAACATGCCTATGAGTTGTGTAGGATCGGTTTTGACACTGTACGATTGCGTAACAAACATTCGACGTGCGGAATCCGTGAACGTGCGTGACCGAACACACAAGAACATACTAATAACGTGATTCTATTGAATAAGATGACGTGTACAAAGCCAAGAATCACGTGAGAGAACTTTCTCTCTCTAGACTTTCTCTCTCTAAGATTAGATCTCCTAAACCTCCAAATGAGCAAAAGTCTCAATTCTAAAGTCTAATGTATCTATTTATAGGCACAAGGTTATAAGGATTTCTCCTTATTTACAAGTTTGTCACCTTGCCCTTTTTAACTAGATATTACAATAAAATGCTAGAATTCTTCTGTTTCTGCTACGGACTAGATTGACGGAGGCGATAGACACATAATGCACTAACAAGTTGCTCAATCATGTCAAAGGCATTCATGTCTTTCATATTCTTCTGAAGATCTGGATACATGGTGGCTTGCATGAGGCAAGTAACTTCCAGGGCATCTTCTCTATGTTTATCGAAAGCCTTCTTCGCAACCATAGTATTGTTTTCGGGTGCGGTTGGGATCGGGGTTTCCAAAACATAAACCTTTTTTGCCATTTTGAGAACGATTCTCAAGTTGCGGTGCCACTCAAGAAAATTGGTGTTATTTAGTTTGTCTTTCTCAAGTATGGACTTGAGAGCAAAAGTGGAGTTGTTTTCAGATGCATCTGTCAAGCAAAATTATTTAATTAGTATTTTTACTGTATTTTACTTATATAGTGAGGTGAGACGATAAGGAATGAGAATCCAATTACAAGCTCTTTCTAAAGGCAGTTGTAGCACGCAACATTAGCAAGAGGTTCAAGCGGACTGACAACAATTGTCAATTGTGAGAAAAGCACAACTCCTGGGGTTTATGAGACCGTGAGGACAACCTTTTGTCCTTGCATTGATACGTTTGGCCTCCTCTATACCACTTTTGTTCTTGAGATAGCTGGGGCATGTAACACGAGAAGAGAAGAAAAGTAATAGTCGTCCTAAAACGGTCACATGTGGAAGGGTCGGATGTGTCGACGAAGCCCTTGCACCTTCGAAGGATAAACTAGACACCAAGTGTCGGGCTGTGGCTCCAACATTGTTGGTTCGCATTATGCCCCAAGTGTTACTAGTAGTAGGATGGCATAGACCATTGATTTTAATTTTTACCCAATAGGGTCGTTATAGCCGGTTTTAATTTAGATATTAAATTTGCGACATAACCGAAAAGGACCCTTTCACCTCTCGGGACAATTCGTTTTAAATAACCTATAAAACTAAGTTTGTCGCGACTTGAAATAACTAATTAAAGTTAACAGTAAGGACTATTAAGTTTATGAGTTTTAAAGAACATATACAACTAAGACAAAAACAAGTACATAAATATTAACAATTCAAGAACATATACAACTAAGAGAAAACAAATACATAAAACAAGATGGATAACTTGTATATAGTAAATCACAAGTTTAGATGATTAACATATGTAGAACACTTATAGGTTATGTCGCAACCCAAGGTGATCACTGGTGACGTTAGGATGCAAAACAGTGAGTTCATGTCCCCACTTTTAAACGTTTTCTTGTTTTCTAAACTTTGGGGAAAATACATGTGCAAATGGTGTGTTAAACTAAGGAATGATACAATAGATTATGTGCGAATATGGGATACGTAAGCACCATTAATCTAAGTTTAGACCAAGGAACAAAAGGTTAGATCTATCGGGTATTGGTAGCCTCACTCTTGGTCCACATTGACCCACACGGAAGAGTGTTTTGTGTCACAGTCGAAGGGTAATCGACGCATAAATCTCCTAGGTTTGGATGCTTCCTATGTCGTCACACATGTTAATGTCCTCGCGAAACATTAGCAATCCCGATTTCCTTGCAACTTACATTATACAATTTACAACTTAACTCATTTTTACAGTTAAATACCATATTTTATACAAATACAACTCATACATTTCATACAAATTAACTGCATAGACTCACACCAACTTTGTTGACGATTTTTCAAACTTACATGCATTTCAGGTAATTGGTGAAATGCTTTGCGGTTCTTGCTTCAAGAAGTCATGTGTGTACACTCCATGTCACTTTTGTAGGATTTATCATCATATCCTGCCTCTTTGCGTGACATGGGGAATAAATCCTTGATCATTTAGAATTTGAAATGTGATGTAAACTTTTAAACTTGTTATCTTTTGGAAGTGATGTAAACACTTTATTTAACTTGTGTTTTGAAACTTGAAACTATGAATGGCATTTGGAGTTTGTTTTATTCATATAATATGTTTTCTTATTCGCATGCAATGAGAATCAATCACGATCACACCTCGCGCTTCCACCTCTGAGCGGGTATGACATATTGGTATCAAAGCTTCGATTGTAGTGAACCAGGGCTTTCTCGAGTCTGGTCTACAATCCCTAGGATCCTCTCATGAAAACAATTTTTACAAAAAAATAAAAAAATAAAAACTGGTTTTTAAAGCATAAAACATTTCTCAAAGTCCACTGCATAAACTCATTTTACAAAAACAAAGCGAGGATAATTATGTGACTTAGACTACACAAAAAGTAGACGTAGAAACTTAAGTTAGTCCGCATGATACAAACAGGATAACTTAAAATGAACATACGTGCTACTTGCATATTGGGTGTAACAATATATATATTAAGTAAAAATGATTAATATATACATATGTCATAACCTTTATCTTACAGGTCAACATGTCCTCATCTGAGAGTAGCAGGTTATCTGACAATCACGATCCTATGGAGCTCGTCTCTGACGATGAGGTAGGACCAGCTGTGTCACACCCCCAAAATACCACATGCGGAATCACCGCGGGACGTGTGACGTACCAGGATCCAAGCAACCAATCACACTGAACTACGCGTAATATTTAATAAAAACATTCCATTCATTTCAAAATATCAATCCAAGACATAAGTTAAACCAAAATAAGTATTCAGCGGAAGCATATAGTAAATTGTTAAACAACTGTTTCAAAATAAGTGTTCAAAACCAATGTATCAATTATATCCAAGAGTCTCGATCCATGACCACTCCAGCACTCCCAGATAGCAAGTCCATAACAATGACTTAATGACCTGCAAGCATGCAGACAAGTGTGTCAGACGACGCTGGTGAGTTCAAAGTTTTGTTAACGCGTTGGTTACCAGATATGTGTATAAAACAGTTCAACGTTATGTTTTGATGATGTTATTAACTCGATTACCGTATGTTGCTACTAGATGTGTTTGCCCAAACCCCAATGCCTCTATCAAAGCATTGGTCAAGTGGTCAAGGTAAATAGTTCATGCCCGTCCATTCCGGCCTGGTGTGAGGGTGCCAAACCTAATAGCGCTATCAACTAGATACCTCGTTGCCCTCCCTAGAAACAATCGGTAGATGTAAGGGGTCTTATATGATAGAAACTGAGTAATAACAAACATCCCATTAACCTGACATTCTTCCCTAAAAATGTTACCCGATATCCCTTCCTGGGATGCATGCTTGGAAAAGAGCAGTGAACTCACCTTGGATTGCTCGGTAAGATAGATTACACGTTCGAGTTAATTAGCCAAAGCCTATAACATTTATACATACCCACTCAGTTTTGTTTAATCATCACCCATGTATGCATCAGTTAGCATCACATAGCACGTATCGAATATTGCATCAGGTATCACACAACCACTATCATATCAGTTCACAACAAACATCACATTTTGAGCTAAACATCGAATTCCTCATGTATGACCCAGACATGCAGGCCCATCTTTCACCGGCCCAAAGGCCTTGTGCGACCAGGCCTCACTTGTGCGGCCGGCTTAGACTTGTGCGACTGGGATCCCTTGTGCGATTGGGATCCCTTGTGCGATTGAGGTGTGATCTGACTAAACAGGTCTGGCCTAGTAATAAGTTATGCGATCCGCTTCCCAATCACACAACTTGTGCAATTGGGCACTCTTGTACGATTGCACATTCTTGTGCGATTCCCAGTCAAATTGTTTCCCTTATTTTTAGTAAACATAATTTCACAATCGTTACACCCCAATCATGGATCAAAGTCAGTTACACATTCTAGAATCACAAGATTAAAATAATCATTCGAAAACCCTATTCATTGCCGTTTATCAAAACTAACGAGACCAATCAACATGTTACTTTAATTTACCTAAGCATGATTATGAACAACATTATCAACAGCTTATGCCCTCATTCTCGTTCGATCCGGCCTACGCACAATTATCTCGGTGAACCCTAAATTACCGATTTTAATTACCATCCACACATTCATAACAGTCAGCGGTTTGTTATAGTGAAAGTTTCATCAAAAGGTCTATTATCATGCAACCTAAATATCAACATCACTTGATTATACAATCAACAGAATTCTAACAAACCCTAGATCCATACAAGATCCATATCCATGAATATTAATCAATGCATACAAGCAACAAATGAATAACCAATCAAGTAGTGTTTACATACTCGCCGACAGATGAAGAGTGCCTAGAGCAAGAGATCAACGTGCTTCGAATGTGATGATGATGGTCGCCGTCAAACTCAAGGAGAGGGGAGAGAATATTAGGGTTTGTGTGTTGTGTTATGAGGGAATTATGAAAAGAAAGCACACACACACCCCTAAGTGTATGCGTACAAGAGGCATGGGTCGAAACCCCTCCTTGGCTTTCATATTGGGCCGTGGACTAGCCCACTATGTGAGTTGTGCGATGAGGAGGTTGTGCGATTAAGCACACCTTGTGCGACCGAGTCTTATATACACACAATCAAGTAACAATTAAACTCATATGATTCTATTAACCACATCACATGATCACATAACGTTTATACGAGCTACAATACAATATCAAGGAAGTCTAAAATACAGGCTGTCACATCATCCCCAACTTGAAAGAAATTTCGTTTAGAAATTTGACAAGTAGTCGTAGGGGAGTGAAGTGATGGATTAAGATGACTGTGGATTTTCCGAGGGTGCCACATCATCCCCAACTTGAATGGGAATTTCGTCCCGAAATTCACTAGTTGTGCCAGGCTTAGATTTCACAGACTTAGACTTGTCATCAGGGAATAAATGTGGGTACTTGAGCTTCATCTGGTCTTCACGCTCCCATATGAACTCTGGTCCACGTCTTGAGTTCCAACGAATCTCACAATTGGAATTCGGCTATGCTTACGGACCTTGACCTCCCGGTCCATAATTTCTATTGGTTCTTCCACAAACTGCAACTTGTCGTCAATCTTTAGCTCTTGAAATGGTACCACAAGTGTTTCATCAGACAAACACTTCTTCAGCTACGACACGTGGAAAATATCATGAACGTTACACAATTCCGTAGGTAACTCTAGCTTGTAGGCCACTCTACCAATTCGCTCCAGAATCTTGAATGGCCCAACATAACGAGGGTTAAGCTTACCGCGTTTCCCAAAATGCACCACACGCTTCTAGGGTGAGACCTTCAACATAACACGATCATTAACCTCGAATTCCAAAGGTTTCCTACTCTTATCAGCGTAGCTTTTCTGGCGGTTGCGCGCTGCTGCCATCCTATTCCTGATCTGAACAATTTTCTCGGAGGTCTCAAGTACAAGTTCTGGACCTGTGATCTGACTGTCACCCACCTAAGCCCAACAGAGGGGTGAACGACCTTTCCGTCCATACAATGCTTCAAATGGAGCTGCCTGAATGCTGGTGTGGTAGCTATTGTTATAAGAAAACTCTACCAAAGGCAAGTGTTTCTCCCAACCCTTGCCAAAATCAATAACGCATGCCCGCAACATGTCTTCTAGTGTCTGGATAGTTCGTTCACTTTGACCATCCGTCTGTGGGTGATAAGCAGTACTCATACTGAGTTGTGAGCCAAACGATTTGTGCATCGATTGCCACAAATCCGAGATGAAATGCGGGTCACGGTCAGAGATGATAGATGTCGGCACCCAGTGCCAAGAAACCACTTCCTTAAGATAGACGGCTGCTAGCTGTGAGAACTTATCTGTTTCCCTGATTGCTAGAAAGTGCACTGACTTCGTTAGACGGTCAACGATCACCCAAATTATGTCGTTCCCGCTTTGAGTTCTAGGTAGCCCAGTGACAAAATCCATTGCGATTTGCTCCCATTTCCACATGGGTATTTCTGGTTGTTGCAGTAATCCGGACGGTTTCTGATATTCCACTTTAACTTTCAAGCAGGTCAAACACTTACTCACATAAGTCGCGATGTAAGCTTTCATCTTCGGCCACCAATACATGACTTTGAGATCCTGATACATCTTATCCGAACCTGGATGAACAGAGTATCGAGACTTGTGCGCTTCATCCATCACAAGTTCTCTAAGATTACCGAACAAGGGAATCCATACACGCTCCATGAAGTAGAGAATACCATCCGATCTCTCTACGAGTTGTTTTTCCATACCCCTTAAGTGTTCTGCTTCAATGTTTTCCTCTTTTAACGCTTCGGTTTATGCAGAACGAATTTGATCAGGTAGGTTTAAATGGATAGCAAGCTGCAAGGCGCGAACACGTTTGGGTTTCGATTCCTTTCAACTGAGAGCGTCAGCTACCACGTTAGCCTTACCCGGATGATACTTGATTGCACAGTCGTAGTCATTTAAATGTTCCACCCAGCGACGTTGTCGCATATTCAAGTCCTTCTGGTTGAAAATATGCTGAAGGCTCCTGTGGTCGGTATAAATAGTGCATTTAGTACCGTACAGGTAATGCCTCCAAATTTTGAGCGCAAAAACTACAGCTCCCAACTCCAAATCGTGCGTCGTATAATTCCTCTAGTGAACCTTTAACTGGCGAGAGGCGTAAGCTATCACCTTGTTGCATTGCATCAACACGTAGCCAAGACCCTGAATAGATGCATCACAGTATACCGCGAAATCTTCGGTACCTTCAGGTAGAGACACAATTGGCGCACTGCAGAGTTTCTGTTTCAACAGTGTAGGTCCCTATCCCGTGTGGATCGTAACGAGATTGATAATCAACCAAGGGTGCGGAATCCCCTTGATCAATCGAACAAACAGAAACAAGAATAAATATGAAGAACACGAAACAAATCACTTTCAATCCGGTCTTCTATTGATTATCCAACACAAGGTTTACAATCAATTAAAGACCTTCACAAGAAATCTCTCAGCCACTCTCTGTAGATTTCTCAAACTCTCTCAACTGACTACTAACTGGCTATCAACTGGCTAACCTAAACCCTAATGCTAAGCCTTGTTTATATAGGACAAGGTTTGCACCTGGGCTTTGGTCTGGGCTAGGCCATTCTCCTAGCCCATAACACTAATTAACTCACTAACCAATATGCTAAGCCCATTACAAAATATCCAAAGACTAAATAATCAAACTATTAAGCTGTTGTCACAAAACATGCACTAACAAACTCCCCCTTGACAATAGCTTCATAGTGTAACTTTGTCTTCAAACATCTTGCAGTCTTTTGGTCTTTGGATAGCGTCAGCTACACAGCTTCTAACATCAACAGACTCCCCCTTAGCTGATGCTTCCAATCTCCAAATCTTTCATTCATTGTAGATCAGTGAACTAGCAATCTTTGGTTAAGCAAGTATCTTCAAAATCTTTCAAATCTCTCTCTGCAATGTAGTAGAAGGATCCTACTATGCATCTTCACATATTCTTCACTTCACTCTCAATCTGCACTTTACTTGTATTCTGCACTTCATTTTGATAACTGCATCAATCTGTTTAGAAACACAAGCAAGTATCTCGAAAAACCATTAGTCTTTTTCACATTTCAAGATAAACCAATATTTTATCTTAGTTTGCAAAAACAACTACCTGTCAATTCAAAATGGGAGATCTTTTAAAAGGAAATATTTTTGGAATTTTTTTTTATATTTCTCAAAACAACTAAACAAACTAAACTAAACTAAAAAATATTTACAATACTTCTTTTTGTGAGACTCATGTGCAAGAAGATCATATCAACAAAATCAAACTGTTTTCACACTATTAGATAATTATTTATGTAGTTTTTCGTGAAAAGCAGTCCAAGACGATTACCAGTATGTTCGTCCACTTAAACAAAATGCATGAACATTTCAAGAACCATTACCGTATGATACATTAAGGTAATTTTATATCTGAAATATGTAGTGTGTCCCACTTCAGGATATACCCCTGCGATCAAGGTATGCACAAAGATTCATCATAGTAGGTGAGTATACTGATGTCATCCTTTAAGATATCCTGACAGTGTCTAGGTCTGCATTTAATCTGTTTTATCATGTTTTAATTGCTTAACAATGAACACCCAAACAAATACGAATCAAATCCTGGAAATATAAACAACACACTCTATCATGCAAGTATCTTCCCTACCACATATTTCACAAGTCCAATCCAGATTTCTGAAATCTTAACTGGGAATAGGTTGAGAAGAGAACAGAATAGATCTTTAGAAGAGATGGTATAATATACAGATCAAATGAGTTTTTTCAGTTTGATATAGGTTTATTGGGTTTCATTTGGGCACTAGAGGGCCTCTTTCGGGTGTATTAGATCTATAGCGCGACAACGTACAGCTAGGTCAGCATGTATCTGGATGCAGCAGAAGCTGTCGTTGCCTAGCACCTCCAGGTCAGCATATATCTGGATGCAGCAGAGGAGGTACACGATTTTTTTAGAGAAGATTTCAGAATCAGATCAAAATTGTGTGTATCGGGACAACATACAGACATTCAAATAGAAATGTGCTAATTCCAAGTGACTTTCTTTCCTGGTGTCATGTACAATTTTAGTTCTAAACAGACAGACAGTCAAGATATCCCCAGATGAAATAACAGTATAAAGACCCAAAACTTCAGATTTTGGCAATCTATCAACGCAAGATTTAAGGTCATTAAACCATACACCACTGATGTGTTCCCCACTCATACTCAGTGCATTTATGTTTATATCACATTGGTAAGTTGATTATTTCTTGCTTTTGCCTACTGGTATATCATATGATGAAGCTACTATCACACTTAAGCATTTTGATTCAGTTCGAGTGTGACAGTCTAACTTGCTGATGTACTATCATTTCTTCTTTTTCACACAGTGAAAACTCATTTTTGATTTTTCAATGTTTTTTGAATTTTTAAAATTTTATAACTTACTCCCCCTAAACACACGCACTATCACGCACTATCTAAACTCTTTTTGGCTTAGAGGAATTTCTCCCCCTAAATTTTTGTTTTTGTGGAGTAAGTATTAAAAACATAAATTTGAAAACACAAACAAACTCCCACCTTAACCTGACAACAGTTTTTCACGTTTAAAGTTTAAAAACAATCAAAATGATCACTGAAGTAAATAGTTCGTTACCCATGTTAACCTACTATTCACCTCAGATGCTTTACAGGAATAACCACTGTCGAACACATCAACAGTCCTTCTTGGTCATCCTGCACTCACTCAACAACTCAGTTAGACTTTAGAACCCAAGCCCTGATGGTCTTGGGTTTTCCAAATTCATCCATTACAGTTACATCCATCCAATATCCATCACACTTCAATGGATCCTTGGGTAAATTTTTTTCTTGATACCTTCTTCTCCCATAATCATACCATGAATTTTGAAAAAAATTTGGATGTTGTTGAACATTCGAGTTACTGAAACCCCTATGTTCGTTTCTTCTTTGAAAATTTCGATTACCAGCAGTTTGGTATCGAGTTTGATATCCAAAATTTCTATTTTGACTCTGAAACTGATTTGATTTACCATTATGATGACTGAATTGTGGAGAAATACTTCTTGGTCTATCAAAACGTTTCGATGTTGAGGGTTTTGATTGAGATTCAGGTTTCTTTGTCTGACAACTTGTTTTTACACTATTGTTTGACCCAACCTGAATCCCGTCATTAACCTCATCAACCCTTTGTTTACCTTTCTTCAAAGGACAACAACTCGCCACGTGCCCTTTGTTGTGACATTTAAAACAGGATCTTTTCTTATAAGTTTTCTTTTTGTTTGATCCCTTTTTAAATGTGTTAGCCTTTTTGTCTTCAGTATCCTCATCCACTTTATGAGGTGTACTGTTAGACCCAACAGATTCTTTCAAAGATACTGGACTATTTGGCAAGTCCACAGCTATCGGATCCACTACTACTTGTGCAGTGGTTACAAAATCAGTTAGCTCTTCTTCTTTTGGTAGAAAAGAGTAGTCTTGATTTCCAGAAGATGAAGCTTTAGTAAACCCCACCCCTGTTTTATCATTACTCCTTTTTAAACCTTTTTGAATTTGAGTCCTGACTAACGAAGAATTTCCAAAATTGTTTAACTTCCCCTGAAGCTCTACAATTTTGGCTTGTGCATCAGCCAATTCTGTGCACTTTTCTGAAAGCTCGTTAGTCTTTTCTTTCAGAGTTTCACGAGCCAAATCAATGACCTGTAACAGTTCATTGACTTTGCTTGTTAAACTGCTAATTTCTTGTTCATTTGATTTGAGTTTTTCTAAACAATCTGACTCTCGTTTAATCGAAAGAACATTTGACTCTTTAAACTTTTCTAATTCAGCTGACTGAATTTTGTTTTGCTCCGATAGTTTGTCAACTTTAACCTGTAGTTCAGTGCAATTAAGACATGTATGACTTACAGATTCTGATGATACCTTCACCTCTGATGTAAGTCCATTCACATCCTTCATGCCCTTTGAAACTTCTGCATCCTTCTTTTCAGCAGTTTCCTTCTCAGCTTCCTTTTTCTCAGCATTCTCTTCATTAGCTTTCCTCTTCTCTTCATCCTCAGCAACTACTTCTCCAATCTTCACCGCTGCAAACTCAACTACCAATGCTTGATCACAAGTATTCACTTTTGATGGAATCTGATAACGTTTTTCTAAAGCTTCCCACAGATCTCTAGAATTCCCATAATTCTTGAAGGTATGCTTAATGCCCTCAGGTAAGGATTTCTTGATCACTGCTAAAGCTCTCTTCTCAGCATCAACCAACTGTTTCTCAGATTCATCCATCTTGTCATACGAAATCACCTTAACCCTTCCTTCAACACGACGTGCAGGAGCAACGTATCCATCAATCATACAACACCACATTCTCGTATCTTCACTTTTCGCAAACGCCTCAAACTTCTCCTTCCAGTCAGCAAATTCTTTGACGTTTGTAAGCTTTGGCCAATTCTTAACAGTCTCCTTGACCTTATCCATTTTGGCCATGACTCAGCGTAAAAGTTTAAATGGACTTTGGTAACCTGTGTCAAAATCCAAATCTAACTCGATTGCTGGTCCTTGTCAAGCTTTGACCGTAACCGTATAGAAAATTTTCTAACTCAAACACCTAGTAACACACACGAAACAGTTTCCGAACCGCACCTCAAAACCTGTCAATCAAATTTTTTTTTTTTTAACAAACCAAACAAATCTCCTTTTTTTTTTTTTTATTTAGTAAAACTTATTATTATTATTATTATTATTATTATTAATGATGAGGTAATGAGTACCTAATGATTATCTATTTATTATAATTATTAATTTAAAATATTAAAACCTAATGATTAATATTATATTATTTAAAAACCGAATAGTAACCTTCGTCTTCTTCGCTTAACAGTTACCGAAACCCTATTTTGTTTAAAAAAAATTGCCGTCAAATCCTTTCGTGATGTTGCAGGGTTAGGACTTAGGGTGAGGTGCTCCGATGATGGTGATGACAACTACCGGTGGTGATGAAGATGACCGGAGAAGATCGACGATGGTGGTAACCGGAGATGTTAGTGGCGCAGGTGGTAGTGAACGATGATAAGTAGAGATCGTCGGAGATACGGTGGTCGTTCAGAGGTGGTGATGATGAATGACGATGAAGGAAGATGAACGACAGTGACGATGATGGTTACAGTATGATCGGAGAAGATGGTGGAAGTGGTGGTCGAGGTGGTCGGACGACGTAGGTGTTGTCGGAGACAATGAACGTGCAGGTCGACTGAGATAGTGATAAGACGTTGGTTGCGACTCAGATGAAGTGAAACACGAAACCGTAATTCGGAATCGTGATTGCGACTCGTAATAGAGGTTGCGACTGGAATTCTTTTGGTGATTTTGACTCGAGACTTTGAAATCAATTACTCGAGACCTCTGCTGAATGTTGATGAATTGAGCTCTGGTTGCGACTCGAAACCGTGTAGGTTGCGACTCGGACTCGAAACCAAGATGAAATTGATGACTCGAGACCGCAGAAGATGATGCGACTCGAGAACTCGGTTGCGACACGGACTCGGAAACGTGATTGCGACTCGTAATTGAAGATGGCTGACTCGAGACCTCTGTGATGTTGTGAAGATGATGTTGAAGACTCGAAACCGTGAACTCCCTGTTGACTTTGTTCACTCGAAACCTTGTTTTGCAAGCTGTAAGTTAACCAGAAATTCCAATAATTTTGGAAAGTGAATATTTTTTTTTTTTTCTCTCAAAACAAAGATCGTCCAAATATCCTTTAACAGTTTAAAAAAAAATTTGACACACCAAAATATATTGATTTTTTTTTTTTTTTTATAAAAATTCGATTAACACTACCAAGAACACGAAGAACGCGATGAACGAAAATCCCAACTCTTGAATCCGTGTATCAATCTCGAACCGACAACTAAGAGCAAAAGCTCTGATACCAATTGTAGGTCCCTATCCCGTGTGGATCGTAACGAGATTGATAATCAACCAAGGGTGCGGAATCCCCTTGATCAATCGAACAAACAGAAACAAGAATAAATATGAAGAACACGAAACAAATCACTTTCAATCCGGTCTTCTATTGATTATCCAACACAAGGTTTACAATCAATTAAAGACCTTCACAAGAAATCTCTCAGCCACTCTCTGTAGATTTCTCAAACTCTCTCAACTGACTACTAACTGGCTATCAACTGGCTAACCTAAACCCTAATGCTAAGCCTTGTTTATATAGGACAAGGTTTGCACCTGGGCTAGGCCATTCTCCTAGCCCATAACACTAATTAACTCACTAACCAATATGCTAAGCCCATTACAAAATATCCAAAGACTAAATAATCAAACTATTAAGCTGTTGTCACAAAACATGCACTAACAAACAGTTGGAAAGCCTCTTCTTGTTTCGTTCCCCAAGAGTATACAATGCTTTTCTATGTCAATGAAGTAAGAGGTTGAGCGATCTTCGAAAAGTCTTTGATAAATCTTTGATAATACCCAGCGAGACCAAGAAATTGCCGCACCTCCGAAGGATTCTTTTGTGCCGCCCAATTTCTAACAGCATCAACTTTTACAGGATCCACGTGTATCCCCAATTCATTAACAATGTGCCCAAGAAAGTGTACCTCCCGAATCCAGAAGTCACACTTAGAAAACTTCGCATAGAGCTGCTCCTTCCTTAGAAGTTCCAAAATAAGACACAGGTGCCGCTCGTGATCTTCCTTGCTCTTAGAGTAGATCAAAATGTCGTCAATGAATACTATAACGAAATCGTCGAGATACAGTTTGCATACGCGGTTCATGAGATCCATGAAGACTGTTGGCACATTCGTCAATCCAAACGGCATAACCAAATACTCATAGTGCCCATAACGCGTCCGAAAAGCCGTTTTCGGAACATCCTCCTCTCGAACTCTCACCTGATGATAGCCCGATCTTAAGTCGATCTTCGAATAAAAACTTGACCCTTGTAACTTGTCAAACAAGTCGTCGATGCGTGGCAATGGGTAACGGTTCTTGAAGGTCACTTTGTTGAGTTCCCGATAATCAATGCATATGCGAAAGGACCCGTCTTTCTTCTTTACAAACAAAACTGGGGCTCCCCAAGGCGAAGAACTGGGTCGAATAAAACCTCTGTCCAACAACTCTTGCAGCTGATTAGACAGCTCCTGCAACTCTCCAGGTGCTAATCGGTAAGGAGCACGAGCAATTGGAGCCGCTCCTGGCGCAAGGTCAATATGAAATTCTACTTGACGGTGAGGAGGTAAACCAGGAAGTTCCTCAGGAAACACATTGGTGAATTCATGTACAATCTGCAAATCCTCTATCATTTTTTCTTCAGATGGGGTATCAGTAACTAGAGCTAGTATTGCAGGATACCCCTTTTGTAGACATTTCTGCGCTTGCATAGCTGAAATAATACCAACCATCGCACCACTGCGATGCCCTTGAACCGACAACAGCTCCCCACCAGGGATAGGGATACGCATAATCTTTTCCTTACACAGGATCTCAGCTTGGTGCTTAGACAGCCAATCCATACCAACCACTATATCAAAAATACCGAGAGTAACAAGAAGGAGATCAATATCAAATACTTGACCCACTAGATCTAGTTTACACCCAAAAAGAACATGTGAAGCTTCTATCGATTTCCCATCGGCTAATTCTACTACATGCTTAACTTCTAGAGGTGTTAGAGTTAACCCTAATCGCTGACTAAACTCTAGGGACACATAACTCCGATCGGCACCAGAATCAAATAACACAGAAGCAATAAGATTATTCACAGAAAACGTACCAGTCACGACATTGCCGTCGTTCCTAGCATCACCAGCACCGATCGTGAATACCCTTCCACGAGCACCATTCCCCCCATTGTTGCCATTGTTGTTGTTCCCAGCATTGTTGTTGTTCTGGCGGTTGTTGTCGTTGGTGTTTTGATTCAACTGAGGGTATTCCCGCTTAAAGTGGCCCTCATCCCCACACTGATAACACCCTTTCTTGAAACCCTGATTCTGATGGGGTTGTTGCCTTTGTTGTCGCTGGTACTGCTGGTTTTGCTGCTGCTGCTGCTTTGGCTGTGGGGTTCTACAGTCTTTGGCCTCATGGCTCACTTTCTCGCACCTACGGCAAGCCCGGACACACTACCCATAATGATGATAGCCACACTTGTTGCACTGTGGCTTCTTCCCAACATAAGAACCCTGATTCTGATTGCTGCCCCGGCCTTGATTAACTGAAGACGACTGACTAAAACTGCGATTATTGTTATTGTCGGGCCTTTTCTGAGATTGGCTGACACTGGTTGACTTATCAGCGTCGCTCCATTTCCGCTTGTTATCACTAACAGGCGCGGTAGTTGTGGTTGTAGCAGCAGTAGTGGCAGAAACACGCGGTGGTAACGAACCACTCTCCACCTCCTGATCGGTGATTTTGTGAGCGAAATAACAATCTTAGTTAAGTTGTTGAGGTTCGCCGTAGTAACCAAGCCCTTCACTCGAGGAGCTAATCCCTTGATAAACAGTTCAATTCTCCGATGCGGAGGTCGGGACAAGTTAGGACACATGATCGCCAACTCATGTGACCGTTTCGCGTACGCCTCAATCTCAGATCCCACCATCTTAAGATCATAATATTCATTCTCAATTTTCTGGATTTCATCACGAGGACAATACTCCTCCCTTATCAGCTCCTTAAAATCGTCCCAAGTAGTGGCATTTGCCACCTCGATGCCTAACAGCTGAACCTAAGCATTCCACCATGTCAGGGCACCATCCTCGAGTGTGCCCGTAGCATACTTCACTCTGTCCCCAACAGGACAGTTACACATCGCAAACACTGATTCCGCCGTCTTGAACCATCGTAGGAGTCCTACCGCCCCTTCAATCCCATTGAAGGTCTGTGGCTTACAATCCATGAACATCTTGAACGTACAGGCAGGTGGATTATTTTGGTTTTGCTGACCAGCTTGGTAGGCTGCCAGAGCCTCAGCAACACGTGTGTTGATTAGGTTTGTCAGCTCAGCTTGGGTCATCGCGATGTGACCACGTCCATAACCTCGTCCACTCATGATTCTATATAAGGAGAGAGAACAAACTTATGAGTCGAGTTGAGGTAGAAGTCAAGTATCACACCAGAGTCTATGTGACAACTCTTATTTCAGAACCTATCTTTGTACTTAGTGTAACATGTTTTGAACACTACGTGATTATGTGATGCATTGATTTAATGGAATGTTATGTTATATGTTATGTGAACGTGTGTAATGTATGTACGTATAATGTAATTGCACAACACTATTCGTTTTGGGCCGCACATCTTGTCTCCAGTTACACACCATTCTCGGCCCACACTCCTAATACTCGAGATCAAAGGGCAGCCCGAGGTAGGGTCCGACCCACTCCCTTATGCGCATAATAATATGAGGATTGGTATAACCCTCATAATCTACAAAACACACAACACACACAAACCCTAGTTCTCTCCTCTTCTCCTTCTTTGTTCGACGGCAGCCCCACCATTTGAAGCTCTTGTATCTCACCCAATCATCCATTCGAATACTCCGGTTAGTGTTTTGACTATTGATTGTATGATGAGGTTGTAATTTATATGTGTTTACATGATGATGTTAGTGATGGCATATGATTCTCATATAAAAGTTAACTGATGAGACTAGTGTTCATAAAATCGGCTCACAGGTGTATTTGATAATGTTCATAGGATTTAAGATTTTGCATGTTATTGATCTAGAATCGGATACATGTTAATGGGCTGTTAATTTGCAAGTATTCGGATTAATAGTTGATTTGGCATGATGGGTTGCATGATGATTACCTGTTGGTTAGTATTACTTATAGGTATTCGAAATCTTGGATAATCCGATTATATGCCTTGCATGATGATTTAGTGTTCATGATCTGGATGTATTAGGGATCATAAGAAATAAATGGGCAAATGTTTAATTTGATCGAATGGATGTATGGTTGGTAACTTTTGGACGTGATTGGTAAAGTCAAAGATGTAACGGATTAATGATTGACTGAATCGAATAATGGAAACAATATAACTAATTAGCAAAATTTTCGGATAATACAATAAATCGCACAAGCTTGTCCGTCGCACAAGATTAGATCGCACAAGATCTGATCTGATCACACAAGCTCCTAATCGCACAAGCTAGGTACAATCACATAAAGCACTGTGTACAATCAGGATATGCATAATCGCACAAGACCTGTGGATCGCACAAGACAGTGTCGATTGCACAAGTCTTGGGCCACACCCAACTGTTTGAATTTTGGTGTGATGTTGGGCCTTAAAGCCCAAATCTCAGTCGCACAAGACAATTGTAATCGTACAAGGCCATATCAAACACACAAGGTTAAATAGATCGCACAAGTGATTATCTGTTGGGCCGTATAGATTTTGGTTGCATGCTTTGGGCCGGGAACTATTAGGCTAATAAACTTGTGCGAACCCAATCATCTTAGTCGCACAAGCTGAACATTATGTGTACTTGACTGTGAACGTGTTGAATGTGATCTTATGTGTTGCCATTGTCATTATGTGTTCGTAACCTATTAGTTTATGTGTAAACTTATGTGCACTACTTGAACCTAGACCTGACTTGTATGGTAACCATGTTAGGACGTGGTTGACCACATATAGCTCAAGTGACCATTTTGTTTATCTGCCGAGCAAACCAAGGTGAGTTCACACTCTTTCTAAGGCATGGGATTCCCGGTGGATGGGAATGGGGTAAAGAATTAAAACGGAACCTACATATCCTCCTTGGGTAGGATATGTACAGCCATCCTCCATGGGTAGGATGCCAATATTAATCCTGCGTATTCTCCTTCGGTAGAATACGTACGTTCGTCCTCCTTGGGTAGGACAACAACCTTAAACTACTAGCCAAAACTCTATCACCTATGTCCCTCATTTTATATCGACTTAATCGCCGAGGCCGATGGCGAGCGGGTCATTAGTTAATAGCGCTATTAGGTTTGACAAACCTCACACCATCACGGTCGGACGGGCGTGTACTAATGGATCCTGGTAAACTGTCAATAATGATAGACATTGATGTAGGGCACAACTATTGTTCGTCAGTTGTCGATATGGTAACGGTCTAGTGGTTCACATGGGGAAGCCCCCACAAATTATGGTTTGGGAAAGAAGGAACTGGTAAATCATATTTTCAGTTATGGGGTAACCCCCACGACAAGTAAGCCAGCTAAAGAAACACTATGTTTTTTAAACAACTTAAAACGAACACCCAACTGTGAACTCGCTCAACTTTGTTGTTGATTTGTTGTTACATGCCTTGCAGGCCTTTAGGTGCATATCTCTGGAACTTGCTGTCTTGGATGCTGGAGTGGTCATGGGTCGAGATACATGAAATCTCAAAACAAGCTTATAATGGTTTATGTACACATGGTTTATGAAACACTTACAAATGAGTTATGCTTCCGCTGTATGCTATAAATGACATGTAACGTTTGTAACACTTTTTGTTAATGAATGATAATTTTATTTAAACATATTTATGAGTTCAACGTGATTGGTGGCTTGGATCCTGGTACGTCACACGCCTCGCGGGGGTTTCCGCACGTGGTATTTGGGGGTGTGACAGATTGGTATCAGAGCCATTGGTTATAGTGAACTTGGTTTTTAAAAGGGGAAAAATGTTTTTGTAAAACCAGACTATAACCGAACAGTTCTGAAAACATGGATACGACCATGACACTCAGCTCCAGATTGCAAGGTTCATCTCTTATATACTCATTGTACTGCATAGCTAGTGAACACTTACGTATGTTATTGCCTGTGAATGCACGTTCAGCACAACAGTATGAGTTAGTGTATTACTTGCCTTTGTTATGTGATCGATAGGGTGGTATTTCCCTAAACCTTCATGACTCACGCTTCGCGATGTTCTTTGTTCGCTATTTGAGTTTGAGGAACCATTGGACATGAGTTAAGAGGAGCTGAGATGAGCATGCAAATCACAATATTATTTTGGGTGCACACATAATAATCGTGTGGGGAGCATGCGAGTCCCAGTGAGCCTTAACGAGTGGAAAAGGGGTTCTGTTCCATTATTTGGTTGATGTGAAACATAGCAAACCTATAGGGGTCATAGTAGTGATTTTCCCCTACTCGAACGTGGACTTTTCATTCCTCTCTGGATCCTTTCGAATCTTGATGCTATCGAGTATTACCCGAACACCCATCTGCACACCTAGCAAACCATGTAGAATGTTAGGTGCTTATACGAACGTCCCTGTGTTGGATTACGCAACATCGAATGAGTGATCGATATCTTTCCTACTCCGCTTTGTTTGCTGGAACTCATGTATTGACGTCTAAGATCCTGAAGTGTGATCACTTCTACAACACTCCCGCAACCTACTGTGTATTACTTGAACAACTTGCAACATCGATGGACAGGAGGTTGAGCGTGGTACTATACCGACCTCAGAACTTTGATGACCCTAATTACCGGCAGCGAGTATTAGCGAATCGGCTCCAATCGAATCCTTCACCCTTGTCAGTGACTCATGAGAGTCAACTCTTACGAATTAATCAGGACATAAGCAATGGCAATCGACTATAACACCATTTTGTGTAATTGCCAGCACGGTGAGTAGTACTTAGGACGTGACTCAGAATGCGGAAATATGGACCTCGATGGTGAAGAATCGTAGGGCTCCGTTTCAAGCAACGACATTGGGAGCAGCAGTCACAGCGACAACAAGGTATTCGTAACCCTAGCCTACAATAAGGAAATAAAAGTGACTACAACATGGATTGGCCGTGGTTAAGTTAAGAAGACAACAACCAAAGGAACAATGATAGTACTTGAAATACTTGTAATGAAAGCAGCAACACTAGAAATAATGCTCATGGAAGGGCATTTAGAATTGGCATGGGCGACGCCAGGACTTTAGCAACATGGTGGCTAGTATGACCTGATGCTCCTTGAAATTGAACCTGTTGTGGAATCGGCTGACGACAAGACAATTGACATCTTGGGATGTAAATCCAACCTTGTGGAACAAGCGATTGACATCGATCTTACTTCTGCTATCCTTGATAGTTTGAAGCAGTAGTTAGAATGGATTGGTAATCCATACTTCGCATAGATATACCCTTCGAGGAGAAAAACTTCGCGTATCCTTCTCCCTAGTGGAGAATCGTCATCTGTTTCAAAGTATCGGAATTGTGCAAAGGTTAGTGTTAATTCTGCAATGAAAGCTTGGAAGTGTCCACGGAAGGATTATCCCACTATGTTAGCACTTATTATTGATGTTTAGGAAGAGGATCGAGGATCCACCCTTTGTTCATGATTTCTACCTATGTGCTACCAGAAGAACTATCAGATGTTGTAACATCTGTGCTTGTAATCATTGTAAATAGTTCAGTTATCAATGAAATAAAGTTATTTGATCCCAATGTTTGTTTGTTTATGTTTGACATTTTTAATATTTTGACTTTTATTCAATTTTAAACTCTATATCGCTTTCTGGAAAATTATACGCAAACTGGTGCGTAAACGTAATCAGTTTAACACAAAAAATACTCTGGAACATCAACATATGCTTAACATACCTGAAATAACCTTTACATAACTTAGAAATAAGTTTTGAAGGCTTCGGTATGGCAAAATCAAGTCTATTCGCTTACAGGGACTAAATTTGTCAAACTGCGAAAGTATGCCAATTTGAACTGTAACGGACATTCCGAAACATGGCCATAAGTTAAACACACCTTAAATATCCTTTACATAGCTTAGAAATAGGCTTTGAGAGGTTCGGTGTGCTAAAATAAACTTTATGCTCATTCAGGGACTAAAAGCGTCAAAAAGTGCATAAGTTTGCATTTTCGCGCATAACTTACGTTCTGAATACATCCGGACATCCAAAAATTTATGTAAGCATTAAAATATTTTATTTTAGTGTTTGGCATGAGAAAAATCCACTCGTCGAGCAATTTGGATCGTTTTTCGCGCTTATGTTCATTCCGTCGTAATTAAGCAAACATCGCGATCGTACAACCAAACGAACCGACATCCGGCATATTTTTGAGCATGTTTCATGTCCACAATGTTTGGGCATCATTTTAGGGCCTTAAAGTTGGCTTAACGGGCCTTAGAAGTGTCGAAATGAGCTTTAAAACACAACAGGGACCAAAACTGTCATTTCTGCAAACTTGTTTCTGATCTGTGCAGCCCAGGCGGGCCGCGTAAGCTTTTGTTGTCTCCTACGTGGGCCGTGTGAGCCTCCCAGATATGCAGAAAGCTGAAAACAGCCTGCTTCCAGCTGTCCCAGCTGTTTGTGAGTGTTGTAAATGGTTTTTGACAAACTATGGGCCATTTCTATGGGCTCTAATGGTATTAGAAAACAAGGGGCACACTTGGACGGCCTAGATCGAAGCTCGTTTCCCGATAAACGATCCTAACGGTTCTAGCTTTCCTATAAATACCCCCCCCCCACCATTTCTTGTTGTAACCCACAATTTGAATCTGATTCATGCTCTCTAAGTGGAAGTATATGCTTCCTACCTGAGAGAGAATCGGATCAAATACTTGCGGGGACCCTTTGTAAGTGTTCCTTCGTTCTTTTTATGCGTTTTTAGCTTGAAAGTCAAACTGTGTTTGACTTTCTGCATTAACCAGTTTATGGTCAATGCGAATTTCGTTTGAACTTCATAACGTGAGCGTAATCACGATGGTCATAATCCCTAGTGACTATACCTACTGATTACCACGTTATCTAGGCTCAGTGACGAGTCGTAGTTTCTGGCAAAATGCGTGTTCTTGCGTATTTTGTAACCAAACTACTCTAGGATATCAAAACCGTTTGTTTTGATATCAAAACCTATTTTCTAACTTGACTAAACATGTTCTAGCATGTTTCGCTCGTCACTTTTAGATTTGTGCTTGTCTAGGGTCGTAAGCGTAAGCGATTTAATCAATCGCTTATGCTTTCGAACCCGACCCATTTGGTCGATCATTAGGATCCGACCAAACACTTTAGGTGACCATAGTTGTATAGGGAATAACCTTCCGAGGTTATACCTTATGGTCACACCATTTGAGTAGTTGTATGATAAGTAGTTCTTATGCCTTAGGTAAATTACCAAAATTCCCTTTTTACGTCAAAATTCATTTTAAGCGTATGTAACCCAAATTTTGACATCTAAACTGATTTAGCAACAATATTAGACATGTTAAGGCATATATTACTTGTCATAGGACTAGTTAGGCGTTCCGAACGCGTTTTACACGAACGACGCGTTAAATTAGCATAAGCTACCTAAACGGGTCGTAACGGGTCAAAAGCACATAGGATAAGTTTCGTTTTAGTATGTAGGCTTTGTTAAACCATATTACATTAGTCCCTACACTCATTTGGTTTACGAACCCTCATGCTACCCGATCCTCTGAATAGGTCCGTTTATTAATGTAGTTACCTATATTAGGTGTCGTTTGATTCCATGATCTTCTAGCTTTGCTTGGTGGTTATCCTAGGACTTCTAAGCAATCTCAAGTGAGTACATAGACCCCTCTTTTACTGTTTTCCAAACATTTTGGGGTGAAACACATGTGCCCACTTGTTATTTTCATGCTTTCCATGTTTTCATATCATATACTTGCTATGTTCATTAGTACACTATTAGTACATAAATTTCATTTTGCCTTGCTATGTATGTTTACTTAGCATGCTAGTATATTAATTTACATTACATCTTCTTTTGCTATGCATGTTTACTTGGCATGATAGCACATTGATTTACATGACTTTTTCTACTTTATATGTTAACTTAGCATATTTAGCACATTGATTTACATGACTTTTTCTGCTTTATATGTTAACTTAGTATATTTAGCACATTGATTTACATGACTTTTCTGCTTTGTATGTTGACTTAGCAAACTTAGTACATTACTTTCATTACATGTTTGTTTTTGGTATGACATTTAACAAGGTTCATGACTAAATTTTTATTAAACATTTCTTTAAACTCAAGTCATGAATCCTATTTTCATAAAACCTATGTATCTCGCAGGCATTTTTATGCTGATGTACCTATTTTCACATGTGTTTTCAGGAGCTGCTGCTTAGGATGTTCGTGACACACTAGGGCGGACATGTGCCTTAGAGACTTAAAATAAAGATAGACTTAGTTTAATTATGTTGTGTACTCTTTGGTTCTTGTTTTGAAACGACGTATTCCACATTTGGTTGTTGAATAAAATGTAATTTTAATTACCATGGTTGTGGAACAATAATTCTGTTACAACACTCCCCGACGTTCCGCCATCATTTGATGTTTTACGTGGTCGGGGTGTGACAGAAGAGTTGGTATCAGAGCCAATGGTTATAGGGAATTAGGTTATTAGTAATGCTTTGACCTAGACTATTACCTTTCTAGGACCCCAACACAAGTTGTCTTGTGTTTAGATTTTAAAACATGCACTTCACATATCCTTAGGTGATCACCAAAACAAGAACCCAATTTTTCGAAACGCTTTTTGAAAATCAATCATCTGTTTTTAAATAATTTATTTTAAGGTTTTGAACCCTTCAATTTTTCTGAATGATTTTGAAAATTTACCATCCATTTTTTAATGATCCTTTTGGCCTTGTGCCTTCCAAGTTTTCAAAATCTCGTCAAAGTTTTGGGTTCTGAATAGTGTGAACACATGCAAACTGGAAGAGTGAATGCCTGTACCCTGGGTTTTCTGTCTAAGGCTAGAGTGTTCGTACAAATCCACATAATCGGACCAGTCACTCTTACCTGGGAATTCTTGGGGTGAGTGTTCACTTATAGGCGAGCATGTCTTCGCGATACATTATTTTGACCCATTTACTTTGATTAGTCACTGTGAGTCGTTTGTTTGCTTTGTCATACGGACAAATGACCACCATCCTTTCCTTTGTTGATTTCATTTCATCTCACTCTTTTCATCTAACCTTCTCACCCGTTTCCTTTCATGTCTCCTCTTTTAGAATGCCTCCACGACGCGAAAATCCGCTACCAAATGCCGAACTGGCAGAAATCATCGCGCAGTAAATGGCTGTTGCATTTCCAAATCTTATTGCTCAATGGAACCAAGCCAACAACAACAACAATGCTCCATGCAATTTCTAGAGTTTTAACTCGGCTAAACCACTCAAGTTTAGTGGTACTGAGGGAGCAACTGGGTTTCTTCAATGGTTCGAGAGCATTGAGAATACTTTCCGTCACGTTCAGTGTCCTGACAATCACAAAGTCGAGTTTGCTTCCAGTGTGTTTCAGAAGAGGGCGCTTACATGGTCGAATGGGGTTATGAGAGACCGTGGTGCTGAGGTTGCTTTAGCACAAACATGGGCTGAACTTAGGACTCTTATGATGAGGGAGTTTTGTCCTCGTCATGAGCTGCGATCCTTAGAAAGGGAGTTTGATGATCTGAAACAGGATAGTGGCGAGCACCGGGCGTATACTGATAGGTATGAGGAGCTGAGTTTGTTATGCCCAATAATGGTTACCCCACTCGAGAAGGCTATCGAGAGGTATATCGATGGCCTACCTGACTCCATACAAGACATAGTTACTGGTAGTAACCCTACCACAGTCCGTCAGGCAATCGAGCTATCTGCGACATTGACCGAGTCTCAGGTTCGAAGGGGTAAGCTGCATAGAAAGGGTGACAAGGGTAAGAAGCAGTCGTCTGAAAAAGAGGATAACAAGAAGTGTAAGAACAAGAAAGGTAAGGAACCAGGTTCCTCGAAGGGTTCTAGGAAGCCTAAGGCTTCCCAAAATTTCGTTGTTACTGCACAAGCTGCACCAAATCAGCATGCGCAACTACTTGCCAAGAAACCTTATCTTGGCAATGCACCTTTGTGCAACAGATGTAACGGTAATCATCAACCACACCTCCAGTGTTGTCATTGCACCAACTGCGGAAGATCTGGTAATCTTGCTGACACCTGCCACATTCCTGCCAATCAGAATCGGGCCGCTCAGAACCCGGCTCAACAAGTTGCTCAGCCTCTTGCTTAGCAACAAGGTCAAGCTGCTCGACCTCACTACCCACCAGGTTCTTGTTATAACTGTGGGGATCTAACCCACTACCATAATCAATGTCCAAGATTGGTGAATGTGAATCCAGCTCAGGCTCAGGCTCGAGGTCGAGTCTTCAACATGAATGCATAAGAGGCGCAAGCAGACAATGAAGTGGTTAACGGTACGTTCTTTGTTAATAATCAACCCGCATCTGTTCTTTTTTATTCTGGTGCCGATAAGAGTTTTGTGTTGTTATCTTTCGAACCATTGCTTCGCGTGTCTAGAACGAAACTAGGTAAGCCTTTTACAGTAGAAGTTGCTAGTGGTGAACCCGTTGTTCTTGATTATGTTCTTCGCAACTGCCAGTTGAACCTTAACGACCATATTTTTCCTATTGACCTCACGCCAATGCAACTTGGGAGCTTCGACATTATTGTGGGTATGGATTGGTTAGCCAAGCATCACGCAGAGGTAGTTTGTTTTGAGAAGATCATTCGTGTGCCGCTTTCGTCTGGTGAGATCCTACAGGTTCGTGGTGAGAAACCTGCTAGTAGTCTCAGGCTCATGTCTTGTTTTCAAGCTCGGAAGTATCTGCGAAAGAACTATGTGGCCTTTTTGGCACATGTTATAGCAGATAAAGGCAAAGGTAAGTCTATTCAAGATATCCCTGTCATTCGGGATTATCCGGAGCTATTTCCTGAGGAGTTACCTGGATTACCCCCAGCGCGCCAAGTCGAGTTCCGTATTGATCTTGTACCTGGTGCAAATCCCATTGCCAGATCTCCATATCGTCTTGCACCGTCTGAGATGCAAAAGTTGTCTAAGCAGCTTCAGGAGCTTTCAGATAAAGGTTTTATCCGTCCTAGCTTTTCCCCTTGGGGTGCTCCCATTCTTTTTGTTAAGAAGAAGGATGGATCTTTCAGGATGTGCATCGATTACCGTGAGCTTAACAAGCTTACCATCAAGAATTGATATCCCCTACGTCGCATTGATGATCTCTTTGACCAGTTACAAGGTGCTTCTTACTTTTCAAAGATTGATCTGCGTTCTGGGTATCATCAACTTCGTGTGCATGAAGAAGATATTCCCAAGACAGCGTTCCGCACTCGTTATGGGCATTATGAGTTCACAATTATGCCATTCGGTTTGACTAATGCTCCTGCTGTTTTCATGGACTTGATGAATAGGGTTTGCAAGCCTTATTTAGATAAGTTCATCATCGTTTTTATTGATGACATTTTGATATATTCTAAGATGCAAGCTGTTCATGAGCAACATCTTCGTCTTACTCTGGAACTCCTAAAGAAAGAGCAACTTTTTGCCAAATTCTCCAAGTGCGAATTTTGGCTTAAAGAAGTTCAATTTTTGGGTCATATCGTCAACGAACAAGGTATTCATGTAGATCCCTCCAAGATCAGTGCAATTAAGGATTGGGACACGCCTACTACTCCTACCGAAGTTCGTTCATTTCTTGGTCTCGCGGGTTATTACCGCCGCTTCATCAAAAATTTCTCAAAGATTGCAGTTCCCCTAACTGCTCTAACTCAGAAGAATAAACCCTTTGAATGGGGTTCTAAATAAGAAGAAGTATTTCAGACCTTGAAGCAGAAGCTTTGTGATGCGCCTATCCTATCTTTGCCCGATGGTAATGATGATCTTGTCGTGTATTGCGATGCATCCAATTTGGGACTTGGCTGTGTTCTGATGCAAAGGAACAAAGTCATAGCATATGCATCGAGGCAGTTGAAGGTGCATGAGAAAAACTACACCACTCATGATCTTGAGTTGGGTGCAGTTGTCTTCGCTCTTAAGATCTGGAGACACTATTTGTATGGTACAAAATATGTGGTTTTCACTGACCACAAATGTCTTCAGCATTTCTTTAATCAGAAAGAACTCAACATGAGGCAAAGACGTTGGGTTGAGCTTCTAAACGACTATGACTGTGAAATTCGCTACCATCCTGGTAAGGCGAATGTCGTGGCTGACACTATAAGTCGTAAAGAACGTGTCAAGCTTCATTGTGTTCGTGTTCAATCTGATATTCAATCCCGCATCTCTCAGGCTCAACATGCTTGTGTCTCACAAGACTCGATGGGTAAGGAATTACCCTATCATATTAAGCCTGATCTTAAACTGAAGGGCAATGGATCGTATTATTTCATGGATCGTTTGTGGGTCCCAAGCCTAGATGATCTTCGCACTTTGCTTATGGATGAAGCTCATAAGTCTCGTTATTCTATTCATCCTGGCTCGGATAAGATGTATAAGGATCTTCGTACTCAGTATTGGTGGCCTGGTATGAAGAAAGACATTGCCTTGTACGTTTCAAAATGCCTTACTTGTCTTAAGGTCAAGGCTGAACACCAACATCCTTCTGGTTTATTAGAACAACCAGAGATCCCAGTTTGGAAATGGGAAAACATCGCTATGGATCTCATTACTAAACTTCCGCGCACTAAGAAAGGTCATGATGCCATTTGGGTAGTTGTTGATCGTCTTACTAAGTCAGCGCATTTCTTGCCAATCCGTGAGGATTTTTCTGCTGAAAAGCTTGCTAAAATTTATGTGGATGAAATCGTAACTCAACATGGTGTTCCTTTGAACATTATTTCTGATAGAGATGCTCGTTTCTCTTCCCATTTTTGGAGAACCACGCAAACTGCTATGGGGACCCAACTTAATCTGAGCACTGCTTATCATCCGCAATCTGATGGTCAATCTGAAAGAACAATCTAGAATTTGGAGGATATGCTTAGAGCTTGCGTGATCGATTTTGGTGGTAGTTGGGATTCACATCTTCCATTGATTGAATTCTCCTACAACAACAGTTATCACTCCAGCATCAACATGGCTCCTTTCGAGGCTCTCTATGGTCGAAAATGTCGTTCACCAGTCTGCTGGAATGAGATAGGTAAGGCTCAACTTACTGGACCTGACCTCATTCTAGAGACAACTGATAAGGTTAAGAAAGTTCGTGATAACCTCCAGACAGCTCGAAGCCATCAAAAGAGTTACGCGGACCAACGACGCAAGCCCTTGGAATTTCAAGTCGGTGACCGTGTATTACTTAAGGTCTCACCTTGGAAAGCTGTGATCAGATTTGGAAAGACAGGAAAACTTGCACCTAGATATGTTGGACCATTCAAGATCGTCAAAAGAATCGGTAAGGTAGCCTACAGACTTAAGTTACCTCCTGAACTTCGAAATGTTCATCCAACATTCCACGTGTCCAATCTCAAGAAGTGTTTAGCTGATGAGAACCTCCACATACCACTTGACGAAATTCGTGTTGATAAAACACTACATTTTGTTGAGAAACCTGTGGAAATCATGGACAGTATTGTCAAATGGCTTAAACACAAGCGCATTCCTTTTGTTAAAGTTCGCTGGAAATCTAAGCGTGGACCTGAGTTTACTTGGGAACGTGAAAATCAAATGAAGGCGAAGTATCCGCATCTTTTCTCACGAGTTTCCTCTAAACAAATTTCGGGACGAAGTAGGGGAGACTGTGACATCTGTGCTTGTAATCATTGTAAACAGTTTAGTTATCAATGAAATAAAGTTGTTTGATCCCAATGTTTGTTTGTTTATGTTTGACATTTTTCATATTTTGACTTTTATTCAATTTAAACTCTATATCGCTTTCTGGAAAATTATACGCAAACTGGTGTGTAAACGTAATCAGTTTAACACAACAAATACTCTGGAACATCAACATATGCTTAAAATACCTTAAATAACCTTTACATAACTTAGAAATAAGTTTTGAAGGCTTTGGTATGGCAAAATCAAGTCTATTCGCTTACAGGGACTAAATTTGTCAAACTGTGAATGTATGCCAATTTGAACTGTAACGGACATTCCGGAACATGGCCATAAGTTAAACACACCTTAAATATCCTTTACATAGCTTAGAAATAGGCTTTGAGAGGTTCGGTGTGCTAAAATAAACTTTATGCTCATTCAGGGACTAAAAGCATCAAAAAGTGCATAAGTTTGCATTTTCACTCATAACTTACGTTCTGAATACATCCGGACATCCAAAAATTTATGTAAGCATTAAAATATTTTATTTTAGTGTTTGGCATGAGAAAAATCCACTCGTCGAGCAATTTGGATCGTTTTTCGCGCTTTTGCGCATTCCGTCGTAATTAAGCAAACATCGCGATCGTACGACCAAACGAACCAACATCTAGCATATTTTTGAGCATGTTTCATGTCCACAATGTTTGGGCATCATTTTAGGGCCTTAAAGTTGGCTTAACGGGCCTTAGAAGTGTCGAAATGAGCTTTAAAACACAACAGGGACCAAAATTGTCATTTATGCAAACTTGTTTCTGATCTGTGCAGCCCAGGCGGGCCGCGTAAGCTTTTGTTGTGTCTTACGTGGGCCGTGTGAGCCTCCCAGATATGCAGAAAGCTAAAAACAGCCAGCTTCCAGCTGTCCCAGCTGTTTGTGAGTGTTGCAAATGGTTTTTTGACAAACTATGGGCCATTTCTATGGGCTCTAATGGTATTAGAAAACAAGGGGCACACTTGGACGGCCTAGATCGAAGCTCGTTTCCCGATAAACGATCCTAACGGTTTTAGCTTTCTATAAATACCCCCCACCATTTCTTTTTGCAACCCACAATTTGAATCTGATTCATGCTCTCTAAGTGGAAGTATATGCTTCCTACCTGAGAGAGAATCAGATCAAATACTTGCGGGGACCCTTTGTAAGTGTTCCTTCGTTCTTTTTATGTGTTTTTAGCTTGAAAGTCAAACTGCATTTGACTTTCTGCATTAACCGGTTTATGGTCAATGCGAAGTTCGTTTGAACTTCATAACGTGAGCGTAATCATGATGGTCATAGTCCCTAGTGACTATACCTACTGATTACCACATTATCTAGGATCAGTGACGAGTCGTAGTTTCGGGAAAAATGCGTGTTCTTGCGTATTTTGTAACCAAACTACTCTATGGTATCAAAACCATTTGTTTTGATATCAAAACCTGTTTTCTAGCTTGACTAAACATGTTCTAGCATGTTTAGCTCGTCACTTTTAGATTTGTGCTTGTCTAGGGTCGTAAGGGTAAGCGATCTAATCAATCGCTTATGCTTTCGAACCCAACCCATTTGGTCGATCATTAGGATCCGACCAAACACTTTAGGTGGCCATAGTTGTATAGGGAATAACCTTCCGAGGTTATACCTTATGGTCACATCGTTTGAGTAGTTGTATGATAAGTAGTTCTTATGCCTTAGGTAAATTACCAAAATGACCTTTTTACGTCAAAATTCATTTTAAGCCTATGTAACTCAAATTTTGACATCTAAACTGATTTAGCAACAATATTAGACATGTTAAGGCATATATTACTTGTCATAGGACTAGTTAGGCGTTCCGAACGCGTTTTACGCGAACGACGCGTTAAATTAGCATAAGCTACCTAAACGGGTCGTAACGGGTCAAAAGCACATAGGATAAGTTTCGTTTTAGTATGTAGGCTTTGTTAAACCATATTACATGAGTCCCTACACTCATTTGGTTTACGAACCCTCATGCTACCTGATCCTCCGAATATGTCCGTTTATTAATGTAGTTACCTATATTTGGTGCCGTTTGATTCCGTGATCTTCTAGCTTTGCTTGGTGGTTATCCTAGGACTTCTAAGCAATCTCAAGTGAGTACATAGACCCTTCTTTTACTGTTTTCCAAACATTTTGGGGTGAAACACATGTAACTACTTGTTATTTTCATGCTTTCCATGTTTTCATATCATATACTTGCTATGTTCATTAGTACACTATTAGTACATAAATTTCATTTTGTCTTGCTATGTATGTTTACTTAGCATGCTAGTATATTAATTTACATTACATCTTCTTTTGCTATGCATGCTTACTTGGCATGATAGCACATTGATTTACATGACTTTTTCTGCTTTATATGTTAACTTAGCATATTTAGCACATTGGTTTACATGACTTTTTCTGCTTTATATGTTAACTTAGCATATTTAGCACATTGATTTACATGACTTTTCTGCTTTGTATGTTGGTTTAGCATACTTAGTACATTACTTTCATTACATGTTTGTTTTTGGTATACCATTTGGTTTGTACAACGGGACTAAACTACATTCATTAACATTAGCTACGCCGCTCGGTAGTAAGTAATGGTACCATAGGACTTGACAAATCCCGTTCCTGACATCCTAGGTTTGTTTGGGTGTAAGGAATGACTGAATCCAAAAACATTTTACTTTGATAATCTTTACTCTAAGGTTATCCTGCTGTCTCAAGGCTTGAATGTATGCGTTAACTTACCGCATAAATGTTTGTATCAGTAAAGCATGTATTTATTTAGTTATTTTACAAAACATAGATTTTGATTTATTCAAAATACTTTGTTTTGTACATTTTTACTTGTGGTTTAGGTACTCTCATTTTACTTACCATACATAACTTTTGCTTACCCATTACATGGTTTATATTCAACTTGGATTGTACTATGACATTTGACTATTGGATTAAACATGGATATTTTACAATGATTGGTTGGTTTAAGTGACTTAAATAACGAGACGTGTGTAATATGGTACAACCATGGTGGATACGCCGCTGGTACTTCCTATATATAAGTGCTTGTATGATATTACATATCGTAGCGTTATTTAAACCATTTCAGTTATACATATTACATTTACAACATATTTTCACTTAAACATTGTTTTACAAATAACTCAATTTATACAAACTCATTTTACTTGGTTAGTCATTTAACCATACGTTATTCTTTTATATATACATATCATCTGATTTTGCTATCGTTTTTCAAATGATTTATAAAACAAAACAATTAACAAGGTTCGTGACTAAATTTTTATTAAACATTTCTTTAAACTCAAGTCATGAATCCTATTTTCATAAAACCTATGTATCTCACAGGCATTTTTATGCTGACGTACCTATTTTCACATGTGTTTTCAGGAGCTGTTGCTTAGGATGTTCGTGACACACTAGGGCGGACCTGTGCCTTAGAGACTTAAAATAAAGATAGACTTAGTTTAATTATGTTGTGTACTCTTTGGTTCTTGTTTTGAAATGATGTATTCCACATTTGGTTGTTGAATAAAATGTAATTTTAATTACCATGGTTGTGGAACAATAATTCTGTTACAACACTCCCCGACGTTTCCGCCACGATTTGATGTTTTACGTGGTCGGGGTGTGACAGATGTATCCTCACATCGTCCGAAGGAGTATCAAATCAGTATCAGGTCAGAGGCAGCCCTGACTACTCGTACTCTTACCATTCTGCACCAGGGATTATCGAATAGGAGTTTTGTTGAACCTAGCTTTTCGCTTTGGGGAGCCCAAGTTAGATCCATGAATTTTTGTATTTGTACTGATTATCAAGAACTCAGTAAGGTGACAGTTAGGAACCGCTTGTCTCGACCAGGTATTGGCCACCTGTCGACCAGTTGCAAGGAACAAGTTCACATTCGAGGATTGGCTAGCGAACGAACTACCATCAGATGGAATTCCAAGAGGAGAATGCCCTTAGAACAGCATGTCGAACGCAATGCAGTCATTTCAACTTAGTACACCATGATCATTGATTCGATCAACAGCAAAGCAACCTCAGGGGTCACACGAATCGATTGTATTAACTGATGATGTTATGAATCATGACCAGGAGAAAGGAACACCATGGGTGGCATATGTATTCTATTTCAGCGCCTCTGTGGGAGGGGATTTTACGTGCGAAGTCATGCAATTTGAGCAGGTAACCAACGGAGTGGGAAATCCTCGTGGATCTCGCTGAGGTGCACCTTGTTAGAAGCTGATCGACACCAAAGATTCCTTTGGGGATGCAACAATTCCTTGGTTTCACTAGATACTAACGCAGCTTACCCACAAGATTTTCGAAGGTTACACAGCTTAAATCCCTTTAGCACAGTAGGGTACTGGGTTCGTGAAAGACGAAACAGGAGGATGTCTTTTTAGCTTTCGAGTTCCAACTCCGCAATGCATTGAGCATCGTCTTTACCCGAGGGTGCGTGTGATTTAGTGGTATACCACAATGGTCCGAATCAGAATCCAGGTTACACACAGACGCAACACGAGAGAGTGATGAATTACGTGATGGAGTTACAAAGGGGAAACTGCACGACATACGACGGACAGTGAAAACCATGGCCTTGGGATTTTAGGTGGAGGCATTACTTGGACGGTACCAAATGCCTTATTTAGACCGATCACAAGGGCCTCCCGCGTACTTTGGCTTCGATAGAAATAAATCAGTTAATGGCATCGCTGGAAGGAACTTTAGGATGATTGTAACTATGAAGCTTGAGCATGTACGAGCCTTGCAGCTCACTATCGACTCTAACTTACCTGATCAGACTCGCCCTATTCAAACTGGAGAACTGAAGGTAGAGGACTTTCAAGTTGAACCCATGGGGGACATGGAAAAGAAACCTTTGACAGGCCGAACGATACTCGTTACCTCATGGAGCGAATGTGGACCTCACTATACGACTACTCTAGGGAGCTCGTGTTGAGCAAAGCACATCGACCTTGATATTCTATGTCATCTGGGTTTTGATGAGAGATACTAGGATCTAAAAACCTTGTACTGGTAATTAGGCATGAAGGCCCACCTAACTAGGAATGGGAATGATGTTTGGCTTGTGGGAAGGTCAAGGTGTAGTGTTAGTAACCAGAAACACCTATATGGAAAGCGAAAATAGACAGCCACGGTTTTAGTCGTTAGTCTACTTACAACTCGAAACGGAAACAATATCACCTGGATGATCGTTGATTGTCTCACATAACCAGCACACTTTCTAGCCATCAAGGAGACGAATAAGTTTTCAACACTTGCAGTCATCTACCTGAAAGAAGCGGTTGCTAGGCACGGGGTGCCAACCTCCATTATCTCTGATCGTGACCCATGAGTTGCACCTGATTTGTGGCAAGCGATGCACAAAGCCTTTGGCTCACATCTAGACATGAGCACAACATATCCTCCACAGACGGATGGGCAGACTGAACGCTCCATCCAAACCCTTGAGGACATGCTTCGAGCATGTGTAATCAACTTTGGTAACGGCCGGGAAAGATACCTCCCGTTAGTGGAGTTTTCGTATAACAACAGTTACCACACCAGCATCCATGCTGCTCCATTCGAGGCATTTCATGGACGTAAAAGCCGATCACCTCTTTGCTGGGTAGAAGTTGGTGACAGCCAAATCACCAGCCCAGAACTTGTAGTAGATATAACCAAGAAGATTTCCCAGACACAGCAACGAATGGTGGTGGCACGTGATCGTCAGAAAAGCTATGCTGATAAGCGCAAGGAACCACTCGAGTTCCAGGCTGGGGATCGAGTGCTACTCAAAGTCTCACCTTAGAAAGGTGTTGTTAGTTTTGGCAAACGAGGCAAACTCAACCCGCGATATGTCGGACCTTTCGAAATCATAAAGAATAGGAAAGGTGGCCTACAAACTGAACCTACCAGAAGAACTCAGCGGAGTTCACAACGTGTTCCACGTGTCAAATCTGAAGAAGTGTCTGTCAGATGAGACCCTCATAGTTCCTCTCAAGGAGCTCACTATCGACGATCAGCTGCGATTTGTCGAGGAACCAGTAGAGATTACTGACCGAGATGTGAAGATTCTCAAGTGCACCAGAATCCCTCTTGTTCGAGTTCGTTGGAACTCCCGTCGTGGCCCAGAGTTTACCTGGGAACGAGAAGACCAGATGAAGCACAAGAATCCCCAGTTATTCGGAAACAGTGAAACCACTACTGAGGCTGAAGCTACTGCGGAATTTCGGGATGAAATTCCAAACCAACAGGGGAAGGATGTGACACCCCAGGAAAACCAGAAAAACCATGCAACTTAACTAGCTTCCTCAGTGAGTACGTGCTAAAATTCGGGACGAAATTTCTTTCAACTTAGGGATAATGTGACAACTCGCATTTCAGAACCTATCTTTGTACTTAGTGTAACATGTTTTGAACGCTACGTGATTATGTGATGCATTGATTTAATGGAATGTTATGCTATATGTTATGTGAACGTGTGTATTGTATGTATGTATAATGTAATTGCACAACACTATTCGGATCGCACAAGCCCTTTTGGGCCGCACATGTCACACCCCCAAAATCCACACGCGAAGTATCACCGCATGGAGGCGTGACATGACCAGGATCAAGCCACCAATCATATTGAACAACGTAATAAATATAATTGGTGTCCAAATAAATAAAGTAACGAAATTCAAGTATCAGCGGAAACATAAAGTGTGAAGCCAAATCATAAGTTTTAAATGTCCAAATGTCTCACATGGAACTCACCATTCCATGTCCCACAACGACTCTTCCTCGTGCAAGCTCTAGTTAAGTACCTCATGACCTGCAAAGCATGTAGTAACGAGTCAACAACAAAGTTGAGCAAGTTCACAGTTGGGTGTTTGTTTAAGTTATTCAAAAAACATAGTTTCCTTTAACTGGCACCCTTGCCATGGGGACTACCACATAGTTGAAAACATGTTTTGTTTAAATCCTGTTTACTCTGGCAATCCAGCCATGGGGGCTACCCCATGTTTACACTACTAGACTCGTTACCATACCGACCACTGACTTTAGTCATGTTTATGTGCCCTTAGCGTTAATGTCTATCATCATTGACGTGCCCAGATCCATTAGTTCATGCCCGTCCTCTGCGGCACGGTGTGAGGCTTGTCAGACCTAAATAGCGCTATCTAACTAATGACCCGCTCGCCATTGGCCTGGCGATTAAGTCGATATAAAAGGAGGGAATTCGTGATAGAGTTTTGGTCTAGTGAAATTTAAATTGTCCAAGAGGACGAGGAATTACATTCCTTAACCCATACTGTCCTACCCAAGAAGGACGAGGAATCCATATTCCTTAACCCATTCCCATCCCACCGGGAATTACCATGCTTTGTAGAAAGTGTGAACTCACCTTAGGTTAGCTCGGCAGATAAACGAAAGGTCAAATCGAGCTGCTAGGGGTCAACCACGTCCTAACATGGTTACCATAGAAGTCAGTTCTAGGTTCAAGTAATACACGTAAGTTTTACACATAACTAGCAGGTTACTAGCACATAACGATCATGGCATACACAGCGAACACGTTAAGCACTAATTGTTAAGTATACCCATGAATCCCAAACATTACTCGGCCCAACATGTTGTGCGATCCTCACAACCTTGTGCGATCCATAGCATGTTGTGCGATCCAACTTAAACCCGGCCCAGACAAATAGAAAGCCCAATCATACATACACGGCCCAAAATAATAACACGTTGCTCTTGTGCGGTCTGGATGGACTTGTGCGACTGGGTTGGGCCATTCGGCCCAACGACATATACCAAATCTAACTATTGTGTGTGGCCCAAGACTTGTGCAATCGGCACTCTCTTGTGCAATCCACAAGGTCTTGTGCGATCATGCATAACTAAACAGTACCCTGTGCTTTATGTGTTGGTACCCAACTTGTGCAATCACACTTGTGCGATCAGCCCCTTGTATGATCAGGTCAGATCTTGTGCGACCCGTCCTTGTGCGATTGGTTAACAAATCCCTAAAATCATGCAATCGTTTACACAATCATCCTAACAGTTTCCTATTTCTCATCCTTTCAATCAATTCAACATTAACAATTTTCAAACATGTAATAATCGATCAAACAGGGGTTTTATCATCAAATCCCTATGAACCCTAATGATATTCAAAACATAATTCAACAATCATACTTATTTACATCCATTAACATGGCTCATGTTATTGATTTCTAGCATGCATCCTAACAAGTCTATCACAACCGATCATCCAAATATGAATGCATCACAGCCGATAATACATTCAATCGGTTCTAGATCACCAACACATAATTGTCAAATCTACAATTCAAAACATGCTACACATATGAGCCGATTTCATGAACATTATTTCTAATCGGTTCTTACCCATCTAAATCAACATCAAGCATTTATCAAACCCTATAGTGATCAGACAGTTTGTTCATCCTAACTCTTTTTAAGCATCAAATCCAGAAATAACATATATTCGATCATATAACAAGCATCAAACAAAACGAAATCAAACAATAACATGACACTAACCGGTTAAGAGAGTATAACGAGGATGATCCGAACAATAAGATCTTCGATTGAGAGAGGATGTTTGCCGTCGGCTTCGAGAGGAGAGAAAGAGAGAGTAGGGTTTGTGTGTGTTATGAGATTTGCAACTAATGAGGAGTATACACTCTCCTCCTGGGTTATGCGTGTAAAGGGAGTGGGCCGAACCCATTCTCGGGCTGACCATTGATCACGAGCATGAGTTGTGCGGCCCAACAAGGGCTTGTGCGATGGACAAGTGTGGTGAGGTTGAGTTCGTGTTGTGTGATTCGAGTTATATAACTACATACATAAACTCACATAATACAAACATAATATTTCAATTCAAAAACACATATCACGTAATCACATATTGTTCCAACAAGTTACATCGAAGTACTACTAAAGGTTTGAAATACGAGTTGTCACAGCACATCTTGTCTCCAGTTACACACCATTCTCGGCCCACACTCCTAATACTCGAGATCAAAGGGCAGCCCGAGGTAGGGTCCGGCCCACTCCCTTATGCGCATAATAATATGAGGATTGGTATAACCCTCATAATCTACAAAACACACAACACACACAAACCCTAGTTCTCTCCTCTTCCCCTTCTTTGTTCGACGGCAGCCCCACCATTTGAAGCTCTTGTATCTCACCCAATCATCCATTCGAATACTCTGGTTAGTGTTTTGACTGTTGATTATATGATGAGGTTATAGTTTATATGTGTTTACATGATGATGTTAGTGATGGCATATGATTCGCATATAAATGTTAACTGATGAGACTAGTGTTCATAAAATCGGCTCACAGGTGTATTTGATAATGTTCATAGGATTTGAGAGATTTTGCATGTTATTGATCTAGAATCGGATACATGTTAATGGGCTGTTAATTTGCAAGTATTCGGATTAATAGTTGATTTGGCATGATGGGTTGTATGATGATTACCTGTTGGTTAGTGTTACTTATAGGTATTCGAAATCTTGTATAATCCGATTATATGCCTTGCATGATGATTTAGTGTTCATGATCTGGATGTATTAGGGTTCATAAGAAATAAATGGGCAAATATTTAATTTGATCGAATGGATGTATGGTTGGTAACTGTTGGAAGTGATTGGTAAAGTCAAAGATGTAACGAATTAATGATTGACTGAATCGAATAATGGAAACAATATAACTGATTAGCATAATTTTCGGATAATAGAATAAATCGCACAAGCTTGTCGGTCGCACATGATCAGATCGCATAAGATCTGATCTGATCGCACAAGCTCCTAATCACACAAGCTAGGTACAATCACATAAAGCACTGTGTACAATTAGGATATTCATAATCTCACAAGACCTGTGGATCGTACAAGACAGTGTCGATCGCACAAGTCTTGGGCCACACACAACTGTTTGAATTTTGGTGTGATGTTGGGCCTTAAAGCCCAAATCTCAGTCGCATAAGACAATTGTAATCGTACAAGGCCATATCAAACGCACAAGGTTAAATGGATCGCTCAAGTGATTATCTGTTGGGTCGTATAGATTTCGGTTGCATGTTTTGGGCCATGAACTATTAGGATAATAAACTTGTGCGAACCCAATCATCTGAGTCGCACAAGCTGAACATTATGTGTACTTGACTGTGAACGTGTTGAATGTGATCTTATGTGTTGCCATGGTCATTATGTGTTCGTAACCTATTAGTTTATGTGTAAACTTATGTGCACTACTTGAACCTAGACCTGACTTGTATGGTAACCATGTTAGGTAGTGGTTGACCACATATAGCTCAAGTGACCATTTTGTTTATCTGCCGAGCAAACCAAGGTGAGTTCACACTCTTTCTAAGGCATGGGATTCCCGGTGGTTGGGAATGGGGTAAAGAATTAAAACGGAACCTACATATCCTCCTTGGGTAGGATATGTATGGCCATCCTCCATGTGTAGAATTCCAATATTAATCCTGTGTATTCTCCTTGGGTAGAATACATACGTTCGTCCTCCTTGGGTAGGACAACAACCTTAAACTACTAGCCAAAACTCTATCACCTAAGTCCCTCATTTTATATCGACTTAATCGCCGAGGCTGATGGCGAGCGGGTCATTAGTTAATAGCGCTATTAGGTTTGACAAACCTCACACCGTGCCGGTCGGACGGGCGTGTACTAATGGATCATGTCAAACTGTCAATGATGATAGACGTTGATGTAGGGCATAACTATTGTTCGTCAGTTGTCGATATGGTAACGGTCTAGTGGTTCACATGGGGAAGCCCCCACTAATTATGGTTTGGGAAAGAAGGAATTGGTAAATCATATTTTCAACTATGGGGTAACCCCCACGGCAGGTAAGCCTGCTAAAGAAACACTATGTTTTTGAAACAACTTAAAACGAACACCCAACTGTGAACTCGCTCAACTTTGTTGTTGATTTGTTGTTACATGCCTTGCAGGCCTTTAGGTGCATATCTCTGGAACTTGCTGTCTTGGATGCTGGAGTGGTCATGGGTCGAGATACATGAAATCTCAAAACAAGCTTATAATGGTTTATGTACACATGGTTTACGAAACACTTACAAATGAGTTATGCTTCCGCTGTATGCAATGAATGACATGTAACGTTTGTAACACTTTATGTTAATGAATGATAATTTTATTTAAACATATTTATGAGTTCAACGTGATTGGTGGCTTGGATCCTAGTATGTCACACGCCTCGCGGGGGTTTCCGCACGTGGTATTTTGGGGGTGTGACAGTCTACAACTACCAAGTTCACACACAATAGGGCAGAACCCTTCTCACACTCGTTAAGCCTCACTGGGACTTACATGCACCTCACGTTATTATTAAGTGTGCACCCATAATAATAAGGCAATTTGCATGCTTATCTCAGTTCCTCTTAACTTATGTTAAAAGTTTCCCCCACATTCAAATAGCAAAACAGAAGGTAATACAGGATTACGAATTACAAAAGTCGAAGAGTAGGGTCATACTATCCAATCACCATAGTATCTAGTGTGTCGTTTCATGCAAGTTGTGAGTGTGTGACTACTGAACAAGTAATGCATAAAGTACACAGAAGACGAACCTTGCAATCTGGAGCTGAATGTCATGGTTGATTTTCGAAGTTGTTCGGTTATAGTCTGGTTTTATAAAACGTTTTAAAACCTAGTTCACTATAACCAGTGGCTCTGATACCAAACTGTCACACCCCCAAAATACCACATGCGGAATCACCACGGGACGTGTGACGTACCAGGATCCAAGCCACCAATCACACTGAACTACGCGTAATATTTAATAAAAACATTCCATTCATTTCAAAATATCAATCCAAGACATAAGTTAAACTAAAATAAGTATTCAGCGGAAGCATGTAGTAAATTGTTAAACAACTGTTTCAAAATAAGTGTTCAAAACCAATGTATCAATTATATCCAAGAGTCTCGATCCATTACCACTCCAGCACTCCCAGATAGCAAGTCCATAACAATGACTTAACGACCTGCAAGCATGCAGACAAATGTGTCAGACGACGCTGGTGAGTTCAAAATTTTGTTAACGCGTTGGTTACCAGATATGTGTATTAAACAGTTCAACGTTATATTTTGATGATGTTATTAAGTCGATTACCGTATGTGGCAACTAGATGTGTTTGCCCAAATCCCACTGCCTTTATCAAAGCATTGGTCAATTGGTCAAGGTAAATAGTTCACGCCCGTCCATTCCGGCCCGGTGTGAGGGTGCCAAACCTAATAGCGCGATCAACTAGATACCTCGTTGCCCTCCCCGAAAATAATCGGTAGATGTAAGGGGTCTTATATGATAGAAACTGAGTAATAACAAACATCCCATTAACCTGACATTCTTCCTTGAAAATGTTACCAGATATCCATTCCCGGGATGCATGTGTGACACCTGGTTCACTGCGACCATCAAACAAATACCAAACCAATGAAATATTGTATTTCATACTTGGGATTTGTACAAATATGTGTATCATTTGCACATATCAATTTTTGTTCGATTTCAAACTTTAAATCGCTTTCTGGAAGGTTATACGCGCACTGATGCATAAATATATCTAGTTTAATGCAACGAACACTCTGTAATAGTGAAATAGGCTTAACATACCTTAAATAACCTTTACATAACATAGAAATAATTTTTGAAGGCTTTGGTATGGCAAAATCAACTTAATTCGCTTATAGGGACTAAATTTGACAAACTGCGAAAGTATGCCAATTTGAACTGTAACAGACATTCTGGAACATGAACGTAAGTGAAACATACCATAAATATCCTTTACATAGCTTAGAAATAGGCTTTGAGGGGTTCGGTGTGCTAAAATAAACTTTTGGGTCATTTAGGGACTAAAAGCGTCAAAAAGTGCATAAGTTTACATTTTCGCGCATAACTTACGTTCTGAATACATCCGGACATCCAAAAATTTATGCAAGCACTAAAATATTTTATTTTAGTGTTTGGCATAAGAAAAATCCATTCGTCGCGCAATTTGGATCGTTTTTCGCGCTTATGCGCATTCCGTCGTAATTAAGCGATCATCGCGATCGTACGACCAAACGAACCAACATCCGGGATATTTTTGAGCATGTTTCATGTCCACAATGTTTAGGCATCATTTTAGGGTCTTAAAGTTGACTTAACGAGCCTTAAACATGTCGGAAATGGCCTTAATAAACAACGGGGACTGAAATGGAAACTTTGGAAACTGTTTGCTGATCAGAAGGACCTAGGCGTGACACCTAGCCCCCTAGGGGTCACGTGAGGCCCTTTCAGATCAGAAAAAGTCATTTTAACAGCTGTTAACAGCTCTTATGCACTCCAAACCCAATTCCACTTGTTAATTCCTGCTCATGGGGGGCCATATTGATGTTCCATAAAATTCCAACAAATGTAAGGGTGAGATTATATCACGGTTTTCAAGAAACGATCTTAACGGTTTGAGAAATCCTATAAATACCCATCAAGTTCACTTGCAAAACCCACTTGAAATCTGAGAATTCTCTAAGTTGGGGTGTTTTATCACTTCATACCTGAGAATACTTGGAAGTTCAATCTTGCGGGGACCCTTTGTAAGTGTTCTTTCATTCTTTTCATTCGTTTTAGCGTTAAAGTCAAACTTTGTTTGACTTTATGCATTGACCAGTTTATGGTCAATGCGAAGTTCGTTTGAACTTCATAACGTGAGCGTGATCACGATGGTTATAGTCCCTAGTGACTATACCTACTGATTACCACGTTATCTAGGCTCAGTGACGAGTCGTAGTTTCGGCCAAAATGCGCATTCTTGCGTATTTTGTAACCAAACTACTCTTAGGTATCAAAACTGTTTGTTTTGATACCAAACCTGTTTTCTAAACTTAGGTAAGCATGTTTTAACATGCTTAGCTCGTCACTTTTAGTTTAATGCTTATATAGGGTCGTAAGGTAAGCGATCTAAACAATCGCTTATACTTTCGAACCCGACCCGTTTGGTCGATCATTAGGATCCGACCAAACACATTAGGTGACCATAGTATATAGGGAATAACCTTCTGAGGTTATACCTTATGGTCGCTTCATTTAAGTAGTTGTATGATAGGTAGTTTATATGCCTTAGGTTAATTACCAAAATGCCCTTTTTACGCCAAAATTCATTTTAAGCATATGTAACATAACTTTTGACATCTAAACTGATTTGGCAACAATATTAGACATGTTAAGGCATATTTTACTTATCATAGGACTAGTTAGGTGTTCCGAACGCGTTTTACGCGAACGACGCGTTAAAGTAGCATAAGCTACCTAAACAGGTCGTAATGGGTCGTAAGCACTTAGGTTAGGTTTCATTTTAGTATGTAGGCTTTGTTAAACCATATTACATGAGTTCCCATACTCGTTTGGTTTACGAACCCTCATCCTATCCAATCCTTCGATTTAGGTCCGGTATATTAACATAGTTACCTATATTAGGTGCCGTTGGATATCCGTGATCTCTAGCATTGTTTGGTTGTTACTCAAGGACTACTAAGCAATCTCAAGTGAGTACATAGACCCCTCTTTTACTGTTTTCCAAAACATTTTGGGGTGAAACACATGTGCCTACTTGTTACTTTCATGCTTTTCTATGTTTTCATATCATATGCTTGTTATGTTCAATAGTACACTTATAGTACATGATTTCATTGTGTTTATGCTATGTATGCCCATTGTGTGCATATTTAGTACATCGTTTTACATTACATTACATGTTATGCTATGTATGTCCATTGTGTGCATACTTAGTACATTGTTTTACATTACATTTTATGCCATGTATGCCCATTGTGTGCATACTTAGTACATTGTTTTACATTACATTTTATGCCATGTATGCCCATTGTGTGCATACTTAGTACATCGTTTTACATTACATGTTATGCTATGTATGCCCATTATGTGCATACTTAGTACATTATTTTACATTACATTTTATGCTATGTATGCCCATTGTGTGCATACTTAGTACATTTGTTATTCATCACATGCTTACATTTTGGTATGACATTTGGTTTGTTCAAATGGGACAATATACATTCATTAACATTAGCTACGCCGCTCGTTAGTAGGTAATGGTACCATAGGACTTGACAACTCTCGTTCCTGAACCCTAGGTTTGTTTGGGTGGAAGGAATGACCGAATTCGATAAACATAACACAGATAGACCTTTAAATTCGTTTAGGGGTCTATCACCACAGTCACAAGGCTTGGATGTATGCATTTTCACAATACCGCATAGATGTTTATATCAGTATAGCATGCATTTGTTCCACAAAACATAACTTTGATTTAAACCATGTTTTACTTCAATACCTTGTTTTTGTGCATTTTACATATGGTTTAGTTGATATATTTCACTTACCATACATGATACATTGACATACACAATTCATGATTTACATTCGACATAAACATTTTGACATTGATATACACAATTTATGATTTACATTAGACATAAAAATTTTGACATTGATATACACAATTCATGATTTACATTAGATATAGACATTAGACATGGTCTTCACACAAACATTTTGACATATGATTATACATAAACATTTTACTTTGGTGGTTTGGTTTGAGTAAGTGATTTAAGTAATGAGGCGTGTGTAATATGATACAAGCATGGTGGATACGCCACTGGTACTTCCTATATATAAGTGCTTGTATGGTATCACATATCGTAGCGTTATTTAAACCATTTCAATTTAGACATATAACATTTTATACAAATAACACACTTTTCACAATACATTGTTTTACAAACAACTTATCTGATATAAACTCATTTTACTTGGTTATTTATTTAACCATGTATTATTCTTTTATACATATATATCATCTGGTTTATTTATGACTTTTCAAATGATTTACAAGACAAAGCAAATTACAAGGTTCATGACTAAACATTTTCCTAAACATAAGTCATGAATTCTATTTTCACAAAACCTATGTATCTCACAGGCATTTTTATGTTGACGTACCTATTTTCACATGTGTTTCAGGATATGATGTATAGGATTTATCAAGATACACTTAGGCGGACTTGGGCCTTAGCGACAATAAAAGACGCAAGACTAGTTATTTATGTCATGTTTCTTTGATTGTCAAGACATTGTAACTCTTTTAATCAATAAAACAATATTTCAATTTCCATGTGTTATGAAACAATGATTCTATTACAACACTCCCCGATGTTTTCGCCACGTTTTGTTGTTTTACGTGGTCGGGGTGTGACAGAAAAGTTGGTATCAGAGCTCATGGTTATAGGGAATTAGGTTATTAGTAATGCTTTGACCTAGTCTATAACCTTCCTAGGACCCTAACGCGAGTTTACTTACGTTTAGACATAAAACAATGTCGTCACCTATTCTTAGGTGATAACCACAACAAGAACATAAAATTCAAAACCACTTTGAAAACTAATCATATGTTCTAGGATGATTGATTACTAGGTTTTGAACCCTCTGTTATAAGGTTTTGAACCCCTTTGAATTTTCAAAACCTCGTCAAAGTTTGGGTCTTATAGTGTGAACACGTGCAATCTGGAAGAGTGGATGCCTGTACTCTGAGTTTTCTGTCTAAGGCTAGAGTGTTCGTACAAATCCACATAATCAGACCAGTCACTCTTACCTGGGAACTCTTGGGGTGAGTGTCCACTTATAGGCTAAAGCATGTCTTCGCGATACATTAATATGACCCGCTTACTTTGATTAGTCACCGTCTCATTTGTTTGCCTTAGGTAACAAACAAATGATTGCAATTTCTATGCGTTGTCATTTCATTTGTTTCCTCCTATATCTTTCTTTTCCTCTAGAATTTCTCTTCATCGCAACAATGCGCAGATACCCGAGCAGACTACCAAATTTGCCCAGCGAATAGGCGAAGTAGTCCTGAAGACTGTTGAATTAGCTACTGCCATGTATCGTCTCCAGGATGAAGCCACTCAAGAGCAACCAAAGGAAGCAGATGTCAAGCTAGCACCACCAGCCAAGAAACCAATCGAGGAATCAAAGACCATGGATGAACAGACTGGATCCCCTAAGAAGTCAAAGAAGCGAAAGGCTTCTCAGAACTTCACCGTGGTCGCTCACAATGGTCAAGCCGTCCCCAACCAACCAGTTCAACCCCCTGCTAGGAAGCCATACAATGGAACTGCACCCTTGTGCAACCAATGTAACCTTCATCATCATGCTAGTGTGAAGTGCCGCAAATGCCAAATTTGTGGACTTATAGGTCATACAGCAAGAGTTTGCCAAGCTGCAATTGCACCAAATCAAGCCGGCAACAATCCTGCTCAAGCTCGTTTCTCACCAGGGTCCTGCTACAACCCACGGATGAGCAGTTGGCTGACTAGAAGATGTTGCTAATGCAAATTCAACCCACGGATGAGCAGTTGGCTGACTAGAAGATGTTGTTGTCTTATGCTTTTGTTCTTCTGTTTTCTTGTAATGTGAAACAATCTGTTTTGTTTATAAATAAATTATTGTTCACAATTCTGATATACGAGTGTAGTTACATGTGTGTATAACTTTTCCTATGATACCTACATCAAGGAACTATATTCCTTACAAACTACTCTTGCGAATTTCCCATTCTTGCGTTTGCTCATGATTCCCTTGGAAAATTCTAAGTACTCGTTTCACTCTAAGAAACAAAGTACAGAAAATTAAGTGACATTATGTGTGACACCTGTGTCACTTCAACCATCAAACAAATTCCAAACCAATGAAATATTGTATTTCATACTTGGGATTTGTAAAAATATGTGTATCGTTTGCACATATCAATTCTTGTTTGATTTCAAGCTCTAAATCGCCTTCTGGAAGGTTATACGCGCACTGATGCGTAAATATAACCAGTTTAATGCAACAAACACAACGGAATAGTGAAATAGGCTTAACATACCTTAAATAACCTTTACATAACTTAGAAATAAGTTTTGAAGGCTTTGGTATGGCAAAATCAAGTTAAATCGCTTACAGGGACTAAAGTTGACAAACTGCGAAAGTATGCCAATTTGAATTGTAACAGACATTCCAGAACATGACCATAAGTTAAAAACACCTTAATTATCCTTTATATAGCTTAGAAATAGGCTTTGAGGGGTTCGGTGTGCTAAAATAAACTTTTGGGTCATTCAGGGACTAAAAGTGTCAAAAAGTGCACAAGTTTGCACTTTCGCGCATATCTTACATTCTGAATACATCCGGACATCGAAAAATTTATGTAAGCACTAAAATATTTTATTTTAGTGTTTGGCACAAGAAAAATCCATTCGTTTCGTCATTTGGATCGTTTTACGCGCTTGTGCGCATTCCGTCGTAATTAAGCGAACATCGCGTTCGTACGACCAAACGAACCAACATCCGACACATTTTTGAGCATGTTTCATGTCCACAATGTTTAGGCATCATTTTAGGGCCTTAAAGTTGGCTTTACGGGCCTTAGAAGTGTCGGAAATGGGCTTAAACACGTGCAGGGACCAAAACTGTCATTTCTGAAACATGTTTGCTGATCAGGCAGGCCAGGCGGCCCGCATTATACTTGTCTGATCCTGAAGCGGGCCGCGTCTGACTATCAGACCAGATTAACTGCATTTAACAGCAGGTTCCAGCTGTTTTAACCACACCCACACATTCTCAATTGCTTAGTCAGCTGATAAGGATCATTTTTAGCTACCATAAGGTTCCGACACTTGTACGGATGCGATTAAGGCACGATATTCGACAAGCGATCTTAACGGTTCGGGTATTCCTATAAATACCCCATCCCCCATTGCTTCAAACTCACAAGAATCTGATTAAAAAGACTCTAAGTTGGAACCATTGTTTCATACCTGAGTTATTTTGATCACGATTAGCATTCGGGGACCCTTCGTAAGTATTCTTTCGTTCTTTTATTGCTTTTCGAGTCCGAAAGTCAAACTTTGTTTGACTTTCAGCGTTGACCAGCTTATGGTCAATGCGAAGTTCGTTTGAACTTCGCAACGTGAGTGTAATCACGTTGGTTATAGTCCCTTGGGACTATGCCTACTGATTACCACGTTGTCTAGGGTCGTAGGGTAAGCGATCTGATAAATCGCTTATACCTTCGAACCCGACCCATTTGGTCGATCACTAGGATCCGACCAAATACATTAGGTGACCATAGTAGGTAGGGAATAACCTTCCAAGGTTATACCTTATGGTCGCTTCGTTAAGTAGTTGTATGATAGGTAGTTTATATGCCTTAGGTAAATTACCAGAATACCCTTTTCATGTATAATTGGTAATTAAGCATATGCAACCTAAACTTTTGTCACATAACTGATTATGTAACATGTTTAGGCATATAACACTTGTCATAGGACTAGTTAGGCGGTCCGAACGCGTTTCACGCGAACGACGCGTTAAAGTAGCATAAGCTACCTAAACGGGTCGTAATGGGTCGTAAGCACTTAGATTAAGGTTTCATTTAGTATGTAGGCTTTGTTAAACCATATGACATGAGTCTCTATACTCGTTTGGTTTACGAACCCTCATTCTATCAGATCTTCCGATTTAGGTCCGGTTTATTAATATAGTTACCTATATTAGGTGTCGTTTGATATCCGTGATCTCTAGAATTGTTTGGTTGTTACTCAAGGACTACTAAGCAATCTCAAGTGAGTACATAGACCCCTCTTTTACTGTTTTCCAAACTGTTTTGGGGTGAAACACATGTGCCTACTTGTTACATTCATGCTTTCCTGTTTTCACATCGTATACCTGCTATGTTCGTTAGTACATTATAGTACATGATTTCATTACATTTCATGCTATGTATGCCCATGGTGTGCGTACTTAGTACATTGTTTTACATTACATTTTGTTGCATATGCTCATCCAGTATATGAACACATTATATTACATTTTGAACCGTTTATAACTATTTGACTATGTGAACCGTTTGTATCTGTGAACCGTGTGAACCGTATTTGATCATACATAAAAATTTCTACAATTTTTAAACATTACATCTTGATGGTTTGATATGAGCAAGTGATTTAAGTAACGATGCGTGTGTAATATGATACAAGCATGGTGGATACGCCGCTGGTACTTCCTATATATAAGTGTCTGTATGGTATTACATATCGTAGCGTTATTTGAACCATTTCAATTTGAGACATATAACATTTTATACAAATAACATACTTTTCACAAGACATTGTTTTACAAACAACTTATCTTATACAAACCCATTTTATATGGTTATTCATTTAACCATACATTATTCTCTTATTTATACATATCATCTGATCTTATCATTTTTCAAATGATTTACAAAACAAAACAATTTACAAGGTCCATGACTAAACATTTTCTCAAACATAAGTCATGAAACCTATTTTCACAAAACCTATGTATCTCACAGGCATTTTTATGCTGACGTACCTATTTTCACATGTGTTTTTCAGGAGCTATTGCATAAGATGATCAAGATACACATAGGCAGACTTGGGCTTTAGTGACAATAAAAGATACAAGACTAGTTAATTATGTTGTATTTCTTTGTTTGCTAAGACATTGCAACACTTTTAATCAATAAAACGAAACTTCAATTGCCATGGATTTGAAACAATTAATTCTGTTACAACACTCCCCGACATTTCCGCCACGTTTTGTATGTTCTACGTGGACGGGGTGTGATAGAAAAGATGGTATCAGAGCCAATGGTTATAGGGAATTAGGTTATTAGTAATGCTTTGACCTAGTCTATAACCTTCTTAGGACCCTAACGCGAGTTTACTTGCGTTTAGTCATAAAACAATACTGTCACCTATCCTTAGGCGACGATCACAACAAGAACATAAATTTCAAAACCGCTTCGAAAACTAATCATCTGTTCTAGGATGATTGATTACTAGGTTTTGAACCCTCAGTTATAAGGTTTTGAACCCCTTTTGAATTTTCAAACTCTTGCCAAAGTTTTGAGTCCTAAATAATGTGAACACGTGCAAACTGGAAGGGTGAATGCCTGTATTCTGGGTTTTCTGTCTAGGCAAGCACTTCGTATATATCTCATCAGACGCGAGACCAGTTGTGCTTACCTGGGAATTCTTGGGATGAGTGTTCACTTATAGGCGAGTATGTCTTCGCGATACATTATTTTTGACCTATTTACTTTGATTAATCACCGAGGTCGTTTGTTGCTTTGTAGTAACAAACAAATGACCACTATCCTTGCTTTCATCAGATTTGTTTCATCTCATTCTTTTCGTCTAATTCTCTCACTCGTTTCCTTTCATGTTTCCTCTTTTTAGAATGCCTCCATGACGCGAAAACCCGGTATCTATTGATGAGCTGGCAGGTGTCATTACACAGCAAATAACTGTTGCAATCCCGAACATCGTTGCCCAATGTCACCAAGCTATCAACAACAATAATGCCCTCTGCAACTTCAAGACGTTCAACTCGGCCAAGCCATCAAAGTTTTCTGGGTCTCAAGGAGCGACTGCACTTCTGCAATGGTTCGAGAGTCTAGAGAGCACCTTCAGGCATGTTCAATGTCCAAACGAGCGAAAGGTAGATTTCGCATCTAGTGTCTTTGAGAAACGAGCTTTGACGTGGTGGAACGGTGTGGTGAGAGATAGGGGTGCCGAAGTAGCACTGGCTTAAACGTGGGAAGAACTTCGAGCACTAATGATGAAGGAATTCTGACCTCGTCACGAGATCAGGGCCTTGGAAAGAGAATTCGATGACCTTAAGCAAGACAGCGGCGAACATCGAGCATACACTGATCGATATGAGGAGCTGAGCCTGTTGTGCCCTACCATGGTTACGCCTTTGGATAAGGCTATCGAAAAATACATTGATGGTCTCCCTGACTCAGTTCAAGACATTGTTACCGGTAGTAACCCCACTACGGTTAGGCAGGCCATTGAGCTATCTGCAACCTTGACTGAATCTCAGATCAGGAAACGTAAGCTTTTCCGAAAGGGTGACAAGAAACCGGTCGAGGAATCGAAACCAATCGAGGAATCAAAGACCATGGATGAACAGACTGGATCCCCTAAGAAGTCAAAGAAGCGAAAGGCTTCTCAGAACTTCGCCATGGTTACTCACAATGGTCAAGCCGTCCCCAACCAACCAGCTCAACCCCGTACTAGGAAGCCATACAATGGAACTTCACCCTTGTGCAACAAATGTAACCTTTATCATCATGCTATGGTGAAGTGCCGCGAATGCCAAATTTGTGGACGTAAAGGTCATACAGCAAAAGTTTGCATAGCAGCAGTTGCACCAAATCAAGCTAACAACAATCCTGCTCAAGCTCGCTTTCCACCAGGTTCTTGCTACAAGTGTGGCGAGATGGGTCATTTCCGAAGAAATTGCCCAAAGCTTGCTAATGCTAATCCAGCACAGAGATGAGCATCTGACCGACTAGAAGACAACATTGTTTAGAAATAATCACATCTTATGTATTATTTTCTTTTGTTGTCAAGGTCCATGAAACAGTTGTTATCATTGTTTATAAATAAATATTTTATTTACATTACAATGTATTTATGTGGTTGTATGTATAAACAACATATCTCTTACAATACCGACAATCAAGGAACCGTATTCCTTAAAGGACAGACTACCCCCAAACTTTCTTCCACTTTATGATTTCTTGCATTTTCCATGAAATTCCTAAGTACCCGTTTCTTCTAAGGAAACGAAGTACAAGGCGCAAGTTACAACACTGGACGAATACCCAAAGTACCACTATAAATCCTTAATAGGGTACCTAAGGGTATTTTCGTGAATCCTAAAATCGTTGTGTCCCTTAATTCAGATATTATGTTACTTTAAAAACAAAATCGAATTTTTGGAAGATTTTCATATATTTTCAGATAGATCCCAGAGGACATTGAAGTCCATTGACTGGTTTCCATATCCATTTTCAATCGATAACAAGTTAATAACAAATTAAACAACTATGTGATTATGTGCTTATGTGTTTCCTTTTATGTTTTTGTGTAATCCAAGCTTTGTTATCCAAATCCTCGTAGAATCTTCCATATCTTCGTATAAGGGATTCATAGTAGGATATCCAAAAGTACTATATTAAATCCTCAATGGGCTTTTACGTAATAGAAAAGACCCTTGGATTATATTGTACCATTCCATGATTAGACCCCTAGAGAGGTCTAGTTAAACAGATTGATCCAAAAATCTGGTTAGGAATATCATGTGATGAGATAGCTGAAAGGACTCCTTGGTGGCTTAATTAAAAGGACCTTATGGTAGTCTAGTCACACTCATCACAGGTTTGATTTTTCCTCCCCTTCACATTACAAGACAAACTGTGCGGACTATGCAAGGAATTACGTAATTATGGATGCATACATAATTATGGAATTCAGTGCACAGAAACCACAGCAAGTTTTGTCGTGTATCTAGAGTTAACCCTATTCATTTTCGTTTCTGAAGAAATGGTGAAAATGACTCATTTCGTTCATTTTAGTTTCTGAAGAAATGGTGAAAATGACTCATTTCGTTCATTTTTGTTTCTGAAGAAGTTGTGGAAAATGACTCATTTCGTTCATTTTCGGTTCTGAATAAGTTGTGGAAAATGACTCATTTCGTTCATTTTCGGTTCTGAAGAAGTTGTGGAAAATGACTCATTTCGTTCATTTTCGGTTCTGAAGAAGTTGTGGAAAATGACTCATTTCGTTCATTTTCAGTTCTGAAGAATGTCCGTTAAGGAAATGTCAGGATTATGCCTTTCATATCTTTGGTGGTTATTTAACACAAAGCCACAGATAGACTCCTACGAATGAATTTCGAGACGAAATTTCCTAAAGTAGGGGAGACTGTGACACCTGTGTCACTTCAACCATCAAACAAATGCCAAACCAATGAAATATTTTATTTCATACTTGGGATTTGTAAAAATATGTGTATCGTTTGCACATATCAATTCTTGTTCGATTTCAAGCTCTAAATCGCCTTCTGGAAGGTTATACGCGCACTGATGCGTAAATATAACCAGTTTAATGCAACAAACACTCCGGAATAGTGAAATAGGCTTAACATACCTTAAATAACCTTTACATAACTTAGAAATAAGTTTTGAAGGCTTTGGTATGGCAAAATCAAGTTAAATCGCTTACAGGGACTAAAGTTGACAAACTGCGAAAGTATGCCAATTTGAACTGTAACAGACATTCTGGAACATGACCATAAGTTAAACACACCTTAAATATCCTTTATATAGCTTAGAAATAGGCTTTGAGGGGTTCGGTGTGCTAAAATAAACTTTTGGGTCATTCAGGGACTAAAAGTGTCAAAAAGTGCACAAGTTTGCACTTTCGCGCATATCTTACATTCTGAATACATCCGGACATCGAAAAATTTATGTAAGCACTAAAATATTTTATTTTAGTGTTTGGCACAAGAAAAATCCATTCGTTTCGTCATTTGGATCGTTTTACGCGCTTGTGCGCATTCCGTCGTAATTAAGCGAACATCGCGTTCGTACGACCAAACGAACCAACATCCGACACATTTTTGAGCATGTTTCATGTCCACAATGTTTAGGCATCATTTTAGGGCCTTAAAGTTGGCTTTACGGGCCTTAGAAGTGTCGGAAATGGGCTTAAACACGTGCAGGGACCAAAACTGTCATTTCTGAAACATGTTTGCTGATCAGGCAGGCCAGGCGGCCCGCATTATACTTGTCTGATCCTGAAGCGGGCCGCGTCCGACTATCAGACCAGATTAACTGCATTTAACAGCAGGTTCCAGCTGTTTTAACCACACCCACACATTCTCAATTGCTTAGTCAGCTGATAAGGATCATTTTTAGCTACCATAAGGTTCCGACACTTGTACGGATGCGATTAAGGCACGATATTCGACAAGCGATCTTAACGGTTCGAGTATTCCTATAAATACCCCATCCCCCATTGCTTCAAACTCACTAGAATCTGATTAAAAAGACTCTAAGTTGGAACCATTGTTTCATACCTGAGTTATTTTGATCACGATTAGCATTCGGGGACCCTTCGTAAGTATTCTTTCGTTCTTTTATTGCTTTTCGAGTCCGAAAGTCAAACTTTATTTGACTTTCAGCGTTGACCAGCTTATGGTTAATGCGAAGTTCATTTGAACTTCGCAACGTGAGTGTAATCACGTTGGTTATAGTTCCTTGGGACTATGCCTACTGATTACCACGTTGTCTAGGGTCGTAGGGTAAGCGATCTGATAAATCGCTTATACCTTCGAACCCGACCCATTTGGTCGATCACTAGGATCCGACCAAATACATTGGGTGACCATAGTAGGTAGGGAATAACCTTCCAAGGTTATACCTTATGGTCGCTTCGTTAAGTAGTTGTATGATAGGTAGTTTATATGCCTTAGGTAAATTACCAGAATACCCTTTTCATGTATAATTGGTAATTAAGCATATGTAACCTAAACTTTTGTCACATAACTGATTATGTAACATGTTTAGGCATATAACACTTGTCATAGGACTAGTTAGGCGGTCCGAACGCGTTTCACGCGAACGACGCGTTAAAGTAGCATAAGCTACCTAAACGGGTCGTAATGGGTCGTAAGCACTTAGATTAAGGTTTCATTTAGTATGTAGGCTTTGTTAAACCATATGACACGAGTCTCTATACTCGTTTGGTTTACGAACCCTCATTCTATCAGATCTTCCGATTTAGGTCCGGTTTATTAACATAGTTACCTATATTAGGTGTCGTTTGATATCCGTGATCTCTAGCATTGTTTGGTTGTTACTCAAGGACTACTAAGCAATCTCAAGTGAGTACATAGACCCCTCTTTTACTGTTTGAACCGTTTGAACCGTATTTGATCATACATAAACATTTCTACAATTGTTAAACATTACATCTTGATGGTTTGATTTGAGCAAGTGATTTAAGTAACGATGCGTGTGTAATATGATACAAGCATGGTGGATACGCCGCTGGTACTTCCTATATATAAGTGTCTGTATGGTATTACATATCGTATCGTTATTTGAACCATTTCAATTTGAGACATATAACATTTTATACAAATAACATACTTTTCACAAGACATTGTTTTACAAACAACTTATCTTATACAAACCCATTTTATATGGTTATTCATTTAACCATACATTATTCTCTTATTTATACATATCATCTGATCTTATCGTTTTTCAAATGATTTACAAAACAAAACAATTTACAAGGTCCATGACTAAACATTTTCTCAAACATAAGTCATGAAACCTATTTTCACAAAACCTATGTATCTCACAGGCATTTTTATGCTGACGTACCTATTTTCACATGTGTTTTTCAGGAGCTGTTGCATAAGATGATCAAGATACACATAGGCAGACTTGGGCTTTAGTGACAATAAAAGATACAAGACAAGTTAATTATGTTGTATTTCTTTGTTTGCTAAGACATTGCAACACTTTTAATCAATAAAACGAAACTTCAATTGCCATGGATTTGAAACAATTAATTCTGTTACAACACTCCCCGACATTTCCGCCACGTTTTGTATGTTCTACGTGGTCGGGGTGTGACATTATGAGTAATCGTGCTTTTGCACATCTGTGCCCTTGAATCCTTGGTTAGATAACCAAGGATATTTTCAAATCTCATACCCATTACGTTCTGATTTTTTTCAACATGCATAACATAAGTTTTCAAAACAACCTACATGATTTCAAAACATTCTATATATATAGTTCGAAAACATTTTTAATATAGTGTATTTACTTAACATAACAAATGCACAAAGATTTTTTTTCTGTATTTTCAAAAACAACTTTCATGATTTCAAAATGTCTCATATAGCCTGAAAACAATATTAATACAATATATTTTCTTATCAAGTGCATGATTTCAAAAGCATCATTCATGTTTTCCAAAAACCTTATACATAATTTCAAAATTCATCTCGCATGATTTTAAAACATTTTTTATAAATATACTTACCTAGTACACCCACTTTATGATTTCAAAAGTATTATGCATAAGGTTTCAAAAACATTGAACACATTTTTTTAGGAACCCCATGCATAGTTTTCAAAAATATTTTTTCTCATACATTGACTTAACCTCCAAATTCTGCTTCATATGTCACCTTGACATATCTAGCATCTCAACTTCATAAGCATTTTTACTTAATGTTTTGACTTAAGCACATCCAGTGCAAGCTTTCAAAACATCTTCAACTTCTAAAATCAATATGGGATCTTTTTATCTTCACAATTAGACCCTTGTGGTTGATTATCATTCAAATCAGAGTCCTTAATTGGAATCCTTTTGTACCTTAATTCGAACATTTTGGTTCCTTATAATCGAAATCGAATTTTCCCTTTAAAAGATCTTTCTATCTTTATAGTTAGATTCTTAGAAATATTTAAAGGACCAATCAAAATCCACTGATTGGATACCTGGTGTGCTTTGAATACATGTGCACAGTTAGTAGAACAAATTAACAAAATGATAACAAATCTAAAATAAGGTTAAACAATTATGTGATTATGTGGTTATGCATTGTGTGTTTTCTTTTATCCATTTTTATGTTTTTGTATACTCTAGATATTCGTTATCCAAATCCTCGTAGAACCTTTCGTATCTTCATATGAGGGATTCGTAGAAGGATATTCAAAAAGGTACTACCCTAAATCCTTAATGGGCTTCTACGTGTTAGTTAAGACCCTTGGATTATATAGTACCACTCCATGATTCATAAGAGACCCTCCTAGTGGTCTAGTCAAAAAGATTGAATCAAAATCTATTTAAATCATTTATTGATTTAATTAAAAGGACCCTATGGTGGTCTAGTCACAATCATCACAAGCTCGTTCATTGCTTTCTTCCCCTACACATTATAAGATGCACTACGTGACTATGCAAGGAATGATGTAATTATGGATGCATACATAATTACGAAGTTCAGTGCACGGAAGCCACAGTAAGACTTATTATGTGTAAGAACCGATAGTGGCAACCATAACAGAATGTGAACAACGTAATAGAGGAACGGTGGACGCACCAATAACGCTTTATATACTTGTATATATAAGTGTCCCTCTCACATTGCAAGCATGACGTTATTTAAAGTTACTAGAAGTTCAGGACTCTAACCAGTGTTGTTTGATCTTTTCAACTTCATGTTTCAAGCTCTCACAAGTTTCCTCTGAATAAATTTCGGGACGAAATTTCCTAAAGTAGGGGAGACTGTGACACCTGGGTCACTGGGACCATCAAACAAATACCAAACCAATTAAATATTGTATTTCATACTTGGGATTTGTACAAATATGTGTATCATTTGCACATATCAATTCTTGTTCGATTTCAAACTTTAAATCGCTTTCTGGAAGGTTATACGCGCACTAATGCGTAAATATAACCAGTTTAATGCAACGAACACTCCAGAATAGTGAAATAGGCTTAACATACCTTAAATAACCTTTACATAACTTAGAAATAAGTTTTGAAGACTTTGGTATGGCAAAATCAAGTTAATTCGCTTACAGGGACTAAATTTGACAAACTGCGAAAGTATGCCAATTTGAACGGTAACAGACATTCCGGAACATGACCATAAGTGAAACATACCATAAATATCCTTTACAGGGCTTAGAAATAGGCTTTGAGGGGTTCGCTGTGATAAAATAAACTTTTGGGTCATTCAGGGACTAAAAGCGTCAAAAAGTGCATAAGTTTGCATTTTCGCGCATAACTTACGTTCTGAATACATCCGGACATCCAAAAATTTATGCAAGCACTAAAATATTTTATTTTAGTATTTGGCATAAGAAAAATCCATTCGTCGCGCAATTTGGATCGTTTTTCACGCTTATGCGCATTCCGTCGTAATTAAGCGATCATCGCGATCGTACGACCAAACGAACCAGCATCCGGGATATTTTTGAGCATGTTTCATGTCCACAATGTTTAGGCATCATTTTAGGGCCTTAAAGTTGACTTAACGAGCCTTAAACATGTCGGAAATGGCCTTAATACACAACGGGGACTGAAATGGAAACTTTGGAAACTGTTTGCTGATCAGAAGGACCTAGGCGTGACACCTAGCCCCCTAGGCGTCACGCGAGGCCCTTTAAGATCAGCAAAATTCGTTTTAACAGCTGTTAATAGCTCTTATGCACTCCAAACCCAATTCCACTTGTTAATTCCTGCTCATGGGGGGCCATATTGATGTTCCATAACATTCCAACAAATGTAAGGGTGAGATTATATCACGGTTTTCAAGAAACGATCTTAACGGTTTGAGAAATCCTATAAATACCCATCAAGTTCACTTGCAAAACCCACTTGAAATCTGAGAATTCTCTAAGTTGGGGTGTTTTATCACTTCATACCTGAGAATACTTGGAAGTTCAATCTTGCGGGGACCCTTTGTAAGTGTTCTTTCATTCTTTTCATTCGTTTTAGCGTTAAAGTCAAACTTTGTTTGACTTTATGCATTGACCAGTTTATGGTCAATGCGAAGTTCGTTTGAACTTCATAACGTGAGCGTGATCACGATGGTTATAGTCCCAAGTGACTATACCTACTGATTACCACGTTATCTAGGCTCAGTGACGAGTCGTAGTTTCGGCCAAAATGCGCATTCTTACGTATTTTGTTACCAAACTACTCTTAGGTATCAAAACCGTTTGTTTTGATACCAAACCTGTTTTCTAAACTTAGTTAAGCATGTTTTAACATGCTTAGCTCGTCACTTTTAGTTTAGTGCTTATATAGGGTCGTAAGGTAAGCGATCTAAACAATCGCTTATACTTTCGAACCCGACCCGTTTGGTCGATCATTAGGATCCAACCAAACACATTAGGTGACCATAGTATATAGGGAATAACCTTCCGAGGTTATACTGTCACACCCCCAAAATCCACACGCGGAGTACCACCGCTGGGAGGCGTGACATGACCAGGATCAAGCCATCAATCAGGTCAAACATAGTAATTAAGTGTAAAAGTAGGAAAATGCAATTCATCTTGACATGACCGATGTTCATAACCAAACGTTGTTTAAGTAGCGGAAGCATAATAATGATAACCCAAAGTAAGTTATAAGTTCAAATATCGTCTACGATCCGTATCCCACAACGACCTGCTCCTTCCTGTGCAAGCTCCATATGTACCTAAGGTCCTGCAAGGCATGTAACAGAGAGTCAACAACTAGTTGAGCGAGTTCACAGTGGGTTGTTTAGTAATAATGTTCGTTTCATAAATCGTTTGTTTGTTTAGTAACCCATGTATCGTTATCAATTACATCGCGGCCCTCCAGGCATGTTTGCGAAGATTTGTGGGGGTTTCCCATGTATTGTAGACTAGTTATATTTGTATCGCGGCCCTCCAGGCATGTTTGCGAAGATTAAAGTATAGTTCGCGGCCATTCCAGGCATGTTTGCGAAGATCGTTTTAGTATAGTTCGCGGCCATTCCAGGCATGTTTGCGAAGATCGTTCAAGTATAGTTAAGGTTGTTGTCCTACCCAAGGAGGACGAACGTACGTATTCTACCCAAGGAGAATACGCAGGATTAATATTGGCATCCTACTCATGGAGGATGGCGGTACATATCCTACCCAAGGAGGATATGTAGGTTCCTTTTAATTTCTTTAACCCATTCCCAACCACCGGGAATCCCATGCCTTAGAAAGTGTGTGAACTCACCTGAGTTTGCTCGGTATGCTAAGTATGTGCTCAAAGTAAGTCAATCACGTCCTAAAGTACGCACGTATAGAATAATCAGTTGGTGTTCAAGTTGCTCACGTATTAAGCAGGTAGCACGTAATCACAATCATACAAGTCATGTCTAACGTCTAACAGCAGTTAAATATTCCAGTTAACACTTAACAGAATCCATTCAAGTTACAGCACAGCTCGACGAAACACATAAGTTGGCGAAACAAGATATTGACGAAACACATTCTGTTTCGTCGAGGTGTCCCCTGGCGAAACAGAACTTCTGATTCGTCGACTACTCTTGGCGAAACACATTCTGTTTCGCCGAGAGTTCTGTTTCGTCGGACGTCAGTTTCGCAGACAACAGATGCAGCAGTTACAAATATACACAGAACCCTAATCATGCTAGCAGCCGTTATCAGTATCAGAAATCATATGAAGGTCAATGTGCAGAACGAATCATCACAACTCAATCATCCAAGAATCATTGTCTAGCATAAACCCTAGTTTTTGTGTATAACATATAAATTTAACATCCAACAATCATATCATTGAACCCTATCAAGATGCTAACTTGAATTCAGAATCAAATCATATTAACAACATTCAGAACCGAGCATTCGATCATATTCAGTTTCGCATAGAATTACGCATCCGATTAACCATGTATATCGCAATCAAGAACATCATACCCATATACTCCTATATAATCCAGAAATCAAGTATATACACAAACATGAATCGAGCTATTATAGAAATATTAAACCGATTAACGAACACACACTAACCGGAATAAGAGAAATACGAATCGATCGCTAAGATATCGCCGGGAACCTCCAACTGCCGTCGCACAGGAGGGAAAGGGGCTCTAGGGTTTTGGTTGTTTGATAGCCGATGTAAAAACTGATGTTGTTTCACGTTTTAAACTCAAAATAGCGTGTTGGGCCCGAACTGGGCTTCGGTGAAACTGGGCTCGGCGAAACAGACTTCTGTTTCGTCGAGATGCTTTTGGCGAAACAGTCTGTTTCGTCGAGATTTGTTATGGCGAAACACACTTGTGTTTCGTCGGGTTCTTTCATAAGTTAAGCAGTTTACGTTTCTCGACAGGTTCCATGTTATACAATCAAACACATAATCATGTAAACACAATACGTTTATTTTAACACGAAGTGTACAGTTACAAGTCAGACAAGTCAAACAACTAAACAGTCAAAGTCAACGTGCATTAAATGCAAATAAAGAATGTTGGAATTTCGAGTTGTCACATTATCCCCAACTTGGAAGAAATTTCGTCCCGAAATTTAGCATGCGGTTACTGAGGAAGCTAATGGTGTGACGTTGTTTACCTGTTTCGTATCGCGGCTCCCCGAGCATGTATGCGAAGATCACTGGTTTTCCTGGGGTGTCACATTATCCCCCCGTTGATTTGGAATTTCGTTCCGAAATTCTGCAGTAGTAGCTTCAGCCGCAGTAGTAGTTGCATTGGTTCCGAATAACTGGGGATATTTGAGTTCCATTTGATCTTCTCGTTCCCAGGTATACTCTGGGCCACGACGGGAGTTCCAACGAACTCGTACAAGAGGGATTCTCGTGTTCTTGAGGACCTTAACATCCCGGTCCGTGATTTCAACAGGTTCCTCGACGAAGTGCAACCGCTCGTCGATAGTGAGTTCCTTTAAGGGAACTATGTGGGTCTCATCTGACGTACACTTCTTCAGATTCGACACGTGAAAGACATTGTGAACTGTACTGAGTTCAGGTGGTAAGTTCAATCTGTAGGCCACTTTGCCTATTTTCTCAATAACCTCGAAAGGTCCAACATATCGTGGATTTAGTTTACCGTGTTTGCCAAAACGAACCACACCCTTCCAGGGTGAAACTTTAAGTAGCGCTCGATCCCCAACCTGGAATTCGAGTAGTTTCCTGTCTAAATCAGCGTATGCTTTCTGACGGTCACGTGCTGCCGCCATGCGTTGTCGTATTTGTGCAATCTTTTCTGTAGTATCGACTACCATTTCTGGACCTGTGATTTGACTTTCTCCCACCTCTGCCCAACAGAGAGGTGACTGGCACTTACGCCCGTACAGTGCCTCGAATGGTGCAGCTTTAATGCTGGTGTGGTAGTTGTTGTTGTAAGAAAATTCCACAAGTGGCAGATGTTTTTCCCAACCATTGCCAAAGTCAATTACGCACGCCCGAAGCATGTCTTCTAGAGTTTGAATAGTACGCTCAGACTGCCCATCCGTCTGAGGATGATAAGCTGTGCTCATGTCTAGTCGAGAGCCAAAAGATTTGTGCATTGCTTGCCACAGTTCTGAAGTAAAGCGTGCATCACGATCAGAGATGATAGAGGTTGGCACCCCGTGCCTTGAAACCATTTCTTTTAAGTAGATGTCTGCTAGGGTAGAGAACTTGTCTGTTTCCTTAATAGCCAGGAAGTGAGCAGACTTTGTGAGTCGATCCACGATCACCCAAATAGTATCATTTCCGTGCTGAGATCTAGGTAAGCCTGTAACAAAATCCATGGAAATTTGTTCCCATTTCCATTGTGGTATCTCAGGTTGTTGAAGTGGTCCTGACGGTTTCTGATATTCTGCCTTGACTCTTGCACAAGTCAAGCATTTGCTAACGTATGTGGCTATGTGGGCCTTCATGCTAGGCCACCAGTATGTAGTTTTGATATCGTGGTACATTTTATCCGAACCTGGATGTACCGAGTAGCAAGACTTATGAGCTTCATCCATTACAAGTTCGCGTAAGTTGCCATAGAGTGGGACCCAGATGCGTCCTGTTACATAGTAGGCTCCGTCTACCTTTTGTTCTAATCTTTGCCTTGAGTCGCGTAGGGCTTCAGCCCTAACGTTTTCTGGTTTCAATGCTTCTACCTGAGCATCTCGTATTTGTGAAGGAAGACTAGACTGAATGGTGAGTTGCAAAGCTCGTACACGCCTAGGTGTAGTATCCTTTCGATTGAGGGCGTCGGCCACCACATTGGCTTTGCCCGGATGGTACTTTATGGCACACTCAAAATCGTTCAGCAGCTCGACCCATCTACGTTGTCGCATGTTCAACTCTTTCTGCTTGAAAATATGTTCGAGACTCCTGTGATTGGTGTAGATGGTGCCCTTAGTGCCATACAGGTAATGTCGCCATATCTTGAGCGCAAAAACAACGGTTCCCAGCTCTAAATCATGAGTAGTGTAATTCCGTTCGTGAATCTTAAGTTGGCGCGAAGCATAAGCAATGACTTTATCCCGTTGCATCAACACACATCCAAGACCTTGGATGGATGCGTCGCAGTAAACTATAAAATCGTCCGTGCCTTCAGGCAATGAGAGGATAGGTGCGCTACAAAGTCTATCCTTTAAGTGCTGAAACGCTGTTTCCTGTGTATTACCCCAACGGTAAGCAACACCTTTCTGTGTCAGTAGTGTAAGCGGCTGAGCAATCTTCGAGAAGTCTTTGATGAATCGTCTGTAATAACCTGCCAAACCCAAGAATTGGCATATTTCTGTCGGTGTGCGAGGTGCAGGCCAGTTCTTGATCGTATCTACCTTAGATGGATCGACATGAATCCCATCCTTGTTTACCACATGGCCTAGAAAGTGGACTTCACGAAGCCAGAAGTCGCATTTCGAAAATTTAGCGTACAGTTGTTCCGTTCGAAGGAGTTCCAAAATAAGTCGTAAGTGCTGCTCGTGTTCCTCCTGACTCTTCGAATAGATCAGGATGTCGTCAATAAAAACAATAACGAACTTGTCAAGATAAGGTTTGCACACCCTGTTCATAAGATTCCATGAAAACCGCAGGCGCGTCCGTTAGCCCGAATGGCAGGACCAAAAACTCGTAATGGCCGTAGCGAGTTCTGAATGCTGTTTTGGAGACGTCCTAATCCCGGACTCTCAGCTGATGGTATCCTGACCTTAAGTCTATCTTGGAGTAGTAGCTCGACCCTTGCAACTGGTCGAATAAATCATCTATGCGCGGAAGAGGATAACGATTCTTGATCGTCACCTTGTTGAGTTCACGGTAGTCTATACACATCCTGAACGTACCGTCTTTCTTCTTTACGAATAACACTGGAGCTCCCCAAGGCGAAGAGCTAGGACGTATGAAACCCTTTTCCAAGAGTTCTTGTAGTTGCTTAGACAGTTCTTCCAGTTCCGTTGGAGCTAAGCGATAAGGTGCTCGAGCTATGGGTGCTGCTACTGGAGCGAGCTCGATCTGAAATTCGACCACTGGAATATCCCCAATCTTTTTCTCTTTCTTCGATGTATCAGTAACGAGTGCTAAAACAGCTGTGTGGCCGCCCTTTCGTAAACACTTCTGGGCCTTCAAGAAGGGTATGATGCCACTCACGACACCACTCTTGTCGCCTTGAACTTCGAGAGGTTCCTTGCCCGAACGAGGAATACGAATAACCTTTTCTTTACATAAGATCTCTGCTTGCTGTTGAGATAACCAATCCATACCAATGACGACGTCAAAGCTACCCAGAGTTATAGGAATGAGGTCGATAGAGAAAGTCTGACCCGCGAGGATAAGATTACAACCCTGAACTATGTGTGGCCTCTAAACCTTTACCGTTTGCTAACTCTACGACATGTTTGGTGTTCAAAAGTGTTGGTGCGCGTTTAAGCATTTGACTAACTTTCAGAGACATATAACTGGTATCCGCACCCGAGTCAAATAGTATAGTAACATAAAAGTCGTCGAGAAGAAACTTACCCATAATCACATTAGGATCGTTCCTTGCATCAGCCTGACCAATCACAAATGCTCGTCCCCTAGCACCATTGTCGTCGTTGTTGTTTCCCCCATTGTTGTTCCCACTGCCCTGATTATTGTTGTTGTTATTCTGATTCTGGTTTAACTGGGGGCAGTTTCGCTTGAAATGACCTTCAGCCCCACATTGATAACATCCCTTGTTACCCTGCCGTTGCTGCTGATTCTATAGATCTTGTATCTGTTGTTGTTGGTTCTGGCTTGCAGGACGTGAGTTTCTACCATCTTTGTCTCCATGACCAAGCTTGTCGCATCATTGACAATGATTTCGGTTGCACTGCCCGCTGTGGTGCAAGTTACATCGTTTGCACTTAGGGTGGTTTCCCCTGTATCCACCCTGCCATTGACTGCTGAAAGGTTGCTGACCAGGACTTTGGTTGTCATCGATCTTTCACTGCTGTGCCTGTGACGGAATCGTAGTCGAACTCTTGCTAGAGGTTCCATCCCACTTTCATTTGTTGTCACTGGGAATAGCAGAAGTAGTAGTAGTAGCACCAATACGTCTAGGCAGTTTGTTCTGTTCCACTGCCTGGTCTGTGGGACGATGAGCAAGATGAGTAACATCTTGAATAGTAGCAAGATTAGCAGTCATCACATGACTTTGAATTTCTGGTACTAAGCCTTTGAGGTACCGCTCTCGGTGCGCTTGATGGGAGGTTCCACCATAGTAGGGCACAAAGTTGCCAGTTCGTTAGATCGCTTCGTATACACCTCAATTTCTGACCCCGTCATCTTCAGGTTAAAGAACTCCACTTCCAGTTTGTGGATGTTAACATAGTTACAGTATTCTAGTTTGATTAGTTTCTTGAATTCGTCCCAAGGGGTGGCATTAGCAGCCGCCAGCCCTCAGCATCATAACTTGCGCGTTCCACCAAGTTTGCGCAGTGTCTTCGAGACTATCAGTGGCATATTTCACCTTACTAGCCTCGGGTCATTCGCATAATCGAAGTCCGATTCGAGTTCCTCGAACTAATGGAGGAGTCCAACAGCTCCTTCAGTGTCGCTGAAAGTAGTAGGACGACAGTCCATAAAAAGTCGTGTATGTGCATACAGGTGGCTGAGCGTGTTGAATTGTCGTGTGCGTAAGAGTAATCAATATTAAGCACAAGTGTTGAGTTACGAAAGTAGGATCTAAAGATCCTAGAGTGAGTGGCGATGGCAGGTTACACCTCCTGCCTGGGCAGCTGCAAGTGCTGCAGTGACTTGTTCAGTGATCGAAGCCGCCAACTGGGCTTGAGTTAGGTTAACGCGTCCACACATGATCTTGACATCAAGGAGAACATGTGGGTGAGAGGTTCGCGAATAGTGCGAAGAGAGTGAGCACACAAGTATTCTCAAGCAACAACATATAGTAGGTTCTGTACCCTAAGCATACCGCGAGCAAAGTTCTATGTAGTTCTAGCATGTAGGTAAAGTAACATGAATAGTAGTACCTATGATGTTGAGCCTTGCACGTGGAGCGAAGCGTCGTTATGGATCGTTGAGAGCACTGTTCTGGTTATAGTCTGGTTTTAACAAAATCGTTTTCCCTTTATTAAAACCGAGTTCTCTATAACCAATGGCTCTGATACCAATCTGTCACACCCCCAAAATCCACACGCGGAGTACCACCGCTGGGAGGCGTGACATGACCAGGATCAAGCCATCAATCAGGTCAAACATAGTAATTAAGTGTAAAAGTAGGAAAATGCAATTCATCTTGACATGACCGATGTTCATAACCAAACGTTGTTTAAGTAGCGGAAGCATAATAATGATAACCCAAAGTAAGTTATAAGTTCAAATATCGTCTACGATCCGTATCCCACAACGACCTGCTCCTTCCTGTGCAAGCTCCATATGTACCTAAGGTCCTGCAAGGCATGTAACAGAGAGTCAACAACTAGTTGAGCGAGTTCACAGTGGGTTGTTTAGTAATAATGTTCGTTTCATAAATCGTTTGTTTGTTTAGTAACCCATGTATCGTTATCAATTACATCGCGGCCCTCCAGGCATGTTTGCGAAGATTTGTGGGGGTTTCCCATGTATTGTAGACTAGTTATATTTGTATCGCGGCCCTCCAGGCATGTTTGCGAAGATTAAAGTATAGTTCGCGGCCATTCCAGGCATGTTTGCGAAGATCGTTTTAGTATAGTTCGCGGCCATTCCAGGCATGTTTGCGAAGATCGTTCAAGTATAGTTAAGGTTGTTGTCCTACCCAAGGAGGACGAACGTACGTATTCTACCCAAGGAGAATACGCAGGATTAATATTGGCATCCTACTCATGGAGGATGGCGGTACATATCCTACCCAAGGAGGATATGTAGGTTCCTTTTAATTTCTTTAACCCATTCCCAACCACCGGGAATCCCATGCCTTAGAAAGTGTGTGAACTCACCTGAGTTTGCTCGGTATGCTAAGTATGTGCTCAAAGTAAGTCAATCACGTCCTAAAGTACGCACGTATAGAATAATCAGTTGGTGTTCAAGTTGCTCACGTATTAAGCAGGTAGCACGTAATCACAATCATACAAGTCATGTCTAACGTCTAACAGCAGTTAAATATTCCAGTTAACACTTAACAGAATCCATTCAAGTTACAGCACAGCTCGACGAAACACATAAGTTGGCGAAACAAGATATTGACGAAACACATTCTGTTTCGTCGAGGTGTCCCCTGGCGAAACAGAACTTCTGATTCGTCGACTACTCTTGGCGAAACACATTCTGTTTCGCCGAGAGTTCTGTTTCGTCGGACGTCAGTTTCGCAGACAACAGATGCAGCAGTTACAAATATACACAGAACCCTAATCATGCTAGCAGCCGTTATCAGTATCAGAAATCATATGAAGGTCAATGTGCAGAACGAATCATCACAACTCAATCATCCAAGAATCATTGTCTAGCATAAACCCTAGTTTTTGTGTATAACATATAAATTTAACATCCAACAATCATATCATTGAACCCTATCAAGATGCTAACTTGAATTCAGAATCAAATCATATTAACAACATTCAGAACCGAGCATTCGATCATATTCAGTTTCGCATAGAATTACGCATCCGATTAACCATGTATATCGCAATCAAGAACATCATACCCATATACTCCTATATAATCCAGAAATCAAGTATATACACAAACATGAATCGAGCTATTATAGAAATATTAAACCGATTAACGAACACACACTAACCGGAATAAGAGAAATACGAATCGATCGCTAAGATATCGCCGGGAACCTCCAACTGCCGTCGCACAGGAGGGAAAGGGGCTCTAGGGTTTTGGTTGTTTGATAGCCGATGTAAAAACTGATGTTGTTTCACGTTTTAAACTCAAAATAGCGTGTTGGGCCCGAACTGGGCTTCGGTGAAACTGGGCTCGGCGAAACAGACTTCTGTTTCGTCGAGATGCTTTTGGCGAAACAGTCTGTTTCGTCGAGATTTGTTATGGCGAAACACACTTGTGTTTCGTCGGGTTCTTTCATAAGTTAAGCAGTTTACGTTTCTCGACAGGTTCCATGTTATACAATCAAACACATAATCATGTAAACACAATACGTTTATTTTAACACGAAGTGTACAGTTACAAGTCAGACAAGTCAAACAACTAAACAGTCAAAGTCAACGTGCATTAAATGCAAATAAAGAATGTTGGAATTTCGAGTTGTCACATTATCCCCAACTTGGAAGAAATTTCGTCCCGAAATTTAGCATGCGGTTACTGAGGAAGCTAATGGTGTGACGTTGTTTACCTGTTTCGTATCGCGGCTCCCCGAGCATGTATGCGAAGATCACTGGTTTTCCTGGGGTGTCACATTATCCCCCCGTTGATTTGGAATTTCGTTCCGAAATTCTGCAGTAGTAGCTTCAGCCGCAGTAGTAGTTGCATTGGTTCCGAATAACTGGGGATATTTGAGTTCCATTTGATCTTCTCGTTCCCAGGTATACTCTGGGCCACGACGGGAGTTCCAACGAACTCGTACAAGAGGGATTCTCGTGTTCTTGAGGACCTTAACATCCCGGTCCGTGATTTCAACAGGTTCCTCGACGAAGTGCAACCGCTCGTCGATAGTGAGTTCCTTTAAGGGAACTATGTGGGTCTCATCTGACGTACACTTCTTCAGATTCGACACGTGAAAGACATTGTGAACTGTACTGAGTTCAGGTGGTAAGTTCAATCTGTAGGCCACTTTGCCTATTTTCTCAATAACCTCGAAAGGTCCAACATATCGTGGATTTAGTTTACCGTGTTTGCCAAAACGAACCACACCCTTCCAGGGTGAAACTTTAAGTAGCGCTCGATCCCCAACCTGGAATTCGAGTAGTTTCCTGTCTAAATCAGCGTATGCTTTCTGACGGTCACGTGCTGCCGCCATGCGTTGTCGTATTTGTGCAATCTTTTCTGTAGTATCGACTACCATTTCTGGACCTGTGATTTGACTTTCTCCCACCTCTGCCCAACAGAGAGGTGACTGGCACTTACGCCCGTACAGTGCCTCGAATGGTGCAGCTTTAATGCTGGTGTGGTAGTTGTTGTTGTAAGAAAATTCCACAAGTGGCAGATGTTTTTCCCAACCATTGCCAAAGTCAATTACGCACGCCCGAAGCATGTCTTCTAGAGTTTGAATAGTACGCTCAGACTGCCCATCCGTCTGAGGATGATAAGCTGTGCTCATGTCTAGTCGAGAGCCAAAAGATTTGTGCATTGCTTGCCACAGTTCTGAAGTAAAGCGTGCATCACGATCAGAGATGATAGAGGTTGGCACCCCGTGCCTTGAAACCATTTCTTTTAAGTAGATGTCTGCTAGGGTAGAGAACTTGTCTGTTTCCTTAATAGCCAGGAAGTGAGCAGACTTTGTGAGTCGATCCACGATCACCCAAATAGTATCATTTCCGTGCTGAGATCTAGGTAAGCCTGTAACAAAATCCATGGAAATTTGTTCCCATTTCCATTGTGGTATCTCAGGTTGTTGAAGTGGTCCTGACGGTTTCTGATATTCTGCCTTGACTCTTGCACAAGTCAAGCATTTGCTAACGTATGTGGCTATGTGGGCCTTCATGCTAGGCCACCAGTATGTAGTTTTGATATCGTGGTACATTTTATCCGAACCTGGATGTACCGAGTAGCAAGACTTATGAGCTTCATCCATTACAAGTTCGCGTAAGTTGCCATAGAGTGGGACCCAGATGCGTCCTGTTACATAGTAGGCTCCGTCTACCTTTTGTTCTAATCTTTGCCTTGAGTCGCGTAGGGCTTCAGCCCTAACGTTTTCTGGTTTCAATGCTTCTACCTGAGCATCTCGTATTTGTGAAGGAAGACTAGACTGAATGGTGAGTTGCAAAGCTCGTACACGCCTAGGTGTAGTATCCTTTCGATTGAGGGCGTCGGCCACCACATTGGCTTTGCCCGGATGGTACTTTATGGCACACTCAAAATCGTTCAGCAGCTCGACCCATCTACGTTGTCGCATGTTCAACTCTTTCTGCTTGAAAATATGTTCGAGACTCCTGTGATTGGTGTAGATGGTGCCCTTAGTGCCATACAGGTAATGTCGCCATATCTTGAGCGCAAAAACAACGGTTCCCAGCTCTAAATCATGAGTAGTGTAATTCCGTTCGTGAATCTTAAGTTGGCGCGAAGCATAAGCAATGACTTTATCCCGTTGCATCAACACACATCCAAGACCTTGGATGGATGCGTCGCAGTAAACTATAAAATCGTCCGTGCCTTCAGGCAATGAGAGGATAGGTGCGCTACAAAGTCTATCCTTTAAGTGCTGAAACGCTGTTTCCTGTGTATTACCCCAACGGTAAGCAACACCTTTCTGTGTCAGTAGTGTAAGCGGCTGAGCAATCTTCGAGAAGTCTTTGATGAATCGTCTGTAATAACCTGCCAAACCCAAGAATTGGCATATTTCTGTCGGTGTGCGAGGTGCAGGCCAGTTCTTGATCGTATCTACCTTAGATGGATCGACATGAATCCCATCCTTGTTTACCACATGGCCTAGAAAGTGGACTTCACGAAGCCAGAAGTCGCATTTCGAAAATTTAGCGTACAGTTGTTCCGTTCGAAGGAGTTCCAAAATAAGTCGTAAGTGCTGCTCGTGTTCCTCCTGACTCTTCGAATAGATCAGGATGTCGTCAATAAAAACAATAACGAACTTGTCAAGATAAGGTTTGCACACCCTGTTCATAAGATTCCATGAAAACCGCAGGCGCGTCCGTTAGCCCGAATGGCAGGACCAAAAACTCGTAATGGCCGTAGCGAGTTCTGAATGCTGTTTTGGAGACGTCCTAATCCCGGACTCTCAGCTGATGGTATCCTGACCTTAAGTCTATCTTGGAGTAGTAGCTCGACCCTTGCAACTGGTCGAATAAATCATCTATGCGCGGAAGAGGATAACGATTCTTGATCGTCACCTTGTTGAGTTCACGGTAGTCTATACACATCCTGAACGTACCGTCTTTCTTCTTTACGAATAACACTGGAGCTCCCCAAGGCGAAGAGCTAGGACGTATGAAACCCTTTTCCAAGAGTTCTTGTAGTTGCTTAGACAGTTCTTCCAGTTCCGTTGGAGCTAAGCGATAAGGTGCTCGAGCTATGGGTGCTGCTACTGGAGCGAGCTCGATCTGAAATTCGACCACTGGAATATCCCCAATCTTTTTCTCTTTCTTCGATGTATCAGTAACGAGTGCTAAAACAGCTGTGTGGCCGCCCTTTCGTAAACACTTCTGGGCCTTCAAGAAGGGTATGATGCCACTCACGACACCACTCTTGTCGCCTTGAACTTCGAGAGGTTCCTTGCCCGAACGAGGAATACGAATAACCTTTTCTTTACATAAGATCTCTGCTTGCTGTTGAGATAACCAATCCATACCAATGACGACGTCAAAGCTACCCAGAGTTATAGGAATGAGGTCGATAGAGAAAGTCTGACCCGCGAGGATAAGATTACAACCCTAAACTATGTGTGGCCTCTAAACCTTTACCGTTTGCTAACTCTACGACATGTTTGGTGTTCAAAAGTGTTGGTGCGCGTTTAAGCATTTGACTAACTTTCAGAGACATATAACTGGTATCCGCACCCGAGTCAAATAGTATAGTAACATAAAAGTCGTCGAGAAGAAACTTACCCATAATCACATTAGGATCGTTCCTTGCATCAGCCTGACCAATCACAAATGCTCGTCCCCTAGCACCATTGTCGTCGTTGTTGTTTCCCCCATTGTTGTTCCCACTGCCCTGATTATTGTTGTTGTTATTCTGATTCTGGTTTAACTGGGGGCAGTTTCGCTTGAAATGACCTTCAGCCCCACATTGATAACATCCCTTGTTACCCTGCCGTTGCTGCTGATTCTATAGATCTTGTATCTGTTGTTGTTGGTTCTGGCTTGCAGGACGTGAGTTTCTACCATCTTTGTCTCCATGACCAAGCTTGTCGCATCATTGACAATGATTTCGGTTGCACTGCCCGCTGTGGTGCAAGTTACATCGTTTGCACTTAGGGTGGTTTCCCCTGTATCCACCCTGCCATTGACTGCTGAAAGGTTGCTGACCAGGACTTTGGTTGTCATCGATCTTTCACTGCTGTGCCTGTGACGGAATCGTAGTCGAACTCTTGCTAGAGGTTCCATCCCACTTTCATTTGTTGTCACTGGGAATAGCAGAAGTAGTAGTAGTAGCACCAATACGTCTAGGCAGTTTGTTCTGTTCCACTGCCTGGTCTGTGGGACGATGAGCAAGATGAGTAACATCTTGAATAGTAGCAAGATTAGCAGTCATCACATGACTTTGAATTTCTGGTACTAAGCCTTTGAGGTACCGCTCTCGGTGCGCTTGATGGGAGGTTCCACCATAGTAGGGCACAAAGTTGCCAGTTCGTTAGATCGCTTCGTATACACCTCAATTTCTGACCCCGTCATCTTCAGGTTAAAGAACTCCACTTCCAGTTTGTGGATGTTAACATAGTTACAGTATTCTAGTTTGATTAGTTTCTTGAATTCGTCCCAAGGGGTGGCATTAGCAGCCGCCAGCCCTCAGCATCATAACTTGCGCGTTCCACCAAGTTTGCGCAGTGTCTTCGAGACTATCAGTGGCATATTTCACCTTACTAGCCTCGGGTCATTCGCATAATCGAAGTCCGATTCGAGTTCCTCGAACTAATGGAGGAGTCCAACAGCTCCTTCAGTGTCGCTGAAAGTAGTAGGACGACAGTCCATAAAAAGTCGTGTATGTGCATACAGGTGGCTGAGCGTGTTGAATTGTCGTGTGCGTAAGAGTAATCAATATTAAGCACAAGTGTTGAGTTACGAAAGTAGGATCTAAAGATCCTAGAGTAAGTGGCGATGGCAGGTTACACCTCCTGCCTGGGCAGCTGCAAGTGCTGCAGTGACTTGTTCAGTGATCGAAGCCGCCAACTGGGCTTGAGTTAGGTTAACGCGTCCACACATGATCTTGACATCAAGGAGAACATGTGGGTGAGAGGTTCGCGAATAGTGCGAAGAGAGTGAGCACACAAGTATTCTCAAGCAACAACATATAGTAGGTTCTGTACCCTAAGCATACCGCGAGCAAAGTTCTATGTAGTTCTAGCATGTAGGTAAAGTAACATGAATAGTAGTACCTATGATGTTGAGCCTTGCACGTGGAGCGAAGCGTCGTTGTGGATCGTTGAGAGCACTGTTCTGGTTATAGTCTGGTTTTAACAAAATCGTTTTCCCTTTATTAAAACCGAGTTCTCTATAACCAATGGCTCTGATACCAATCTGTCACACCCCCAAAATCCACACGCGGAGTACCACCGCTGGGAGGCGTGACATGACCAGGATCAAGCCATCAATCAGGTCAAACATAGTAATTAAGTGTAAAAGTAGGAAAATGCAATTCATCTTGACATGACCGATGTTCATAACCAAACGTTGTTTAAGTAGCGGAAGCATAATAATGATAACCCAAAGTAAGTTATAAGTTCAAATATCGTCTACGATCCGTATCCCACAACGACCTGCTCCTTCCTGTGCAAGCTCCATATGTACCTAAGGTCCTGCAAGGCATGTAACAGAGAGTCAACAACTAGTTGAGCGAGTTCACAGTGGGTTGTTTAGTAATAATGTTCGTTTCATAAATCGTTTGTTTGTTTAGTAACCCATGTATCGTTATCAATTACATCGCGGCCCTCCAGGCATGTTTGCGAAGATTTGTGGGGGTTTCCCATGTATTGTAGACTAGTTATATTTGTATCGCGGCCCTCCAGGCATGTTTGCGAAGATTAAAGTATAGTTCGCGGCCATTCCAGGCATGTTTGCGAAGATCGTTTTAGTATAGTTCGCGGCCATTCCAGGCATGTTTGCGAAGATCGTTCAAGTATAGTTAAGGTTGTTGTCCTACCCAAGGAGGACGAACGTACGTATTCTACCCAAGGAGAATACGCAGGATTAATATTGGCATCCTACTCATGGAGGATGGCGGTACATATCCTACCCAAGGAGGATATGTAGGTTCCTTTTAATTTCTTTAACCCATTCCCAACCACCGGGAATCCCATGCCTTAGAAAGTGTGTGAACTCACCTGAGTTTGCTCGGTATGCTAAGTATGTGCTCAAAGTAAGTCAATCACGTCCTAAAGTACGCACGTATAGAATAATCAGTTGGTGTTCAAGTTGCTCACGTATTAAGCAGGTAGCACGTAATCACAATCATACAAGTCATGTCTAACGTCTAACAGCAGTTAAATATTCCAGTTAACACTTAACAGAATCCATTCAAGTTACAGCACAGCTCGACGAAACACATAAGTTGGCGAAACAAGATATTGACGAAACACATTCTGTTTCGTCGAGGTGTCCCCTGGCGAAACAGAACTTCTGATTCGTCGACTACTCTTGGCGAAACACATTCTGTTTCGCCGAGAGTTCTGTTTCGTCGGACGTCAGTTTCGCAGACAACAGATGCAGCAGTTACAAATATACACAGAACCCTAATCATGCTAGCAGCCGTTATCAGTATCAGAAATCATATGAAGGTCAATGTGCAGAACGAATCATCACAACTCAATCATCCAAGAATCATTGTCTAGCATAAACCCTAGTTTTTGTGTATAACATATAAATTTAACATCCAACAATCATATCATTGAACCCTATCAAGATGCTAACTTGAATTCAGAATCAAATCATATTAACAACATTCAGAACCGAGCATTCGATCATATTCAGTTTCGCATAGAATTACGCATCCGATTAACCATGTATATCGCAATCAAGAACATCATACCCATATACTCCTATATAATCCAGAAATCAAGTATATACACAAACATGAATCGAGCTATTACAGAAATATTAAACCGATTAACGAACACACACTAACCGGAATAAGAGAAATACGAATCGATCGCTAAGATATCGCCGGGAACCTCCAACTGCCGTCGCACAGGAGGGAAAGGGGCTCTAGGGTTTTGGTTGTTTGATAGCCGATGTAAAAACTGATGTTGTTTCACGTTTTAAACTCAAAATAGCGTGTTGGGCCCGAACTGGGCTTCGGTGAAACTGGGCTCGGCGAAACAGACTTCTGTTTCGTCGAGATGCTTTTGGCGAAACAGTCTGTTTCGTCGAGATTTGTTATGGCGAAACACACTTGTGTTTCGTCGGGTTCTTTCATAAGTTAAGCAGTTTACGTTTCTCGACAGGTTCCATGTTATACAATCAAACACATAATCATGTAAACACAATACGTTTATTTTAACACGAAGTGTACAGTTACAAGTCAGACAAGTCAAACAACTAAACAGTCAAAGTCAACGTGCATTAAATGCAAATAAAGAATGTTGGAATTTCGAGTTGTCACATATACCTTATGGTCGCTTCGTTTAAGTAGTTGTATGTTAGGTAGTTTATATGCCTTAGGTAAATTACCAAAATGCCCTTTTTACGCCAAGATTCATTTTAAGCATATGTAACATAACTTTTGACATCTAAACTAATTTGGCAACAATATTAGACATGTTAAGGCATATTTTACTTATCATAGGACTAGTTAGGCGTTTCGAACGCGTTTTACGCGAACGACGCGTTAAAGTAGCATAAGCTACCTAAACGGGTCGTAATGGGTCGTAAGCACTTAGGTTAGGTTTCATTTTAGTATGTAGGATTTGTTAAACCATATTACATGAGTTCCCATACTCGTTTGGTTTACGAACCCTCATCCTATCCAATCCTTCGATTTAGGTCCGGTATATTAACATAGTTACCTATATTAGGTGCCGTTGGATATCCGTGATCTCTAGCATTGTTTGGTTGTTACTCAAGGACTACTAAGCAATCTCAAGTGAGTACATAGACCCCTCTTTTACAATTTTCCAAACATTTTGGGGTGAAACACATGTGCCTACTTGTTACTTTCATGCTTTTCCATGTTTTCATATCATATGCTTGTTATGTTCAATAGTACACTTATAGTACATGATTTCATTGTGTTTATGCTATGTATGCCCATTGTGTGCATATTTAGTACATCGTTTTACATTACATGTTATGCTATGTATGTCCATTGTGTGCATACTTAGTACATTGTTTTACATTACATTTTATGCCATGTATGCCCATTGTGTGCATACTTAGTACATTGTTTTACATTACATTTTATGCCATGTATGCCCATTGTGTGCATACTTAGTACATCGTTTTACATTACATGTTATGCTATGTATGCCCATTGTGTGCATACTTAGTACATTATTTTACATTACATTTTATGCTATGTATGCCCATTGTGTGCATACTTAGTACATTTGTTATTCATCACATGCTTACATTTTGTTATGACATTTGGTTTGTTCAAATGGGACAATATACATTCATTAACATTAGCTGCGCCGCTCGTTAGTAGGTAATGGTACCATAGGACTTGACAACTCCCGTTCCTGAACCCTAGGTTTGTTTGGGTGGAAGGAATGACCGAATTCGATAAACATAACACAGATAGACCTTTAAATTCGTTTAGGGGTCTATCACCACAGTCACAAGGCTTGGATGTATGCATTTTCACAATACCGCATAGATGTTTATATCAGTATAGCATGCATTTGTTCCACAAAACATAACTTTAATTTAAACCATGTTTTACTTCAATACCTTGTTTTTGTGCATTTTACTTATGGTTTAGTTGATATATTTCACTTACCATACGTGATACATTGACATACACAATTCATGATTTACATTCGACATAAACATTTTGACATTGATATACACAATTTATGATTTACATTAGACATAAACATTTTGACATTGATATACACAATTCATGATTTACATTAGACATAGACATTAGACATGGTTTTCACACAAACATTTTGACATATGATTATACATAAACATTTTACTTTGGTGGTTTGGTTTGAGTAAGTGATTTAAGTAACGAGGCGTGTGTAATATGATACAAGCATGGTGGATACGTCGCTGGTACTTCCTATATATAAGTGCTTGTATGGTATCACATATCGTAGCATTATTTAAACCATTTCAATTTAGACATATAACATTTTATACAAATAACATACTTTTCATAATAATTTGTTTTACAAACAACTTATCTGATATAAACTCATTTTACTTGGTTATTTATTTAACCATGTATTATTCTTTTATACATATATATCATTTGGTTTATTTATTTCTTTTCAAATGATTTACAAGACAAAGCAAATTACAAGGTTCGTGACTAAACATTTTCTTAAACATAAGTCATGAATTCTATTTTCACAAAACCTATGTATCTCACAGGCATTTTTATGCTGACGTACCTATTTTCACATGTGTTTCAGGATATGATGTATAGGATTTATCAAGATACACTTAGGCGGACTTGGGCCTTAGCGACAATAAAAGATGCAAGACTAGTTATTTATGTCATGTTTCTTTGATTGTCAAGACATTGTAACTCTTTTAATCAATAAAACAATATTTCAATTTCCATGTGTTATGAAACAATGATTCTGTTACAACACTCCCCGACGTTTCTGCCACGTTTTGTTGTTTTACGTGGTCGGGGTGTGACAGCATGCTTGGAAAAGAGCAGTGAACTCAACTTGGATTGCTCGGTAAGATAGATTACACGTTTGAGTTAATTAGCCAAAGCCTATAACGTTTATACATACCCAATCAGTTTTGTTTAATCATCACCCACGTATGCATCAGTTAGCATCACATAGCACGTATCGAATATTGCATCAGGTATCACACAACCACTATCATATCAGTTCACAACAAACATCACATTTTGAGCTAAACATCGAATTCCTCACGTATGACCCAGACATGTAGGCCCATCTTTCACCGGCCCAAAGGCCTTGTGCGATCAGGCCTCACTTGTGCGGCCGTCTTAGACTTGTGCGACTGGGATCCCTTGTGCGACTGGGATCCCTTGTGCGATTGGGATCCCTTGTGCGATTGAGATGTGATCTGACTAAACAGGTCCGACCCAATAATAACTTATGTGATCCGCTTCCCAATCGCACAACTTGTGCGATTGGGCACTCTTGTACGATTGCACATTCTTGTGTAATTCCGAGTAAAACTATTTCCCTTATTTTTAGTAAACATAATTTCACAATCGTCCCACCCCAATCATGGATCAAAGTCAGTTGCACATTCTAGATTCACAAGATTAAAATAATCATTCAAAAACCCTATTCATTGCCGTTTATCAAAACTAACGAGACCAATCAACATGTTACTTTAATTTACCTAAGCATGATCATGAACAACATTATCAACAGCTTATGCCCTCATTCTCGTTCGATCCGGCCTACGCACAATTATCTCGGTGAACCCTAAATTACCGATTTTCATTACCATCCACACATTCATAACATTCAGCGGTTTGTTATAGTGAAAGTTTCATCAAAAGGTCTATTATCATGCAACCTAAATATCAACATCACTTGATTATACAATCAACAGAATTCTAACAAACCCTAGATCCATACAAGATCCATATCCATGAATATTAATCAACTCATACAAGCAACAAATGAATAACTAATCAAGTAGTGTTTACATACTAACCGAGAGATGAAGAGTGCCTAGAGCAAGAGATCAACATGCTTCGAATGTGATGATGATGGTTGCCGTCGAACTCAAGGAGAGAGGAGAGAATATTGGGGTTTGTGTGTTGTGTTATGAGGTAATTATGAAAAGAAACCACACACACCCCTAAGTGTATGCGTACAAGAGGCATGGGCTGAAACCCCTCCTTGGCTTTCATATTGGGCCGTGGACTAGCCCACTATGTGAGTTGTGCGATGAGGAGGTTGTGCGATTAAGCACACCTTGTGCGACCGAGTCTTATATACATATATATACACACAATCAAGTAACAATCAAAACTCATATCATTCTATTAACCACATCACATGATCACATAACGTTTATACGAGCTACAATACAATATCAAGGAAGTCTAAAATACGGGCTGTCACATCATCCCCAACTTAAAAGAAATTTCATCCCGAAATTTGATAAGTAGTCGTAGGGGAGTGAAGTGATGGATTAAGATGACTGTGGATTTTCCGAGGGTGCCACAAGCTGAGGAGGTCTTCACCTCTGACACTGACTCAGATCCCGAGGAGGATCCCGACCTTATGTCTGATGACGACGACTTGGATGACTTTCAACCCTTTGCACTACCCGACCTTGCTGACGGTGACATCCCTCTGGTGGATGACGTTCTCACCTTGCCCACATCGATACATGATCAGCTCATCATAGGACATTCCGATGGTGAGCGCATTGTTGAGGCTATACCTATCCCCGCCATTCCACTTTCAGCGATCCCTTTGGAGGATTGGCCATTCGTTGTCAACCTAGACGATGACGAGATTCTAGTGTTTCATGTAGACCACCCTGACGAGGACCTTAGAGATGGGGAGGTCTTTTACATTGCCATCCTAGTGGTCGCATCTCCAGTGATTTCAGTGGTGGATATATCTTCTGACTTAGACGCTGACTCTCGAGCATCGGTTACTTCATCTGTTTTACGGGTCGTTGGCCTGTAGGCGTATCTTGCTGACGACGCCTCTTCCATCGCCCGCGTTACATCTACACCTACACCTACTCCCACCCCTACTCCGCCACACACCCCAGTCTACACCACCGACGATGAGGCCTCGCAGCCACTTGTTCCTGTCAGACCGACTAGCTGGATACGACCCATAAAGATTGATTCAATGAGATACCACTTTAACCCCATAGACGAGGCCGCCCACCATGGGGCGAGCTCATACTATTAGCCGTCCCAGCCCTTTCCACCTTCACCACCACATGTCATGCCTTCGTCTGACCCGTACCATCCCTCTCACCACTCTGGATACACACGAGATGAACTTCTCCTTTCCCTCCAGCTCCAGGTTGAGATCCTTTACAAAAGGGTCTACGACCTTGAGAAGGAGGCAGATGCTAGACGACGTAGGCCACCCCACCAGATTACCCACCATCAGTTACACCACCACCACCATCTTCACCACCACCACCACCACCATCACCACCACTACCTGCCCACCTGCCAGTTGATGACCTAGTTGCTCGGGTTCTACTACTTGAGCAGCAGGTGAGCTTCTTACTCCGTCGAGTTTATGAGCTCGAGGATGAGGCAGCCCACCTTCGTAGTTTAGCCTTCCTGAATCTTTATCTTGGATTTTAGCTTTAAGTCTTTTTCTTAGAAATCGTTCGGGTTCGTCTAGAGGTTCTTTTATGTCTTTATTGGAACTGGAGCTCATGCACTGCGTAAGAAGTTCAGGTGCTGCGCCTGGGTTCCAAATCCTGCTATAAAAACAAAAAGATTCTTGGTCAGAAGTCTCACCACGACCCCGTGGTCGTGGTTACAGTTATCGCTTTCTGGATCCTAGTTACTGGAGGGTTCGACATCGCCCCGTGTTGCACCACCATGGCCCAGTGTTCACCCTTCTGTAACTCAGCAAACAAAAACTACCATTAAGGATGTTGGGCACGGCCCGTGTCTGACCAGGCACGACCCCGTGGTGCAGTCTGCAGAAGCTGGAAAATCTAGAAAAATCCTTAAAAAATTAGAAAAATAAGAAAAAACGATTAGGTCGTTGATTCCTAACTTTCTTAAAATCCTTGTGTCCCCGGCAACGGCGCCAAAAACTTGATGTGTGTCGAGTGTAATATATTTTTATTAATATTTTAAGCCCATTTTACACATTAGTCAAGTTTTAAATTTATAAAACACGATATTCTACTAACACTAAACACACATATGGGCAAGTGCACCCATCGTGAGCGTAGTATAGCGTTGGTAACATACCGAGGTCATCCAAGGACACAAGATCTTTTAGTACCAGTTTATCCTCAACGTCTAATCAAATCAATTTTTTTAGAAAAGGTTTTAAACATGAAAAATAAAAACTAAAATGCTGAAAATAAAATAAAAAAACAGATAGACAAGATGAATCACTTGGATCCGACTCGCCTTTAATGTAACCTTTGATGATTTCCGCACTTTTGCACTTTTTAAGAGATTATCTTAGTTATAGTAGTAGGCCCCTCTTTTGAAGCTGACGTTACCCTCAACCCAGTGGTTTGAGTCAGCAAGGATACAATCCCAAAGGGTTGGAATATTGGAAGATAATTAATTAAGTTATTAATGCGTAAAGTGGTAGGCCCCTCTTTTGAAGGAGGCGTTACCCTCGGCTAAGTGGTTTGAGTCAGCAGGGTTACAATCCCAAGTAGCCGGGTTAATGTATTAATAGTAGTTTACATATGAGGGGATCAAGCCATTCGCACCCCCGCCATCCAATACAAGTGAGTATTGAAGGAGGTCCTAGTAAGCTTAACCCAGGTCCTTGAAGGATCTATACACTGAACAAGGCAAGAACCTTACTAAACCATTCCCTTAACCCCCGACCAGGTAGCCAACATATCTCTATATAGACCGTAGAGATATGAATGGTGAAAATCTTTTACTTTATATAGACAGTAAAGTAATGCCAAGACACCACGGACAAATGATAAAGAATTTTCACCTTCAACATAAGAAACTAGTTATTAAAGTCATTAATACAAAATCAAATAAAAAGTGTGAAAAGATTAAAAATAAAAAATATTACATTAAATGCTTGTTTTCACCAAGTGATGTAAGAGACTTAGCCAAACATGGCCTTTGATTGACAAGAACTCTTACTATCAATCTTGGATCCCTAGACTACTACACACACTCTAAGGTGGATGATGGATAATGGTGAAGGATGTGGGTGTTGTAGTGGTGGTGAAGTGGGAGAGAGGTGGTTTGCCAAGGGATGCCTTTGAAGGGAACCAAGCACCCCTATTTATAGCCTGAACAGAAGCCCGGCCACGGCCCCGTGTCCGTTGGGCACGGCCCCGTGGCCATCATCTTTCTCTTTCTTCATTAATTGTAATTGTCTGCATTTGGCTCCACATGCCCCCGTGATCGCTAGGTATGGCCCCGTGTACAGAAGCGTATCCGTACTATCAAGATTTGCAAGATTCTGCGAATCTTAGCTTTGACCACGCCTCGTGCTGAACTGGGCACGCCCCCGTGCTAGGAATAGAAGCTTCTACAACTTTGTCATTTTCTGCAGACACCTGACCACGCCCCCATATCCGCTGGGCACGGGCCGTGGTCAGCCCTCTGTTTCTTGTTTTTGCTTGGGAAGATGCTGTCGAGGGGTCGGGCATGCCACGTTTATTCCTTTTCTTTGTATTTATGTTAGTTTTTGCTGCATATTTGTTCCTTTTGTTCATTTAAGCTCATTTGGTCCTAAAAATACAAAAGGAAGACAAAAGCACACTTTTTCCAACATTAGTACTTAAAAAGGGTTAGTTTTATGCCTCATTTGATGTAATTTATATGTTGTATTTTACACACATCAGAGACCAAGAAATAAACGAACCTCGGTAGGAGTAGTAGGTGTATCCCAATCCTTAATTGCACTGATTTTGGCAGGATCTACATGTATACCTTGTTCGTTAACAATGTGTCCCAAAAATTGGACTTCCTTAAGCCAAAATTCGCACTTGGAGAACTTGGCGAAAAGCTGTTCTTTCTTTAGATGGAGATGTTGTTCATGATTGGCTCGTGTCTTTGAATAGATCAAAATATCATTAATGAAAACAATGATGAACTTGTCCAAATAAGGCTTACAAACCCTAGTCATCAAGTCCATGAAAACAACAGGAGCATTAGTTAAACCGAAGGGCATAACAGTAAACTCATAGTGACCATATCTTGTGCAAAATGCTGTCTTGGGAATATCTTCTTCGAGTACACGAAGTTGATGATACCCAGAACGCAGATCAATCTTTGAAAAGCAAGTAGCACCCTGTAACTGATCAAAGAGATCATCAATGCGAGGTAGTGGATATGGATTCTTGATGGTGAGTTTGTTGAGCTCATGATAATCGATACACATCCTGAAAGATCTATCTTTCTTTTTCACAAATAGGACTGGAGCGCCCCAAGGTGAAAAGCTAGGACGAATGAATCCTTTGTCAACAAGCTCCTAAAGCTGTTTAGATAACTCTTGCATCTCAGACGGAGCAAGACGATATGGAGATTTAGCAATAGGATTAGCACCAGGTACAAGATCAATACGAAACTCAACTTGACGTGCTGGGGGTAAATCCGGTAATTCTTCAGGAAATACCTCAGAATAATCCCGAACAACAGGGATGTCTTGAATAGCCTTACCTTTGCCTTTATCCTCTACAACATGTGCCAAGAAGGCCACATAGCTCTTTCGTAGGTATTTTGGGCTTGAGTACATGTCATGAGTTTAAGACTGCTATCAGGTTTCTCACCATGAACTTCTAAGATTTCTCTAGTAAAAAGCGGTACACGAATAGTCTTTTCAAAACAAACCACCTCTGCGGGGTATTTGGCTAACCAATCCATTCCTACTATAACATCGAAGCTCCTAAGTTGCATTGGCGTGAGGTTAATAGGAAAAAGATGGTTATTAAGGTTCAACTGGTAATTTCAAAGAACAGATTCAAGTACAACGGGTTCACCACTAGCTACTTCTACTTTCAAGGGCTTTACTAGTTTTGTTCTAGTCATGGAAAGCAAAGGCTCAAAAGCTAAGGTTACAAAACTCTTATCAGCACCCGAATCAAAAAGAACAGAAGCAGGTTGGTTGTTAACAAAGAACGTACCATTCACCACCTCATTGTCTGCACGCGCCTCGTTTGCATTCATGTTAAAGACTCGTCCATGAGCCTAAGCTTGGTTTGCATTTGCCAACTTCAGGCATTGGTTTCTGTAGTGGGTCAGATCCCCACAATTGTAACAAGATCCTGGCAGATAATGAGGTCGTGCAGGCTGCTGAGCAGGCTGTTGTGCAGGGTTTTGTGCTGCTGGATTCTGGGAAGGAGCAAAATGACAAGTGTTGGCAAGATGACCAGATTTCCCACAGTTATTGCAAATGCGGCACTGTACATGTGGTTGATGGTGACTGTTACACTTGTTGCACAAAGGTGGATTACCAGCGTATTGCTTCTTTGCTGGTGGTTGTGCAGGCTGATTTGGAGCTGCCTGGTTTGGTTGTCCACAACGGCAAAGTTCTTGGAAGCCTTTCACTTCCTTAACTTCTTCGAAGACTCCGCTTTCTTACCCTTTTGTTTCTCATTTTTGTCAGACTGTTTCTTGTCGCCCTTTTTGTGGAGTTTACCTTTCTTTACTTGAGAGTCGGTCAAGGTTGCAGCTAGCTCAATGGCCTGTCGGACGGTAGTAGGATTGCTACCAGTGACGATATCCTGAACAGGATCTGGTAGACCGTCAATGTACTTTTCGATTGCCTTGTCCAAAGGCGTGACCATTGTTGGGCATAGCAAGCTTAACTCCTCGTATCGGTCGGTATAAGCCCGGTGTTCTCCACTGTCTTGCTTAAGGTCATGGAACTCATTTACAAGTGCGTTCTACTCATGATGAGGGCATAAATCTTTCATCATCAGACCCTAAGTTCCTCCCATGTTTGACCCATAGCAACATCAGCACCTCTATCTCTCATTACTCCATTCCACCACGTTAGAGCCCTCTTTTGAAACACACTAGAAGCAAACTCGACTTTACGGTTTTCAGGACACTAAACATGGAGAAATGTACTCTCAAGACTCTCAAACCACTGTAGGAGCCCAGTTGCTCCTTCAGAACCACTAAACTTGAGCGGTTTAGCTGAATTAATTTATTTAAAGTTGCACGAAGCAGGTGCATTATTGTTATTGTTTGGTTAATTTGAGTGATGAAATTTGGTAGTACAGCAGCCATCTGTTGTGCTATGATAGTTGCCAGTTCGACATCAGGTTGTTGTACGTTGTGTCGAGGAGGCATTCTAAAAGAGGAAAACATGAGAGAAAATGAGTGAGATGACATTGGATAAAAAATGTGATGTTACAAATATCAACAAAAAGTAAAGATGGTGGTCATTTGTTCGTTACCTCAAAAGAAACAAACGACACACAGTGACTAATCAAAGTAAATGGGTCATAATAATGTATCGCGAAGACATGCTTTAGCCTATAAGTGGACACTCACCCCAAGAGTTCCCAGGTAAGAGTGACTCGTCCGATTATGTGGATTTATACGAACACTCTAGCCTTAGACAGAAAACTCAAGGTACAGGCACCCACCCTTCCTGATTGCACGTGTTCACATTATAAGACCCAAACTTTGAAGAGATTTTGAAAACTTGAAAGGCATTAAGCCAAAAAAAAATTATCCAAGAATGGATGATTGATTTTCAATTTTTTTTTTTCGAAATTTGTGTTCTTGTTTTGGTAATCACCTAAAGATAGGTGATGTGTATTGTTTTAAGATCTAAACACAAGATAACTTGTGTTAGGGTCCTAGAAAGGTTATAGTCTAGGTCAAAGCATTACTAATAACCTAATTCCCTATAACCATAAGCTCTGATACCAACTCTTCTGTCACACCCTGACCGTGTAAAACAACAAACCGCGGTGGAAATGTCGCGGAGTGTAGTAACAGAATTATTGTTTCACAACACATGGTATTTAAAGTTTGGTTTTATTAATTAAAGTGTTTAGATTGTCTTGGAAATAACGGAAACATAACGTAAATTAAGTTGTTTTTTTTCATTTTAAGTCACTAAGGCCCAAGTCCGCCTAAGTCTGTCATGATCATCTTCAAACATTAGCTCTTGAAACACATGTGAAAATAGGTACGTCAGCATAAAAATGCCTGTGAGATACATAGGTTTTATTGATGAAGGATTCATGACTTGAAAGTTAAAATAAGTGTTTAACGAAAATTGGTCATGAACCTTGCAAAATGTTTTCTTTTATAAAGTCATAAGAAAATCAGATGATATAAAAGAAAGATGTATGGTTAAATAAACAACCAAGTGAAAATTATATGTATAAAATATGTCAATTGTAAAACAACGTCTTGTCATGTCTTTGTATAAAATGTTTCATATCTTTGTCTTTGTTGAAGTGGTTTAGATAACGCTACGATATGTAATATCATAAAAGCACTTATATATAGGAAGTACCAGCGGCGTATCCACCATGCTTTTATCATATTACACACACCTCGTTATTTAAATCACTTATCAATAAGCACCAAAAATGTCTTGTGAAACCAATGTCAAATGTCATGTTTAAACAACGTATAATGTCACAATGTCAGGTATAAACCACGCCTTGTATAATCAAATGTCTTGTATGGTGAATAAAAAGTCTTTACTCAAACCATATGTATAATGTCATGTATAACCAAATGTCATGGGTAACCAAATGTCATGTACAAAACAATGTCTTTGAATAAATCAAAGTTTTTAAGTCAAAAGTTATGTTTTGCAAAACCAATGCTTTATTGATACGAACATTTATGTGGTTGTGTTTGTGACAACCCTCATAATTACAGGTATCCGTACAATTAATTAATATTAAATTTGTGCTTAATGACTGTGCTTAATTACAACTGACGAATAAAATACTTTTTTATTTCTGTTACATACATACATATGCATCACATTTCATAATGTCACTCCATTTATTACATACAACCCTTAGTGACAAACTTGATGCACAAAGCACAGTTAGCACAATGAGCGGATAACTCAGAAACATGTTGACAATGCCAGCACATAGACAGACAATATATTGAGGCCCAGTATGAGCCAGAGACAAGGTACTACACTAGTAGGGAGTGTAGGGAAGTAAGGACCATAAAACTGCGTCACTAGGTGATAGTTTAGGTGCCGGAAAGTGCCTAAAACCCACTTAAAATGCAAAATCCTGCATTTACTAACAAAATTCAGCATTTAAATATGCTAGTCATTTGCAAAAATATGGCAAAATGGTCATGTATGCTTTCCTAAGTGTCGGGAATTAAAAGGGTCACTAAAAGTTACATAAAGGACACTTTACGATGTAACTTAGCACTTTAACAGAACGTTATCAAACCGAACAACTGGACATTACCCGGAACACAAAAATATTGTTAAAAACACTATTTCACTTTTTCTAATCTAGTCTTGGTTCCCGATGTGACACCTGTGCCTTCACGGCCATCAAACAAATACCGAACCAATGAAATATTGTATTTCATACTTGGGATTTGTATAAATATGTGTATCATTTGCACATATCAATTCTTGTTCGATTCCAAACTCTAAATCGCTTTCTGGAAGGTTATACGCGCACCGATGCGTAAATATAACCAGTTTAATGTAACGAAAACTCCGGAATAGTGAAATAGGATTAACATACCTTAAATAACCTTTACATAACTTAGAAATAAGTTTCGAAGGCTTTGGTATGGCAAAATCAAGTTAAATCGCTTACAGGGACTAAAGTTGACAAACTGCGAAAGTATGCCAATTTGAACTGTAACAAACATTCCGGAACATGGCCATAAGTTAAACATATCATAAATATCCTTTACATAGCTTAGAAATAGGCTTTGAGGGGTTCGGTGTGCTAAAATAAACTTTTGGGTCATTCAGGGACTAAAAGCATCAAAAAGTGCACAAGTTTGCATTTTCGCGCATAACTTACGTTCTGAATACATCCGGACATCCAAAAAATTTATGTAAGCACTAAAACATTTTATTTTAGTGTTTGGCATGAGAAAAATCCATTCGTTGCGCAATTTGGATCGTTTTTCGCGCTTATGCGCATTCCGTCGTAATTAAGCGAACATCGCGTTCGTACGACCAAACGAACCAACATCCGAAATATTTTTGAGCATGTTTCATGTCCACAATGTTTAGGCATCATTTTAGGGCCTTAAAGTTGGCTTTACGGGCCTTAGAAGTGTCGGGAATGGTCTTAAAACACAACAGGGACTGAAACTGTCAAAATGGAAACTTGTTTTCTGATCAGAAGCTCCAGGCGGCCCGCCTGAGCTTTGTCTGATCCTGAAGCGGGCCGCATCAGCCCCCTGACAGTAGAAAACATGCAGAAACATCGAATCTGGTCCGTTCCAACCTTGCACATGGTTTTTCTCATTTCTATGGGCTGGTTTTTGATGCACATGGTATTACAATACCATGGGTGCAAGTGTATGGCCAAGATCGAATCACGTTTTCCAAGAAACAATCCTAACGGTTCGGGAAACACTATAAATACCCCATGCCATCCATTGCTAAACTCACTAGAATTTTGATTTGAGAAACTCTAAGTTGAAACCATTGTTTCATAACTGAGATTCTTGAATCGAGATTAGCATTCGGGGACCCTTCGTAAGTATTCTTTCGTTCTTTTATTGCTTTTCGAGTCTTTTCGAGTCTGAAAGTCAAACTTTGTTTGACTTTCTGCATTGACCAGTTTATGGTCAATGCGAAGTTCGTTTGAACTTCGCAACGTGAGTGTAATCACGTTGGTTATAGTCCCTTGAGACTATGCCTACTGATTACCACGTTGTCTAGGGTCGTAGGGTAAGCGATCTAATAAATCGCTTATACCTTCGAATCCGACCCATTTGGTCGATCATTAGGATCCGACCAAATACCTTAGGTGACCATAGTATATAGGGAATAACCTTCCGAGGTTAAACCTTATGGTCACATCGTTTGAGTAGTTGTATGATAGGTAGTTTATATGCCTTAGGTAAATTACCAGAATACCCTTTTCATGTATAATTGGTAATTAAGCATATGTAACCAAACTTTTGTCACATAACTGATTATGTAACATGTTTAGGCATATAACACTTGTCATAGGACTAGTTAGACGGTCCGAACGCGTTTCACGCGAACGATGCGTTAAAGTAGCATAAGCTACCTAAACGGGTCGTAATGGGTCGTAAGCACTTAGGTTAAGTTTCATTTAGTATGTGGGCTTTGTTGAACCATATTACACGAGTCTCCATGCTCGTTTGGTTTACAAACCCTCATGCTACCCGATCTTCCGATCTAGGTCCGGTTTATTAACATAGTTACCTATATTAGGTGCCGTTTGATTCCGTGATCTCTAGCATTGTTTGGTTGTTACTCAAGGACTACTGAGCAATCTCAAGTGAGTACATAGACCCCTCTTTTACTGTTTCCAAACATTTTGGGGTGGAATACATGTGCCTACTTGTTACTTTCATGCTTTCCTGCTTTCACATCATATACTTGCTATATTCATTAGTACATTTATAGTACATGATTTCATTGTTTTACGTTTACATTTTATGCTATGTATGTCCGTTGGTTACATACTTAGTACAGTGTTTTCATCACATGCTTACATTTTGTTATGACATTTGGGTTGTTTACAATGGAACAATACATTCATTAACATTAGCTACGCCGTTCGTTAGTAGGTAGTGGTACCATAGGAATTGACAACTCCCATTCCTGAAATCCTGGGTTGGTTTGGATTGGAAGGAATGACCGAATTCGATATACATAATTTAGATAAACCTTTAAGTTGTTTAAGGGTTTATCGCCACAGTCTCAAGGCTTGGATGTATGCATTTTCACAATACCGCATAGATGTCCGTATCAGTATAGCATGCATTTCCACGAAACATAGTTTTGATTTAAACCATGTTTTACTTCAATACTTTGTTTTTGTGCATATGGTTTAGTTGATACATTTCACTAGCCATACAGATCATTTTGGTTACACATTACATGATTTACATTTGACACATAAACATTATTGACATTGGTTACACATTACATGATTTACATATTGACATAAACATTTTTGACATATTATTCAATACGTTTGGCAATTTATTTAAACATAGACATCTTACATTGGTGGTTTGTTTGGGTAAGTGATCTGAGTAACGGTGCGTGTGTAATATGATACAAGCATGGTGGATACGCCGCTGGTACTTCCTATATATAAGTGTTTGTATGGTATTACATATCGTAGCGTTATTTGAATCATTTCAATTTAAGATATATAACATTTTATACAAATAACATACTTTTCACAAGACATTCTTTTACAAACAACTTATCTTATACAAACTCATTTTACATGGTTATTCATTTAACCATACATTATTTTCTTATTTATACATATCATTTGATCTTATCGTTTTTCAAATGATTTACAAGACAAATCAAATTTACAAGGTTCATGACTAAACATTTTCTTAAACAATAAGTCATGAATCCTATTTTCATAAACCTATGTATCTCACAGGCATTTTTATGCTGACGTACCTATTTTCACATGTGTTTCAGGATATGATGCATAGGATTTCTCAAGACACACTTAGGCGGACTTGGGCCTTAGCGACAATAAAAGATGCAAGACTAGTTATTTATGTTACGTTTCTTTGATTGTTAAGACATTGTAACTACCTTAATCAATAAAACAATATTTCAATTTCCATGTGTTATGAAACAATGATTCTGTTACAACACTCCCCGATGTTTTCCGCCACGTTTTGTTGTTCTACGTGGTCGGGGTGTGACAGAAAAGTTGGTATCAGAGCCCATGGTTATAGGGAATTAGGTTATTAGTAATACTTTGACCTAGTCTATAACCTTCTTAGGACCCTAACGCGAGTTTACTTGCGTTTAGTCATAAAACGATACCGTCACCTATCCTTAGGCGACGACCTCAACGAGAACATAAATTTCCAAACCGCTTTGAAAACTAATCATCTGTTCTAGGATGATTGATTACTAGGTTTTGAACCCTCTATTGTAAGGTTTTGAACTCTCTGTTATATGGTTTTGAACCCCTTTGAATTTTCAAAATCTCGTCAAGGTTTTGGGTTTTAAATAATGTGAACACGTGCAAACTGGATGGGTGAATGCCTGTATTCTGGGTTTTCTGTCTAGGCAAGCACTTCGTATACATCTCATCAGACGCGAGACCAGTTGTGCTTACATGGGAATTCATGGGATGAGTGTTCACTTATAGGCGAGCATGTCTTCGCGATACATTATTTTTGACCCATTTACTTTGATTTGTCACCGTCTCATTTGTTTGCCTTAGGTAAGAAACAAATGATCACAATTTTCATTCGTTACCATTCTGTATTGATTATCCAATAACCTTTCACTTGTTACTTCCTATGTCTTTCATTTTCTTCTAGAATGTCTATTCCTCTCAGCACTGGTCAAATGTCCGAGCGAACGGCCAAATTTGCCCAACAAATAGGCGAAGTAATTCAAAAGACTGTGGATTTAGGCATTGCCATGGCTCGTCTCAACAATGAAGCCTCCCGTCTCGACAATGAAGCCACTCAAGAGCCACCAAAGGAAGCAGAAGTCAAGCCAGCACCAAAATCAAGGAAGCGTAAGGCTTCAAGGAAACCCGCAGCGGTTACACCTAATCAAGCGGGACCTAGCCATGTGGCAAGGCCACCAGCTAGGAAGCCATACAATGGAACTTCACCCTTGTGCAACCAATGTAACCTTCATCATCATGCTAATGTGAAGTGCCGTGAATGCCAAATTTGTGGACGTAAAGGTCATACAGCAAAAGTTTGTGTTGCAGCAGTACCAAATCAAACAGGACCCATCCGGGTGGCAACACCACCTGCTAAGAAGCAATACAAGGGAACGGCACCATTATGCAACAAATGTAAGGGGCATCACCTAGCTCACTTACAGTGTCGTCTGTGTGTATCATGTGGACGAGTTGGTCACCTGGCAAGTGCTTGTCGATATAACCTGAACCAAGGTGGTCCAAATCAACCCCAAGTCAACCCTACTCAAGCTCGTTTTCCGCCTGGTACTTGCTACAACTGTGGCGAGACGAGCCATTACAGGAACAACTGCCCGAAGATTGTCAGTGCAAATCCAACCCGTGGATGAGCAATTGGCTGAACAAAGGATGTTGCTGTCTTATGCCTTTGTTTCTTTTATTTTCTTGTAATGTGAAACAATCTGTTTTGTTCATAAATAAATTATTGTTCACAAATTCTGATGTACAAGCGTAGTTACATGTGTGTATGGCATTTCCCTATGATACCTACATTAAGGAACTATGCTCCTTACAAACTACTCTTGTGAATATTTCCCATTCTTGTGTTTACTCATGATTCCCATAGAAAATTCTAAGTACTCGTCTCATTCTAAGATACGAAGTACAGGAAAATAAAGTGACATTATGAGTAATCATGTTTCTGCACATCTGTACCTTTGAATCCTTGGTTTGATAACTAAGGGTATTTTCAAATCTCATACCCATTACGTTTTGATTTTTCAACATGCACAGTACAAGTACTTCAAAAACAATCTTCATGATCTCAAGACATTTCAAATTTTTTTTTTAAATGCATTGTCTGTGTTACTTCAAAAACATTGGCTATGTTTTCAAAAACAACCTTCATAATTTCAAAATGTTTCATATAGTCTGAAAACAATATTAACACAGTACATTTTCTTATCAATTGCATGATTTCGAAAAGCATCATTCATATTTTCAAAAAAACCTTATACATAATTTCAAAATTCCTCTCGCATGATTTTAAAACATTTTGTAAAAAAATATCTACCTAATACACCTACTTTATGATTTCAAAAGTATTATATATAAGGTTTCAAAAACGTTAAACACATTTTTTTCTTGAAAGAACCCCATGCATAGTTTCAAAAATATTTTCCTCATACATTGACTTAACCTTCAAATTCTGCTTCATATGTCGCCTTGACATATCAAGCATCTCAACTTCATAAGCATTCTTACTTCATGTTTTGACATAAGCACATCCAGTGCAAAGTTTCAAAACATCTCCAACTTCTAAAATCCATATGGGATCTTTTCTTCACAATTAGATCCTTGTGGATAATTGTCATACAAATCAGAGTCCTTAATTGGATTCCTTATGTACCTTAATTCGAACATTTCGGTTCCTAATAATCGAAATCGAATTTTCTTTTTGAATCTTTCTATCTTTATAGTTAGATTTTTGATAACGTTTAAAGTACCAAATGAAATCCACGAAATGGATTCCTAGTATGCTTTAAATGCATGTACGCAACTAACAAGACAAATTAACAAACAATCTTTGTGGTTATACGACTATGTGTTTATTCATCCTATATTTTCTTTTATGCATTTTGTGTTTTTATACTCTGGATATTCGTTATCCAAATCCTCGCGGGATCTTTCATATCTCCATATGAGGGATTCGTAGCAGGGTAGTCAAAAGGTGCTACCTTAAATCCTTAATGGGCTTCTATGTAAGAGTTAAGACCCTTGGATTATATAGTACCACTCCATGATTCATAAGAGACCCTTAAGTGGTCTAGTCAAAAAGATTGATTCACAATTTGGTTAAAGAATGACATCTAGTGATGTAGCTGAACAGACTCCCTGATAGTGTATTTAGATCATATATTGATTTAATTAAAAGGACTCTATGGCGGTCTAGTCACACTCATCACAGGATTGTTCATTTGGTTTTACCCTATACAATATAAAATAGACTGTGTGAACTGTGCAAGGAATTGTCTAATTATGGACGCGTACATAATAATGAAATTTAGTGCACGGAGACCACAGTAAGATTTATTATGTGTAAGAACCGATAGTGGCAACAATAACGAAATGTGAGCAATGTACAGGAGGTATGGTGGACGCACCAGTGACGCTTCATATACTTGTATATAAGTATCCCTCTTACATTGCAAGCATGATGTTATTAAAGTTACTAGAAGTTCAGAACCCTAACCAATGTTGTTCGATCTTTTCAACTTCATGTTTTAAACTCTCACAAGTTTCCTCTAAATAAAAATTTCGGGACGAAATTTCCAAAAGTAGGGGAGACTGTGACACCTGTGCCTTCATGGCCATCAAACAAATACCGAACCAATGAAATATTGTATTTCATACTTAGGATTTGTATAAATATGTGTATCATTTGCACATATCAATTCTTTTTCGATTCCAAACTCTAAATCGCTTTCTGGAAGGTTATACGCGCACCGATGCGTAAATATAACCAGTTTAATGCAACGAACACTCCGGAATAGTGAAATAGGATTAACATACCTTAAATAACCTTTACATAACTTAGAAATAAGTTTCGAAGGCTTTGGTATGGCAAAATCAAGTTAAATCGCTTACAGGGACTAAAGTTGACAAACTGCGAAAGTATGCCAATTTGAACTGTAACAAACATTTCGGAACATGGCCATAAGTTAAACATACCATAAATATCCTTTACATAGCTTAGAAATAAGCTTTGAGGGGTTCGGTGTGCTAAAATAAACTTTTGGGTCATTCAGGGACTAAAAGCATCAAAAAGTGCACAAGTTTGCATTTTCGCGCATAACTTATGTTCTGAATACATCCGGACATCCAAAAAATTTATGTAAGCACTAAAACATTTTATTTTAGTGTTTGGCATGAGAAAAATCCATTCGTTGCGCAATTTGGATCGTTTTTCGCGCTTATGCGCATTCCGTCGTAATTAAGCGAACATCGCTTTCGTACGACCAAACGAACCAACATCCGACATATTTTTGAGCATGTTTCATGTCCACAATGTTTAGGCATCATTTTAGGGCCTTAAAGTTGGCTTTACGGGCCTTAGAAGTGTCGGGAATGGCCTTAAAACACAACAGGGACTGAAACTGTCAAAATGGAAACTTGTTTTCTGATCAGAAGCTCCAGGCGGCCCGCCTGAGCTTTGTCTGATCCTGAAGCGGGCCGCATCAGCCCCCTGACAGTAGAAAACATGCAGAAACATCGAATCTGGTCCGTTCCAACCTTGCACATGGTTTTTCTCATTTCTATGGGCTGGTTTTTGATGCACATGGTATTACAATACCATGGGTGCAAGTGTATGGCCAAGATCGAATCACGTTTTCCAAGAAACAATCCTAACGGTTCGGGAAACACTATAAATACCCCATGCCATCCATTGCTAAACTCACTAGAATTTTGATTTGAGAAACTCTAAGTTGAAACCATTGTTTCATAACTGAGATTCTTGAATCGAGATTAGCATTCGGGGACCCTTCGTAAGTATTCTTTCGTTCTTTTATTGCTTTTCGAGTCTTTTCGAGTCTGAAAGTCAAACTTTGTTTGACTTTCTACATTGACCAGTTTATGGTCAATGCGAAGTTCGTTTGAACTTCGCAACGTGAGTGTAATCACGTTGGTTATAGTCCCTTGGGACTATGCCTACTGATTACCACGTTGTCTAGGGTCGTAGGGTAAGCGATCTAATAAATCGCTTATACCTTCGAACCCGACCCATTTGGTCGATCATTAGGATCCAAACAAATACCTTAGGTGACCATAGTATATAGGGAATAACCTTCCGAGGTTATACCTTATGGTCACATCGTTTGAGTAGTTGTATGATAGGTAGTTTATATGCCTTAGGTAAATTACCAGAATACCATTTTCATGTATAATTGGTAATTAAGCATATGTAACCTAAACTTTTGTCACATAACTGATTATGTAACATGTTTAGGCATATAACACTTGTCATAGGACTAGTTAGACGGTCCGAACGCGTTTCACGCGAACGACGCGTTAAAGTAGCATAAGCTACCTAAACGGGTCGTAATGGGTCGTAAGCACTTAGGTTAAGTTTCATTTAGTATGTGGGCTTTGTTGAACCATATTACACGAGTCTCCATACTCGTTTGGTTTACAAACCCTCATGCTACCCGATCTTCCGATCTAGGTCCGGTTTATTAACATAGTTACCTATATTAGGTGCCGTTTGATTCCGTGATCTCTAGCATTGTTTGGTTGTTACTCAAGGACTACTGAGCAATCTCAAGTGAGTACATAGACCCCTCTTTTACTGTTTCCAAACGTTTTGGGGTGGAACACATGTGCCTACTTGTTACTTTCATGCTTTCCTGCTTTCACATCATATACTTGCTATATTCATTAGTACATTTATAGTACATGATTTCATTGTTTTACATTTACATTTTATGCTATGTATGTCCGTTGGTTACATACTTAGTACAGTGTTTTCATCACATGCTTACATTTTGTTATGACATTTGGGTTGTTTACAATGGAATAATACATTCATTAACATTAGCTACGCCGTTCGTTAGTAGGTAGTGGTACCATAGGAATTGACAACTCCCATTCCTGAAATCCTGGGTTGGTTTGGATTGGAAGGAATGACCGAATTCGATATACATAATTTAGATAAACCTTTAAGTTGTTTAAGGGTTTATCGCCACAGTCTCAAGGCTTGGATGTATGCATTTTCACAATACCGCATAGATGTTCGTATCAGTATAGCATGCATTTCCACAAAACATAGTTTTGATTTAAACCATGTTTTACTTCAATACTTTGTTTTTGTGCATATGGTTTAGTTGATACATTTCACTAGCCATACAGATCATTTTGGTTACACATTACATGATTTACATTTGACACATAAACATTATTGACATTGGTTACACATTACATGATTTACATATTGACATAAACATTTTTGACATATTATTCAATACGTTTGGCAATTTGTTTAAACATAGACATCTTACATTGGTGGTTTGTTTGGGTAAGTGATCTGAGTAACGGTGCGTGTGTAATATGATACAAGCATGGTGGATACGCCGCTGGTACTTCCTATATATAAGTGTTTGTATGGTATTACATATCGTAGCATTATTTGAATCATTTCAATTTAAGATATATAACATTTTATACAAATAACATACTTTTCACAAGACATTCTTTTACAAACAACTTATCTTATACAAACTCATTTTACATGGTTATTCATTTAACCATACATTATTTTCTTATTTATACATATCATCTGATCTTATCATTTTTCAAATGATTTACAAGACAAATCAAATTTACAAGGTTCATGACTAAACATTTTCTTAAACAATAAGTCATGAATCCTATTTTCATAAACCTATGTATCTCACAGGCATTTTTATGCTGACGTACCTATTTTCACATGTGTTTCAGGATATGATGCATAGGATTTATCAAGACACACTTAGGCGGACTTGGGCCTTAGCGACAATAAAAGATGCAAGACTAGTTATTTATGTTACGTTTCTTTGATTGTTAAGACATTGTAACTACGTTAATCAATAAAACAATATTTCAATTTCCATGTGTTATGAAACAATGATTCTGTTACAACACTCCCCGACGTTTTCCGCCACGTTTTGTTGTTCTACGTGGTCGGGGTGTGACACCCAAACACTTAAACACCCTACACAAAGCATGTAACACTTAAACACAAGACACTTACACTTAACACCCTATTACTTAACTTTACCATTTGAATTTTTCATCTTACCCCCCCCCCCCCCTCTATGTGTAACAGGCCCCAAGGACCCCACCCCACAAGATTTACTTAATCTTCTTAATATCTTCCAAAAATCTCCTAATCTTTTCTTGGATTTTGAATTCATTTGGTTTGTACTTATGTAGACATGTTAACCATTGGTCATTAGAATTTGATTTATAAATAAACACTTCTCATCTTCACAAACACATCACTACACTCTTTCCTTCTCCCCTCTACAAGCTTCGGCCGAACACCCCTCTTGTCACCACCACCATTTTCGATTCTTGTTCAAGCTTTCCAAGTGTACAACAAGGTGTTACAAGGTGAATAAGGAAGTGTGGAGCTCACGGATCATCAAGGACCTCTCTCGTGTGCTTTTATCCACTCATTTTCTCTAGTGTTTCTTCCCTAGCTTAAAAGCTAGTAGTAAGCTTCTTTGATCCTCATTTACTTCATGTTATGGTGGTTAATAGTTATGTTATGATGAAATCTCAAGAACACTAAAAGATCATAAACATAAGTCTTGTAACATAAGCTTAAAGATGAAGAAACAAGATGAAATAATAGTAGTATGATGTTGTTTGAATGTGTTGATGATTTCTTGATGGTTACTAGTAATATGATGGTTAGTCATCATATGAGACTTGTTAAGTTATGATTAAAAACATGGCTTAACAAGTTAGGGATGATTATGTATACATGAAATAATCATCCACTAGAGAAGACATGAACTTGAAAGTAGGATGATTTTTCTTGAAAAATAATAAACCAAGTAAACTAGTAATCTTGTAAATCCAAGTCTTGAGAATGGTTTTCCTAAATAAACAAAGAGTAGAAAATTATTTTTGAAGGGTTATGACTTTTGTTAAGCCTACACTATTTTAGTAACAAAATAAGTGAAGTAAGTCTAGTATAACAAGAAAATATTGTAAGTAAATATTTTTGTAAAATAAGTTCACAAGTTGTGAACATCTAAAAATCCCAAGAATGAGATTTTAACGAAAGTAAACACACTTTGGAGGGTAACTAAACCCACTGAACACCCCACTAAGTTACTACGCGATTTTATGAAAAACCAAGTTCATGTTATTATGTAAAGTGCATTGTTTTTGCACTTGAAGGATGTAATATTGTTTAGTGACTTATTGTTGATTGATTGAATGATTTTCGAAAATAAAATGATATGCTAATAAGCATGGACACCTCCGTTTACAAAGGAAACTCTGGCGAAATTTTCTAAAATTCCAACACTTAGAAAATACTTTTCTAACAAATGTTACAAGTATATTTTACAACTTGTGTTTCGAATATAAACTTCGCCATGGGTTTTGTCACAAAAATACAAAGTATCGGAGGTTGATTTTTACAAATAAAATGGATAAATATATATTTAGAATATATATTTTATACTAAAACACTTGTGTGAATTCTTGCTTATTTTGTGAACTAGTATATTATTTTAGGGTAAAATAATATAACTTACAAATACCATGGAAAATTACAACTCCAAAATAATGCCAAAAATCACACGGAATAAATATTTAAGTTATACGCTTGATATTGTGAAACCAAACGCAATGACATAACTTATAAAATATTCCAGAAAATACTCTTACACATATATTTTTGGTAAAATATTATTTTGGAAACTAAAGAAGTAAAAATATATTATTTTTGGGAAAAATACATATATTTTGGAAATATGTTATTTTTGGAAAAATAAGTTAAATATATTTTCCTAAGTGGGACTTAAAATATATTTTTTGAAACTGCAAATGTACATGTATAAATGCCCCCTTCCTTGGGAAGGAAATACGGAGTTAAATTACTTGAAAAGTATGAATACGAAATAGTTGTCTAACTATTATTCCAAAACCTTAAAAATAATTGAAGTTAAAATAATTTATTTTAACAAATGATTATAACTTGGAATAATGTCAAGGAATCGTAACTCAAACGTAAATACAAAGGCAAGGTACGGCCCGATCGTCTAATAGACAGTAGTACATTGTAGGGAGTCGTATTTGCTGACGAGACCGAAGATTTGAGTACGATACAGGAGACGCACTACAGTGAGTTCATGTCCCCCTTTTCTCTTAACTGTTTTCAGTTTTATACTTTGGGGGTGAAATACATGTTACAATTATTACAGACACTTTTATACATGGTTGGTTAGCTTAAGGATGGTTTACTACTTAGATCATGTGAAAGGTGGGTATAACACTTAAGGCCATTAATCCTCGTTGTTAGGACCGAGGGACATGAGTGATAGATCTATTTGGGTGTAGCGAGCCCACACCCATGAGGCTGGGGCGGCCCATAGTGGTGACTGTGTCTTACAGCCGAGGCCCGGTACAAATTTGCTAGGTTTGAGTACTTCCTGCACCGTTTCACACATACCAGTGGCTTTGCAACCCATTGGTGATATGTTTTTCCTTAATTGCTACATACCAGGGACTTTCATACATACAGACACATTACAAAGGTTTATACATACTCACTTACACATGAACTCGCTCAACTTTTTGTTGATCTTTCAAACTACATGTATTTTAGGAAACTAGCGGATCTGGCGGAGTATGCATATGTCTAGCTGCGTTGAATAAAAGATGTCATCCAGGGTAGTAGGTTTAGGAGGTGTAACCCTTACCTGGACGGGTTACATGTCTTTAAACCACGTTTTATTTAAGGTCTTTTGTTGTGTCTCATGAACACGTCATAGACAAGTATGGTTTGTAACTTATTTTATGTGTCGACATTTTTAAAAAAAATGATGTGGTGGTATTTTTAAACTTAAGGAATGGATGAACAACTTGTGTTTTTTATCATATAGCATTGTTATGATTGTTGCTATGGTATTAATAAGTCACACCAAATAAACCCACGCTTCCGCAAAAGCCCGGGTGTGACAGCTTGGTATCAGAGCCTCGATCATAGCGAACTAGGATTCCTTCTCGAGTCTAGACTATGATCATCAGGGCTCTCACGAAAATGTTTTCAAACATTTTTACATTGCATACACTATATGTCCAGATCCAGGGTACAAACATTTTTACAAACAAAAAGGCACAAATACACATTTCAAAAGGGTATATTTATAATTCAGTCTTAGAGACTAAGGGAGGATCAGTCTTAGAGACTGAGGGAGGATCAGTCTTAGAGACTGAGGGACGATTTAGTCTTAGAGACTAGGAGGTTAGTCTTAGAGACCAGGGATTTAGTCTTAGAGACGGGGAGGTTGGTCTTAGAGACCAGGGAGTTTAGTCTGAGAGACAGGGGAGGATAGTCTGGGGAAGACTAGGATGATTACTTGCTTACCTTGTTGTGACTTACATGCTTATTTGATTACATGTTGATATATGTGCATATGTGTGGTTGTGTTACAGACACCATACCATCATCTTCTGATACCGGAGTGTCAGACACATTGGATCCTATGGCGATTGTGTCGGACGACGAGATTGTCTCTGAGGATGAGGTCTATACATCGGATACCACTAGTACGGACGATGACAATTTCCAGCCTTTTGCTTTGCTGGATGTCGGAGACGATGTGTGACACCTGTGTCACTGCGACCATCAAACAAATACCAAACCAATGAAATATGGTATTTCATACTTGGGATCTGTATAAATATGTGTACCTTTTGCACATATCAATTCTTGTTCGATTTCAAGCTCTACATCACTTTCTGGAGGGTTATACGCGCTCTGATGCGTAAATATAACCAGTTTAATCCAACGAACACTCCGGAATAGTGAAATAGGCTTAACATACCTTAAATAACCTTTACATAACTTAGAAATAAGTTTTGAAGGCTTTGGTATGGCAAAAACAAGTTAATTCGCTTACAGGGACTAAACTTGACAAACTACGAAAGTATGCCAATTTGAACTGTAACAAACATTCCGGAACATGACCATAAGTTAAAAACACCTTAAATATCCTTTATATAGCTTAGAAATAGGCTTTGAGGGGTTCGGTGTGCTAAAATAAACTTTTGGGTCATTCAAGGACTAAAAGCGTCAAAAAGTGCACAAGTTTGCATTTTCGCGCATAACTTACATTCTGAATACATCTGGACATCCAAAAATTTATGTAAGCACTAAAATATTTTATTTTAGTGTTTGGCATGAGAAAAATCCATTCGCCGCGTCATTTGGATCGTTTTTCGCGCTTATGCGCATTCCGTCGTAATTAAGCGAACATCGCGATCGTACGACCAAACGAACCGACATCCGAGATATTTTTGAGCATGTTTCATGTCCACAATGTTTAGGCATCATTTTAGGGCCTTAAAGTTGGCTCTACGGGCCTTAGAAGTGTCGGAAATGGCATAAACACCTAACAGGGACTGAAACTGTCATTTAACAAACATGGTTCTGATCAGACATGGCCATGCGGCCCGCGTAAGGTTTGTGTGCATCTTTACGCGGCCCGCGTCAGGGTCTCAGATCAGATAAGATCGATTTGTCAGCAGATTACAGCTGTTTAACTCACAACCACAAACTCACACTTGCCCTTTCAGCTCATTAGGGGTCATTTTTAGTTACCACAACTTTCCAACAAGTGTACGCACGAGATTCGATCACGTTTTACAAGAAACGATCCTAACGGTTTGGGAAATCCTATAAATACCCAACCCACTTAACTTCAAAACCCACTAGAATCTGATCTAATGTGCTCTAAGTTGAAACCTTTGTTTCATACCTGAGCTATTTTGATCTAGATTAGCATTCGGGGACCCTTCGTAAGTATTCCTTCGTTCTTTTATTTCTTTTCGAGTCCGAAAGTCAAACTTTGTTTGACTTTCTGCGTTGACCAGTTTTGGTCAATGCGAAGTTCGTTTGAACTTCGCAACGTGATTGTAATCACGATGGTTATAGTCCTTTGTGACTATGCCTACTGATTACCACGTTGTCTAGGGTCGTAAGGGTAAGCGATCTAATAAATCGCTTATACCTTCGAACCCGACCCATTTGGTCGATCATTAGGATCTGACCAAACATATTAGGTGACCATTGTATATAGGGAATAACCTTCCGAGGTTATACCTTATGGTCGCTTCGTTTAAGTAGTTGTATGATAGGTAGTTTATATGCCTTAGGTAAATTACCAAAATACCCCTTTAATGCCAAAATTCATTATAAACATACGTGACATAACTTTTGACATCTAAACTGATCTAGCGACAATATTAGGCATGTTAAGGCATATTCTACTTGTCATAGGACTAGTTAGGCGGTCCAAACGCGTTTTACGCGAACGACGCGTTAAAGTAGCATAAGCTTCCTAAACGGGTCGTGATGGGTCGTAATGTCACACCCCCAAAATCCACACGCGGAGTACCACCGCTTGGAGGCGTGACATGACCAGGATCAAGCCACCAATCATATTGAACATAATTATATCAAAAGTCATTCATCAATACGATAGGTGTTTACAAAACCAAATATATACAAGTGTATAGCGGAAGCATTAATGTAAAACCCAACATAAGTTTAAGTACAAAATGTTATAATGTTTAACAAAACATCCACGTCCGTGCCCACAACGACTGCGCCTCCCGTGCAAGCTCCAAGAGTACCTATTGTCCTGCAAGGCATGTAACAGAGAGTCAACAACTAGTTGAGCGAGTTCACTGTTAGTTATTTAGTTATAATGTTCGTTTCGTAAATCGTAAGTAATAGCATCGCGGCCCTCTAGGCATGTTTGCGAAGTTTAGAAATTTGTATCGCGTTAGTCCTTGCTGCCAGTCCAGGCATGCGTGCGATAAATAGCGTTGACTAGTCGTATGTGTACGTGCCCTTCTTAATCCAAGGACCGTAGCGAGTGTGATTGTCCTACCCAAGGAGGACGAGCATGCGTTAATGTTTGTTGTCCTACCCAAGGAGGACGAACGTATGTTAAGGTTGTTGTCCTACCGGACGAACGTATGTTAAGGTTGTTGTCCTACCGGACGAACGTATGTATTCTACCCAAGGAGAATACATAGGATTTATATTGGCATCCTACCCATGGAGGATGGCGGTACATATCCTACCCAAGGAGAATATGTAGGTTCCGTTTTAATTTCTTTAACCCGTCCTACCGGACGAACGTATGTTAAGGTTGTTGTCCTACCGGACGAACGTATGTTAAGGTTGTTGTCCTACCGGACGAACGTATGTTAAGGTTGTTGTCCTACCGGACGAACGTATGTATTCTACCCAAGGAGAATACATAGGATTTATATTGGCATCCTACCCATGGAGGATGGCGGTACATATCCTACCCAAGGAGAATATGTAGGTTCCGTTTTAATTTCTTTAACCCATTCCCAACCACCGGGAATCCCATGCCTTAGAAAGTGTGTGAACTCACCTTGTTTCGCTCGGTATGCTAGGTATGTGCTCAAAGTAAGTCAATCACGTCCTAAAGTATGCACGTATGTGAAATCAGTTTGTGACCAAATTATGCACGTATAAACATGTAGCACGTAATCACAATAATATACAAGATGGCTACACTTAACAGCAGTTAAATATTCCAGTTAGCATTTAACAGAATTAACTCAAGTTACTGCACAGATCAGCTATTCGGCGAAACACGCATGTTGGCGAAACACAGATAGTGGCGAAACACATATAGTGACGAATCACAATATTGGCGAAACACATTCTGTTTCGTCGAGGTGTCCCCTGGCGAAACAGAACTTCTGATTCGTCGACTACTCTTGGCGAAACACATTCTGTTTCGCCGAGAGTTCTGTTTCGTCGAACAGTTCAGTTTCGCAGACATCAGTTACAGCAGATGCGAAAAACACATAAACCCTAACAGCCGTAAAACAGCAATTCCTCAATCATACAGTAATCATTCAACGCAGAATCATCGTAACATCATCATAACAAAAGCATCACAGTTCTTAACATCTAACACGAACCCTAAGTTATGTGTACAACATATAGATTAACATACAACATCATATCATCGATTCCTATCAAGATACTAATGTGTATTCAGAATCAGGCCATATAAACAACATTCAGAACCGAGTATCATCAACATACCCTCCTACAATCCAGAAATCAAGCATATACACAACATGTATAAAGAAAACAAAGAACAAAGAAACCGATTAGACGAGCACGCACTAACCGAGATATTCGAGATGAACAAGGGAGGATTCGAGAGAGAAAGATGATGGTTGATGATGGGTATCGCCTTCACAGAGTGGAGAGTTCTAGGGTTTCTATTTTTTTTTGTTAAAAGTGTGAAACAGGGAGTCGGTTCACGTTAATATGAACGAATTACCGTTCTGGGCCCTTAATGGGCTTGGCGAAACTGGGCTTGGCGAAACAGACTTCTGTTTCGTCGGGATGCTTATGACGAAACAGTCTGTTTCGTCGGGTCCTGTCTGTTTCGTCGAGTCCTGTTATGTGCTAATAGTTTTAAGTTCTTCAACAGGTTTCATGTTATACAGCCAAACACAAAATCATGCAACCACAATGCGTTCATAAAATATAAAAAAAATAACGTGTACGGTTACAAGTTGAACAAGTTAAACAATTACACAATCAAAGTCAACGTGCACTAAATGCGAAAATGAAAGTCGGAAACTCGAGTTGTCACATTATCCCCAACTTTGTAAGAAATTTCGTCCCGAAATTTAGCATGCGGTTACTGAGGAAGCTAGGTAAGTTATCGTTTACTGGTTTTCCTGGGGTGTCACATCATCCCCCCGTTGAGTTGGGATTTCATCCCGAACTTCTGTAGTAGCTTCAGCCTCAGTAGTAGTTGCATTGTTTTCGAACAACTGGGGATATTTGAGTTCCATTTGGTCTTCGCGTTCCCAGGTAAACTCTGGGCCGCGACGGGAGTTCCAACGAACTCGAACAAGAGGTATTCTAGTGTTCTTGAGGACCTTAACATCCCGGTCCGTGATTTCAACTGGTTCCTCGACGAAATGCAATTGTTCGTCGATAGTGAGCTCCTTCAAAGGAACTATAAAGGTCTCATCTGACTGCCACTTCTTCAGATTCGACACATGAAAGACGTTGTGAACTGCACTGAGTTCAGCTGGTAAGTTCAGTCTGTAGGCCACTTTGCCTATCTTTTCTATGACTTCGAATGGTCCAACGTATCGTGGATTGAGCTTGCCTCGTTTACCAAAACGAACAACACCCTTCCAGGGTGAAACTTTGAGTAGTGCTCGATCCCCAACTTGGAATTCGAGTATTTTCCTGTCTTTATCAGCGTATACTTTCTGACGGTCACGAGCTGCCGCCATGCGTTGTCGTATTTGAGCAATCTTTTCAGTAGTATCAACTACCATTTCCGGACCTGTGATCTGACTGTCACCCACCTCTGCCCAACAAAGAGGTGATCGGCATTTACGCCCGTACAATGCCTCAAAAGGAGCAGCTTTAATGCTGGTGTGGTAACTGTTGTTGTACGAAAATTCCACAAGTGGCAGATGTTTTTCCCAGCCTTTGCCAAAGTCAATTACGCACGCCCGAAGCATGTCTTCTAGAGTTTGAATAGTGCGCTCAGACTGCCCATCTGTCTGAGGATGATAAGCTGTGCTCATGTCCAATCGAGAGCCAAAAGATTTGTGCATTGCTTGCCACAGTTCTGAAGTAAAACGTGCATCACGATCAGAGATAATAGATGTGGGCACCCCGTGCCTCGAGACAACTTCCTTAAGGTATACGTCTGCTAGAGTGGAGAACTTATCCGTTTCCTTGATAGCCAAGAAGTGAGCAGACTTTGTGAGTCGATCCACGATCACCCAAATAGTGTCATTCCCACGTTGAGACCTAGGAAGGCCAGTAACAAAATCCATGGAAATTTGCTCCCATTTCCATTGTGGTATCTCAGGTTGTTGGAGTGGGCCTGATGGTTTCTGATATTCTGCTTTGACTCTCGCACAAGTCAAACACTTGCTAACGTAGGTTGCTATGTGGGCCTTCATGCTAGGCCACCAATATGTAGTTCTGATGTCGTGGTACATCTTATCTGAACCAGGATGTACTGAGTAGCGAGACTTATGAGCTTCATCCATTACAAGCTCGCGTAGGTTGCCATAGAGTGGGACCCAGATGCGTCCTGTTACGTAGTAGGCGCCGTCTGCCCTTTGTTCTAACCTTTGCCTAGAGCCGCGTAGAGCTTCAGCCCTGACGTTTTCCGGTTTCAATGCTTCTACCTGAGCATCTCGTATCTGTGAAGGAAGACTAGACTGAATAGTGAGTTGCAACGCTCGTACACGCCTAGGTATAGTATCCTTTCGACTGAGGGCGTCGGCCACCACATTGGCCTTGCCTGGATGGTACTTTATAGCACATTCGTAATCGTTCAGTAACTCGACCCATCGACGTTGTCGCATGTTCAGGTCTTTCTGCTTGAAAATATACTCAAGACTTCTGTGATCGGTGTAGATGGTGCACTTAGTGCCATACAGATAATGTCGCCATATCTTGAGCGCAAAAACAACAGCTCCAAGCTCTAAATCGTGTGTAGTGTAATTCCGTTCGTGAATCTTAAGTTGGCGCGAAGCATAAGCAATAACTTTATCCCGTTGCATCAACACACATCCAAAACCTTGGATAGATGCATCACAGTAGACTACAAAATCGTCCGTGCCTTCAGGCAATGAGAGGATAGGTGCGCTACAAAGTCTATCCTTTAAGTGCTGAAATGCTGTATCCTGTGTATCACTCCAACGGTAAGCAATACCTTTCTGTGTCAGTAATGTAAGTGGCTGTGCAATCTTTGAGAAGTCTTTGATAAACCGTCTGTAATAACCCGCCAAACCCAAGAATTGGCGTATTTCTGTTGGTGTGCGAGGTGCAGGCCAGTTCTTGATCGAATATACCTTGGATGGATCAACATGTATCCCATCCTTGTTTACCACGTGGCCTAGAAAGTGGACTTCACGAAGCCAGAAGTCGCATTTTGAAAACTTAGCGTACAGTTGTTCCGTTCGAAGGAGTTCCAGAATAAGTCGTAAATGTTGCTCATGTTCCTCCCGACTCTTCGAGTAAATCAGAATGTCATCAATGAAAACAATAACAAACTTGTCAAGATAAGGTTTGCACACCCTGTTCATAAGATCCATGAAAACCGCAGGCGCGTTCGTTAGTCCGAATGGCATGACCAAAAACTCGTAATGACCGTAGCGAGTTCTGAATGCTGTTTTGGAGACGTCCTCATCCCGGACTCTCAGTTGATGGTAACCTGACCTTAGATCGATCTTTGAGTAATAGCTCGACCCTTGTAACTGGTCGAATAAGTCGTCGATGCGTGGAAGTGGATAGCGATTCTTCACGGTCACCTTGTTTAGTTCGCGGTAATCTATGCACATACGAAAGGTACCGTCTTTCTTCTTCACAAATAATACTGGAGCTCCCCATGGCGAAGAGCTAGGACGTATGAAACCCTTTTCCAAAAGTTCTTGCAATTGTTTAGACAGTTCTTCCAGTTCAGTTGGAGCTAAGCGATAAGGTGCTCGAGCTATAGGTGCTGCTCCTGGAGCTAGCTCGATCTGAAATTCGACCTGGCGATGAGGCGGTAACCCAGGTAACTCTTCAGGAAACACTTGAGGAAAGTCGCGTACTACAGGAATATCCCAAATCTTTTTCTCTGTCGTCGATGTATCAGTAACGATGGCTAAAATAGCTATGTGGCCCTTTCGCAGACACTTCTGAGCCTTCAAGAAGGAGATGATGCCGCTCACGACACCACTCTTGTCGCCTTGAACTTCAAGAGGTTCTTTGCCAGAACGAGGAATACGAATGATCTTCTCCTTGCATAGGATCTCCGCTTGCTGTTGGGATAACCAATCCATACCGATGACAATGTCGAAACTACTCAGAGTTATAGGAATGAGATCGATAGAGAAAGTCTGACCAGCGAGGATAAGATTACAACCCTGAACTATGTGTGTGGCTTCTAAACTTTTACCGTTAGCTAACTCTACGACATGTTTGGTGCTTAACAGTGTTGGTGCGCGTTTAAGCATTTGACTAACATTCAGAGACATATAACTGGTATCCGCACCCGAATCAAATAATACGGTAACATAAAAGTCGTCGAGAAGAAACTTACCCGTAACCACATTAGGATCGTTCCTTGCGTCACTCTGGCCAATCACAAACATACGACCTTTTGCACCATTGTTGTTGTTGTTTCCCCCATTGATGTTCCCACTGCCCTGATTATTGTTATTGTTGCTTTGATTCTGGTTTGATTGGGGACAGTTCCGCTTGAAATGACCTTCAGCCCCACACTGAAAGCATGTCTTATTTCCTTGTTGTTGTTGCTGTGACTGGTTTCGTGGAACGGGTGACTGTTGTTGCTGGTTCTGATTCGCAGGCCTTAAGCTCCTGCAATCTTTAGCCTCATGACCTACTCTTAGACATCTCTGACAGCGGCCTCTACGACACTGACCACTGTGGTGTTTGTTGCACCTGTTACACAGTGGATGAATTCCCCGATATCCACTCTGCCCCTGACCACCAGACGATTGCTGACTCGAACTCTGATAATCACTAGTCTTGCGCTGTTGCTGTGCTTGAGACTGTACAATAGCTGAACCCCTGCTGGAATTCCCTTCCCATTTCCGCTTGTTGTCACTGGGAATAGCAGGAGTAACTGGAGTGGTAGCAGTAGTAGCGCTGATACGTTTAGGCAGCCTGTTTTGTTCAACCGCCTGATCGGTGAGGCGATGAGCTAGCTTGACGATCTGTTGAATAGTGCCAAGATTCGCTGAGGTTACGTGACTTTGAATTTCCGGCACCAAACCATTGAGATACAGTTCAATACGCTTAATGGGAGGGTCCACCATAGTAGGACACAGAATAGCCAATTCATTCGATCTTCTGGTGTACGCTTCAATTTCTGACCCCGTCATTTTCAAGTGGTAAAACTCTACCTCCAGCTTATGAATGTCATCACGGCTACAGTATTCCTCTTTAATCAAATCCTTGAAATCATTCCAGGGTGTGGCGTTAGCAACAGCCAACCCTAACATCTGCACTTGCGCATTCCACCAAGTCAGCGCAATGCCTTCTAGTGTACCGGTGGCGTACTTCACCCTGCGAGCCTCAGGGCATTCGCACATTTCAAATACTGACTCGAGCTTTTCAAACCAATGGAGGAGTCCAACCGCTCCTTCCGTGCCACTAAAAGTAGTAGGACGACAGTCCATGAACGTTTTGAAGGTACAAACAGGTGGCTGAGCGTGCTGACCTCCTGCTTGTGCGGCTGCAAGTGCCGCAGCAATTTGCTCGTTAATGAGAGCCGTCAGTTGGGCTTGCGTCATGTTGATACGTCCAGACATGATCTTCATAGTAAATATGACATAAGTGAGAGAGGTTCGCGAGTAGTGCGATAACAAAAGGGAATAATCACACAAGTGTTCTCATGCAATAGTGTCAAGTTAACCTAAGCATACCCGAAGCAAAGTTCTATGCAATTCTAGCAAGTAGGCAATAAGACATGTACCATATTACCTAGAGTGATGAGTCTTGCACGTGGAGCGAGGCGTCGTTGTGGATCGTTGAGCACTGTTTCGGTTATAGTCTGGTTTTAATAAAAAAAAAATGTCTTCCCCTTATTAAAACCGAGTTCTCTATAACCAATGGCTCTGATACCAATCTGTCACACCCCCAAAATCCACACGCGGAGTACCACCGCTTGGAGGCGTGACATGACCAGGATCAAGCCACCAATCATATTGAACATAATTATATCAAAAGTCATTCATCAATACGATAGGTGTTTACAAAACCAAATATATACAAGTGTATAGCGGAAGCATTAATGTAAAACCCAACATAAGTTTAAGTACAAAATGTTATAATGTTTAACAAAACATCCACGTCCGTGCCCACAACGACTGCGCCTCCCGTGCAAGCTCCAAGAGTACCTATTGTCCTGCAAGGCATGTAACAGAGAGTCAACAACTAGTTGAGCGAGTTCACTGTTAGTTATTTAGTTATAATGTTCGTTTCGTAAATCGTAAGTAATAGCATCGCGGCCCTCTAGGCATGTTTGCGAAGTTTAGAAATTTGTATCGCGTTAGTCCTTGCTGCCAGTCCAGGCATGCGTGCGATAAATAGCGTTGACTAGTCGTATGTGTACGTGCCCTTCTTAATCCAAGGACCATAGCGAGTGTGATTGTCCTACCCAAGGAGGACGAGCATGCGTTAATGTTTGTTGTCCTACCCAAGGAGGACGAACGTATGTTAAGGTTGTTGTCCTACCGGACGAACGTATGTTAAGGTTGTTGTCCTACCGGACGAACGTATGTATTCTACCCAAGGAGAATACATAGGATTTATATTGGCATCCTACCCATGGAGGATGGCGGTACATATCCTACCCAAGGAGAATATGTAGGTTCCGTTTTAATTTCTTTAACCCGTCCTACCGGACGAACGTATGTTAAGGTTGTTGTCCTACCGGACGAACGTATGTTAAGGTTGTTGTCCTACCGGACGAACGTATGTTAAGGTTGTTGTCCTACCGGACGAACGTATGTATTCTACCCAAGGAGAATACATAGGATTTATATTGGCATCCTACCCATGGAGGATGGCGGTACATATCCTACCCAAGGAGAATATGTAGGTTCCGTTTTAATTTCTTTAACCCATTCCCAACCACCGGGAATCCCATGCCTTAGAAAGTGTGTGAACTCACCTTGTTTCGCTCGGTATGCTAGGTATGTGCTCAAAGTAAGTCAATCACGTCCTAAAGTATGCACGTATGTGAAATCAGTTTGTGACCAAATTATGCACGTATAAACATGTAGCACGTAATCACAATAATATACAAGATGGCTACACTTAACAGCAGTTAAATATTCCAGTTAGCATTTAACAGAATTAACTCAAGTTACTGCACAGATCAGCTATTCGGCGAAACACGCATGTTGGCGAAACACAGATAGTGGCGAAACACATATAGTGACGAATCACAATATTGGCGAAACACATTCTGTTTCGTCGAGGTGTCCCCTGGCGAAACAGAACTTCTGATTCGTCGACTACTCTTGGCGAAACACATTCTGTTTCGCCGAGAGTTCTGTTTCGTCGAACAGTTCAGTTTCGCAGACATCAGTTACAGCAGATGCGAAAAACACATAAACCCTAACAGCCGTAAAACAGCAATTCCTCAATCATACAGTAATCATTCAACGCAGAATCATCGTAACATCATCATAACAAAAGCATCACAGTTCTTAACATCTAACACGAACCCTAAGTTATGTGTACAACATATAGATTAACATACAACATCATATCATCGATTCCTATCAAGATACTAATGTGTATTCAGAATCAGGCCATATAAACAACATTCAGAACCGAGTATCATCAACATACCCTCCTACAATCCAGAAATCAAGCATATACACAACATGTATAAAGAAAACAAAGAACAAAGAAACCGATTAGACGAGCACGCACTAACCGAGATATTCAAGATGAACAAGGGAGGATTCGAGAGAGAAAGATGATGGTTGATGATGGGTATCGCCTTCACAGAGTGGAGAGTTCTAGGGTTTCTATTTTTTTTTGTTAAAAGTGTGAAACAGGGAGTCGGTTCACGTTAATATGAACGAATTACCGTTCTGGGCCCTTAATGGGCTTGGCGAAACTGGGCTTGGCGAAACAGACTTCTGTTTCGTCGGGATGCTTATGACGAAACAGTCTGTTTCGTCGGGTCCTGTCTGTTTCGTCGAGTCCTGTTATGTGCTAACAGTTTTAAGTTCTTCAACAGGTTTCATGTTATACAGCCAAACACAAAATCATGCAACCACAATGCGTTCATAAAATATAAAAAAAATAACGTGTACGGTTACAAGTTGAACAAGTTAAACAATTACACAATCAAAGTCAACGTGCACTAAATGCGAAAATGAAAGTCGGAAACTCGAGTTGTCACACGTAAACACTTAGGTTAGGTTTCATTTAGTATGTAGGCTTTGTTAAACCATATGACACGAGTCTCCATACTCGTTTGGTTTACGAACCCTCATTCTATCTAAATCTTCCGATTTAGGTCCGGTTTATTAACATAGTTACCTATATTAGGTGCTGTTTGATTCCGTAATCTCTAGCATTGCTTGGTGGTTATCTTAGGACTTCTGAGCAATCTCAAGTGAGTACATAGACCCCTCTTTTAACTGTTTTCCAAACTGTTTTGGGGTGAAACACATGTGCCTACTTGTTACTTTCATGCTTTCCATGCTTTCACATCATATACCTGCTGTGTTCGTTAGTACATTATAGTACATGATTTCATTGCATTTCATGCTATGTATGCCCATTGTGTGCGTACTTAGTACATCGTTTTACATTACATGCTATGTATGCCCATTGTGTGCGTACTTAGTACATCATTCTACATTACATTTCATGCTATGTATGTCCATTGCGTGCATACTTAGTACATTGTTTTACATTGCATTTCTATTGCATATGCTCATCCAGCATATGAACACATTATATTACATTTTGAACCGTTGTAACCATTTGGCTATGTGAACCGTTGTAACTATTTGACTATGTGAACCGTTGTAACCATTTGACTATGTGAACCGTTATAACCATTTGACTATGTGAACCGTTGTAACCGTTTGATCATTTGAACCGTTTGTAGCTATTGAACCGTGTGACCCGTAATTGACTATACATAAACATTTCTACAATTGTTAAACATTACATCTTGGTGGTTTGGTTTGAGTAAGTGATTTAAGTAACGAGACTTGTGTAATATGATACAAGCATGGTGGATACGCCGCTGGTACTTCCTATATATAAGTGTTTGTATGGTATCACATATTGTAGCGTTATTTGAATCATTTCAATTTGAGACATATAACATTTTATACAAATAACATACTTTTCATAAGACATTGATTTACAAACAACTTATCTTATACAAACTCATTTTACATGGTTATTCATTTAACCATACATTATTCTCTTATTTATACATATAATCTGATCTTATCGTTTTTCAAATGATTTACAAGATAAAGCAAATTACAAGGTTCAGGACTAAACATTTTCTCAAACATAAGTCATGAATTCTGTTTTCACAAAACCTATGTATCTCACAGGCATTTTTATACTGACGTACCTATTTTCACATGTGTTTTCAGGAGATGATGCATAGGACTTATCAAGACATACTTAGGCGGACCTGTGCCTTAGTGACTTAAAACGAGACAAGAACTAGTTAATTTATGTTATGTACTCTTTAATTTCTTGTTTAAAGACAATGTAACTCGCTTGTTTGTTGAATAAAACAAAAACTTTAATTTCCATGGTTGTGAAACATTAATTCTGTTACAACACTCCCCGACGTTTCCGCCATGTTTTGTATGTTCTACGTGGTCGGGGTGTGACAGAAAAGATGGTATCAGAGCCAATGGTTATAGGGAATTAGGTTATTAGTAATGCTTTGACCTAGTCTATAACCTTCTTAGGACCCTAACGTGAGTTTACTTGTGTTTAGTCATAAAACAATACCGTCACTTATTCTTAGGTGACAACCACAATAAGAACATAAATTTCAAAACCGCTTTGAAAACTAATCATCTGTTCTAGGATGATTGATTACTAGGTTTTGAACCCTCTATTGTAAGGTTTTGAACCCTCTGTTATATGGTTTTGAACCCCTTTGAGCTTTCAAAATCTCGTCAAGGTTTTGGGTTTTAAAAAATGTGAACACATGCAAACTGGAAGGGTGAATGCCTGTATTCTGGGTTTTCTGTCTAGGCAAGCACTTCGTATATATCTCATCAGACGCGAGACCAGTTGTGCTTACCTGGGAATTCTTGGGATGAGAGTTCACTTATAGGCGAGCATGTCTTCGTGATACATTATTTTTGACCTATTTACTTTGATTAATCATCGGGGTCGTTTGTTGCTTTGTAGTAACAAACAAATGACCACTATCCCTGCTTTCATCAAATTTGTTCATCTCATTCTTTTTGTCTAATTCTCTCACTCGTTTCATTTCATGTTTCCTCTTTTAGAATGCCTCCTCGACGCGAAAACCAGATAGCGACTGCCGAACTGGCAGAAATCATTGCGCAGCAAATGGCTGCTCAATTCCCAAACCTCTTTGCTCAATGGAACCAAGCCAACAACAACAATGGTCCATGCAATTTCAAGAGTTTTAACTCGGCTAAACCACTCAAGTTTAGTGGTTCTGAGGGAGCGACTGGGCTTCTTCAATGGTTCAAGAGCATTGAGAATACTTTCCGCCACGTGCAGTGTCCTGACAATCGCAAGGTTGAGTTTTCTTCGAGTGTGTTCCAGAAGAGGGCCCTTACGTGGTGGAACGGGGTTATGAGAGATCGTGGTGCAGAAGTTGCTCTAGCACAGACATGGGCTGAACTTAGGGCCCTTATGATGAAGGAATTCTGTCCTCGTCACGAGATCAGGGCCTTGGAAAGGGAATTCGACAATCTTGAGCAAGACAGCGGTGAGCATCGAGCCTACACGGACCGTTATGAGGAGTTAAGTCTGTTATGCCCAAACATGGTCACGCCTTTGGATAAGGCAATCGAAAAGTACATTGATGGCCTCCCTGACTCAATACAAGACATTGTGACTGGTAGCAACCCTACTACAGTTAGACAGGCCATTGAGCTATCTGCAACCTTGACTGAATCAAAGATCAGGAAAGGTAAACTTTTCCGAAAAGGTGACAAGAAACCGGTAGAGGAATCGAACCCAATCGAGGAATCAAAGACCATGGATGAACAGACTGGATCCCCTAAGAGGTCAAAGAAGCGAAAGGCTTCTCAGAACTTCGCCATGGTTACTCACGATGATCAAGCCGTCCCCAACCAACCAGCTCAACCCCCTGCTAGGAAACCCTACAACGGAACTGCACCCTTGTGCAACCAATGTGGTCTACATCATCATGCTGGTGTGAAGTTCCGCACATGCCAAGTTTGCGGACTTATAGGTCATACAGCGAGGGTTTGCCCAACAGCAGCTGCACCAAATCAAGTTAACAACAATCCCGCTCAAGCTCGTTTTCCACCAGGGTCTTGCTACAACTGTGGCGAGATGGGCCATTTTCGTAGGAATTGCCCAAGGCTTGCTAATGCAAATCCAGCGCAGGGATGAGCATCTGACCAACCAGAAGACAACATCGTTTAGAAATAATCACGTCTTATGTATTATTTTCTTTTGTTGTCAAGGTCCATGAAACAGTTGTTATCATTGTTTATAAATAAGTCTTTTATTTACATTGCAATGTAATTATGTGGTTGTATGTATAAATAAACATATCTCTTACAATACCGACAATCAAGGAACTGTATTCCTTGAAGAACAGACTACCCCCAAATTTCTTCCATTGTATGATCTCTTGCGTTTTCCACGAAAATCCTAAGTACCCGTTTCTTCCGAGAGAAACGAAGTACGAGGTGCCAAGTTAATAGCAATCAATAACAAGATAATAACAATTAAACAATTATGCGATTATGTGCTTATGTGTTCCCTTTTATGTGTCATGTGATCCAAATTATGTTATCCAAATCCTCGTAGAATCTTACATATCCTTGTACAAGAGATTCATAGTAGGATACCCAAAGGTACTACCTAAAATCTGTCACACCCCCAAAATCCACACGCGGAGTACCACCGCTTGGAGGCGTGACTGACCAGGATCAAGCCACCAATCATATTGAACACAGCATTTAAATATTAAAAGTAACCAATACAACCCACCACAATATAACTGGTGTTCAATAAAACATAATCTGAGTAGCGGAAGCATAAGTATGTAAACCCAATGTAAATCATAAGTTCAAATGTTTAAATATTTAACATGGCATCCTCGATCCATGTCCCACAACGACCTGCTCCTCCCTGTGCAAGCTCCATATGTACCTAAGGTCCTGCAAGGCATGCAACAGAGAGTCAACAACTAGTTGAGCGAGTTCACAGTTAATAGTTCAGTAATTGTAATAGTATAGTAAGCCTTGTGTTCGTTCTTTAAGTCATGTATCGTATTAGTTCGTATCGCGGCCCTCCTAGGCATGTGTGCGAAGATTAGTCATATTATCGCGGCCAACCCTGGCATGTGTGCGAAGATCAGTCATATTATCGCGGCCAACCCTGGCATGTGTGCGAAGATCAGTCATATTATCGCGGCCAACCCCGGCGTGTGTGCGAAGATCAGTTCTATTAGTATCACTAGTCTAGTCGTATCTTATCAATAATCCTTCCTCACCCGAGGACCATATAACTAAGTTCCATAAGCTAGGTAAGTACAAGTAAATAATCCAAACCCATTCCCACCCTGGGAACCCCATGCCTTGGCTGTGTGAACTCACCTTGGTTTGCTCGGTATGTTAAGTTAAGTGCTCACAAGAAATCAGTCAAGTCCTATAGTGCACGTATACTAAATCAGTTAACATTCGTATTGTTTCGCATGCAAGTTTAACATCACATATTGCTTGGCAGTTATCATCGTATAACACGTAACAGTTTATCAAGTCAATTTCATGTAGCTCATGTCTCATATACAAGTACTTCACAGTTTGTACTAACCATAGTTATTCAATAACTCACTTAACAGAGCTGCCTACTTTAACAGAGTTACATGCACAACATAAACAAAGATAATGACTTAACAGAATAATTGCTAGCAGTGTTAGTCAACTAACAGGGATAACCAACTAGTTATGCAACCTATTTAACGGAGTTGATAAAGTTAATTGAGTTAGTTGGCTAACGAGGTTAATTGATTAACAGGGTTACTCATCTTGGCTTAACATAGTTAACATGTTCGACCAGTGTTAATAACTTAACAGATATAACAGTTAGTACATAATAATTGTGGGCCGAAAACACTTGGGTCGAATACACATGTTGGGCCGAAATCCCTTTCTGGCCGAAATCCATTGGGTGACGAAATCCCTTTGGATTTCGTTGGGTTTAATCATCATTGACGGCAGTTATGTGTTCCAACCCTCAATATCATCAAGCAATCATTCAACCAACCGTACATAGCAATCAACAGACTCGTGTAATCGTATGATTTATTTTATGACAATCATCAACGTTCAATCACTATTCAATACAACCAAGCTGATATGATCATTCAGTGCACGCATAGAACAGAACCATAATTTGCTAAATTATACACTATTTAAACGAATATACAAACAGGTTATCAACATTTATCAAACATAAACATCATGCATCACATCACCGATTTTGCATTAGGCTGAAATCATGTGTCATATACAAACCGTATGTATCATCAGTCATGTGCATTTATAATATCATGTGCATCTTCAGAGACAATAAATATCCATAATCATTATGTCTAGGGTTTTCACATGAAATCACATAATATATCATCTCACATGTAATAATGAATCATGGCCGACAACATGGAATCCTTATCTATTTGGTTGCACATCATAGTCAAAAGAGGTTTACCTCAAAGTAATCAATTGGAAGGAAACAAAGAGAGGGGGGCCTGCCTTGCCGCCGCACACACAAATGGTGAGTAGGGTTTTGTTTCAACTAACATCGAAATATCACAAATACATGAACAAGCTCCTAGTCATAATCGGAATCAAGTAGGCCGAGCCCACTTGAATCACACTTTGTTTCGATAGCCAATAGGGCTTTTAAGTTATTGGGCCATGTTTAATAAATCAAACCACAAACATGGTAGTGGGCCTAGTCATATATGTTGGTATTCACACCACTATATATCTATTAACTCGTAGACATCTATCACGTATATACAAGTTACGATGTAAGCAAGTTATAAACAGAATATGTCTGCAAACAAGTAATGTGTTGAGGAAAGACCCCGGAAACTCGGGTTGTCACAAAATCCTTAATGGACTTCTACGCTGTAGTTAAGTCCCTTGGATTATAAAGTACTGCTTCATAATTAGACCCCTTGGGTGGTCTAGTTAAATTGGATGATATAGCTGAAAGGACTCCTTGGTGGCCTAATTAAGAAGATCCTCTGTTGATCTAATTAAAAGGACCCTATGGTAGTCTAGTCATCGTCATCACAAGTTTGATATCCTTCCCCACAACATTTCAAAACGAACTGTGCGGACTGTGCAAGGAATTACGTAATTATGGATGCATACATAATTATGGAATTTAGTGCACAAAAATCACAGCAAGTTCTGTCATGTATCTTGAGTTAACCCAATTGATTTCCATTTCTGATGAAGTATCCGTTGAGGAAAAATGAACTAGCTATTCATTTTTCACTTCTGAGGAATATCCGTTGAGGAAATGAATATCCGTTTATCCTTCATTTCCAACTCTGAGGAAGCAACCGTTGAAAATGACTCCGTTAGTTCATTTTCGTTTATGAAGATTATCCGTTGAGGAAATGAATATCCGTTGTTAAATCTTTCATTTCCATACCTGAGGAAGCAACCGTTGAAAATGACTCCGTTAGTTCATTTTCGTTTCTGAAGATTATCCGTTGAGGAAATGAATATCCGTTGATTATTCCTTCATTTCAAATTCTGAAGAATAACCGTTGAGGAAAATGACCCCGTTTGTTCATTTTCGTTCTGAAGAATATCCATTGAGAGAAATGAATATCCATGGATTTTTCCTTCATTCCCGTTTCTGACGAAGGACCCGTTGAGGAAGAATGAATCATCCATTCGTTTTCACTTCTGAAGAATATCCGTTGAGGGAAATGTATATCCGTTTAGTTAAAATCCTTTATTTTCCATTTCCGAAGAACCCGTTGAAGAAAAGGACCCCGTTCGTTCATTTTCGCTTCTGAAAAATATCCGTTGAGGAAAATAACAAAATTATGCTTCACATATCTTTGATGGCTATTTAACACAAAGTCACAGACAGACTTCTACGAATAAATTTCGGGACGAAATTTCCTTAAGTAGGGGAGACTGTGACACCTGTGTCACTGCGACCATCAAACAAATACCAAACCAATGAAATATGGTATTTCATACTTGGGATCTGTATAAATATGTGTATCTTTTGCACATATCAATTCTTGTTCGATTTCAAGCTCTAAATCACTTTCAGGAGGGTTATACGCGCTCTGATGCGTAAATATAACCAGTTTAATCCAATGAACACTCTGGAATAGTGAAATAGGCTTAACATACCTTAAATAACCTTTACATAACTTAGAAATAAGTTTTGAAGGCTTTGGTATGGCAAAAACAAGTTAATTCGCTTACAGGGACTAAACTTGACAAACTGCGAAAGTATGCCAATTTGAACTGTAACAAACATTCCGGAACATGACCATAAGTTAAACACACCTTAAATATCCTTTATATAGCTTAGAAATAGGCTTTGAGGGGTTCGGTGTGCTAAAATAAACTTTTGGGTCATTCAGGGACTAAAAGCGTCAAAAAGTGCACAAGTTTGCATTTTCGCGCATAACTTACATTCTGAATACATATGGACATCCAAAAATTTATGTAAGCACTAAAATATTTTATTTTAGTGTTTGGCATGAGAAAAATCCATTCGCCGCGTCATTTGGATCGTTTTTCGCGCTTATGCGCATTCCGTCGTAATTAAGCGAACATCGCGATCGTACGACCAAACGAACCGACATCCGAGATATTTTTGAGCATGTTTCATGTCCACAATGTTTAGGAATCATTTTATGGCGTTAAAGTTGGCTCTACGGGCCTTAGAAGTGTCGGAAATGGCATAAACACCTAACAGGGACTGAAACTGTCATTTAACAAACATGGTTCTGATCAGACATGGCCATGCGGCCCGCGTAAGGTTTGTGTGCATCTTTACGCGGCCCGCGTCAGGGTCTCAGATCAGATAAGATCGATTTGTCAGCAGATTACAGCTGTTTAACTCACAACCACAAACTCACACTTGCCCTTTCAGCTCATAGGGGTCATTTTTAGTTACCACAACTTTTCAACAAGTGTACGCACGAGATTCGATCACGTTTTACAAGAAACGATCCTAACGGTTCGGGAAATCCTATAAATACCCAACCCACTTAACTTTAAAACCCACTAGAATCTGATCTAATGTGCTCTAAGTTGAAACCTTTGTTTCATACCTGAGCTATTTTGATCTAGATTAGCATTCGGGGACCCTTCGTAAGTATTCCTTCGTTCTTTTATTTCTTTTCGAGTCCGAAAGTCAAACTTTGTTTGACTTTCTGCGTTGACCAGTTTTGGTCAATGCGAAGTTCGTTTGAACTTCGCAACGTGATTGTAATCACGATGGTTATAGTCCTTTGTGACTATGCCTACTGATTACCACGTTGTCTAGGGTCGTCAGGGTAAGCGATTTAATAAATCGCTTATACCTTCGAACCCGACCCATTTGGTTGATCATTAGGATCTGACCAAACATATTAGGTGACCATTGTATATAGGGAATAACCTTCCGAGGTTATACCTTATGGTCGCTTCGTTTAAGTAGTTGTATGATAGGTAGTTTATATGACTTAGGTAAATTACCAAAATACCCCTTTAATGCCAAAATTCATTATAAACATATGACACGAGTCTCCATACTCGTTTGGTTTACGAACCCTCATTCTATCTAAATCTTCCGATTTAGGTCCGGTTTATTAACATAGTTACCTATATTAGGTGCCGTTTGATTCCGTAATCTCTAGCATTGCTTGGTGGTTATCTTAGGACTTCTGAGCAATCTCAAGTGAGTACATAGACCCCTCTTTTAACTGTTTTCCAAACTGTTTTGGGGTGAAACACATGTGCCTACTTGTTACTTTCATGCTTTCCATGCTTTCACATCATATACCTGCTATGTTCGTTAGTACATTTTAGTACATGATTTCATTGCATTTCATGCTATGTATGCCCATTGTGTGCGTACTTAGTACATCGTTTTACATTACATGCTATGTATGCCCATTGTGTGCGTTCTTAGTACATCGCTCTACATTACATGTCATGCTATGTATGTCCATTGCGTGCATACTTAGTACATTGTTTTACATTGCATTTCTGTTGCATATGTTCATCCAGCATATGAACACATTATATTACGTTTTGAACCGTTGTAACCATTTGGCTATGTGAACCGTTGTAACTATTTGACTATGTGAACCGTTGTAACCATTTGACTATGTGAACCGTTATAACCAGGTGACTATGTGAACCGTTGTAACCGTTTGATCATTTGAACCGTTTGTAGCTATTTAACCGTGTGACCCGTAATTGACTATACATAAACATTTCTACAATTGCTAAACATTACATCTTGGTGGTTTGGTTTGAGTAAGTGATTTAAGTAACGAGACTTGTGTAATATGATACAAGCATGGTGGATACGCCGCTGGTACTTCCTATATATAAGTGTTTGTATGGTATCACATATTGTAGCGTTATTTGAATCATTTCAATTTGAGACATATAACATTTTATACAAATAACATACTTTTCACAAGACATTGATTTACAAACAACTTATCTTATACAAACTCATTTTACATGGTTATTCATTTAACCATACATTATTCTCTTATTTATACATATCATCTGATCTTATCGTTTTTCAAATGATTTACAAGACAAAGCAAATTACAAGGTTCATGACTAAACATTTTCTCAAACATAAGTCATGAATTCTGTTTTCACAAAACCTATGTATCTCACAGGCATTTTTATGCTGACGTACCTATTTTCACATGTGTTTTCAGGAGATGATGCATAGGACTTATCAAGACATACTTAGGCGGACCTGTGCCTTAGTGACTTAAAACGAGACAAGAACTAGTTAATTTATGTTATGTACTCTTTAATTTCTTGTTTAAAGACAATGTAACTCGCTTGTTTGTTGAATAAAATGAAAACTTTAATTTCCATGGTTGTGAAACATTAATTCTGTTACAACACTCCCCGACGTTTCCGCCACGTTTTGTATGTTCTACATGGTCGGGGTGTGACACGATGTTCAGCTCGCTGATGGTATTCTAGTCGGGGATCTACCTCTTGCTGAGATCCCTGCTCCCGTTCCCCTTGCTGCAGTTCCTGTTGGGGATCTGCCACTTAATGATGATGTCGTTATTCCTGTCATTGAGGTTCCGGTTATGGAGGTTCCTTCTGATTCTTCTGGTCCAGACTCTTTTGAGTCAGTAGCATCTTCTACTCTCCATGCGCTGGGGTTACAACGATACCCCACCGACTCAGATTCCAATATGGCCATGTCAGCCGCATCCGATCAGGACCCTGATTTTGACCTCGCTGATGACCCCGATCATGATTTTGACCTTGCTGATGACCCCGATCATGAGTTTGACCTTGCTGATGACGCCGAGCATGAGATAGACTATGCTCCTGATGAGCAGCCATTCGAGGCCCCTGTTTCACCTCACGATTTCGACCCAGATCACGAGATTGGGCTTATGCACGATGATCAGCCCCTAGAGGCTCCTGTTGCACCTATCGATCAGCCCCCTGTTGTACATGCTGATCTAGATATAGCCCCAGCTGACCCTGTTCCATCGCCAGGTCATGACCCTGTCTTTGCTGAGATACCTGATATTGCACCAATATTACCTAATCCAGTCCTTGTGTTTGATGACCATGCTCCGTTTGCCGCCCACATCGATCCTAGATATGCTGACACCCACAATGGGTGGGTCGATGATGACGATTATCCCCCACATGTTAGATCAGTCACTCCCCCTCATGCACCCATATCTGCACCGATTGATGTTGCCCCTTATTTTCCCCATGTGTCAGATATCCATCGCACCGACCTTCCTATCACTTTTCTCTAGGACATTCCTCTACCTCGTCCTGGGGAGGGATCTTCGAGACAGCAGCCTGCTTTTGTCCCGCCTATGTCATCAGCTGTTCCATTCATGTCTCAGCTTCCTTGCACTACATCACCTTTTGCACCTGCTGCACACGCGGCTTTTCCTTCATCAGCAGCCTCAGGCAAGCCATTTCTGTGGTCTTCGCCCAATATCATGCCTTTATCGGACCCATACCACCCTTATCATGTTGGATATACCACGGATGACATACTTATATCCCTGCAGTTATAGCAGGATGCGTTGAGCCGACGAGTCCAGGAGCTGGAGAGGACTACGCGTCCTCCCCCTTGTCATTGCCAGTCTCCGTTTGCTACACCACCAGCTCCTCTTCCACTACACCCGGATTCTGATGTCCGCTTCCTCACTCCGGAGCAGCAGATTGCTTACCTGCTGCACGTTATCCACGCCCTCGAGGAGGATTGGGTACAGTTGCGCCATTTGCTTTTCTTCCCTCCTCCACCTCCTCCTCCGCTATCAGCGTAGCTATATTTTTGGTTTGATGCAGGTAGATTGTTTTGGTGAGAGAGTCGCAATTGGGCCAGCATATGAAGACTTTTGGAAGACCACGTTTTTGTATATGATTTATGTAGACTGACTTGTATTTTGGGGTGATGTAACCCTATGGTCTTATTTTGATGTATGATGTACTGTGAAACATTTAAAACTATATTATGGTCATGATTAAATGAAAGCTCAATGGCAACGTTCTCACTACATGCATGGTTGAATTATTTGTTTTATATTATAACATGGGATGTTATGTATTATGAGGTTGATGGATGTTGTAAAGAAGAAGATGCCTCTACGACGAGACACACGTTTGCCTAGTACTAAGGCTGAACTACAGGAGCGAATTGCCTCAGCGATAGCACAGTATGAGGCCTCCCGCGCAGAAACTAGCAGGAATACCTCAAACAACAACAACAACCCACCCAATGGTAATATCCAAGTCCCTTGAGACACATTACGACACATTTGGATATTTCGTACACATCCGCTAACACCTTCTGTAAATGTTATCGCCTGTACAGGCTGCACCTACAAACAATTTCTTGATTGCAAGCCCTTAAATTACGACGGCACTGGAGGTGCTGTTGTGTCACACCCTGGCTTTGCGGAAGCGTGGTTAATTTGGTGTGACTTCTTAATACCATAGCTTAACCATAACAAAGCTATATGAAATAAAATCATGCAAGATCATCCATAGATTTAAGTTTTAAAAACTGAAGTAACATAACATTGTCTTAGGGACTTACAACCTTATAACATAAAACATTGTCTTGAAAAACATAAACATCAACATGAAATAAACGCAGTTTAAGATTTGTGACTTGTCCAGGAAAGAGTCACATTTCCTAAACTGGGATGACCTTGGAACCCTTATGCAGCGGGAAAACATAACATACCGCGCCAGATCTTTAATTTCCTGAGTTCATGTGTAAGTGAGTAAGTAAACCTTTGTGAGTATAAAAATAGTCTTGGTATGTAGCAAATAAGGGAATTGAGATCACCAATGGTTTGCAAACCCACTAATATATGTGAAGTGCAAATAGGGAGACTCAAACCTAGCAGATTTCGCCACGGCATTAGTATGTGGACAAAGTCACCCCGAGGTCCGTTTCTAGTTTGGCCTGGGGCTGGGCTCGCTACACCCAGATAGATCTACCGCTCCTGTCCCTCGGTCCCGCCATGAGGACTAATGGCCTCATATTGCTCCTACCCACTCACATGATCTAAGTAGTAAACCTCCTTACGCTAACCATACCATGTATAAAGTACTTGTAATCAAAGTAACATGTATTTCACCCCCGCAGTTAAGAAAACTGAAAACAGTTAGAGAAAAGGGGGACATGAACTCACCGTGGTGCGTCTCTACCAAGTATGCCTCCAAATCAAACAGCTGTGTGACGACCTACACGTACTAATTCTATTAGACGGACGGCCGTGCCTTAGCTTTTATGGTTTAAGTTTTTGGGAAATAGTTAGGCAACTATTTCGTGTTTACATTCTGTATATACTTGGTAGTCATTTTTCCTTCCCAAGGATGGGGGATTTAATACATGTGCGTTCGTATAATTCGGATTACACTATTAAGTCTCACTTAATATATTTTATTCTTAACTCCAAAATATAAACATTCTTCCCAAAAATATTATATTTTAATACATGTGATTTTCCCAAAATAATACTTAGTAATATTATTTTTACTCTAAAAATAATATTTACGTAGTTCACAAAATAATCATAAACACTTATACAAGTGATGTTGGGAAAAATATATACTAAATATATACATGTATCACGTTTTATTTTGTGAAATCCCACCTCCGATATTTTGTAAATAAGTCGTGGCGAAATCTATAATTTGAAAACAAGTCAAAAATGTATTTCTAACACTTATAGTGAAAATATTTCTAAGTGTTAGGTTTTTGGAAAAATTTCGCCAGAGTTTCCTCTGTAACTGGAGGTGGCCACGCTTTCAAGCGTATCATTTTCTTTTATAAACCAAATCAACAATCTTCTTATTCAATCAAAACAATGTTCAAATCACAAACTAGTCAAAATATGTATATAAATCGCATAAATTTCATGAACTTGTGATTTATTCAAACTATGAAGTAAATCCCATTACTTTTAGTGGATCTTTATATAAAACTATCCGATTTTGTAAAAACCTCGTTTTTATGGAAGTTCCGTCTTTACAACTTCTCGTCATCTTTTTCAAAAATAGTTATTTTGTCGAAACTTTGTGTTACACAAGTGTTTACACACTTGTGTGTTCTAAAAACCATTCGTGTTAGTGTAAGATACGTCTTTTAGAAAACATGATTTCTTTGATACTTGGTTCTTTGAGAATACCGCTTGTAGATACGTAGATCTACTAGTTTTAAACACTATTTCACAAGATAAATCGCTTTTACACAAGTTCATGGTTCGTGTGTGGTAGAGTTTCATCCTTTAACCCTTGTTACTTCCAAAACAACCTTATGTCATGATCCAAGGTCATTACCAATCCGGGTTAAACGATGATCCGAGCTACCACAACATAGATCGGGTCCAAATAATCACACAAATCAAATACTACATGATTTACACAACATATGAGCTTTTAACCAACATTTTAGTGTTTTAAGTAGACTTTTGTGCTTCATCTTGTAAGTTAACGAGTTTTAACCGTTACAAATCATATTAACCACTTTAAAATAGTTCGAGTAGGCGATTTAAGTAACATACCACTAGCTCGAGGCTAGGGAAGAATCTAGACGCAAAATGCGTGGATAAAAGCAATGTAGTGAGGTCCTTCGCCTTCCGATTGCACCAAGACTCCTTATATGCGACCCTTAACACTTGAATGATCTTGGAATGGGGAGATCAAAAACCGAAAATGTGATGGTGCTCAAGGGGTGTTCGGCCGTAGCTCTTTAGAGAGAGAGAGAGAGTTTTGAGTTGTGTTGTGGTGATGGAAAATGATAAGTGTGTTTAGTCTTGATCTTATAGGCAAAACATAGGATTATTAACCAATGGTTTATGTGTCCTATAGATATTAAGCACAAGGGATTATAATAATCAAATTTGTACAAGGTGTGTCCCCTCTAGTTGGGGACGGTTAGTGAGGGGGGGGGGGGGGTTCTAGTCCGATTCCAACCAATTAGTTGGGACTTAGTTAGTTAAGTTAAGTGTTAACTCGGTTATTAGTGTGTAGCATGTTATGACGGGTGTTAGGGTATTCAGGGACCCTAACTGGCTCAGAAAAAGATAAATAATGAAAATAACAATATTTTCAGGTTCCGGGTAAAGTCCGGTTGTTCGGTTGGATAGTAATCCGTTAAAGTGCTTAACAAAGCTTTAAAGTGTCGTTATTACCCTTTTTAGTGACACAACTCATTTCTGACACTTTGGAAAGTGTCTGGTAATATTTTTCTCATGTTTTGGCACTTTATTAGTTAGCTAAAAGCCGAATTATTATGTAAAGTGCTGAATTTTGTACTTAGAGTACGTTTTAGGCACATCCAGTCATTGTGACTTATTCCCAGAGACGCAGTTCTACAACCCTTATATCCCAACACTCACCACAAGTGTAGCAAAATATTTCTGGCTCATACAGGCCTTAGAGGCAGTGTCTGCCTGATGCTGGCTTTATCAGCATGTTCAATAGGTTATCCGTTTATCGTGCTACTGTGCTTTTGTGCATCATGTTTGTCACTAAAGTTCAGCATGTAAATAATGTAGTGACAGCAAGTAAAGTATGATGCAAGTAAGTACATGTATCAGTATTCAAGAAGCAGTTTATTCACAAGTTCAAGCAAGCACAGTAATTAAGCAGTAATTAATTATTAATTAAGTCGTACGGATACCTGGTTTAGTGAGGGTTGTCACATGTTGCATTCGTCAGATGGGCAGAAAAGATGGATTCTATTTTAAGGATGAGCAAGTGTGCTCCTGAACAGCAAGTTACATACATCTCAGGGCTCTTTCTTGATGGTGCTTTATCATGGTGGAATCTGCAAGTACAGACCCTGGGAGAGGCGACGGCATATGCATTGACATAGACTGAGCTGAAGGAGCTCATGAGGAAGAAATACTATTCACGGGCCGAAATACAAAAGCTGGAAACGGAATTTTGGCACCTATGGATGGACGGCCCAAAGATAGCCGAGTATGTTCAGAGGTTTCATGATTTGTCCCATGTGGTACCATACATGGTTACGCCTGAATTCAAACGCGTGGAGCATTTCATCTGGGGGTTGGCACCTCAGATTATGAGCATGGTTACATCATCAAAACCAGCAACAATTACTGAATCCATCGATCTGAGCGTGTCACTAACGGAGGAAGCCATCAGGCTAAACAAGTTTTCAAATGCAGATCAGAAAAAGAAGGAGACTCATGTGGAGTCATCTAGCGAGAACAAACGGAAGTTCTACCACTTTAAAAAGGGTACCAGCAGCGCCAGCAGGAAGAAGGAGGTGAACCCATCAGTTGAAGCTAAAACTGGTGCTGAAGTCAAAGGAAAGGGATACATGGGCGCTTTGCCCAAATGTGATATATTCCTGTACCATCATTCTGGTCAGTGCAGGTTAAGGAAATGCGAGTCTTGCAGGAAGGAGGGCCATTTGAAGAATATATGCTGGGTTGGTATTGGTGATGGTCGTGGTAACAATGGTCAAAGGGGTTTTGGTAACAATAATCACGGTGGTAACGGAAATGGGAACCGTAGCGGCGGAAATGGTAATCGTGGGAATGTTGGGAACCAAGCTAGGAATCGAGGAGCAAACAATGCTCAAGGTGGTAATGGTAACGGTCAAGGACCGGGATGTTTTAACTGCGGAGACATTGGGCACTTCAAGCGCGAATGCCCAAAACTCAATCAAGCTCGTGGAAGGGTATTCAACATTGGAGCAAGGGAAGGACGCCAGGACCCGAATGTTGTCACTGGTACGTTCCCTATTAATCAACGCTTTGCATCTGTGCTATTTGATACTGGTGCCGACTATAGTTTTGTATCGCTAGAATTTAAGAAAATGCTTGGGTTAATTGCTAGTAAGTTAGATATTTCGTACTCAATTGAACTGGCTAATGGAAAGCTAGTTGATACGAATGAAGTCATCAGAGGGTGTGTAATAGAGCCGGGAGAACACGAGTTTACACTGGATCTACTGCCAATCGAGTTGGGAAGCTTCGACGTGGTAGTAGGGATGGATTGGTTGTCAAGCAACAAAGCCGAGATTGTATGTCACGAGAAGACCATTCGCATCCCAATGGCGGATGGAGAAATGATTGTGGTACACGGGGAGAAGCGCGATGCGCCTCTGAGGATCATTAGCTGTTTGAAAGCTCGAAAGTGTATTCAGAAAGGATGCGTTGCTTTCTTGGCACACATCATGGATAAAGAAGCAACTGAGCCGAAGCTAGAAGATATTCCAGTCATAAAGGAGTATCCTGAAGTCTTTCCAGAAGACTTGCCAGGATTGCCGCCACAAACACAAGTCGAGTTTCATATTGACCTAGTTCCAGGCGCCGCGCCTATAGCTAAAGCACCTTATCGACTTGCACCTTCAGAGATGCAAGAACTGTATACACAACTCCAGGAGCTATTGGATAAAGGATTTATCAGACCAAGCTTCTTGCCTTGGGGAGCTCCAGTTTTGTTCGTTAAGAAGAAAGATGGTAGTTTTCGCATGTGTATCGACTACCGGGAGCTGAACAAGTTGACAATCAAGAATAGATATCCTCTGCCAAGAATTGATGACCTGTTCGATCAGTTACAAGGTTCAAGTTTTTACTCAAAGATCGACCTTCGATCGGGATATCACCAGTTGAGGATACAAGAGGAAAGTGTTCCAAAGACTGCTTTTAGGACTCGCTATGGACATTACAAGTTCCTGGTTATGCCATTTGGGTTGACAAACGCGCCAGCCGTGTTTATGGATTTGATGAACCGAGTTTGCAAGCCCTATCTTGATAAGTTTGTGATTGTGTTTATTGATGACATTTTGATCTACTCGAAGACGAAGGATGAGCACAAACAACACTTAAGAGTTATTCTAGAGCTGCTTAAGAAAGAAAAGTTGTACGCGAAGTTCTCGAAGTGCGAGTTCTGGCAGCGTGAAGTTCAGTTTCTTGGTCATGTGGTTAATAGAAATGGAATTCATGTGGATCCCACAAAGATCAAGGCAATCAAGAACTGGGAGACACCTAAGACGCCAACCGAGATTCGACAGTTCCTAGGTTTGGCTGGTTATTACCGCAGGTTTATTGAGGATTTTTCGAAAATCGCTCAACCCTTGACTTCCCTCACACAGAAAGACAAGAAGTTTGATTGGGGAGACAAGCAAGAAGAAGCATTCCAATTGTTGAAAAACAAGCTTTGCGATGCACCGATCTTATCTCTACCCGAAGGAACTGACGACTTCATGGTATATTGTGACGCCTCACGTCAAGGTTTAGGCTGCGTGTTGATGCAGCGACAGAAGGTTATAGCATATGCATCTCGCCAGTCGAAGATTCTCGAGAAAAATTACACCGCCCATGATTTGGAATTGGGCGCGGTGGTGTTTGCATTAAAAATCTTGCGACATTACTTATACGGCACGCGATGTACAATCTTCACTGATCACAAGAGCCTACAGCACATATTTGATCAAAAAGAGCATAACATGAGGCAAAGATGCTGGGTAGAACTGTTGAACAATTATGATTGCGAGATCAAGTATCACCCGGGGAAGGCGAATGTGGTCGCCGACGCACTAAGTTGAAAGGTAAGGATCAAGCCCATAAGGGTTAGGGCTTTGGAAATGATTATACAGACAGACCTCTCATTGCGTATTCGTGCCGCGCAGAGAGAAACTCTCAAAGGGAGAACCTTGCGAATGAATATCTCCATGGGATGGAGAAGCAATTGGTACCAAAGGAGGATGGAACATTGTGTTTCTTGGGAAGAATTTGGGTTCCCCTCTTCGGTGGTTTGAGAAATGTTATTTTTGATGAAGCTCACAAGTCACGGTACTCGATCCATCCAGGATCGGACAAAATGTACCAAGATCTAAAGGATTTCTACTGGTGGCCAAGAATGAAAGGCGATGTTGCAATATATGTTGGCAAATGTTTAACTTGCGCCAAGGTAAAAGCTGAATACCAGAAACCTTCAGGTCTCTTGCAACAACCTGAAATACCCCAATGGAAATGGGAACAGATTTCAATGGACTTCATAACGAAATTGCCAAGGACGCCCAAGGGCCATGATACGATTTGGGTAATAGTAGACCGTCTAACGAAGTCTGCACACTTTTTTCCAATCAAGGAGAAAGACAACACAAGTAAACTTGCTGAAATATACATGAGGGAGATTGTTGCACGACATGGAGTGCCGCTCTCAATTATCTCTGATAGAGATGGACGCTTCGTGTCAAGGATTTGGCAATCCTTTCAAGAAGCATTTGGTTCTTAGTTGAATCTGAGTACTGCATTTCATCCGTAAACAGATGGACAGAGCGAACGAACAATTCAAACCTTAGAAGACATGTTGCGAGCTTACGTAATGGATTTATGTAGAAGTTGGGACACTCACCTACCATTGGTTGAATTTTCATACAATAACAGTTATCATGCAAGCATCCAAGCCGCACCGTTTGAAGCTCTGTATGGACGCAAGTGTCGATCACCCTTATGCTGGGCTGATGCGGGTGATAGACAGCTGGTTGGCCCGAAATTGGTCCAGGAAACGACAGACAAGATTACACAGATCCGAGAGTGCATCAAAGTGACTTGGGATTGACAAAAGAGTTATGCGGACCTGAGAAGGAAACCTCTGGAATTTGAGGTTGGTGATATGGTTTTGTTGAAAGTTTCACCCTGGAAGGGTGTGGGACGCTTTGGGAAGCGTGGGAAGTTGAATCTGCGATACATTGGTGTAGGATCGTTTTACCGACCAAGTGAGTCAATCCGAGGCAATACACACTGTTTGAAAGGCGGAATCAAACTAACAGAGTAGAATCAATGAAGAATGGAGTAGAAAATAGAGAATATCACTTTAACACACGTTTCTCATTAATATTTCACTAGAAAATCCGGCAGCAGTTCGGTATACAACTTGTGATTCCGTGCCAAATGAGAAACAAGACAAGCCTATTTATAGGCATATGATTTTGCTTGGAATGACACATGTCATTTCAAGCGAAATAACAACTTCTGATTTCGCTTGAAATGACCATGTGTCATTTCAATCGAAATTACATCAAAAACACATAAAATTACGTTTAGACCCCTGTAAACCCTATACAAACATGACCTAGACTTAAGACGTAGGCTATAGACATTATGCACCAACAAACTCCCCCTTGGATATTGCCAGAGTCTTCAGTCTGATCTTCAGCTCTTTACAGCGACTTAAACTTTTCTTCCCTTGGTTTAGGCTTTTTCTTCAGCAGCTTCCTAAGCCTCTCGTTCTCATCAACCTTTTTCTTCTCTTCAGCAGCCATTCGTTGAACGACAGTATGCCTCAGCATGTTATCTCTGTCTTCACGTGCTTTACCTTCTTTCTCAGCTTTCAACTTTTCTTCTTGCTCTATCTTTCGCCATTTAGATGACCATTTGCTCTCAGCGTTGATATTTTCTGGAAACATGTGGATACAACCTTCTGAAATTGCATCGCTTGATCTCTATCTTCAGCTTTAAACCAAATCTTGTTCACAAACAAGCATTCTATGTCTTTGGCAGAGCAATTCACCAGCCATAGAGGATCATATACAAAGATTTCTCTAACTTCATTTTCAGCCCTATAAGTAATCACAGCTTCTGTTGACAAACAGTTGTATATCCAACACACAAAACCTTTATGAAACTCTTGTTCCATCTTTGGCATAGGGATATTCTTGATCACTCTAGGTTTCTTCACATGCAATATCGTCTCTTCATTACCAGTTTCAGGATTAACTCTTCTCACTTTCTTTGGGTAATGTGGCTTCCAGTGCTTGAAGTTTTTCAATGATTCATACTTTATCAAACCCCACATAGGCACATCGTTCTTTCTGATTGGATAGCCCAGAGTTCTAACCTTTGACAACTCTTCTACATCCCACCAGGGTAGGGACATAATATCATAAAGATGTTCAAAGTACTTCACACCGTATTCTCTACGAATAGCATATACATTAACATGAGGTAGAAATCCCCAGCTAATGATATCTCCAAGCGATACATCTTTATCTCTCTTGTAAAACTTCAATGAACGCTTAAACTTCCTTTTAGTATCTTTCCGAAACCACTTCTTTCTTCCTTCTGTGGATCTTTTGTCGTACCATCAAAGTTTTTATCTTTCAAAATTTCTGTCACACCCTGACTTTTGCGGAAGCGTGGGTTATTTGGTGTGACTTCTTAATACCATAGCAATCAATCATAATAATGCTATATGATAAAACCAAAAGATTTTTATTCATTAGTAAAGTTTAGAAAATACCACAATACCATTGTCTTGAAAATATAGACGCCAATTAGTTACAAACCATAATACGTTCAAATGAGTTCCCATGGACTCAATAAAAGACTTTAAATAAAACCAGGTTTAGGTATATATAACCCGTCCAGGAAGAGGTTACAACTTCTAAACCCTGGATGACTTCTTTATTCAAACGCAGCTTGAAAATACGTGCATGCCATGCCAGATCCGTTAGTTTCCTGAAATACATGTAATTTGAAAAGTCAACATAATGTTGAGCGAGTTCATGTGTAAGTGAGTAGGTATAAACCTTTGTAAAAATGTCTGTATGTATAAAAATCCCTGGTATGTAGCAATTAAGAAAAAAGAGACCACCATTGGGTTGCAAAGCCAATGATAAGTGTGAAGTGATGCAGGAAGACTCGAACCTAGCGGATTTGTGCGTCGGGCACTTAGTCATCTCATGGTCCACTCAGCAGACTCAGGAGTGGGGCTCGCTACACCCAAATAGATCTATCACTAATGTCCCTCGGTCCTACAACGAGGATTGATGGCCTTAAGTGTTGTGCCCACCACTCACATGTTCGCGTAATAAAAACCCTCCTTAAGCTAACCATACCATGTCTGTAAATGTCTGTAACATGTATTCCACCCCCGAGGTGTAAAACTGAAAATTGTTAAGAGAAAAGGGGGACATAAACTCACAGTATTGCGTCTTCGGTACTCGTAACCCAAATCTCCTCAGCAAACACGACTACCTACAATGGTCTAACGTCTATTAGACGAACGGGTCGTGCCTTGTCTTAGTGTTGATTAGTGCCTTTGAGTTACGTTTTAAAGTGTCTTCAATATTTTAGTAATAATACTTCTCATACTTGTGTATTCGTATTTCCTTCCCAAGGATGGGATATTTTACATAGGTCTGTTCGTATTGGAATTATATTTTTAAGTCCCATTTTAGAGAATACATATTTAACCATATTCCTGTATAAAACCAACCTCCGATACTCCGTATTTCGTTATAAAAATATGGCGAGTTTTATGTTTGAAAAACATAGTCCAAAACATGCTAGTAACCACTTGTTTAGAAAAATGTTTACTAAGTGTTAGGATTTTCGGAAAATTTCCCCATAGTCTCCTTTATAAATAGAGGCGTCCATGCTTAATAGCATATCATTTTTTTTTACAAATATCCCGTAGAGTGTTCCCACATAGCCAACCCGACAATCATACATGCAATACACTATTTATGTCATTTCAGCTTTATTTGTCAAAACTGGACTGTTTTAGAATATTTTAATAAAATAGTTAACCTTCTCCAAAAATTCCCAAATTTTCACAAACTGTCAAAACGTTCCAAATTTTATTGTGTAAAAATATCGGGGCCCAGTTCATTACCAATATTATATAAAAATTATTTTACCCGACTGCAATCAGCTTTGTTGCTTTCTGATTGCAGTTTACGGAAAAATTCACTAAAAATTAATCGTAAGTCCGATTGATGAAATTCCAGTTGGAGGATCACGGCAACAACAGTGACCATCTACAGTAAAAATTCCATGAGCTGATTCTACTCAGGTTTCAAGTTACAACTCCGAATACAACACACTTTTTCAGCAGAAAAATCGCAGCTTGATCTGCTGTCTTAAAACAATTCTTTAAAAATAGTAACGACCTCGAAAATTACAATTCCAGTGCCATTTGTTCGGTCGTTCAAAAATACATAATCTAGACTCCAGAAATTCAGTTTTTTGATTTAAAATGACCCAGTTACATCCTGTTGAAGTTGGCTGGAAATTTCAATCAGCATGTTTATTTCAAGTTTAATCTTTCTAAAAACGCATCACCAAGTGCCCGAACAACGGTTTTATCACGAAATCAATGATCAAATTACATGCATCTTTTATCCAACCCTAATCCAACCCGATAACATCTTTATGCAAACTTCTTATGTATGGTTTTTATGTACAGTTCCATGTTCATATTTTTAGTGTTTTAGCTTATGTGTGACATGAACATCATACATATCATAACAAAGAACAAGATGGAACAAGGGTGTGAAGGGACATACTACTAGCACAAGGCTATGGTAGAAATCTAGAACAAAGATGAAGAAATGATGAAGATGAAGCAAGCAAACAAGTCCCTTGAAGCTTCACAAACTTGCAACTCCCTTGAATCACCCTTGAAGCTTTGAATGGCACTTTAAGGTGTTGAAGGAGATGAGAAATGTGAAGGTGGTGATGGATTCGGTTATGAGGAGGGGGGGCGAATGAGAGAGAGAGAGAGAGAGATGATATAGGGATGGAATGATTGCAAACCTTGGAACTCCACACTTAGAGATTTCTTGTCATATTTTGGCTACTTACACAAGCTAACTCAAATCTAATATAATAATCCACCAATCCACAAGTAGGAGGTGAAGAGGGGTTGGTTTTGGTTTTGGTGAGCCGAAAATGGGAGAGAGAAGGGTGTAAGATTTGTAATCATGAGGGATCTTGAGTGGCCATACAAATTAGAGATGTTCTTACACTTCTTGGTTAACTCACAAGTAGCCTACCCAATGAGATTAGAGCATGATCAAGGAGGTATGATTAAGATCTTGGGTGGGGTCCATGAGGGCTGAAAATCGGTTAGGGGGGGGTAATTTGTAACATTTGGTGATTAGTGGGTAAATATATAGGAGGTTAAGGGTATTTCCTAGAATAGTGGGTGTATGTCATATTTCTATAGTGTGTGGGGAATTTTTGTAACCATGATTATTTAAGAATAATAAAATAATGTTTCTGACAAGATTTTGGTGTCCCGGGTAATGTCCGGTTGCTCGGTTACGTATCGTTCCGTTAAAGCGTTAAATTGTACCGTATAGTGTCTTTTATGCATCTTTTCGTAACGAAATCATTACTGGCACTTAGGAAAGTATACAGGACTACTCTGCCATATTTGTGTATTCCACTGGTATAATAAAATGCTGAATTTTATAAAAGAAAGCAGAATTCTGTATTTAAAGTGTGTTTTAGGCACTTCCCGACACTATATCTATCACCTAAAGACGCAGTCTTATGGTCCTCACTTCCCTACACTCCAACCCAGTGTAGTGCTCTATCCCTGGCTCATACTGGCCATAAAAACATTGTCTGTCTATGTGCTGGTATTGTCAGCATTATTTCTGAATCAATCGTTCAGTGTGTCAACTGTGCTGAGTGCATCAGGTATGTCACTAATGTAGGTGTGTAATGAATGGAGTGACTGTATAAAATATGATGCATGTATATATGATATAGAATCATAGAGTAGTTTAAATTATCAGTTGTAATCAAGCACAGTCATTAAGCACGTAATTAAGATTAATTAATTTGTACAGTACCTGAAATTTTGAGGGTTATCACATTCTCCCCCCGTTAAGAAAATTTCGTCCTCAGAATTTGTACTACCTTAATTCTTTAGGGTTTCGTTATGCATGTAAGTATATGAATTGTACCGAGGTAGATAATCACCAAACCGAATCAAACCTTATTCACTTCAAGTAAGTCCAAGAATATATATATAACATCACGAATCCAATGGTTAAAAGGTATGTGCTATTAGCATTTGGTGTCGAGGGTACAAGACGTATCGACGTATAGTCTAGTGTAATCCAGTTAACAGGAGTTCCACAAAAGAGGAGTCTTGTCTATTAGGATACTTAGATAGTCGGTCACAATATGCCAACGAGTTTTCACAACCGTAGCATCAGCTATATGAACTCAAAATCAATAACCCAAACGTAGTAGTAAAGTGATCTATAAATCTCCCGACTAAATGAACGGAAAGGTTTAGTGCGTTGGAACTCTTAAGTTTCGAAGGTACACCGAATGGAATATAAGCGAATTTGGTGTATCCCGGTCTTGATTCGTAGTTGCATCAGAAATGTTTTAATGACAAGTCAATAAAAGTATGTGTAGTTTTGGGTGAAACAGTTGACCATGGTTAGCACAAGATAATGACACCACAGGGTGTCGAAATGATGAGATTCAATAATAGTGGTGACTAAACAAGTTTACCGTGCCTGAAATTTAATGAAAGTGTACAAAGGCAACCCGAAGGTTTGATTTACACAATGTCGTAAAGTTTCCAGTTGAACAAAGAATATCAAAGAGCCACTGTTTTTGATCGAAGGTGAAAAAGTATTAAATACCGCAAGGTATTCGATAGACAATGAAAGAATCGTTAAGAGGTACATCGTGCTATGGAATGAATCTATGTACCATTGCCTTGACACACAACTGTGTTGAGACTGCTTTAATTGTGATAAACTAGACGGATTTAGAGCAAATAAATAATTTAAATCCGTATATGAAGTGAGTAACCCAATTAGCACAAGCTTCAATTCTGTGAAAATATCACCTCAAGGTGTCGAAGTCAATCAAACGATTTAGTGGAGTTGTAGATCAACCGAATCTACTACGACTCGTCATGAAAGAATCTTTGCAAAAATGTTTGAATATGACGCTCCCAATACATCATATGACGTCGTAAACTGAATAGGCGAAATGAATAAGTTCAGGCAATTGAACTTGGTTCTGGCGTAATCCGATAATAAACGTATGCATCAACAAGGGAATCCCAGCACGATTACGATTATGAACTATGAACGTAACTTGAACGAAAGCAGTTTCAAGAAAGTGTGTTGACTTGGTAACAAAAGAGTCAACAATAATAATAATGTAAGTTATTTGAATCACAACCCAGTGATTAGGTTTAGTAACATAATATTTGAACTTCAATGAAGCGCTTGAAATGAAACCGCACGCGTAGCAGAAGGTGCATGCGTAATATGTGAGTTTTCAAGTAATGACACAATGAGCGTTTGCTAAAATGGAGAAAGGACCAAATATTCGAAGCAAAAGAGTGTTCGCTCTCAGCGAAGAAAATCAACGTGATGCAACTACCATTAGGGGGAGTAGAGATGCAACTACCATCTACACGCTAGAAGTAAAAGAAATTCAAGTACTCTCTGTTTGGTCAACGGAACTGGCATATATGTCAGGTTAATGGTGTCTGTTTAGGTTAACAGATGTGGTTCCTAAGTAACAACCCTTGTGAATTTGGTCCTGGGTTCCCAATGGTCCTAAATACATGTTTTCTAGATTCCCAAGGTTTCGTATTTGTTGTAGAATCGTTATGTGCATCGTGTAGGAAACACCATTCTTGCGTACGTTTAAAACAAATTATTGTCCCACAATTTCCCTGGTATACTCTCCTCCTGAATTCATAGCTAACGACATTCGTTCTTTGACCAGTCGTGAAGTAGTAGTTTGCTCTTCACTGTTAGTTAAATAAGTAATTCGTTAATCCTCGGCAAGAGTTATCGATTCTCGTGGGTTAGCTCGTTCGGCTCCTGATAGTTTGCTGTCCGTATGGAAGGTATCGTCCTTCTTATTGATGAGCAGAATGGGGGTTGTCTAAAAGGGAATTTTGGTCTGTTATCTTCCTTCTCCATCCACCTCTGAGGTTATACTGCCAATCCTTGCATCTCCGGAAATGTAAGTTGCTACGACGCATCGATTACAGGTGCGGTGCCTGGAATTAAATAGATGCGAGATTCGACTAATCGTTGAGGAGCTGATTCCGGCAAGTCTTCGAGGAAGACTTCAGGATATTCTCTGATCACGGGGGTATCTTCAAGTTTTAGTTCTTCGGCTCCCTTGTCCCCGACATGAGCCAGAAAACAACACATTCTTCCCACCACAATTTTTGTACCTTAAGCAATTTGTGATCTGTGGTGGCGTATCCTGCTTCGTGAGTCACGATCGTTCCATCATTCGTCATCGAGGTGTGGATACTACCCTCCGCTCGACCGCTTGGCAACTAATCCACCCCAATTACCTCGTCGAAGCTTCCCAGTTCAACTGGCAGTAGGTCTATCGTAGACTCGTGACCTCTTAGTTCAATTACACATCCTCGGAAAACTTCATTCGCTTCTACTATCTTTCCCTTAGCCAGTTTGATTGAGTACGGAACATCTAACTTACTAGTAGTTAACCTGAATATATTCTTAAATTCCAATGATACAAAGCTATAGCCGGCACTGGTATCAAATAACATGGATGCAAAATTTTAGTTTGATAGAGAACGTACCAGTAATCATGTCTGGATCCTGGCATGCTTCCCAAGCTCCGATGTTGGATGTCCCTTCATGGTCTTTATTAATCTTCCTTGGGCAATTTTTCCTAAAGTGCCCCATGTTCCCGCATCGGTAGCAGCCCGGAAATTTATTAGTATTTCCACCTTGGTTTTTGTCATTGTCACCTCCTTGTTCGGGACTCTTCGCCCCACAGGCATCCTTGTTGTGTCCTCTCTTCCCACACCTATCGCACTTAGGCTTCTGACACCCACATTCGTGGTGATACTTGCATCCACCACGTCTAGGCTTAGCTCCTAAGTAAATCTTAACGTCGGCTTGTTTATTGTTAGGACAATCTTTCTTGAAATGCCCTTTTGTCCCTGCAGTCAAAACAACCCCGAACAGTTCTTTGTTCATCATTATCCGTTCGGGAATCTTCGGTGAGCTTCCTTTTGTTCTTTCCGGATGACTCAACCTGAGTCTCCTTCTTCTTGGTAAGGTTAGTAAGTTTTTCCAGTCTAAGTGCTTCCGTAGCGAGTGTCAAACCCATCTTACTTGCAGCAATAGTTGTTGGTGGTGTTGATGTTGTCATCAAGCTCAAGACTTGAGGCGCCAGTTCCCAAATGAATTGTCCCAATTCCTTCATTTCTGGTTTCATCAGGTAGGGAACAACTCGTGACAAATCGTGGAGTCTTTGCACGTACTCCAACACTTTTGGACCTTCCCTCATCAGGCTCCGGAATTCACCTTCCCACCTCTGGGTTTCCGTTTGGGAGCAATACTTCTTATGCATCATTCCTTTCAGTTCACCCCATGTTAACGCATATGCTGCAGTCGCGCCCATTATTCGAATCTGAAGGTTCCACCATAATCGAGCTTCATCTGCAAACAACTCCGAAACGTATGGGACTTGTTGTTCTGGCATACAACCGCTCAATTGAAAGATGGAATCCATTCTTTCGATCCATTTCACAAAGGCTATGGCACCTCCAGTGCCGTCGAACTTCGGAGGCTCGTAATTGAGGAAGTGCCAATAGGTACAGCCATGACTTTCTGAGGTGCCCCTACTAGATTCGGAGCGTAGGGCCTCGTGTCGTGCTATGGCTGCAGCAATGATTCCTTGAAGTTCCGCCTCGTTGGTGGGCATGCGTACATCCCGTCTTGGAGGCATCTTCTAAATGATGATCGTATGGGTCAGGTCATAGTAAGTAATAACACACGTACGTAAAATCATTCATCGAGCACATAACATCTCATGTTATAAATTAATCAAGCACATAACATCTCATGTTAGAAATTAACCAAGCACATAACATCACAAGTGACTAAGGGCCACATTTCCCTTGTCTGAACTAGCTAGTCCTATACAACAACCAAAGGTTAACTATCAAAAGTCATGACGTCAAAATGCGGTCTCCAAACTGCTGTATAGTCGGCACAATCAAAATCTTTTCACCAAAAGTCTACCTGTATAAAACCAAAAATATGCCTATGCTGATGGCGGCGGAGGAGGGAAATGAAAGAAAAGTAAGTGACGCACATGTGACCAGTCCTCCTCCATAGCACGATGTGGTGTCTTACATAAGCTTTTCAGACAATATGTTGTCTTGTGATGTGGACACTCAAATCATGTTTTCGGTTGTGTATTGTTTTGCATTTGAAGTTGCCAATTGTGGTGTTAGCTCAAGCTCCAACCTTCTGCGACTCATATCCTTATACTGTAGTTGGTGTTACTGGAGCAACTCATCTCATGGGTGGCCTCCATAATGTAAGGGATGGTAAGGGTCCAAAGTTAGCATAGTGTATTATCGGAACATCAAATCGGCTCGTCCAGCGATGTAGGGGTGAAAGCAGTAGACGGTGCGGCCTGTAAGGTCGTAGAAAATGCTGCTGTAGCAAAAGGGATCGTTACGCGGGTGCCGACCTGGAGTACCTTTCCGGAGTGCGGGTAAGTCTTGAAAGAAAGCGATAGGCATGTTGACGCAATGGACGTCGGTCTTCATAGGAGCAATTCAGTGGGTGCAGGTGCAGCAGTAAATGTCTTAATGCAAGGAGGGCCAATAGGTGCAGGCACTTGACCTGGTGCAAGGAGTGCAATGTATGGTAGTCCAAAAGGATTAAGGTCATGTTTAGGTAGGATCAACAGGTGCCTCATCAAGCTGTCTCAATAGGAAAGGAGCTGGCTCGGGAGCAGGCCCTGGGTCGTGTAACGGCGTGGTGCCTCGAGCAGGTGTGGTGCCGATAGTGACAACAATAACAAAATGAGAACGATGTAATGGAGGTACGGTGGACGCACCAATGACACTTCATATACTTGTATATAAGTGTCCCTCTTACATTGCAAGCATAATGTTATTAAGGTTACTAGAAGTTCAAAACCCTAACCAGTGTTGTTTTGTCTTTTCAACTTCATGTTTTAAACTCTCAAAAGTTTCCTCTAAATAAATTTCGGGACGAAATTTCCTAAAGTAGGGGAGACTGTAACACCTGTGCCTCCACGGCCATCAAACAAATACCAAACCAATGAAATATTGTATTTCATACTTGGGATTTGTAAAAATATGTGTATCATTTGCACATATCAATTTTTGTTCAATTTCAAACTCTAAATCGCTTTCTGGAAGGTTATAAGCGCACCAATGCGTAAATATAACCAGTTTAATGCAACAAACACTCCGGAATAGTGACATTGGCTTAACATACCTTAAATAACCCTTACATAACTTAGAAATAAGTTTTGAAGGCTTTGGTATGGCAAAAACAAGTTAATTCGTCTACAGGGACTAAATTTGACAAACTGCCAAAGTATGCCAATCTGAACTGTAACAGACATTCCGGAACATGGACATAAGTTAAACATACCATAAATATCCTTTACATAGCTTAGAAATAGGCTTTTAGGGGTTCGGTGTGCTAAAATAAACTTTAGGGTCATTCAGGGACTAAAAGCGTCAAAAAGTGCACAAGTTTGCACTTTCGCGCATATCTCACATTCTGAATACATCCGGACATCCAAAAATTTATGTAAGCATGACTATATTATGCTTTAGTGTTTGGCTTGCCAAAAATCCATTCGTTGCGTCATTTGGATCGTTTTTCGCGCTTATGCGCATTCCGTCGTAATTAAGCGAACATCGCGTTCGTACGACCAAACGAACCAACACCCGGCATATTTTTGAGCATGTTTCATGTCCAAAATGTTTAGGCATCATTTTAGGGCCTTAAAGTTGGCTTTACGGGCCTTAGAAGTGTCGGAAATGGCCTAAATACACAACATGGACCAAAACTGTCATTTTTGAAACTTATTTTCTGATCAGAACCCCCATGCGGCCCGCATTAGTTTTGGTGTATCCTGAAGCGGGCCGCCTCAGCCTCTGCAGACCAGATTCAATGTTTAACAGCCTGTTTGCAGCTGTTTTGCACCCCCAATCCCAATTCCAAGTGTCAATTTCCTATGGTGAGTGGCAAATGAGCTACCATAAGGTTCCGACAAGTGTACGGCTTTGATCGTGCCCCCTTTTCCAAGAAACGATCTTAACGGTTCTCCAAATACTATAAATACCCAACCCACTTCACTTCTAAACTCACAAGAATTCTGATTTGAGGAGCTCTAAGTTGAAACCATTGTTTCATACCTGAGCTACTTGGATTGGGATTAGCATTCGGGGACCCTTCGTAAGTATTCTTTCGTTCTTTTATTGCTTTTCGATTCTTTTCGAGTCTGAAAGTCAAACTTTGTTTGACTTTCTGCGTTGACCAGTTTATGGTCAATGCGAAGTTCGTTTGAACTTCGCAACGTGAGTGTAATCACGTTGGTTATAGTCCCTTGGGACTATGCCTACTGATTACCACGTTGTCTAGGGTCGTAGGGTAAGCGATCTAATAAATCGCTTATACCTTCGAACCCGACCCATTTGGTCGATCATTAGGATCCGACCAAATACATTAGGTGACCATAGTAGGTAGGGAATAACCTTCCGAGGTTATACCTTATGGTCGCTTCGTTTAAGTAGTTGTATGATAGGTAGTTTATATGCCTTAGGTAAATTACCAGAATACCCTTTTCATGTATAATTGGTAATTAAGCATATGTAACCTAAACTTTTGTCACATAACTGATTATGTAACATGTTTAGGCATATAACACTTGTCATAGGACTAGTTAGACGGTCCGAACGCGTTTCACGCGCACGACGCGTTAAAGTAGCATAAGCTACCTTAATGGGTCGCGATGGGTCGAAAGCACTTAGGTTAGGTTTCATGTAGTATGTAGGCCTTGTTAAACCATATCATATGAGTTCCAATACTCATTTGGTTTACCAAGCCTCATCCTATCCGATCTCCCGATTTAAGTCCGGTTTATTTATATAGTTTTAGATTGCCGACTGATTCCGTGCTCCCTCTAGCTTTGTTTGGTTGTTGTTCAAGACCTCTAAGCATTCTCAGGCGAGTACATTATTCCCCTATTTTACTGCTTTCAATTGTTTTGGGGTGACTCATATGTGCTAAATGTTTTCGATGTTATAACGATGGTTTCAAAAACGATTAAGACGATTTATACAAAACTAATAACGATTTCGATAATGTGAACGAACTTGTTGGTTGGGTTACATAACAAATGACATTCATTAGCAATGATCAAGCCGACCAGTATTAGGTTATGGTACCATAGGATCTGACAAATCCCGTTATCTTACTGCACCCGTGGTTATGTGTGGGGGTGGTGGGTAGCGACTGAATCTGTAATTGTTAATTTACCCTTTGGTAAGGGTTTGTTAATGCGAAGACGAGAAGCGATGAGGGATGAGTCACGAAGGTTTGAATGTTATTAGCGAGACGACCACATAAGTAGTTTCACGACCTAAAACGAATTTTAACGATTTGGGTAAACGATTGGTTTTCACGCGATGTATTAATGAGTTAAATGATTTGGTTAAACGATTAGCTTCAAAGCGATATACGATTGGTTTTTGGTTAAGTGTTTAGATAACGGGACGGGTGTAATGTGATGAAAGCATGGTGGACACGCCGCTGGTACTTTCTGTATATAAGAGATTTCATCATATTACATGCCGTGGCGTTATTTAGTTCACTTGGGTAAACAATTTTCAAACGATGTCACACAAACGAGGTTTTCGATATGATATAAACTATACGAGTTTTTAACGAGATTTATTAACGAGTTTCATTAACGATTTATTTTGAGATGTTTCACAATTTGCTTTACTAAAACAAATGTTTTTGGGTTACGAGTCATGGCTACGAGGTTTTATAAACTATAACCCGCTTGATTTGAGTTGGTTAATTAAGTTGCAATGTTATACTCTTTTCAAAACAAGGTTTTTATAAAGTATTGCAACATCTAAACTAGCCATGATTTCAACACTCCTACAAAACCTATGTATTCGCCAGCATTTCTTTGCTGGCCTCGTTTTCACATATGTTTCAGGTATTGTTGAATGATATCGATTGATAAGATGCATGCTCACATAGGACTGGACGAGGCTTTAGTGACTCAATAACAATGATAGACTATGTTTAAATTGTGTATTTAGATTTCCAGACGATGTAAATATTCAATGTTTAATAAAACGAAACACTTTTTGTATCCATGGGTATGAAACAATGATTCTGTTGCAACACGCCCCGATGTTTCCGCCGCGCTTTGTTGTTTTACGCGGTCGGGGTGTGACAAAGGGGGTCTGAAATCGAATATACGCTAGAATCAGAGGGTGGCCAATTAACAGGGGCCTTAAGAAGTGAAATTAGTAACCATGTTCTCATCTAATCTTCCATCGTCCTCGGCGTCAACAGGAGGATCATCAACAAGCAGATTAATGTGGCCATTAAACAATTCATCAAATAGACGGATCCTCGGGAAAATAACCACGAGAGGTACGGCGTCGAGGATCGGAGCCATGATGTGCTCGCCATCGAAGTGTCCAAATGATTAGATGGTCGTGGACCGCAACAAGAATGACAGAAAGATCCTCGTCAAAGAAGCCATAAGCAAGGGTAATTCATCGCCAAAGTCTGGCAACGCGGACGGTTGGAAGTTGTCTTCATCCTTGGTCAGCATGTCAGGATCACTCTCAGTGTCTGACGTAAATGTCTCTGGCGCAGATGCAGTCTCATTATCGGCGACGGTGGCCGTAGGGTTATCAAAGTCTGATAATTCGCCTTCTAAATAGTGTGACACGTGTGCCGGTACGTAATAGTCATAACATGTATATCCATAGTAAGTACTAACAATCAGTGTATGCAAACAAGATAATTTGTCATGTAGTCATGTATTCACATTATTCTTCATGAAACCTACTATCCTTCCTAGTCTCTCAGACTAAGCCTCCCAGTCTCTCAGACTCAATTTTTCCTAGTCTCTCGGACTTAAAGTCCAATTCCCTGGTCTCTAAGACCCATCCTTCCTCAGTCTCTAAGACGGATCCTCCCTCAGTCTCTAAGACTGATCCTCCCTCAGTCTCTAAGGCTGATCCTCCCTCAGTCTCTAAGACTGAATTATATATATAAGTTTTGGAATGTGTAGCTTTGCCTCTTGTTTGTAAAAAAAAAGTTTGTTCCCTGGATCTGGACGTTTAGTGTATGCAATGTAAAAAAAATATGTTTGAAAAATGTTTTCGTGAGAGCCCTGATGATCATAGTCTAGACTCGAGAAAGAATCCTAGTTCGCTATGATCGAGGCTCTGATACCAAGTTGTCACACCCTGACTTTTGCGGAAGCGTGGGTTATTTGGTGTGACTTCTTAATACCATAGCAATCAATCATAACAATGCTATATGATAAAACCAAAAGATTTTCATTCATTAGTAAAGTTTAGAAAATACCACAATACCATTGTCTTGAAAATATAGACGCCAATTAGTTACAAACCATAATACGTTCAAATGAGTTCCCATGGACTTAACAAAAGACTTTAAATAAAACCAGGTTTAGGTATATATAACCCGTCCAGGAAGAGGTTACAACTTCTAAACCCTGGATGACTTCTTTATTCAAACGCAGCTTGAAAATACGTGCATACCGTGCCAGATCCGTTAGTTTCCTGAAATACATGTAATTTGAAAAGTCAACATAATGTTGAGCGAGTTCATGTGTAAGTGAGTAGGTATAAACCTTTGTAAAAATGTCTGTATGTATAAAAATCCCTGGTATGTAGCAATTAAGGAAAAAGAGACCACCATTGGGTTGCAAAGCCAATGATAAGTGTGAAGTGATGCAGGAAGACTCAAACCTAGCGGATTTGTGCGTCGGGCACTTAGTCATCTCATGGTCCACTCAGCGGACTCAGGAGTGGGGCTCGCTACACCCAAATAGATCTATCACTAATGTCCCTCGGTCCTACAACGAGGATTGATGGCCTTAAGTGTTGTGCCCACCACTCACATGTTCGCGTAATAAAAACCCTCCTTAAGCTAATATACCATGTAAATAAATGTCTGTAAATGTCTATAAATGTCTGTAACATGTATTCCACCCCCGAGGTGTAAAACTGAAAATTGTTAAGAGAAAAGGGGGACATGAACTCACAGTATTGCGTCTTCGGTACTCGTAACCCAAATCTCCTCAGCAAACACGACTACCTACAATGGTCTAACGTCTATTAGACGAACGGGTCGTGCCTTGTCTTAGTGTTGATTAGTGCCTTTGAGTTACGTTTTAAAGTGTCTTCAATATTTTAGTAATAATACTTCTCATACTTGTGTATTCGTATTTCCTTCCCAAGGATGGGATATTTTACATAGGTCTGTTCGTATTGGAATTATATTTTTAAGTCCCATTTTAGAGAATACATATTTAACCATATTCCTGTATAAAACCAACCTCCGATACTCCGTATTTCGTTATAAAAATTATGGCGAGTTTTATGTTTGAAAAACATAATCCAAAACATGCTAGTAACCACTTGTTTAGAAAAATGTTTACTAAGTGTTAGGATTTTCGGAAAATTTCGCCATAGTCTCCTTTATAAATAGAGGCGTCCATGATTAATAGCATATCATTTTTTTTACAAATATCACGTAGAGTGTTCCCACATAGCCAACCCGACAATCATACATGCAATACACTATTTATGTCATTTCAGCTTTATTAGTCAAAACTGGACTGTTTTTGAATATTTTAATAAAATAGTTAACCTTCTCCAAAAATTCCCAAATTTTTACAGAGTGTCATAAACGTTCCAAATTTTATTTTGTAAAAATATCGGGGCTCAGTTCATTACCAATATTATACAAAAATTCTTTTACCCGACTGCAATCAGATTTGTTGCTTTCTGATTGCAGTTTACGGAAAAATTCACTAAAAATTAATCGTAAGTCCGATTGACGAAATTCCAGTTGGAGGATCACGGAAACAACAGTGACCATCTACAGTAAAAATCCCATGAGCTGATTCTACTCAGGTTTCATGTTACGACTCCGAATACAACACAATTTTTCAGCAGAAAAATCGCAGCTTGAGCTGCTGTCTTAAAACAGTTCTTTAAAAATAGTAACGACCTCGAAAAATTACGATTCCAGTGCCATTTGTTCGGTCGTTCAAAAATACATAATCTAGACTCCAGAAATTCAGTTTTTCGATTTAAAATGACCCAGTTACAGCCTGTTGAAGTTGGCAGGAAATTTCAATCAGCATGTTTATTTCTAGTTTAATGTTTCTAAAACGCATCACCAAGTGCCCGAACAACGGTTTTATCACGAAATCAATGATCAAATTACATGCATCTTTTATCCAACCCTAATCCAACCCGATAACATCTTTATGCAAACTTCTTATGTATGGTTTTTATGTACGGTTCCATGTTCATATTTTTAGTGTTTTAGCTTATGTGTGACATGAACATCATACATATCATAACAAAGAACAAGATGGAACAAGGGTGTGAAGGGACATACTACTAGCAGAAGGCTAGGGTAGAAATCTAGAACAAAGATGAAGAAATGATGAAGATGAAGCAAGCAAACAAGTCCCTTGAAGCTTCACAAACTTGCAACTCCCTTGAATCACCCTTGAAGCTTTGAATGGCACTTGAAGGTGTTGAAGGAGATGAGAAATGTGAAGGTGGTGATGGATTCGGTTATGAGGAGGGGGGGCGAATGAGAGAGAGAGAGAGAGAGAGAGATGATATAGGGATGGAATGATTGCAAACCTTGGAACTCCACACTTAGAGATTTCTTGTCATATTTTGGCTACTTACACAAGCTAACTCAAATCTAATATAATAATCCACCAATCCACAAGTAGGAGGTGAAGAGGGGTTGGTTTCGGTTTTGGTGAGCCGAAAATGGGAGAGAGAAGGGTGTAAGATTTGTAATCATGAGGGATCTTGAGTGGCCATACAAATTAGAGATGTTCTTACACTTCTTGGTTAACTCACAAGTAGCCTACCCAATGAGATTAGAGCATGATCAAGGAGGTATGATTAAGATCTTGGGTGGGGTCCATGAGGGCTGAAAATCGGTTAGGGGGGGTAATTTGTAACATTTGGTGATTAGTGGGTAAATATATAGGAGGTTAAGGGTATTTCCTAGAATAGTGGGTGTATGTCATATTTCTATAGTGTGTGGGGAATTTTTGTAACCATGATTATTTAAGAATAATAAAATAATGTTTCTGACAAGATTTTGGTGTCCCGGGTAATGTTCGGTTGCTCGGTTACGTATCGTTCCGTTAAAGCGTTAAATTGTACCGTATAGTGTCTTTTATGCATGTTTTTGTAACGAAATCATTCATGGCACTTAGGAAAGTATACAGGACTACTCTGCCATATTTGTGTATTCCACTGGTATAATAAAATGCTGAATTTTATAAAAGAAAGCAGAATTCTGTATTTAAAGTGTGTTTTAGGCACTTCCCGACACTATATCTATCACCTAAAGACGCAGTCTTATGGTCCTCACTTCCCTACACTCCAACCCAGTGTAGTGCTCTATCCCTGACTCATACTGGCCATAAAAACATTGTCTGTCTATGTGCTGGTATTGTCAGCATTATTTCTGAATCAACCATTCAGTGTGTCAACTGTGCTGAGTGCATCAGGTATGTCACTAATGTAGGTGTGTAATGAATGGAGTGACTGTATAAAATATGATGCATGTATATATTCTATAGAATCATAGAGCAATTTAAATTATCAGTTGTAATCAAGCACAGTCATTAAGCATGTAATTAAGATTAATTAATTTGTACAGTACCTGAAATTTTGAGGGTTGTCACATTTTCAGCAACCTTTCTTCTCAGTTCATCTCTGTTCTCTTGACTGAAGAACTCTACCAGAGTTGGAAAGTTTGAAGTGTCTTCATTCACACTTTCTTCATCCGAACAATCTTCAACCTCAACCCTATCATAGACGTCTGCCTCTTCAACATACTTGTACTCATAGTCAGGTTGTTAGTTGATATCAAATGCATTCAACTCTTCTTCAAAGTCAAATTTGAAATCTGGATCAACAATACGCGTCATCTTTTTAATATCAGCCATTGTATACGTATACCTGAATTCTCCTTCCTCAATATCAGGCTCCAAGCGCAGAATTAACTTCTCTACTTCATCAACACTTTGATCATCCACATGCTTCCCCTCACCTTCAGCACTTTCATGTTCTTCATTCGCATCATCATGCATATAATCATCAACATTCTGTTCATTTGATGCTTCAGTAACTTTAACACCAGATGTACCCTGATCGTCATCATTACCATCATTGTCATCATCACTACTACTTGTAGAGATTACATCATCTACATCATCTTCCTCATCGTCATCCTCTTCATCATCATCATCTTCTTCATCATTACCAAGAAGATCATCAATTTCAACATCAGCATCAAATATACCAGAAACTGACGAAATTGGCAGAACAGATAATACTGGTTCTACTTTAGGTTCAGATACAACCATTGCTTTTTCAGAAACTTCACCTTCAAGACCTTTACCTTTATTTTTCATATCAGCATCAATCTCTGCTTGTCTTTGAGCTCTAACTTCCTCAATCTTTATCTCATCAAATTGTTGCTCAACAGACTTACCAAGCATCTTTTCTAATACTTTGTTTATCATATAAATTTCATGCTCTTTCACTGCTTTGGCTGCTTCTAATTCTTTGTTCTTCAATTCAAAATACTTATTCTGTTCGTCTCTTCGAGCCTTTTCTTTTAGCAATTATGTAATCTGAACTTTCATAACATCAATTTCAGATTCATCAGCTTCAATCTTTTTCAACAAAGAAGAGTTTTCAGCTTCCACGGACTTAACACGTTTAACCAACTTCTTGTTCTCAACTAAAACTTCTTCAACTTTCTTTTCCAAAAACTTATCTTGCTCATCAGTCGCAAAATTGAAATCACCAATGTCTTCAAGAGGAATATTCTCTGGAATGTTTGGAAAGGTTTTATAACCCGAAGAACCAGGTGTAGTTTGAACAGGTGGTTATGTGAGTGGTGGTGTTTGAAAGATTTGTTGTGAAGTTAGAATAGGTTGTTCTTGGATTGGTGTTTGGTGTAGTGGTGATAAATGTGGTGGTGTTTGATGTAATGGTGATGGTTGTCTAGGAGGTGATTGGTGAAGTGGTGATTGGATTGGTGATAGTTGATGTTGTGGTTCAGGTTGTGGTGATGGTGATTTACTGGTTTCTTGGATAGGTTTCTTGTTCAGCAAGATCTTCAATGTCTTTTTCACCTTTGGAGTAACAACTTTCTTTCTTGCACCAGCTTTCTTTTTACCACCTGATGATGGAGGTGTTTGAACATCTTCAATATTTTCTTGAGAAGGAATGTACACATCATCATCATCTTTACCACTCCTTTTTCTCTTTTTCTGTTTCTCTTTCTCTACAGCAGACATGACTTTCTTATAACGTTCAGTCTCATCAACTTCATCTTCAGAAGAACTTGTTGTACTTTTGTTAACATCATCACTTTCTTCATCACCAGCTGCTTCTTTCTTTTTAGAATTAAAATCAGTAAGAGATTTCAACAACTTTGTAGACTCAGGAGACAAACGAACATCTCCTTCAACATTAATTTCAGCTTCAGCTTCAACTTCAGTTTCCTCCTCTGATTCATCAACAAGCAATGTTTTAGCAGCTTTCTTTTGACGCTTTTTGGGTTGAGAAGACGAACCCTCTTCTACTTGTACTTTAGGAGTAGCTTTACTGCCCCTCTTTTTCTTTTCTTTTACGAACCAATCATTTCGAGCTCCTTTGAATTCTTCAACTATTTTTAATTCATTTGCATAGCTCTTCTCTTTCATTTCTTCCTCATTTCTCCAGTTCTGATGATTAACAGGATTTGGATCTACATAATTTTTATCCTTGATGAAGCCAAAAAATTCAACTTTAGTCTTTGGCTCTGGATGATTCAGATGATATCTGGCCAATTGTTTCAAAGAATCATTACTTATGTGAGATAACACCAACAGATCATTGTTTTCATCTCTTTCAAGATCTGGATAGGCATGATCTATCATCATTTGAACAAACCGTGGATACACCCAAGTTTTGCTCTTTGAAGTAATGTTTTCAACCATATAATGAAACACAATCTTCGAAAAATTATACTTCTTGTTCAATACGAAAGCTGTCACCATGTTCATTTGATAATCTCTCATAGCATCATAACCTCCCTTGCAATGACTTAGTGAATGCAATATTAATTAATCAGAATCTTGTAAGGCTTTGTAAACTTTGACTTCAAATAATTAGCACTGTTTAGAGCACCAACATAACCCATCCGCAGCATACAACCTTTGACCATCCTCTCTGGATATTCTGTCAGAGAGTTTACATCATCAGGAAAATCCAACACTTCACAGACAAGTGCTTCAGAAATAATAATCGGCTTTTCTTTGCCATTTAGCTCAACAACCGAATTGATCACTTTGCTCTCTTCGTCATAAGTTTCCTTTTTTTCCCAAAAATGTTTGCTATGAGATCTAAACACCAGATGTTGATTCGTCAAGGCTTTTTGTATAGGCAACCTTCTCATAAATTCCAGAATACTCCTGAATTCAGACAACTTTGGAATCTTATCCTCATCGAAATCACAACAACTGTTGTGCAATGGATCAAAAATCACATTTGAAGCCAGAAAAACAACACAATATAAATAAATCAAACATTTTGAAAATTTTCTCATCAAATATCATTCAAGCGAAATCACATATAATATGAAATGACAGTTTGAAGCGAAATCTCTTGTTTTAAAATAATGTCCATTTCAAGTGGAATATCATTTGAAGCGAAATCACTTGTTTTAAAATAATGTCCATTTCAAGCGGAATATCATTTGAAGCGAAATCAACTGTTTCAAGCGGAATCATGAACAAATTTTCAAAACTTTTCTGATGATGAAATCAAACATCTGGGTTTGTTCTATGATAGATTCCGAGCATGTGGGTATGATTTTTATCTATTTTGCACCATCAAAACAACCCTAGATCTAAGTCTAAAATAACAGTTCAATCGTCATTCAAATGGAACCAACAAATCTGATTCAATCACAACTCTAAGACTGATCTACAATGAATTCCGATCACACACACACATGTTTATTGTTCATTTTAGTTAACATATAAACCCTAGATCTACAATATTGTTCCAGATCGTCGCCGACAAACAAAAAACAGACGGATCTGGGTCAAATTAACCATCAATCTTACCTTTCCCATGTTTATAGTTGAGCAAACCAACTAAAAACACGAAATCTAACAACAATCGGGCAGAGTTTTGGCTGTAAAACAAGGGTTTTGGGATTTCGCTTGAAATCGCCGGAGAAGTGACTCTGAAGCGGAATATCATAAATGAGCCGTTCAAGCGAAACCTCCAGCTATTTATAGACGACATAATTTCGCTTGAAAATGACACAAGTAAGTTCAAGCGGAATCATCACTCAAGCGAAATTACATGTTGAAGCGGAATTAGAGTTTTTCAAGCGAAATCAACTTTTCAAAATTTCAAATTTTTTACTTTTTCAGATTTTACCGACACACCCAGTTAACTAAGTCCAAGTTAATGACCTTGGTCATCTGTTCAGCCTACCAAGTCCAAGTTAATGACCTTGGTTGACCACTTTATGAAGTTTGCTGACTTTCCGACACTGAATTTAGTTCAAATTAATGAACTTTTACACATTCAATCAATTACCAATCATATTCAAACTTCTGCTTACCCAACCGTCATGATCCAGACATGTTTAGCACATAAGACTTTGATCCTCTGATTTCCACATTCGTTGTCGAAAATAAGAGGAAAAGCAAATCTTTTTGGATTTATGAATATGGTAAGCAATAAACTGTACATACAATATTTTTGTGAGTGTGTTAGGGGATCATATCAGCTGCCGATGAGATACAAGCACCGTTAAGCTTTGATTACATTTTCAGTATTAAACAGTTTGCATTGATTGCCGATATACTGATCCTCTTAAATTTTCACACAAAGTTCAATCTATTCAGGATACGGATTAATAGTTTTAAGGCTTAACTTTTATATGTGTACCACCTCAGAATATACTCCCGTATCCAGATCCTAATATTTTGTCTTACATGTGAGTATACCTAGATGATATCTGTAGGGGCTTAAATTGTGAGACCGTGAGAGCTCAGGTCAGAACTTCCGTTCAGCAGAGAGATGATGGTTCGACTTTTGGTGGGTCCCCTTTAGAGGATCTTTTTTACAACAGCAATGATTATCAATTTTATTGTTTCATCATTTTTGCTGAGGGCGGCGCTATATTTCAAGCAACCAGTAAAGTATTCTCCGGGGACTAGGTCATTGCTTCCGCATTATCAGAAGTCCCGGGATAATACCCCAGATATCACTAAGCATAAAGACCTAGTATCTCAGAAAGAGGGACCTTTCAAACAAGATTTCGGGGGTTACCCATATATCCGAGAGATGTTCCCCACATAAAAGCAAGAAATTTTATGTTTATATCCTGAACAAACCTACTAAATGTGTAAAAACCTATCGGCATATCATCTGCAAGACTGCTTAACACATTTTTACTTTACATTTCATTAGCATACTGCACTGTCTAGCAGATGTATTATCATTTCCCCTTTTTACACAAGCTCATTTTTACTTTTTCAAATGTTTTTGGATTTTGAAATTTTATCATGTTTTTTTATTTTTCTGCAAACTTTTCTCCCCCTAAAAACAAAGACATATTTTTGTGTTTTTGTTTTTATCAAAAGCAGAAAATAAACTGTACAAAAAACTTGACAACATAACGTGGATCACATCAGATCACCGTCCTCCTCGGCTTCACACTCAATTACCCTCCCAGAAAACAGATTTTTCATCCTGTTTAATTTCAAAAGATAGTGAAATCTCTTTCTATAAAAAGGTTTTGTATAAAAATCAGCCTTTTGTTCATCGGTGTGTATATGTTCAATACGAATCAATTTCTTCTCGTGACAATCACGGATGAAATGATGTATGATTTCAATACGTTTAGTTTTGGAGTGGTGAACCGGGTTTTTCGTTATGTTAACAGCCGCTTCATTGTCCACAAAAATCGGCGTGTCCAAGAACTGCAAACCAAAGTCTCGCATCTGCTGTTGGATCCAAAGGATCTGAGAGCAACAGCTCGAGGCCGAAACGTATTCAGCCTCGCAAGTAGAGAGCGCTACTGAGGTTTTTTTCTTGCACTGCCATGTGACTAATCGAGTTCCAAAGAACTGACAGCCTGCAGTGGTTGACTTAGCATTTTGCTTGCAACTACCAAAGTCCGAATCAGCAAAACCTGTTAGAGAGAAATCGCCAGAATTAGGATACCACAAGTCGATGCTTGGGCAGCCTTTCAAATACCGTAAGATGCGTTTCACGATCGTCAAGTGTGACTGGCGTGGGCTAGACTGATATCGGGCGCACAAACACGTCGGATATATGATGTCTGGGCGGGAAGCAGTAAGATACATCAAGGATCCAATCATTGACCGATACAGTGTCTCTTCCACTTTCTCTCCACTCTCATCTGGGCAAATACCGTGATTCTGAGCTAAGGGGGTTGATGCTGGACTGGATTGAGCCATGTTGAACTTCTCCAGAACATCGTTCACATATTTAGTTTGATGAATGAAGATTCCTTCGGGCATTTGTTCCACCTGCAACCCTAGGAAGAACTTCATCTCCCCCATTGAACTCATCTCGAACTTCTTCTTCATAACTCTTTCAAAATCTTTACATAAGTCGTCGTTTGTTGAACCAAAAATGATATCATCGACGTAGATCTGCATGATTAAAAGATGGCCTGCAACTTCCTTTGTAAACAGAGTACTATCAACTGTCCCTCTAATGAACCCGTTGGCCAACAGATGTTGGGAAAGCGTCTCATACCAGGCTCTCGGGGCCTGGTGAAGTCCGTAAAGCGCTTTATCCAGAAGATAGACTTTGTTCTTGTGTAGTGGATCAGTGAAACCCGACGGTTGTCCCACATACACTTCTTCTTTAATTTTTCCATACAGGAATGCAGATTTCACATCAAGCTGGTAGACTTTGAATCCTTTCCAGGATGCAAACGCCAGGAAGATCCTAATAGCCTCAAGTCTAGCAACAGGCGCATAAACCTCATCATAGTCAATGCCTTCTTGCTGACTGAATCCCTGTACTACCATTCGTGCTTTATTTCTAACAACGACACCTCTATCATCTCTTTTGCACTTGAATACCCACTTTGTCTTTATAAGCTTTTGATTTTCAGGAAGATCAACTAATCTTCAAACACCCAACTTCTCAAACTGCTGCAGCTCTTCCTGCATAGCGTTCACCCAGCTGTCTTCGGTCAAAGCTTCCTTATACGTTCTGGGTTCAATCTGCGAGATAAAACATTTAAGTGAGAATTCTTCCTGTAAAGGAGCAACAGATGTATAAAAACAAGTAAGTGCTCTGTTGATTTGATCTCTTGTTTTCACTCCACTACGAAGATCTCCAATAATCTGCTCTAAAGGATGATAAGACAAAGTTCTCGGCATTGCAGTGTCAGGCACATTTACTTCCGATTCCAGGTTCGTAATGTCTTGATCACCGGTGTGATCCACAACTTCTGTTGTTGCAACATTTGGTTCCTCGTCAAAAATTAGGCCGTCTTCCGATTCTGAGTCATCTGAATGATCAAATGTAGGAGCCGGTTCTTTTGGGTCTTCGTGTGTCATTCCACTTGGTCCAGCCTCATGATTGTGTGTACCCCCAGTGGGCTGAGAAACTACCAACGGTCTTTGCATCTGATCTTGTGAACTAGATTGTTGCTGTTGGTAAAAGTAAACAAGTCCGTCTACACTCGGCTCGGTCGGCAACTGGAAAGACTCCCAGAGTTTGTCGTAATCGAACAGGAATCTTTGTCCGGGAAGTTGCGGTGGCGCAGTATGTTTCTGACAATCCACATGCAGAACCTGAATTACCTTCCCCAGACACGGTACAAACACCCTCTTGAGCGGGCTCGCGTAACCTACAAAGAAACCATCATTACTTTTAGCACCAATTTTTCCATCTTCATCTATAAAAGTACACGGAGATCCAAACGGTTCCAAAAACTTCAAGTTTGGTTTGTAACGATGAAGAAGTTCAAAACACGTTTTCTTGTATTTCGTCACTGTTACAACGCGATTCAATGTATAGCACGCTGCTGCAACTGCTTCACTCCAGAAAAATATTGGCAACTTGGAATCGGCGAGCATTGTTCGAGCTGTTTCAATCAAGGTGCGATTCTTTCTTTCAGCTACACCGTTCTGCTGTGGAGTGTATGGTGCACTGAATTCATGAAGAATCCCTTTTTCATTACAGAACTCGAGCATTCGATTATTCTTGAACTCCGTTCCATTATCGCTTCTTATTCTCCTGATCGGCAGCTTATACAGCGTTTCCATCTTTTTTAATAGGATCATCAGTGACTCAAATGTTTGATCTTTCCTCTCTAGACACACCACCCAAGAAAATCTGGTGAAGTCATCAGTGACTACCAAACAGTATAAATCTCCACTGATGCTTTTCACATTGACCGGCCCAAAGAGATCCATATGGAGTCTCTCGAGCGGTACTCTGATTGAATTCAGCAACTTCTGCGGATGTGACTTCTTTATCTGCTTTCCTTTCTTGCATTCTACACAATCATCATTTAAATGAAAACTTTTAAGATTCACACCTTCAACTAAATCATTGTGTACAAGAAAGTTCATTTTACGCACATGAATGTGGCCCATCTTTCGATGCCACATTTTCGACTCTTTTTCAGTCGCTTTGGTTTTTGACACAAAACATTGTTTCTGATGATCTGTTGGTGTTGCGACACTCATATCAAGAATATATAAATCATTTTCTCGTGGAGCTCCCAACAACACCATCTCCTCAGGAATTTTGAAACCAGGTTTTAAGACTAAACATTCGTTTTTAATAAAGTGGACAGTAAATGATTTGTCACAGATCTGCGAAATACTCAGCAGATTGTTTTCCAGTTCAATTATATAGTTCATTTTATCAAACGAAATGACTCCATTTGTTAGAGTCCCTTGACCAACAATCCTTCCTCCCTGATTCCCAGCAAACCCCACGTATCCACCATTTAAGGATTTAACGTCATAAAGCAATGCTAGCATTCCGGTCATGTGTCTTGACGCTCCGCTGTCCATTATCCACTTCGAGATGTACGACTTCGGAAGCCCCTGCAAACTACACAGACAATTTATTTAAATAATGAGGCCCATGATTTCTTAACAGTTGAAACACTACCAAACATAAGATCACAATCCACTTCAACTTTTGGAATACTAAAAATGACATTTGGGATCACAGGTTTAGATCTTGGCTTTGACTTTCCCTCTTTGATTGGAGGAAATTCCTCAAGCAACTTATCAAGTTCAAATTCAAGCTTTTCCACATCATCTTTAAAAAACTTTGCTTCCGTTTTCAAAACACTTTCCATCTTTTTCTCTTCAACTGGCGATTTTGGTTTTGCAACCCATGATTGATTCTCAAAAACTTTCATTTTTGGATAAATCTTTGAAGCCTTTTGGACTTTCAAAGATTTGCCAACGTCAAAAGTTGATTTTGACTTTTCTTCGGGCTTCAGAGATTCACCTCTCTTCGAAATACGAACCGTTGAAATCATTGGTTTTTTACCCTTATTATCAGTTGGAGTTTTAGGTCGGGGTTTTTGCAAAACAGGTTTTTCAAAGACTTTCATCCATGACCAATCTCATTGCAGTGATAACAAACTCTTTTGTCATATTCGACAAAAGTTTATTTGTACGACTCTTCTTTCAGCTTCTTTGCTGTATTGAAATCATCAATGGCTTTTTGACTGAAAATATACTCTTTTTCATCAACAAAGTTCATTCTTGCCACAAAAGCATCATTCATCTTTTCCTTTGGCTTAACATTCTTCTTGGCCATTTTCTTTTCAAATCCAATTCCTTTGTTTTTAAAATTGTTTCCATTTCTCTTGTTGTTACCACCATTTCCCTCCCACTCTTTCTTTCCCGGGTTGTTAGGTTGTGACTTAACAAAAAACTTTTTGGGTTTTGAAAAGAACTCTTTGTTGTTCACCTCAGAGATGTCAATTTCGACCAATTTAAACACCTTTTCAACATTCTCAATTCTAGCATTTTGGAGCGGATACTCAAAATCAGAATAAAGCTTGTCAGTTCCAACCATTGTGTAAACCACAATGATCGAATCATCATTCGCGACTTTGTCTGATTTTGGTATAAATCTGTCTAAGAAGTTACCATCTTCTTCAGAATCAGAAACAGAGTTCTCAAAATGAGTTTTCACAGTCTCAAACTCCGAGTTATCACTTTCTTCGTCTAACACTTGGTCAACAACGATTTTGATCACCTGTGACTCATTGTCAGTGTCGGACAGAGAGAATGTAACATCAATATTCTCAGGTAACTCATTCTCAATGGTTCTCAGTTTGAGGTTCAAAACAGCTTCCACCCCATCTGGATACTTCTGAGTGTAATGACTCCACATTGGGGGTGGAACACTGTTAAAGACGGGTGTTGCATCTGGTTGTTTCGGGACAATCTGTTCAATTACATATGAAGATGCAACATAACTCATCAACTTCTTATCAATTCTTTCATTCTCAATTTTGGTTAACTCCAATTCTTTTTTCAATGAATCAATCGTGTCCAAATGAAAGTTGATTTCTTTTTGTTTATAAAAAACTATTGATTTTAACAATTTTGTGGCTTTATCATTTTCAAGACTCTCCTTTTGAATCATTTTGATAGATTTAGCCAACTTGTCATACGCTTCTTTTACTTCAATCAGATCAAATTTAACCTCATCAGTGTATTGTTTCAATTCCTGAAACTTTTTGTCTTTTTCAAGACATTCCATGCATGGTTTTGAACAGTTTTTGCATAAAGTTTCAGAGATTGAATCAATCTTTTCAACAATCTTTTCCTCTTGATCAATTTTAACAAACTGTTGCTGAAAACAGACTTTCTACCCAGATGTGATGCTCGCGTAGCGCGACGGTATAGGCAGGGGATGCTCGCGCTACGCCACCATGTGTCAGAATCAGCAAAGTTTCAAATAATTACAGTTTTGGTCCCTGCACGTGTTTAAAGCCTTTTTCGATGCGTTTAAACCCCGTTAACCTCATTTCAAGGCTCTAAAATGAAGTTAAAGTATAGGGGACTCAAAACATGCTCGAAAACATCTCGGATGTCGGTTCGTTTGGTCGTACGGTCACGTTGTTCGGTTATTTACGATGAAACTCGAACGGACGCGAAAACGAACCAAATTAAGCGACGAGTGGTATTTTTTTTGCATGCCGATCACTAAAATAAAAATATTTTAGTGTGTACAAAAATTTTGGATGTTCAGATGTGGCCAGAACGTAAGATATGCGCAAAAATGCAAACTTACGCCGTTTTTGACACTTTTAGTCCCTGTAAGATCATATAAGCATGTTTTCGCACACCGAACCTATCAAAGCTTATTTCTAAGCCATTTTTAGGTTATTTATGGTATGTTTAGCTTATGATCAAGTTCTGGACTGTACGTTGCCTTACGGAATGGCAGACTTTTGCAGTTTGACGCAAATAGTCCCTGTGTGCGAATAAACTTGTTTTTGCCATACCAAAGCCTTCAAAACTTATTTCTAAGTTATGTAAAGGTTATTTAAGGTATGTTAAGCTTATGTTGCTGTTCCGGAGTGTTTGTCGCGTTAAAATGATTACGTTTACGCATCAGTTTGCGTATAACTTCCCAGAAAGCGATATAGAGTTCAAAATTGATCGAAAATCAACATGTGCATAAAATCAAACATAAATACAAACATTGGGATCAAAACACACTGTTTTATTAATATTGTATTGTTCAGAGTCTGTAAAATGATAAAACAAGCACAGATGTCACAGTCTCCCCTACTTTAGGAAATTTCGTCCCGAAATTTATTTAGAGGAAACTTGTGAGAACAAATGCGGATATTTCGTCCTCATCTGGTCCTCACGTTCCCAAGTAAATTCTGGGCCACGTTTGGATTCCCAGCGAACCTTGACCAAAGGAATCCTTTTGTTCTTCAGCTGTTTGAATGTACGACCCACTATCTCCACAGGTTTCTCAACGAAGTGCATCGTGTTATCAACACGAATTTCATCAAGTGGTATGTGGAGGTTCTCATCAGCTAAACACTTTTTGAGATTGGACACGTGGAATGTCGGATGAACATTTCCCAGTTCAGGAGGTAGCTCAAGTCTGTAGGCTACTTTTCCGACTCTTTCAACGGTCTTGAATGGTCCAACATAACGTGGTGCAAGCTTTCCTTTCTTTCCAAATCTAATCACACCTTTCCAAGGGGATACCTTGAGTAAGACGTGATCACAGACTTGAAATTCTAAAGGCTTGCGTCGTAGATCCGCATAACTCTTTTGACGGCTTCTAGCTGCCTGAAGGTTATCACGAATCTTCTTGACCTTATCTGTACTCTCTAGAATGAGTTCAGGTCCAGTAAGCTGAGCTTCACCTATATCATTCCAGCAGACTGGTGAACGACATTTTCGACCGTATAAAGCTTCGAAAGGAGCCATTTTGATGCTCGTGTGATAGCTATTGTTGTAGGAGAATTCGATCAACGGTAGATGCGAATCCCAACTACCACCAAAATCGATCACACACGCTCTAAGCATATCCTCCAGTGTCTGGATTGTTCTCTCAGATTGACCATATGTCTGCCAATGGTATGCTGTGCTCAAATTAAGTTGGGTTCCCATGGCAGATTGCATGGTTCTCCAAAAGCGAGACGAGAATCGAGCATCTCTGTCAGATATAATGTTCAAAGGAACACCATGTCGAGATACAATCTCATCAACATATAACTTGGCAAGCTTGTCAGCAGTTAAATCCTCGCGGATTGGCAAGAAATGTGCTGACTTTGTAAGACGATCAACAACAACCCAAATGGCGTCATGACCTCTTTTAGTGCGCGGTAACTTGGTAATGAGATCCATAGAAATGTTTTCCCATTTCCAAACCGGAATCTCTGGTTGCTCCAATAATCCAGAGGGATGTTGATGTTCTGCCTTAACCTTAAGACAAGTAAGGCATTTGGAAACATATAAGGCAATGTCCTTCTTCATACCCGGCCACCAATACTGGGTTCGAAGATCCTTATACATTTTGTCTGCACTAGGATGAATAGAATAACGAGACTTATGAGCTTCATCCGTTAGCAAGGTGCAAAAATCATCTATACTTGGGACCCATAAACGGCCCATGTAATAGAATATCCCAAAGTCTCTCAGTTCAAGCTCAGGATTTGTATGACACGGTAATTCTTTACCCATCAAGTCTTGTGCAACACAAGTATGTTGAGCCTGAATTATGCGAGATTGAATGTCAGATCGAACCTAAACACAATGAAGCTTGACACGTTCCTTACGACTCAATGCGTCAGCCATAACATTCGCCTTACCAGGATGGTAGCGAATTTCACAACCGTAGTCGTTTAGGAGTTCAACCCAACGTCGTTGCCTCATGTTTAGTTCTTTCTGATTAAAAATATGCTGGAGACTTTTGTGGTCAGTAAACACTACACACTTTGTACCATAAAGGTAGTGTCTCCAGATTTTGAGAGCAAAGACTACTGCACCTAACTCAAGATCATGAGTGGTGTAGTTCTTCTCGTGTACCTTCAGCTGTCTTGATGCATAGGCTATGACTTTGTTTCTTTGCATAAGAATGCAGCCAAGGCCTATGTTGGATGCATCACAGTACACGACAAAATCGTCGTTACCCTCGGGCAAAGATAGAATAGGTGCATCACAGAGTTTCAGTTTCAAGGTCTGGAAAGCTTCTTCCTGTTTGGATCCCCACTCAAAAGGTTTTCTCTTCTGAGTTAGAGCAGTGAGAGGAACCGTAATCTTGGAGAAGTTTTCAATGAAACGGCGGTAATAACCCGCTAGACCAAGAAATGAACGAACCTCGGTAGGAGTAGTAGGTGTATCCCAATCCTTAATTGCACTGATTTTGGCGGGATCTACATGTATACCTTGTTCGTTAACGATGTGCCCTAAAAATTGAACTTCCTTAATCTAAAATTCGCACTTGGAAAATTTGACGAAAAGTTGTTCTTTCTTTAGGAGCTCCATTTTAAGACGAAGATGCTGTTCATGATCAGCTCGCGTCTTAGAATAGATTAGAATATCATCAATGAATACAATGATGAACTTGTCCAAATAAGGCTTACAAACCCTATTCATCAAGTCCATGAAAACAGCAGGAGCATTTGTTAAACCGAAAGGCATAACAGTGAACTCATAATGACCATATCGAGTACGGAAAGCAGTTTTGGGAATATCTTCTTCGAGAACTCGAAGTTGATGATACCCAGAACGTAGATCAATCTTTGAAAAGCAAGTAGCACCTTGTAGCTGATCAAAGAGATCATCAATGCGAGGTAGGGGATATCGATTCTTGATGGTAAGCTTATTAAGCTCATGATAATCGATACACATCCTGAAAGATCCATCTTTCTTTTTTCACGAATAGGACAGGAGCTCCCCAAGGGGAAAAACTCGGACGGATGAATCCTTTGTCAGATAGCTCCTGAAGCTGCTTAGATAACTCTTGCATCTCAGACGGTGCAAGACGGTAAGGTGACTTAGCAATGGGATTTGCACCAGGCACAAGATCAATGCGAAACTCAACTTGGCGTAGAGGAGGTAATCCAGGTAAGTCTTCAGGAAATACCTCAGGATAATCCCGAACAACAGGGATGTCTTGGGTAGTCTTACCCTTGCCTTTATCCTCTACAACATGTGCCAAGAAAGCGACATATTTCTTTCGTAGGTATTTTTGGGCTTGGGTACAAGACATGAGTTTAACAGGTTTCTCCCCACGAACTTCTAAGATCTCACCAGTCGAAAGCGGAATACGGACAATCTTCTCAAAGCAAACCACCTCAGCATGGTACTTGGCTAACCAATCCATTCCCACTATAACATCAAAGCTCCCGAGTCGCATCGGTGTGAGGTCAATAGGGAAAAGATGGTTTTTAAGGTTCAATTGGCAGTTTCGAAGAACGGAATCGAGTACAACGGGTTCACCACTAGCTACCTATACTGTCAAGGGCTTTCCTAGTTTTGTTCTAGTCATCGAAAGCAAAGGCTCAAAAGCTAAGGACACAAAACTCTTATCGGCACCCGAATCAAAAAGAACAGAAGCAGGATGGTTGTTAACAAGGAACGTATCGTTCACCACTTCGTTATCTGCTCGAGCCTCATTTGCATTCATATTAAAAACTCTACCACGAGCCGGTGCCTAATTTGCGTTTGCCAACCTCGGGCAATTGTTTCTGTAGTTGGTCAGATCCCCACCATTGTAACACGAACCAGGCGGAAAGTGAGGTCGTGCAGGATTCTGGGCAGGGTTTTGCACAGCTTGGTTTTGAGCTGCCTGATTTTGGTTAGGAGCAAAACGGCAGGTATTTGAAGATGACCAGATTTGCCACAATTCATGCAGATGCGGCATTGAAACTGTGGCTGGTGGTGGCTGTTACATCTGTTGCACAGAGGTGCATTTCCCGCATACTGCCTCTTGGCAGCAGGTTGTGCAGCCTGATTCTGTGCTGCCTAATTAGGAGCAGCCTGATTAGTCTGAGCAGTGACAGCGAAATTCTTGGAAGCCTTACGCTTCCTCGATTTCTTTGAAGACTCAGCAGCCTTCTTGCCCTTTTTCTCAGTGGTGCTATCAGACTGTTCCTGCTTCTTGTCACCTTTTCTGTGGAGTTTACCCTTCTTGACTTGTGATTCAGTAAGGGTTGCAGCTAGCTCAATGGACTGTCGGATGGTTGTAGGGTTGCTGCCAGTGACAATATCCTGAACAGGATCTGGAAAACCGTCTATGTATTTCTCAATATCCTTATCCAAAGGCGTGACCATAGTAGGACAGAGCAAGCTTAACTCCTCGTATCTGTCAGTGTAAGCCCGGTGTTCACCACTATCTTGCTTCAAGTTATGGAACTCATTTTCAAGTGCCCTCTACTCATGACGAGGACAAAATTCTCTCATCATGAGAGCTCTAAGTTCCTCCCATGTCTGACCCAAAGCAACCTCAGCACCTCGGTCTCTCATTACCCCATTCCACCAGGTAAGAGCCCTCTTTTGAAATACACTCGACGCAAACTCGACCTTTCGGTTGTTCGGACACTGAACATGGCGAAAGGTGCTCTCAAGACTCTCAAACCACTGTAGGAGCCCAGTTGCTCCCTCAGAACCACTAAACTTGAGTGGTTTAGCCGAGTTAAAACTTTTGAAATTGCACGGAGCATTATTGTTATTGTTGGCTTGGTTCCATTGAGCAATGAGATTGGGGAAAGCAGCAGGCATATGTTGCGCGATGATTTCTGCCAGTTCGGCATTCGATAGCAGATTTTCGCGTCGAGGAGGCATTCTAAAAGAGGAAACATGAGAGAAAACGAGTGAGATGATGTGATGAGAGAAATGAGATATCAATAAAATCGACAAAAAGCAAGGAAGGTGGTCATTTGTTTGTTACCACAAAGCAAACAAACGACACACAGTGACAAATCAAAGTAAATAGGTCATAATAATGTATCACTGAAGACATGCTCGCCTATAAGTGAACACTCACCCCAAGAGTTCCCAGGTAAGAGTGACTGGTCCGATATTGCGGATTTGTACGAACACTCTAGCCTTAGACAGAAAACTCAGGGTACATGCATTCACTCTTCCAGTTTGCACGTGTTCACATTATTTAGACCCAAACTTTGACGAGATTTTGAAAATTTGGAAGGTACAAGACCAAGAGAAATCATCTAAGGATAGGTGACGTGTATTGTTTTAAGATCTAAACACAAGATTACTTGTGTTAGGGTCCTAAGAAGTTATAGTCTAGGTCAAAGCATTACTAATAACCTAATTCCCTATAACCATTGGCTATGATACCAACTCTTCTGTCACACCCCGGCCGCGTCAAAACAACGAAACCACGGCGGAAACGCCGGGGAGTGAGGTGACAGAATCATTGTTTCAATAACCATGGTAATAAAAATTATGTATTATTGAATTAAAGTTTACATTGTCTTGGAATTTAAATAAAACATAACATAATAATTGTCTTTTAAGTCACTAAGGCCCGAGTCCGCCTAAGTGAAGCACAAACATCATCATGCATCAGCACCTGAAACACATGTAAAAATAGGTACGTCAGCATAAAAATGCCTGTGAGATACATAGGTTTTGTTTATGCAAGATTCATGACTTGTGGTTTTAAAAAGTGTAGTCATGAACCTTGTAAAATATTTTCCTTTATGAAACCATATGAAAATCGATATGAAAATCAATGATAACTAAAGGACAATGCATGGTTAAATGAATAACCAAGTAAAAGTAATTTTGTATGAAATATGTATTTTGTAATATAATGTCATGTCCTTGTAAAAATGTTTCATGTCTTGTCCAAGTGATTTATATAACGCAACAATGTGAAATACAATAAAAGCACTTATATATAGGAAGTACCATCGGCGTATCCACCATGCTTTTATCATATGGCACATAGCCCCGTTACATAAGTCACTTATTTATAACCAACTAAAATGTCTTGTTCAATGTCATGTATGAAATGTATCAAATGTAATGCATAGCAAGTAGGAAATCATCTACTTAAACTATGTAATGATATTTGTGTGAAACAAATGTATGGCGAATAACAAGCAATTACTCAACCATAGGAAAAATGTACAAAACAATGTATTTAAGTAAACCTAAGTTAAATTCAAATGTCATGTTTTGCAGAAAACAATGCTTTATGATTACAAACATTTATGCAGTAATGTTAACCGCATACATTCAAGCCTTGCGACTGTGGTGACAAACCTTTAAACAAATTAAAGGTTCATCTAAGTTATGTAGTCGGATTCTGTCATTTCCAACTTCCAAACAAACCTAGGAAGTCGGAAACGGGAGTTGTCAATTCCTAGGGTACCATTACATACTACCGAGCGGCGTGATCAATGTTAATGAATTTATTATTGTCCCGATTAAACACAGCAAATGTCATAACCAATGTAAGCATGCTATGAAAACCATGTACTAGGTATGCTAATTAAACATGCCTAGTAGAAATGTCATGTAAAACAATGCGTACATATGCTAAGTAAACATATGTAACAAATGTGTAATAAATCAATGTGCTAGCATGCTTAACATACATAGCAAAACATAGTGAAAACATGTACTAAATATGTACTAAGTGAAACTAGCATGTTTATGTCACAAAAGCTTGTAAAACAAGAAAGTAACAAGTATGTACATGTGAATCACCCCAAAGTATTTGAAAACGGTAAAAGAGGGGAACTATGTACTCACTTGGGATTGCTAATTAGTCTTGAGAATAAGACCAATTTAAGCTCCAAGTATCACGGAATCAAACGGCACCTAGTATAGGTAACTATGTTAATAATCGGCTCCTAAATCGGGAGATAGGGTAGAATGAGGTTCTTAAATGAGTATTTGAACTCATATGGTATGATTTAATAGTCCCCACATTCTGATTTGAAAGTCTACCTATGTGCTTTTGACCCGTCTCGACCCGTTATGGTAGTTTAAACTACTATAACGCGTCATTTGCGCGAAACTATGTTCGGATGGTTAACTAAGTGCTATGTCAAGTCTTACATGCCCAATTATGCCTAAACATGTTACTAAATCAGATTATATGTAAAAAATATGTTCACATAGTCAAAATACGGATTTATGCTTCAAAAGGGCGTTTTGGTCATTTTCTATGGGCATACAAGCTAACTAGCAAAAGACTAACCAATCCTAGGTGATCATAAGGTATAACCTCAGGGGTTATTCCCTATGTAACTATGATCACTAAGTAAGCTTGGTCGGATCCTAATGATCGACCAAACGGGTCGGGTTCGAAAGTCTAAGCGGTTGTTTAGACCGCTTAACTAACGACCCTAAACAAGCACCAAACTATTAGTGACGAGTTAAACATGTCAAAACATGTTTAACCTACTGATTTGGTATCAAAACAATGGGTTTTGATACCCGAAAATAGTTCCGTTGCAAAATGCGTGCTAAAACGCATTTTGACCGTAACTTTGACTCGTCACTATGCCTAGTTAATGTGGTAATCAGTAGGTATAATCACTAAGGATTATAACCATTGTGATTACAATCACATTGCAAAGTTCAATTGAACTTTGACTTGACCAATTGATGGTCAAAACCGAAAGTCAAATTGTTGGTCAAACAGTATTGACTTTCAGCTCTACTAAGCTGAAAATCTATACTAAAGCCATGAAAGAACACATACTTGGTGTTCAAAGGCTAGAAGGATGATCTTAGAACTCAGGTAGGTGGTCCCTTTGCAGGTGTTCCTCCACTTAGAGTTCCAAAATTGAAATGAGCAAGGAATGAGGAAGAAGTGGGAGGGTATTTATAGTTGTGGTGAGGCTCTAGGATCATTCCAAGTGGTTTGTGTGGCCACCAAGCAAGGAATCCTAGCCATACATGTGTAATTGATAGCTATACTTTGCTTGGAGAGATGTTAACTTGGCTACCACACAAAGAAATTGCAAGATTGGCCCCTGAATTAACAAACTGTTGCTGAAAACAGACTTTCTGCCCAGATGTGATGCTCGCGTAGCGCGACGGCATAGGCAGGGGATGCTCGCGCTACGCCACCATGTGTCAGATTCAACAAAGTTTCAAATAATTACAGTTTTGGTCCCTGCACATGTTTAAAGCCTTTTTCGATGCGTTTAAACCCCGTTAACCTCATTTCAAGGCTCTAAAATGAAGTTAAATTATAGGGGACTCAAAACATGCTCGAAAACATCTCGGATGTCGGTTCGTTTGGTCGTACGGTCACGTTGTTCGGTTATTTACGATGAAACTCGAACGGACGCGAAAACGAACCAAATTAAGCGACGAGTGGTATTTTTTTTGCATGCCGATCACTAAAATAAAAATATTTTAGTGTGTACAAAAATTTTGGATGTTCAGATGTGGCCAGAACGTAAGATATGCGCAAAAATGCAAACTTACGCCGTTTTTGACACTTTTAGTCCCTGTAAGATCATATAAGCATGTTTTCGCACACCGAACCTATCAAAGATTATTTCTAAGCCATGTTTAGGTTATTTATGGTATGTGTAGCTTATGATCAAGTTTCGGACTGTACGTTGCCTTACGGAATGGCAGACTTTTGCAGTTTGACGCAAATAGTCCCTGTGAGCGAATAAACTTGTTTTTGCCATACGAAAGCCTTCAAAACTTATTTCTAAGTTATGTAAAGGTTATTTAAGGTATGTTAAGCTTATGTTGCTGTTCCGGAGTGTTTGTCGCATTAAAATGATTACGTTTACTGTTGGTGCATGTTATGTGACAACAACGTTGGTTTGGTCTTTGGATATTGAACACGTGTTTGGGCCCCGAAGACTCGCGAAGACTTATGAAGACTTAATGAATTCGAGTTATTGAAGCCCAATCAAGTCCAAGTTTTGTATCTAGTTTATTAGGTCCGAATTTATTATGTAAGTGTATACGGGCCAGAGCCCAAATCGTGTATGGGAGGTTGTGGTATATAAACAACCTCTTGCTACATGTTTAGGGTTAGACTTTGGTTAGACTTTTGTTAGACTTTTGGAGATTGTGTGAGAGCATTCGTATTGAGAGAGTTTAGAACAAACAGAAATCGGCTGTTGGGTTCTAGGAGATCTTTAGTGATTGTAAACGTTTACGTTGGATAATCATAGAAGATCAGTTGGTAAACCGTCTTGTGTTCTTGTTTCTGTTTGCTAGGTTTATAAAGGGGATTCCGCACCCTTGGTAGATTGTCAGTTTTGTTACGATCCATACGGAATAGGGACCTACAATTGGTATCAGAGCGTTTGCTCTTGTGTACGGTTCAAAACTGTTATTACAGATTCAAGGATTTTGTTCGTTTGAAGATTTTCGGATTTTGTGTGAAGAACAAGGAAGAACATCGAAGAACAGTCAAAATTTTCGTGATTTTGATCGGTTTTGGTGTTATTTGGAAGTTGTTTGCTGATTTTTTGGAGTTTTAGTTGGAAGGTTATCAATCAGAAGATTCTACGGTGTAAAAGGTGCTGATTTTTCGGTATTTATTACTGGAAGATTGCTGGTCTCGACTTGTGCTGATTTGACTCGCAACCGTGGTCTCGACTCGCAACCGTGGTCTCGGCTTGTGCTGATTTGACTCGCAACCGTGGTCTCGACTCGCAACCGTGGTTTCGGCTTGTGCTGATTTGACTCGCAACCGTGGTCTCGACTCGCAACTGTGGTCTCGACTTGTGCTGATTCGACTCGCAACCGTGGTCTCGACTCGCAACTGTGGTCTCGACTGGACTGAGTAGTTGCACGAGTGAAAGTGGTGGAATTTTTCTAGGCAATCGTAGGAAAAAATTTCACTGTTTCGTGATTAGAGAATTATCCGTAACTCATCTGGACAAACCGTTTGCACCGCTGGACTCCTCGGATTTTTCGGATTAAAAAAAAAAAATAAAAAAAATAAAAAATAAACTCTGGAAAATCCCGAAAACGGTTTTAGACATTATATATCATTGGAATCGTAATCTCGAGACGAATCTAACGGTATAATTTGATAAAAACAGTTTTCGGATAATATTTGTACGGTTTTATCAGTTCGCTTACGGTAAAAGCTTAACAAGGACCAGTAGAGAAGTTAGAATTGGATTTTGACACAGGTTACCAAAATTCATTTAAACTTTTACGCTGCGTGATGGCTAAGAGGAACAATGGAAAGGAGACTGTTAAGAATTGGCCGAAGCTTACAAACGTCAAAGAATATGCTGACTGGAAAGAGAGGTTTGAGTTGTTTATGAAAAGTGAAGATACTAAAATGTGGACGTGTATGATAGATGGATACTTTACTCCCACACGTCATGTTGATGGAAGAGTTATAGTGATGTCTTATGATAAGATGGATGAATCTGAGAAACAAGTGGTTGACGCTGAAAAGAGAGCTTTAGCAGTGATCAAGAAATCCTTACCTGAAGGCATTAAGAATACCTTCAAGAACTATGGGAATTCTAGAGATCTGTGGGAAGCTTTAGAAAAACGTTATCAGATTCCTTCAAGATTGAATACATGTGATCAAGCATTGGTAGCGGTGACGATAGGAGAGGTAGCTGCTGAGATAGAAGAGAAGAAGGTAGCAGATGAGGAGACTGCTGAAAAGGTTGAGGCAGAAGTTTCAAAGGGCTTGAAGGATGTGAACGGACTTATAGCAGAGGTAAAGGTATCATCAGAATCTGTAAGTCATACATGTCTTAATTGCGCTGAACTACAGGTTAAAGTTGACAGACTATCGGAGCAAAACAAAATTCAGTCAGCCGAATTAGAAAAGTTAAAAGAGTCAAATGTCCTTTTGATTAAACGAGAGTCAGATTGTTTAACAAAACTCAAATTAAATGAACAAGAAATTAGCAGTTTAACAAGCAAAGTCAATGAACTGTTACAGGTCATTGATTTGGCTCGTGAAACTGTGAAAGAAAAGACTAACGAGCTTTCAGAAAAATGCACAGAATTGGCTGATGCACAAGCCAAAATTGTTGAACTTCAGGGGAAGTTAAATAATTTTGGGAATTCTTCGTTAGTCAGGACTCAAATTCAAAAAGGTTTAAAAAGGAGTAATGATAAAACAGGGGTGGGGTTTACTAAAGCTTCATCTTCTGAAAATCAAGACTACTCTTTTCTACCAAAAGAAGAAGAGCTAATTGTTTTTGTAACCACTGCACAAGAGGTAGTGGATCCGATAGCTGTGGACTTGCCAAATAGTCCAGTTTCTTTGAAAGAATCTGTTGGGTCAAACAGTACACCTCATAAAGTGGATGAGGATACTGAAGACAAAAAGGCCAACACATTTAAAAAGGGATCAAACAAAAAGAAAACTTCTAAGAAAAGATCTTGTTTTAAATGTCACAACAAAGGGCACGTGGCGAGTTGTTGTCCTTTGAAGAAAGGTAAACAAAAGGTTGATGAGGTTAATGATGGGAATCAGGTTGGGTCAAGCAATAGTGTAAAACCAAGTTGTCAGACAAAGAAACCTGAATATCAATCAAATCCCTCAACTTCGAAAAGATTTGATAGACCAAGAAGTATTTCTCCACAATTTAGTCAATATAGTGGTAAATCAAATCGTTTTCAAAGTCAAAATAAAAATTTTGGATATCAAAATCGATACCAAACTGCTGGTAATCGAACTTTTCAACAAAGAAATGGACATAGGGGTTTTTGTAACTCGAATGTTCAACAACATCCAAAAATTTTTCAAAATTCATGGTATAATAATTGGAGAAGCAGGTATCCAGATAATCCACTGAAGTGTGATGGATATTGGATGGATGTACCTGTAATGGATGAATTTGGAAAACCCAAGACTATCAGGGCTTGGGTTCTTAAGACTAACTGAGTTGTTGAGTGTGTGCAGGAGCTGCTAAGGAGGATTATCAACTTATGTTGATAATGGCTGCTCTAGGCACATGAAGGGGGATGTGAGATTGTTGATATGTATTTATATTGATTGATTTAAATTGAAGTTCAAAGTGCTGGGTCGACACACTAGATAACCTTGCTGATCTTTATACAAAAGCTTTTGATCGAGCTCGCTTTGAACACTTAGTCGAACTCAACGGGATGAGGAATCCTGAATAACTGGTTTTTCATAAGAATTTTGTAAATAGTTTACTGCTTTTCTTAAAAATAAAAAATACAAAAACATTGAAAAATCAAAAACATAAAAAAAATAGAAAATTAAAAATGAGTTATCACTGTGTGAAAAAGGAGATATGATAGTACATCAGCAAGTTAGACTGTCACACTGAAAATGAAATTAAATTGCTTAAGTGTGATAGCAGCTTCATCATATGATGTACCAGTAGGCAAAAGCATGAAATAATCAACTTACCAATGTGATATAAACCTAAACTAACTGTGTATGAGTGGGTAACACATTAGAGGTGTATGGTTTAATGACCTTAATACTTGCGTTGATAGATTGCCAAAATCTGAAGTTTTGGGTCTTTATACTGTTATTTCATCTGGGGATATCTTGGCTGTCATTCTGTTCGGAACTAAAATTGTAAATAACCCCAGGAAAGAAAGTCACTTGGAATTAGCACATTTCTATTTGAATGTCTGTACGTGTCCCGATGCACACAATTTTGGTCTGATTCTGAAATCTTCTCTGAAAAAAGTCGTGTACCTCCTCTGCTGCATCCAGATATATGCTGACCTGGAGGTGCTAGGCAACGACAGCTTTTGCTGCATCCAGATACATGCTGACCTAGCTGTACGTTGTCGCGCTATAGATCTAATACACCCGAAAGAGGCCCTCTAGTGCCCAAATGAAACCCAATAAACCTATATCAAACTGAGGAAAACTCATTTGATCTGTATATTATACCATCTCTCCTAAAGATCTATTCTGTTCTCTTCTCAACCTATTCCCAGTTAAGATTTCAGAACTCTGGATTGGACTTGTGAAATATGTGGTAGGGAAGATACTTGCATGATAGAGTGTGTTGTTTATATTTCCAGGATTTGATTAGTATTTATTTGGGTTTTCATTGTTAAGCAATTAAAACATGATAAAACAGATAATATGCAGACCTACGCACTGTCAGGATATCTTAAAGGATGAATTCAGTATACTCACCTTCTACGATGAATCTTTGTGCATACCTTGATCGCGGGGGTATATCCTGAAGTGGGACACACTAGTATATCAGAATTAAAATTACCTTAATGTATCATACGGTAATGGTACTTGAAATGTTCATGCATTTTGTTTAGGTGGACAAACATACTGGTAATCGTCTTGAACTGCTTTTCATGAACATTAAATAAAGAATTATCTAATAGTGTGAAAACAGTTTGATTGTGCTGATATGATCTTCTTACCGGTGATTCTCACAAAAATAGAGTGTTTATTGCTTTTCGTATTTATTTGTTTTCAGAAAATACAAAAATCCAAAAATAGTGTCTTTTTCTGTTAAAATTCTTAACGTACGGAAAACTGTTATTCTTGGAGGAATTGTTACTGATAGGGGGAGACTGTGTTAGAAAGTGGGTTCAAAATTTGAAATGATGCAGGTTATAAGGTGTTTGATTAAAAATTGTTGCGTGTTGGTGCTAAATGGAAATTGCTTAATCTGTGATACAGTTGAATTATCTCTTGAATAATAATAATTGTTTAACTATGTTGAAAAATTCTTATGGTTTCTCGAGATGTTTGTTTTATAGTATACAGATTGAAGCAGTTTGTTGATGAGAAGTTGCTGTGAAGAGATGAGGAGTTTGTTGCTGCTTGGTAGAGTCCTCCTTCTACAATGCAGAATGGATGCTGTGAAGACTTATTGAGAATGCTGAATAACAACTTGGAAGATTTGGTGATTGGATACATCAGCTTAGGGGGAGTATGTTGCTGACAGAGTTCATGTTGAAGCTGACACTATCCAAAGACCAAAGACTGTGATATTCTGAACACTAAAGTTTCCTTTGCAAGCTATTGTCAAGGGGGAGTTTGTTGGTGCATGTTATGTGACAACAGCGTTGGTTTGGTCTTTGGATATTGAACACGTGTTTGGGCCGCGAAGACTCGCGAAGACTTATGAAGACTTAATGAGTTCGAGTTATTGAAGCCCAATCAAGTCCAAGTTTTGTATCTAGTTTATTAGGTCCGAAATTATTATGTAAGTGTATACGGGCCAGAGCCCAAATCGTGTATGGGAGGTTGTGGTATATAAACAACCTCTTGCTACATGTTTAGGGTTAGACTTTGGTTAGACTTTTGTTAGACTTTTGGAGATTGTGTGAGAGCATTCGTATTGAGAGAGTTTAGAACAAACAGAAATCGGCTGTTGGGTTCTAGGAGATCTTTAGTGATTGTAAACGTTTACGTTGGATAATCATAGAAGATCAGTTGGTAAACCGTCTTGTGTTCTTGTTTCTGTTTGCTAGGTTTATAAAGGGGATTCCGCACCCTTGGTAGATTGTCAGTTTTGTTACGATCCATACGGAATAGGGACCTACATTTACGCATCAGTTTACGTATAACTTCCCAGAAAGCGATATAGAGTTCAAAATTGATCGAAAATCAACATGTGCATAAAATCAAACATAAATACAAACATTGGGATCAAAACACACTGTTTTATTAATATTGTACTGTTCAGAGTCTGTAAAATGATAAAACAAGCACAGATGTCACACAAGGTATCCTCGATTAAGTGAACTAACAAAGCTCGGGCAATCAAGCAATCAAGTGGCACGTAGTATCGGATCACTATGTTAATAATCGAGGCCTAAATCGGGAGATAGGATAGAATGAGGTCTTGTAAACCAAATGAGTGTTGGAACTCATATGATATGGTTTAACAAAGCCTACATTCTGATTTGGAACCTATCCTAAGTGCTTATGACCCGTTATGACCCGTTAAGGTAGTTCATGCTACTTTAACGCGTCATTTGCGCAAAAGTGCGTTCGGATGGTCTAACAAGCCCTATGATAAGTCTTATATTCCTAAATATGTTTAATTATGTTGCACAATCAGTTTAAGTGTCAAAATTTTGGTTACATATGCTTAATATGAAATTATGCGCAAAAAGTGCATTTTGGTCATTTTCCTAAGGCATAGAAACTACCTATCATACAACTAATCAAATGAAGTGACCATAAGGTATACCCTCAGAAGGTTATTCCCTATACAACTATGGTCATAATATGTGTTTGGTCAGATCCTGATGATCGACCAAACGGGTCAGGTTCCAAAGTCTAAGCGGTTGTTTAGACCGCTTGACTTACAACCCTAAATAAGCACTAAACTAGAAGTGACGAGTTAAACATGTTTAACTAAGTTAAAAAATAGATTTGATATCAAAACAAAGTGTTTTGATACCCAAAAATAGTTTCGTCGCAAAATGCACATAATCGTGCATTTTGACCGAAACTTTGACTCGTCACTTCGACTAGTCAACGTGGTAATCAGTAGGCATAGTCGCATGGGAGTATAACCTTCATGATTACGCTCACGTTGCAAAGTTCAAACGAACTTTGTCTTGACCAAATCATGGTCAAAGCTGAAAGTCAAACAGTGTCACACCCCCAAAATCCACCTGCGGAAAACCACCGCTTGGAGGCGTGACTGACCAGGATCCAGCCACCAATTATACTGAGCAATGATTAAAAGTAAAATTGTTCACTAACCACAATAGTTAGTAAACACCATAGTTCGAAGTTTTAGAAGTTTTAAGTTCAAATAACAGTTTAAGTAAACAGCGGAAGCATAAACCAAACAGTTTCAAAACAAGGTTCATAGTTCAAGATTTATTTAAAACCCAACACACGGGCTAAACGACCACTACACATTCCCAAGCTGCAAGCTCCTGAGTCACTGAGTACCTGCAAAGCATGCAGTAGGGTATCAACAAAAATGTTGGCGAGTCCACGAGTTGTCCAGTTTTAATTACCAAAAACTTATTTCACCAGTTAATTTATCCGTTTATACATGCGTTGGGGAGCTACCCCATAGGTAAGCGACTAAACTGTTTTTCCAATACCGAATACTTACTTAACCGTACGTTTCCGTAGTGCCCCGTATGTCAATGTTCTATCATCATTGACGGTTTGCCAGAGTTCATTAGTTCACTCCCGTTCCCAGTAACAAGTGTCGGTGTGAGGCTGGTTACACCTAAATAGCGCTATTAACTAATAACCCGTTCGCCAGGCCCCGGCGACTAATCGGTATTAAATGGTAGGGACTTAAGTGATAGAGTTTCGTTTAGTGTTGCTCGTTGCATTCCGTATAAACCGTAATTAACCAAGTGTTCCCAGTAACAAGGGAAGTAAGTAAGTTTGTTCCCAGTAACAAGGGAAGAAAGTAAGTTTGTATCCCTTACGTGGGGATAGCGTTGTTTAAGTTTCTGTTTCCCAAAACCACCGGGAACGCATGCTTTAATAGTTGTGAACTCACCTTGGGTTGCTCGGTAGACAGTTTACTTGGTCAAGTATGCTGGTCACCACGTCCTAATATGGTTACCAGTATAGGTCAGGTTGGGTACAGAGAAAATCACGTATACTCTACACGTATCTAACACATTGTATGCATACAAAACACACAAGGTTATTGGGCCTGCTCTAATAATGGTACAGTCGAACAATAACAATTAACACGTAGTCCAGTCAATCAGTAAACATACATGAACAGTCCATACACTTTGGCCCAATAACGCAGACCAGTAGCCCACTCGAGACAAGGTGGTCTCGAGTCGAGACCGAGAGGTCTCGAGTCGCAACCAAATGGTCTCGGGTTGTAGCGGAGTGGTCTCGAGTAGTGCAGGTATGAGTCGCAATCTCATATGTCTCGAGTCCCATCTCGAGTCAAGATCACGGGGTCTCGAGTCGAGACCTTGATGGCCTTGAGTCCCTGAAGTCTGTCTCGAGTTGTCACCATGTGGTCTCGAGTCGCAATCACCGTGATCTCGAGTTGTAGTTCGATGGTCTCGAGTCGAGACCGGGGGTCTCGAGTCGCACACCTGATGACCGAGACTTTCTAGAACCTGCCCAGTTGTACTATCCAATAGAATTTTGTTTTCATGATAATATGTACTATCCAACCAAAATGCATAAACATGTTTTATTGTCTAATTCTATTTCAACATGGATCAAACACAGCATATTCAAATATTCATAACACATTCAAACTTGTTCATCATTAGGGTTTTCATCCTTCACTATCATGTTCATCCTACATAATCATGCATTCTATGGGCAAGAATTCATAACACATAACTAGCTGTCAAGATCATCTTGTAAACTACCATTAAGCAAAGCATTAGTTCTATAACCTCTTAACATAAATCGGATGATCCTAAACAAATCCTAACCATCATGCTTTTATCATTCAAGCTTATCTTAGCAAGTCATTATCACACAACAATCATACTTTTCACTAAGAGAGAACATTGTTCATCTTATGCATTTGGAACCAAGTATGTATCATTAACAAACAAGAACTCATTAAATCAATCAAACACTTTCATCATACTAAATAACAACAACAATGCACATTATAACATAGACAACACTTATATCATGTATATACATGTCTTTGCAACGAAACACTAACCGGCCAAGGATTTTGGGTGCAAGAGATGTGAAATATTGATGAAAACGCTCCCGAGTGTTGGTCTCAAACAGATCCGAGAACTCTTTGATCGCCGGTTTGATCCGAGAGGAGGAGGAGGAGTGGGTGATGCTTGATGGTTAGGGTTTAAGGTTTTCTAGAGAGAGGGAGAGTGTGGATGAAATGAGAGAGAGTGTAAAGGGGAGTGTGTGTGAGGGTTTTAGGTTCTTATAAGAGGTGGTGCACCCTAAGTGGGTTCCGGATGGATTAAAGGAGGGGAGTGGCCCAAACGGCCCAACTGTTTACTCGAGACCGAGTGGTCTCGAGTCGGATTCGCGGTCTCGGCCCACTACAAATATATATATATATACACTACATATACACACTCACATAGAACAAGAAGATAACACGACTTTCATTTAATAACATATATACACCTAATGTAATTACAAGATATTTGCTCGGGAAAACCTAGAGTGTCACATTATCCCCAAGTTTTAAGAACTTTCGTCCCGAAAGTTAAGGCAGCCACTGACAAGCTAGTGTAAGTGAGAACGTTTCAACGGGAACAACTGGGAGTTTGGAATTTGGAATTTCGTCCCGAAATTATGTTGTAGCTTCAGTGTTGGGAGTTTCATTTGGGAACAACTGGGGATACTTGCGCTTCATCTGGTCTTCCCGCTCCCAGGTAAACTCTGGGCCACGGCGTGAGTTCCAACGAACTCGCACAAGAGGTATCTGGCTACGTTTAAGGGTTTTGATCTCACGATCCGTGATCTCAATCGGTTCCTCAGTAAAGTGTAGCTGTTCGTCAATAGTGAGTTCCTTGAAAGGAATGATGAGTGTTTCATCTGACAGACACTTCTTCAGATTAGACACGTGGAAGACGTTGTGCACAGCACTCAGTTCTTCAGGCAGATTCAATCTGTAAGCGACCTTACCGATCTTTTCGGTAATTTCAAAGGGTCCGACATATCTCGGATTAAGCTTACCCCGTTTTCCAAAACGAACCACACCCTTCCAGGGTGAGACTTTAAGTAGAGCCCGGTCACCAACCTGGAACTCTAGCGGTTTCCTATCCTTATCAGCGTAGCTCTTCTGACGGTCATGAGCTGCCGCCATGCGTTGCCTAATCTGGGCAATCTTTTCTGTAGTGTCTACTACATGTTCCGGGGATGTGATCTGGCTGTCACCAATCTCCGCCCAGCAGAGAGGCGATCGGCATTTACGACCGTACAATGCCTCAAAGGGTGCTGCCTGAATGCTGGTGTGGTAGCTGTTGTTGTAGGAGAATTCCACTAACGGTAGGTGCTTCTCCCAGTTCTTGCCAAAATCGATCACACATGCCCTAAGCATGTCTTCGAGGGTTTGGATGGTGCGTTCAGATTGCCCATCCGTTTGTGGATGATAAGCGGTGCTCATGTCTAAACGTGAGCCAAAAGATTTGTGCATAGCTTGCCACAGCTCAGAAGTAAAACGCGCGTCTCGATCGGAAATAATGGAGGTTGGTACCCCGTGCTTCGAAACCACTTCCTTTAAGTATACCTCTGCTAAGGTAGAGAACTTGTCTGTTTCTTTAATAGCCAAAAAGTGTGCAGACTTAGTTAATCGGTCCACTATTACCCAAATGGTGTCGTTTCCGCGTTGAGACCTAGGCAAACCAGTAACGAAATCCATGGAAATTTGCTCCCATTTCCACTATGGGATTTCTGGTTGTTGGAGTAGGCCCGAGGGTTTCTGATACTCAGCCTTGACTCTTGCACAAGTCAAACATTTTCTGACATATGTTGCTATGTGGGCTTTCATGCTAGGCCACCAGTATGTAGTCCTTAAGTCGTGGTACATCTTATCCGAACCAGGATGTACTGAGTAACGGGACTTATGGGCTTCATCCATTACAAGCTCGCGCAAATTCCCATAAAGTGGGACCCATATACGCCCGTTTACGTAGTAAGCACCATCTTCTTTTTGTTCTAGCCATTTCCTTGATCCTCGCAGGGACTCAGCCCTGACGTTCTCGGCTTTCAATGCTTCGGCCTGAGCGTTACGGATTTGCTTAGGGAGGTTCGAGTGGATGGTGAGCTGTAAGGCACGAACATGCTTAGGTTTGGTTTCCTTCCTGCTGAGGGCATCTGCCACCACATTAGCCTTACCTGGATGATATCTAATTGCACACTCGTAGTCATTTAGGAGTTCGACCCATCGGCGTTGCCGCATATTCAACTCCTTTTGTTCCATTGTGTGTTGGAGACTCTTGTGATCAGTGTAAATCGTGCACTTGGTACCGTATAAATAATGTCTCCAAATCTTGAGCGCAAAAACCACAGCTCCAAATTCTAAGTCGTGTGTCGTGTAGTTCCTTTCGTGGATCTTGAGTTGTCGCGAAGCGTAAGCAATAACCTTTTCGCGTTGCATCAACACGCTACCAAGTCCTTGAATGGAAGCGTCGCAGTAAACAACGAAGTCGTCGGTACCTTCAGGTAAGGAAAGAATAGGAGCACTGCAGAGGTTCTTCTTTAGTTCCTGAAAGGCAGATTCCTGAGCATCACTCCATTTGTAAGCAACACCCTTCTGAGTGAGGGTCGTAAGTGGTTGAGCGACCTTAGAAAATCCCTTGATAAATCTTCGATAGTATCCTGCCAATCCCAAGAATTGGCGAACTTCGGTCGGAGTCTTAGGTGTAGGCCAATTCTTAATGGAGTCGATCTTGGCGGGGTCGACATGAATCCCATCCTGATTGACGATGTGCCCAAGGAAATGGACTTCTCTAAGCCAGAAATCACATTTCGAAAATTTGGCGTACAGCTGCTCATTGCGAAGGAGTTCGAGAATAAGGCGCAGGTGTTGTTCATGCTCCTCTTGACTTTTCGAGTAGATAAGGATGTCGTCAATAAACACAATTACGAACTTGTCGAGATAGGGTTTGCACACTCGGTTCATGAGATCCATGAAGATCGCAGGTGCGTTGGTCATTCCGAAAGGCATAACAAGGAATTCGTAGTGACCATAGCGGGTTCTGAAAGCCGTCTTAGAGATGTCCTCATCGCGGACTCTCAGCTGGTGATAACCCGATCGCAGATCGATCTTGGAATAATAGCTCGACCCTTGCAGCTGGTCGAACAAGTCGTCGATACGGGGAAGTGGATAACAGTTCTTGATGGTAACCTTGTTCAGTTCGCGGTAATCGATGCACATTCGGAATGTGCCATCCTTCTTCTTGACAAAGAGCACTGGGGCTCCCCAGGGTGATGAGCTAGGACGGATAAAACCTTTGTCCGGAAGTTCTTGTAGTTGAGTAGAAAGTTCCTTGAGTTCTGCGGGAGCTAGACGATAAGGTGCACGAGCTATAGGCGCTGCTCCGGGGGTTAGCTCGATTTGAAATTCGACCTGACGGTGAGGAGGGAGTCCAGGTAGTTCTTCAGGAAATACCTCAGGATAGTCGCGTACAACTGGAAAATCTTCAATCCTGCCTTCCTTTTTCTGCGTGTCGGCAACAAGTGCTAGGATGGCGGTGTGCCCCTTGCGTAAACACTTCTGGGCTTTTAAGAATGAAATGATGCCTGTGACTTCTCCGCTTGTGTCGCCTTGAACGATAAGGGGTTTACCAGGAGGACGGGGAATATGAATAGCTTTCTCTTGGCAGAGGATTTCGGCTCGATGCTTGGATAACCAATCCATACCAATGACGATGTCAAAACTTCCGAGAATGATGGGGAAGAGATCGATACGGAAGGTCTGACCAGACAACTCTAATTTGCAGTTACGAATTACGTGTGTGGCCTCGAGGTTTCTACCATTAGCTATTTCAACGATGTGCTTAGAGCTTAACGGCGTAAGAGTGGACTTAAGCTTCTTACTAACACGTAGGGATACATAACTAGCATCTGCTCCGGAATCAAATAATATGGAAACATAACGATCATTAAGTAGGAAATTACCTGCCACCACGTTAGGGTCGTTCCTTGCTTCAGCAGCCCCAATCACGAATGCCCTTGCATTGTTTCCAGCTCCCTGGTTGTTGTCGTTGTTTCCAGCACCTCGATTATTGTTGTTGCGATTCTGGTTTAGCTGAGGGCAATCCTTTCGCATGTGCCCTATTGCCCCACATTTGTAGCATTCACGATTGTTTCCTTGCTGCTGCTGTTGCTGTGGTTGATGCTGATTCTGCCTAGCTGGGAACTGGCTCCGGCAGTCTTTGGCTTCATGCCCCATCATGTTGCATCGCTGACATTGACCTTTGCCACATGGCCCACTGTGGTGTCGGTTACATTTGTTACACTTGGGGTGGTTTCCTCGATAACCACCCTGTTGCTGAGGGCCCTTGTTGCTTTCAGTCTTCCTTTGTTGAACTGGGGCCTGAGTGGGGTTAGCACCCTTTCCCTGACTTCCATCCCATTTTCGTTTGTTATCGCTAGAAGTTCCAGCAGTAGCACTGATCCTCTTGGGTAACTTGCCCTCCTCCACAGCCTGATTGGTGAGTTTGTGAGCAAGGCGAACCACGGGCTGTATGGTATTGAGGTTGGCTGAGGTTACATGGCTCTGGATTTCTGGGACCAAGCCTTTTATGTACAATTCGATCCTTCGATACATAGGTCGGGACATATTTGGGCAAAGTGCAGCATAGTCGTTGGACTGCTTGGTGTGGGTCTCAATCTCTGATCCAACCATCTTGAGCTCATAGTATTCGTTTTCGAGTTTGTGGATGTCATCCCTGTGACAATACTCCTCCTTGATCATGTCCTTGAAATCTTCCCACGCAGTAGCATTAGCAGTTTCCAGACCAAGCAACTGAATCTGTGCTTTCCACCATGAAAGCGCGTTTCCTTCAAGCGTACCAGTCGCGAACTTAACCCAGTTAGCAGGGGGACACTCGCAGACAGCGAAGACAGCTTCGGCCTTTTCAATCCAATGCAGAAGGCCTATGGCACCCTCAGTGCCGTTAAAAGGGAGAGGTTTGCCATCCATGAAGGTTTTGAAAGTACAAACACGTGGCTGTGCAGGCGCAGGCTGACCTGTTGTGAGAAGTGAAGCGAATAGGTTTAGAGGTGAAAAGACGATGTGGGGGTAGGACCTAAACATCCTAAAGTAACGAGTTTACCTCCAGGGTGAGCTGCGAAAGCTGCAGCCACTGTGTTGAGCAAGTTGGTGAACTGAGCCTGAGTCATGTTAACGTTTCCTCTTCCGCGTCCACTCATTGTCTTCATAACCAGAAAACACAGTATGAGTGTGATGTTGTAATGTAGCGAGAATGAGGTAGGGGATGAATACGTATCTATCTAATTAGGCACACTAATATGTATAGTAGAGCAACAACATAAAGTAAACAAGCAAGTAAACACAAGTCCGAGCTATGAGGTCTAATACGTTGAGTCTTGCCCTTGGAGTGTAGTGTCGTCACGAGTCACGAGTTATAGTCTGGTTTTTCTCAAAAAGACTTTCTTTTTAAAACCAAGTTCACTATAACCAATGGCTCTGATACCAATCTGTCACACCCCTAAAATCCACCTGCGGAAAACCACCGCTTGGAGGCGTGACTGACCAGGATCCAGCCACCAATTATACTGAGCAATGATTAAAAGTAAAATTGTTCACTAACCACAATAGTTAGTAAGCACCATAGTTCGAAGTTTTAGAAGTTTTAAGTTCAAATAACAGTTTAAGTAAACAGCGGAAGCATAAACCAAACAGTTTCAAAACAAGGTTCATAGTTCAAGATTTATTTAAAACCCAACACACGGGCTAAACGACCACTACACATTCCCAAGCTGCAAGCTCCTGAGTCACTGAGTACCTGCAAAGCATGCAGTAGGGTATCAACAAAAATGTTAGCGAGTCCACGAGTTGTCCAGTTTTAATTACCAAAAACTTATTTCACCAGTTAATTTATCCGTTTATACATGCGTTGGGGAGCTACCCCATAGGTAAGCGACTAAACTGTTTTTCCAATACCGAATACTTACTTAACCGTACGTTTCCGTAGTGCCCCGTATGTCAATGTTCTATCATCATTGACGGTTTGCCAGAGTTCATTAGTTCACTCCCGTTCCCAGTAACAAGGGTCGGTGTGAGGCTGGTTACACCTAAATAGCGCTATTAACTAATAACCCGTTCGCCAGGCCCCGGCGACTAATCGGTATTAAATGGTAGGGACTTAAGTGATAGAGTTTCGTTTAGTGTTGCTCGTTGCATTCCGTATAAACCGTAATTAACCAAGTGTTCCCAGTAACAAGGGAAGTAAGTAAGTTTGTTCCCAGTAACAAGGGAAGAAAGTAAGTTTGTATCCCTTACGCGGGGATAGCGTTGTTTAAGTTTCCGTTTCCCAAAACCACCGGGAAAGCATGCTTTAATAGTTGTGAACTCACCTTGGGTTGCTCGGTAGACAGTTTACTTGGTCAAGTATGCCGGTCACCACGTCCTAATATGGTTACCAGTATAGGTCAGGTTGGGTACAGAGAAAATCACGTATACTCTACACGTATCTAACACGTTGTATGCATACAAAACACACAAGGTTATTGGGCCTGCTCTAATAATGGTACAGTCGAACAGTTACAATTAACACGTAGTCCAGTCAATCAGTAAACATACATGAACATTCCATACACTTTGGCCCAATAACGGAGACCAGTAGCCCACTCGAGACAAGGTGGTCTCGAGTCGAGACCGAGAGGTCTCGAGTCACAACCAAATGGTCTCGGGTTGTAGTGGAGTGGTACGAGTAGTGCAGGTATGAGTCGCAATCTCAGATGTCTCGAGTCGAGATCACGGGGTCTCGAGTCTAGACCTTGATGGCCTTGAGTCCCTGAAGTCTGTCTCGAGTTGTCACCATGTGGTCTCGAGTCGCAATCACCGTGATCTCGAGTTGTAGTTCGATGGTCTCGAGTCGAGACCGGGGGTCTCGAGTCGCACACCTGATGACCGAGACTTTCTAGAACCTGCCCAGTTGTACTATCCAATAGAATTTTGTTTTCATGATAATATGTACTATCCAACCAAAATGCATAAACATGTTTTATTGTCTAATTCTATTTCAACATGGATCAAACACAGCATATTCAAATATTCATAACACATTCAAACTTGTTCATCATTAGGGTTTTCATCCTTCACTATCATGTTCATCCTACATAATCATGCATTCTATGGACAAGAATTCATAACACATAACTAGCTGTCAAGATCATCTTGTAAACTACCATTAAGCAAAGCATTAGTTCTATAACCTCTTAACATAAATCGGATGATCCTAAACAAATCCTAACCATCATGCTTTTATCATTCAAGCTTATCTTAGCAAGTCATTATCACACAACAATCATACTTTTCACTAAGAGAGAACATTGTTCATCTTATGCATTTGGAACCAAGTATGTATCATTAACAAACAAGAACTCATTAAATCAATCAAACACTTTCATCATACTAAATAACAACAACAATGCACATTATAACATAGACAACACTTATATCATGTATATACATGTGTTTGCAACGAAACACTAACGGCCAACGATTTCGGGTGCAAGAGATGTGAAAGATTGATGAAAACGCTCCCGAGTGTTGGTCTCAAACAGATCCGAGAACTCTTTGATCGCTGGTTTGATCCGAGAGGAGGAGCAGGAGTGGGTGATGCTTGATGGTTAGGGTTTAAGGTTTTCTAGAGAGAGGGAGAGTGAGGATGAAATGAGAGAGAGTGTAAATGGGAGTGTATGTGAGGGTTTTAGGTTCTTATAAGAGGTGGTGCACCCTAAGTGGGTTCCGGATGGATTAAAGGAGGGGAGTGGCCCAAACGGCCCAACTGTTTACTCGAGACCGAGTGGTCTCGAGTCGGGTTCGCGGTCTCGGCCCACTACAAACATATATATATACACTACATATACACACTCACATAGAACAAGAAGATAACACGACTTTCATTTAATAACATATATACACCTAATGTAATTACAAGATATTTGCTCGAGAAAACCTAGAGTGTCACAAACAGTGTTTGAATTTCTAGCTTGAAATAAATAAACAAGACACGAAAGAACACTTACAATTGCTCTAGGATAGAAGGATGACTAAGAAAACTCAGATATGAAGCCTCCAACCAAGTATGGTAGCCTCAACTCAAAGCAAGAGTGAAGGAAAAAGAAAATGAGCAAGTTGAAGTGTTGAAGATCATGGGTTTATATAGGAATTCTTGAACCTCTAGGATGAATACCAGTGTAATTGAGTTGTTCAAAGCATGATCCTCACCATACACATGTTAGGATCTGATTTAGGGACTTGGAGAACACAAAAACCAGCCCATAATATCCAAAATCTATGATTAAAATCAAGTGCAACATGCTGTTTAGATGAATTCTGGTTTCCGCCCAGCACTAGCTGTCACGCCCCGCGAGGGCCTTAGGCCAGAAGTTTCAAAGTTTGGCAAAACAGGTCCCTGCAGCTCCGAAACTTGTTTTTCGACGCGTTGAAGCCGTGTTAACCCAATTTCAAGGTTCTATAAGGATTTTAAAGAATAGGGGACTTTAAATATGCTTGGAAATATCATAGATGTCAGTTTGTTTGGGCGTACGATCGCCTTTTACGGTTAATTACGACGAAACTCGAACGAAATCGAAAACAATCCAAATTGCGCGACGAATGGTATTTTTGCATACCTATCACTAAAATACAATATTTTAGTGATTACAAAAATTTTTGGATGTCCGGATATGGCCAGAACGCAAGATATGCACTTATATGCAAACTTTCGCAGTTTCGACGCTTTTAGTCCCTATGATCAAATAAGCGTATTTTCGCATACCGAACCACTCAAAACTTATTTCTAAGCTATTTTAAGGGTATTTAGGGTATTTTTAGCTTATGATCTTGTTCCGGAGTGTACGTTGCTATACGATTTGGCAGACTTTTGCAGTCTGTCGTAAATAGTCCCTGTGATCGAATAAACTTGTTTTTTCCACACCAAACCCTTCAAAACTTATTTCTAAGTTATGTAAAGGTTATTTAAGGTATGTTAAGATTATTTTACTATTCCGGAGTGTATGTCGCGTTAAACTGATTGCGTTTATGCATCATTTTGCGTATAACTTTCTAGAAAGCGTTTAAGAGTTTAAAATTGGACAAAAATCAAAACGTGCAAATGTCAAACATAAATAAACAATTATTGGGATCAAAACACATTGTTTTATTGATAATTGAATTTTTCAAAGTTGTACAATGATTACACAAGCACGGATGTCACAAATACCCAATAGATCTAACCTTTTGTTCCTTGGTCTAAACTTAGATTAATGGTGCTTACGTATCCCCTATTCGCACATGATCTATTATATCATTCCTTAGTTTAACATACCATTTGTACATGTATTTTCCCCAAAGTTTAGAAAACTAGAAAACGTTTAAAAGTGGGGACATAAACTCACTGTTTTGCGTCTTCGTGCGTCCTAACGTCACCGGTGATCACCTTGGGTCGCGACATAACCTATAAGTGTTCTACATATGTTAATCATCTGAACTTGTGATTTACTATGTACAAGTTATCAATCTTATTTTATGTATTTGTTTTGTCTTGGCTGTATATGTTCTTGGATTGTTAATATTTATTTTATAAAATATATATAATTTTGTATATCTGTTAAAAATAATTTATTCTTTTTTTTAGGAAGTAAACATGGTCTTCCCCTAATTTTTATACAAAAATACAAGTTAAGAAATAGAATTTTCTTAAAAGATTAAAACAAGTATAAATATATATATTTTTAGGGAAAATATATATATTTAGTTGTTACCAAAATTATGTGCTATGTGTATATTATGTGTGTGTGTGTATATATATATATATATATATATATTAGTGTACATGTAGGGATTTAAAATTTTTGTATTAATTGTCAAAAATCATTTCTTATGATTTTATACTTTCTGGAATTATATCTCTTAAAAATAATATACTTTTAAGGCTTGTTTGGAATATATATATATATTTTTATTATGCTTGTTAAATATATATATTTTATCAATTGACCGATTTTTGTAGAATTTCCATTAATTGTAGTAATTATATATGTATTTTGCTCTAAATATATATATATATATATATATATATATATATTAGTGTTCACTCTAGAACCCCACCCTATATATATTTGTCCATATACTTGTCCGTTGTCCAAAGTCCATAAATTTAATCGGGAATATATATAAATATATATATTTTTGGTATTTTTGTCCATGCACCCGTGTACGGGTGATTATGTGCATATTATTCATAATTATTTCTTTTGTATTTTAAGTGTATTTGGTGTATTTTAAATCCCTGCATGTACACTAATATATATATATATATATATATACACACACACACACACATAATATACACATAGCACATAATTTTGGTAACAACTATATATATATATATATTTCCCTAAAAATATATATATTTATACTTGTTTTAATCTTTTAAGAAAATTCTATTTCTTAACTTGTATTTTTGTATAAAAATTAGGGGAAGACCATGTTTACTTCCTTATACATTTTAATGGTAAAAAGTTTTGCAAAAATTTATATTTTTCTAAGTGTCAAAATTTTATAAATTTTTTGACATAGTTTCCCCTAAAATTAGTGATTTTCCCATGTTTAAAAACATGTGTTTATTTACTTTTAAGCTCAAAACTCAATCGTCAACAATTTTACAAGTAACAATCATCATTTTCATCCATACTTTTTTATGTAATAAACTTGAAGTTTCACATAAACTTGTAGTAATTTAGATCTACACTTTAAACATGTAGATCTACCTAAAACAAGGCTCACTTGTTAATTTTTATAAACTTTGTTGGAACTTTATTTTGGAAATTTGTTCATCCACTTTGTTAGTAGGTTTATGAACATGATTATTTCATTTTTAAACATCTTACAAGTTCATTTTTAAGATCTTCAAGTTTACTAACATGTTTCATCATGGATCTTTCAAAATCTATGTTTACACTTGTTAGATATATGTTTCTAACAAGCATACATGTGATGGATCTTAAGAAAATCACAAAACAAACAACTTCATCACATACTTCATATAACACTAGAAATCACTTCATTATGTTAGATCTTCTCATTTCTTTACTTGTTCATGTTTTAAAGTTTAATGTTCTTGATGGTTTAACTTGTACATTATCATTACACTATTAACAAGAAGCAAAAATGAAGATTAGGAGACTCACTATTAGCTCTTGTGTCTAGGGAAGTGGCAAGAGAAACAAGAAGATGAAGATGTAACAAAGTTGATGGATAAAAGCTTCTTGAAGAAGTCCTTCCACTTATAAAGATTGAAACCTTCTTTGCTAGCCTTAAGACACCTTTGGAAATGCTTAGAATTGTTGTAAGATCAAAGAAAAATGGAGATGGTTGTGGGGTTATGTTGGCTGAGAGTTGGGAAGAAGGAGAAGGGGGAAGAGTTTTGAAATGAGTTGGTGAAAGTGATAAGGTTATGTTGTTGTTTAGGTGCTTTATACTTCATGAGCTCATAACTTCCATCAAACAATCTCTTTAACCAATAATCTTCTCTCAACATTAGGAGACAACATGAGGGCATGTGGGGCCCTCATGTTGACCGTCTACATCCAAAGGGGGTTAAGTGTTCTAGTTTGGAAGTTTAGTGGTTATATGTGTAAGTTATGGGTTTAATGATATATTGGATGGGTTTGAGTGATTTTAAGTGTTTTAAGGTGTTATATGACCATAACTAGTTTAATAACACTAAAACAATGTTTCTAGTTCATTTTTGGTGTTTTGGTAGTGTTCGGATAATTGTTCGGTTGTCGATTCGTTAAGATGCTAACTTGTGTAAATTATACGGTATGATGTACCTTTTGTGTCATGATTTCATCCTTAACACTTTTCAAGTTATTCTGGATGTTTTATACTATTTCTGCATCTAATATAATTAGTTAAATGCTGAATTTTGCTGAATTTGTTATTTATAGTCTGTTTCAGACAGTTTGTAGTTCTTGTTTGATTTCCGGAAAGTGTTAACATAAACCCTTGTTCTCCCACTTGGGATTTAATATATTTTTTATGTCAGACCTACCTCTAAGTCCTAAATCTCCTATTTAGCTGAGTACTGAGTCTGTGCTTACACAACCAGTCTAACCGGTGAGTTTACTAGTTGTTTCGACAAAACGCTTAGATTGTTTCACAATGCGATAAATGAAATGTATAACATGCATGATTTAAATGTATGACATGCAAGCATATAATTTTGACATTAAAATACATAATTGCAAACAATAAATAACTATGAAAATAGTATGGAAGTTACCGGATTTGTGTCGTTGTCACATACTTCCCCTGTTAAAAGAATTTTGTCTCGAAATTCAAGCTGAGTTATCCTTTGCAGGAGTTTCCTCGAACAGGTGGGGGTACTTGGCTTTAAATTGATCCTCATGTTCCCAAGTATACTCGGGTCCATGTCGAGAGTTCCAATGGACTTTGACCAATTTGATGCGACTTCTCCTTGTTTTCTGGACCTTCCAGTCCATAACCTCAGCGGGTTCTTCTGTGAATCGGAGTTTGTCGTCGATGTGTACCTCATCCGCAGGGATGATAACCATTTCTTGTGTTGAACTCTTCTTGAGGTTTGACAAGTGGAATGTATCATGTACGCCAATAAGTACCTCAGGTAGCTTAAATTTATAGGCAATAGTACCGATCTTCTCCAAGATCTCAAATGGCCCAATATATCATGGATTTAACTTTCCACGCTTCCCAAATCTGGCTACACCCTTCCAAGGTGAGACTTTTAACAAGACTTTCCTCCTACCTCAAAGGCTAACGGCTTTCGTCTCTATTGGTGTAGCTCTTTTGTCAATCACGAGCCACCTTGATACGGTCTCGGATCTGGAAGAGTTTATCGGTCATCTTTTAGATTAACCCGGGACCGATTAACTGTTTATCCCTAGCTTCCACCCAACATAATGGAGAGCGACACTTTCGACCATAAATAGCTTCAAACGGTGTGGCTTGTGTGCTCGTGTGATAACTGTTGTTATAGAAAAACTCAACCAATGGTAGGTGCGTATCCCAATTGCTGCCTAAATCCATTACACATGCACGAAGCATGTCTTCAAGAGTTTGTATGGTTCGTTCACTCTGCCTGTCAGTTTGTGGGTGGAAGGCCGTGCTTAGATCTAGGCGAGATCCAAAGGCCTGTTGAAAGGATTGCCAAATTCTTGATACAAAACGACCATCTCTATCTGAAATTATCGAAATAGGCACTCCATGACGAGCCACTATTTCCTTAAGGTACAGTTCGGTAAGCTTTCCTTTACTATCCTTTTCCCGTATCGGCAGGAAGTGCGCAGACTTGGTTAGTCTATCGACTATTACCCATATCATGTCATGTCCTCTCGGAGTCCCGGGTAATTTTGTTATGACGTCCATAGATATTTGCTCCCACTTCCAAACGGGAATCTCGGGTTGTTGCAGCAAGCCCGAGGGTTTCTAGTACTCGGCCTTAACCTTTGCTCAAGTTAGGCACTTTCCAACGTAGGCAGTGATGTGTGTAAAATGCAACATATAAATTACATCAAATGAGGCATAAAACTAACCTTTTTTTAGTACTAATGTTGGAAAAAGTGTGCTTTGTCTTCCTTTTATATTTTCAGGACAAAATGAGCTTAAATGAACAAAAGAAACAAACATGCAGCAAAAACTAACATAAATACAAAGAAAAGGAATAAACGTGGCATGCCCGACCCCTCGACAGCATCTTCCCAAACAAAACAAGAAACAGAAGGCTGACCACGGCCCCGTGCCCAGCGGACACGGGGCCGTGGTCAGGTGTCTACAGAAAATGACAAACTTATAGAAGGTTTTATTCCCAGCACGGGGGCATGCCCAGCTCAACACGGGCCGTGGTCAACGCTAAGATTCACAGAATCTTGCAAATCTTGATAGTACATATACGCTTCTGGACACGGGGTCGTCCCCAGCGAACATGAGGGCGTGTGGAGCCTAATACATATAATTGAAATTAATGAAGAAAGAGAAAGAGGATGGCCACGGGGCCGGGCCGTGTTCGGGCTTCTATGCAGGCTATAAATAGGGGTGCTTGGTTCACTTTAAAGGTATCCCTTGGCAAACCACCTCTCTCCCACTTCACCACCACTCCACCACCACTACAACACCCACATCCACCACCCATCATCCACCTTAGAGTGTGTGTAGTAGTCTCGGGATCCAAGATTGATCATAAGAGTTCTTGTCAATCAAAGGCCATGTTTGGCTAAGTATCTTACAAACATGGTGAAGACAAGCATTTAATGTAATACTTTTGATTTTTAATATTTTCGCACTTTTTATTTAGTTTTGTATTAATGACTTTAATAACTAGTTTCTTATGTTGAAGGTGAAACTTCTTTATCATTTGTCTGTGGTGTCTTGGTATTACTTTACTGTCTATATAAAGTAAAAGATTTTCACCATTCATATCTCTACGGTCTATATAGAGATATGTTGGCTACCTAGTTGGGGGTTAAGGGAATGGTTTAGTAAGGTTCTTGCCTTGTTCAGTGTATAGATCCTACAAGGACCTAGGTCAAGCTTACTAGGACCTCCTTCAATACCCACTGGTATTAGATGGCGGGGGTGCAAATAGCTTGATCCCCTCATAAGTAAACTACTATTAATATATTAACCCGGCTACATGGGATTGTATCCCTGCTGACTCAAACCACTTAGCCGAGGGTAACGTCGCCTTCAAAAGAGGGGCCTACCACTTTTCGCATTAATAACTTAATTAATTATCTTCCAATATTCCGACCCTTTGGGATTGTATCCTTGCTGACTCAAACCACTGGGTTGAGGGTAACGTCACCTTCAAAAGAGGGGCCTGCTACTATAACTAAGATAATATATTAAAAAGTGCAAAAGTGCAGAAATCATCAAAGGTTACATTAAAGGCGAGTCGGATCCAACTGATTCATCTTGTCTATCTGTTTTTATTTTATTTTTATTTTCAGCATTTTAGTTTTTTTATTTTTCATGTTTAAAACCTTTTCTAAAAATTTTGATTTGGTTAGACGTTGAGGATAAACTGGTACTGAAAGCTCTTGTGTTCTTGGACGACCTCGGGGTCTTACCAACGCTATACTACGCTCACGATGGGTGTACTTACCCATATGTGTGTTTAGGGTTAGTAAAATATCGTGTTTTATAAATTTAAAACTTGACTATTGTGTAGAATGGGCTTAAAATATTAATAAAAACATAACACACTCGACACGCATCAAGTTTTTGGCGCCGTTGCCGGGGACACAACGATTTTAAGAAAGTTAGGAATCAACGGCCTAATCGTTTTTTCTTATTTTTCTATTTTTTTAGGATTTTTTCTAGATTTTCCAACTTCTGCAGACTGCAGCACGGGGCAGTGCCCGCTGAACACACCCTCGTGCCCAATCTTTGGTACTGGCAATCCTGTTTTAAGTCAGACAGTAGCTGAACACGGGGTTGTACCCACTGAACACACCCCCGTGCCCAAGTTTCAGATACTGAAAACAGAACCGTAAGATCCTGATGGTTTGTAATTTCTGACACAAACATGAGTGATACTGATCATTTTTACTTTCGCTCCTCTTATGATGCCTGGTGTGGATCTCATGAAATTTTAAAATGTTATTTTTTAAATTACACTCCCCACTATATAGACCCATCGTTTACCTGTAACCTTAAGATGGGCGAAAGTAAAAACAATCCCTATCTCTCCCTCGAATGCTCTCAATCATCTCTTCTAGATGATATGATTCTCGAAGAATTATTTCAAATGGAAGAAGTAATTCTCCAATTGATAAAAGAACTTGAGAAGGAAATAACTAATTCATCTCAGGACGACGATCAAGAAAAATTATTGAGATCGCATTCGGATTATAACAACATCGTTGCCCCCGAAAGCACCTCCAACTCTTGTGAGGACATTAGCGATAGTCGTCCCTGTGTCGATTGTGCCGTGAAGGACTCCCCATCAGTCTCCGCTGATGCATACATAGACCTGAGCGATTCGACATATACCTTCTTTAACGAGAGTCCGGATAAGGGAATAAAGGTTGGTCTCGCCCACCGGTATTTAACTTAGGATTCACCCTTTCCGATAACCTTTTGCGTTCTTGTTTAAAACTTGGGCAACTTAGGTACCTCAGGCACTTCGGTGTTGTTCCGTCCTGTAAGGAACCACCCGATCCGGATAAATTCCTTAAAATAAGACAAAACTTCATAAAAACCTCTAGCCACGGGACTGTGTCCAGGTCAATACGCCCCCGTGCCCGCCTAAAGATTCTTGTCTGACTTTAGGTCAGAATACGGACAAAAAGTGTCAAAATCTTGTCTGACCACGGGGCCGTGTCCAGCCGACACGGGGCCGTGTTCAGCGTGCTATCGTTTTCTATAAATGCAGTAAGATTCCTGCACTCTTGGACCCATTCCAAAGACAAAGATCTGGTGGGATCTTCACATATACCCTATAAGGTATATTCTAAAGAAGGTTCTCAACAACCATCTTGTCTTTACTACTTTTGTCTATTGCCTTCTTCTTCATTTTCTACTCAAAACCTCCATTAAAACTTGAAATCTCCATGATTTCAAGCTTTATTGTAATATTTGTTAGGTTTTTATTCAAGGAATCTTATCAAAAATAAGTTTTACAGCACTGTTTTAAGTTATTTCTGCTTAGAAATACTTCAAAAGTCAGAAAAACAATTTAAAGCTCCAAGATTCCTTGTTTCAAAAATCTGCAGAGAGGTGGCCATGGGGTCGTGCTCAGCGAGCACGGGGCCGTGGCCGGAGTACTGTTTCATTAATTTGAAATTTTTCAGGTTGTTTTCTTAGAATGTCGAGCAGGAATAGCGGAATATCCTCAACCCACTCAAGGAACGACCGACGAGGAAGAAGATCATCAGTGGAAGACTCTCTAGTCAACTACGTGTATGCCTTGAGAGAGGCCATCGATGAAATGACAGGAGTAGAGGAAGCCTTGGTTGACCGTATAAATCATTTGACGGTGGGATTAGAGGGGTGCCTTCGAGAAGTCAACCTTTTGCACCAAAGATTGAATATTCTTGCTTCTCCTCCTATGGTGCCAATCATTGCACAAAGGGAGTGGAATGTTGTGCCGGAAGTCATTATTCCGGCCGAGTGGTATGTCATGCCCCCGGAACCACCTCTAGACATATTACATGGGGTCCCGGTGGCTGTCGCACCTCCTCCACAAGACATTGTGGAAAATGAGCCCGCCTTCTTCCTCCCTAGGGAGAAAGAGGAATGGCTCAACGACATCTAAAAGACATCCGTCGGTTCCGAGTTCTACAACACCCTTAAGTGCCGGAAAGCTATTTCCGGGTTTTTGACATTCCTACAATAAGGGTAGAACTCCTTAAAATGATTTCCTGCGTTACTTGACTTATCTATCATAGGAACTTTTAAGTTTTTCATTTTTAACTTTATTTTCATTTTCTAGGATCCTTTGTAATTGTTGTTTTTAATGAATGATGGTTTTTAAGTATTAAATGGTGTTTGGATGATGTTGTAATGGATAAAACACACTCGAAATGGTGGAGGCTACTAAGGGAAACTTGAACCCACCCCCATGCACAAAAACAGAGCCTCCTGACAAATTTTCTTCATTACAGCAAGTTCAGCATGGGGCCGTGCTCAGCCCAACACGCCCCCGTGCCCGAGGTTCTGCAAAAAATGCCCAGTTCAGGTAACTGGACACGGGGCCATGTTCGCTGAACACGCCCCCGTGCCTAGCCTTCTGTTAAATATGATACTTGCGATCTGAGCATGGGGCCGTGCCCGGACCAACACGGGCACGTGCCCAGACGCCCAGTAACATAAAATTTTGTTTTTAAACACCTTTTTACACATTCAATCAACCTAAAAACTTATTCTTGGGACACATTGAGGACAATGTGTAATTTAAGTGTGGGGGGATGCTAAAACCTTGAATTTTGCAAGTCCTAATAACAAGCCTTACACGAAACTTTATTGGAACCGCTAATCACCCCAATTTTTTTCAAAAACTTTTCGTTTTTTTACTTGTCTTGGTTTAATTTGGGAATAACAAGTTCTAAAAAGGTTATATTTTTACAAATTAACAACCGATAGCGTCGTGATAAAAAGAACCAACATAAGAAAATTATGAAACGGCATGACAAATCTAGTTAAAATTTGATTATATATACTTGATCACATTATAAACCCATTCCCACAAAAAGTGAGTTTTGAGCCTTTATTGAGCATACAAGCATACATCTTTAAACTAAATGCTCATTTTTCGTTTCTTGTGTGAATAGCCGCTTGGTTCTTACGACTCTAGAACTTGCCAAGACGATACATTCCCAGTCCTTACCAACTTAAACCAAAGTAAGTAAATGATGGAGGCATTATGACTAACTCATTTTTCTTTCAACACCATTATTTTTCATTTTTTTGTATCACCTACCCAAAATCCCCTAGTTAACCCCTTTGAGCCTAAACCTTTTCGTTTCTAAACCCACAAAACAAACACCCTTTACCCACCAAAACCTTTTTTCTTTTAAACCCTTTATTTTAGTAAAAAGCTCGGTTTTCTTGTGACGTTTTTTATCAAAAAAAAATTAAAAATGAAGTCTTGCAATTAACAAACAAGTTCCTCAAAGAAACTTTGTTTGAAAATGCTTAGTTTGAATAAAAGTCACAAAAATACAAAGTTTTACGACGGCCGACGCTTTTTACGCTTTTAGCCCTTTTTACTAACCACTAACCCAAAACCACCTACATTTAACCCAAGCCTAACCCTTCCCCAAGTCCTCTTGACATTTACAAAGGTTTATAGTTAAAAAGGAGGAGGATTGATTGCTTGGCAAGCATATGATAGAAGTAAGTTCCATGCCGTTCTCGAGTGTTTCACAAAAATACATCTTCGGCCGAGTGTTGATTGATCTCCAGTGAGGTATGTGAACTTGTATATAAATGGAATTTTAAAGAGGCATGTTATGCCCAAATAAGTAATTTCTCTTATGAAAAGTTCTAAATAAATCATAATGAATAGGATTGTAAATAACATAAAAATAAAACCCAATAAAGATCTTGGATTCCCGACACTCAAGACAAGTCCAAAACTTCTCTTCTACCCATTCCATTTGGGTGTGTAAGCCACATAATAAAGAGTTTTGCTTGTGGACAAGCAAAGATTCAAGTGTGGGGGTATTTGATGTGTGTAAAATGCAACATATAAATTACATCAAATGAGGCATAAAACTAACCTTTTTTTAGCACTAATGTTGGAAAAAGTGTGCTTTTGTCTTCCTTTTGTATTTTCAGGACTAAATGAGCTTAAATGAACAAAAGGAACAAATATGCAGTAAAAACTAACATAAATACAAAGAAAAGGAATAAACGTGGCATGCCCGACCCCTCAACAGCATCTTCCCAAGCAAAAACAAGAAACAGAAGGCTGACCACTGCCCCGTGCCCAACGGACACGGGGGCATGGTCAGGTGTCTGCAAAAAATGACAAAGTTGTAGAAGCTTCTATTCCCAGCACGGGGGCGTGCCCAGCTCAACACGGGTCATGGTCAACGCTAAGATTCGCAGAATCTTGCAAATCTTGATAGTACAGATACGCTTCTGCACATGGGGTCATGCCCAGCGAACACAGGGGCATGTGGAGCCTAATACAGACAATTGCAATTAATGAATAAAGAGAAAGAGGATGGCCACGGGGCCGTGTCCGGGCTTCTGTGCAGGCTATAAATAGGGGTGCTTGGTGTTGGATCGTCGTGTGACCCGAATGAGTCGTTCAGAAGATTTTTGAGTCAGAATCAAAGGCGGAATCAATGATTCTAACTTGATGCAGCTTGATTTTCCCTAATTATCTTCTTATTACTGATTTCAAAGCTTTACAGATCGTTTGACAAACGGACAGCACCTCGGATCTGAAATCTCGAACGTTACAAATGAATCAGCAGCTCAGGTATTTATAGGGGTGGTGATTTCGTACGAAATAGCTCTTGCTATTTCGTGCGAAATACCCTTTTTACATCTAAAACCTATTTTCTATCCTGCTGAGCACTGGTTAATCCTATCTAGACACAAGACTCTATAAAGACGAAGTTAACAGACATTTATGCACCAACAGACTCCCCCTTGGATGTTTTACGAAGTCTTTAGCATCAAATCTTCAGTCTTTAGTCTTTATCTATCTTCTCACTCTGTCCAAAATGTCTGACATTGTAAGCATCTTTCAATCTCTATCTTCAAACTCCCCTTTGAATGTTGATCCAGAATGTAGACTCCCTCTTTCAATATGCTGGAGCTCGAATTCTGGTTCAATCTTTACACAAACTTTGCCATGGAGATCTTTCTTTTCTCACAGACTCCCTATTAAGCTGTGCTGGGATCATAGTCTGACTTTCATAGGTTTACAGATTCAGGATCGATTCCTGGCTCTATTCTGCATCTGCTCAGGATTCGAAACTTGACTAACCTGCACATCCTCTATCTTAACATAAATTTCACAAATTTACAAATTTGACCAAATTAAGAATCCACTTGAATGATATCGTACAATTATTAACAATTTTTATCAATATCAAACTTTCTTTTGGATAGATTTATTTATAACAATTTTCATTCCAAAACAAACTCTCCCAAACCTATTCATCATGTTTAGCATTCGGAATTTTGAAGATCAGCTTTCCAACATCAGTTGTCGAAAATCTTTTTGTATTATTTTTTTTTCAAAATTTAAAACTAAAACATAATCTTTTTGGATTTTTGTTTTTATAGAAATGCAGTAAAGAAATATTTACAAACGATATTTTTGTGAGTTTGTGTAAGAGGATCATATCAGTTTATGAGACACATCACTAGCACCATTAAGCTTTTACACATTTTAAGTTTTAAACGATTCACATAGATTGACGATATAGATATCCTCTTAAGCTCAATCTAAAAACTTTCAAAATGCTTACCGATACGTTAAGGTATATTAATTTTGCACTAAATTCTTATGGACCCCATGATCTAAGCATATCCCCTCATCATGCAATACACTAACTCAAGTAATGCCTTTAAACTTTCATCAACTGTGATATGTGCAAAAATAAAGTAGAATGTTTAAACATTAACAATCTGTTCGATCTTTCGATATGCAGAGAAAGTTCAATGTTTAAACAAAATAAAGAAATAAAAACAAGTTGAAAATGTTTAGATCTTAACCACCAGTTCGATATTCACATATACGTAGAGGTGATCCAAGATTTAAATGAAACACCAAGAAAAATAAAGCAGAACGTTTAGGCAATAACATCCAGTTCGATACTTTAGTATACGCAGAGGATGTCCAATGCTTAAACAAAATAAAGAAATAAAACAAGTTTAAACCTTTGCAAAAGAAATGCACAATCACAGTGACTTTTCAGTAAGTTGTGAAAGTTCACAAACTGACCGGTTTTTATGCTTATTTAGCATTCAGCGATTACTGAGTAGGTACACAATCAAGAAAGACAAACCTAAGTACTATGCTTTCAACCATGTTTTCCACTAGAACTAGGCTTTTTCATTTAAGTTTGTATCGTTGTCGCAAATCTACTAGTCTAGCTGAGCCTATCGTCACATCCTTAGTGAGATCGTTTATCACATTTGACATTTCATATCTTTAGCATGCTGTGATAGTCCACTGATTTACTATCATTTCCTCTTATCTCAAAACTCATTTTTGCTTTTTCAATGTTTTTGGCCTTTTAGATTTTATCATGTTTTTGGATTTTTCAAATTTTCAAAATTTCTAAAAATTTTCTGACTCCCCCTAAAATCAAAATATGTTTCAATTTTGATTTTTCGGGAAATTTTGAAAACAATAGACTGTACAAATAAAATGACAAACTGTTGAGAATTGCCTCAATTCGCCATCCACTTGGCTTAAACAATCAGAACTCCCCCTGACAACAAACTGTTTTCCCATTATGATTTCAAAACACTTAAGTTTGTTTTAATTAAAATGGTTTTTCTGGAAAATTAGTTTTGTTTGTCTTTTCGCAAACTCGGGGTTCTTTTCATCATATTGTTCTTCTTCAATCACTTGAAAAGACATATATTTGACATTTTCATAATTAAATCAACTTTATATGAAAGTTAAATCAAGTACAAATTAATGTCCTTGATTAAACCTTGTCAAGAATGATGCGGATTCCTGCTCCACACTTACCAACCTGGGAGTTCCGACAAGTCAGGTTTTTATTTGAAGAGATTCACCCAAGCCTGACCGTTCTTGGGTGCTTTTGACTTTCCGTTTAACATTGGCTCATCTGACTTTGACAAATCAGACTCATCGCCAAAACGTGGCTTGTCTGACTTTGATGAGTCAGATTCATCGCCTGAACGTGGCTCTTTTGCTTCCGAAGAAACAAATTCATTGCCAGAAGATGGCTCTTTTGTTTTCACATAAACAAATTCATCGCCATTCTTTATTGGAACCCAATCCTTACAAGATTTAGGCTTTCCAAATTCATCAACTTGTGATGTGAAAAATTTTTCACAATCCTTTTTATACTTAAAAACTTTGATAAAGACTTTATCAGAAAAATTAACCTTCTTTGATTTTTCATCAGTTTAATTAGTTAATTTTTCTCTCTTTATCTTCCCTTTTGTCCTCAGATTTTTATCTGATGAATTCGTTTTGCTTGATTGACCATGCTTTGTTGAGTAAGTCGATTCATCAGAACTTTTATCTGAATCTCCAGTTGTACCCGAGGACAAAATCCTTTCCAGATATTCTCTTGCTTTCTTCCGTTTCTTTCTCAGTCTGTCTTTCTGCCATTGCGAAAGCTTTACTTTCGGTTCTTCAACTTTCTGTTCTCTAGGATTGCTTTTGATTCTGACTGATTTCTTTACCATTCTCTGAGATTTAGCCCTCGATCTTCCCTTTGATCTCATTGGGCAATCTCTAGCAATATGACCTCTGATTTGACATTCATAGCACCTTCTCGTCTCAAATCTCTGACTTTGGCAGTTAACAACAATGTGTCCTTGATAACCACATGTGTAACACACTCTGTTATCATACATTTCTCCACTTTCAAACCACACACTCAGATCATAACATTGTTTGGCCTTGTGGTAGTCATGTCTTTTCCTGTAAACTTGATTTGACTTTTGCGCACTGTGGTCAAACCTGCACCACTTATTACCAACTTTTTGTAAGTTATAATTTTCAACTTTTTGTGGTTTTTTATAATGATTGGATGATTGAACTGATGAACTTTTATTGTTGTTTTGAAATTTTTTTGAATTTTTAACATTTTTTTTTTGTTCTACATTCTTCTTAAAAGGTTTTTGCGTTGAGCATTCACCTTTTTCAGTAGATTGCAAAACAGTTTCTTTAAATTTTTCTTTTAATTCCAAAAAATATTTTTCTTTTCTCATTTTCATCATCAGTTTTATCATCGCAATCTTTAATTATGATGTTGTCATAATTTGTGACATTGTCACTTATTGGAATTTCATTGATTGATTTTGGACATACAAGATCTGGTATTGATGACAAAGTCACAACACCTTTCAATTTATTTTCTAACTCTTCAATTTTATTTTTAGCACATTCGGCTTCCTGTTCAAGTCGAATGATCTTCTCAAGATGAAAATTTATTGAAATTTGCTTTTCAATATTATTTTTACCAAAAATAGATTATTCATTTTCTTTTAAATTTTTATTTTCCAATGTCAAACTCTCCACATCTTTCAAGAGTTTGTCATTGTCTGCTTCAGATTTATCACATTTTCAGCACACAACTTCACATTTTGAAGTTTCATTTATCTTAGATTCTTCTTTCTTTGACATTCCCTCTGTCTCCGTCTTGTATGTTCCTGCAAGAAAAATTTTAACAATATCAAGAGGATTCAAATTTTCATCTAAAAAACAACCTCTCTTGAAACCATATTTCATCATATTTTTTGCGCTAAAACATATTCTGATTCTTTTGATTATTTCAAGAATCATATCCAAACTTATATTATCTAAGTTCTTTTCTATTTCTTTTATCAAGTCTTTCTTTTTCTTATCAATGTTATCATTGTGTGTTCTAAGCTCTCTGATGAAATCATTTGAACTAAAATTTGAGAACCTAGAATCCTTTTTCAATTTAATAAAAAATTCATCCCACTCTGAAGGTAATGCATTTGCAAATTTAGATATCTCTTCAGCATCTGACATCTTTGTCCCATACCTTTTCAAATTGCTAAGTAATTCATTATACCGCTTTTCCAAGTCATTAAACTTTTCATATTTCCTACAAAAAAAATATTCAGATCTTATAACCCAAACATCCTTTTTCTCATCTTCTTTCCTGTGATCCCAATACATATCAAACCAATCATTTATTCTTCCAAGTTTAACATTTTCCTTTTCGTCAAACATTTTGACCAAACTTTAAACAATCTGATTTGATGTGAATTGATACTTTCACACGAAATAACAGAAGATTTCAAACGAAATGGTCTTCACGCGAAATAAGTGTTCACACGAAATGACTATTTCGTGCGGAATAGCCAAACGAATCACCCTCTTCAAGCGAACTAGCAGTTTTGGTACGAAATAGCAACTTCCGTACGAAATGAATGTGTATTTCGTACGAAATGAGGTCCAAAATTTTGATTTCGTGCGAAATGACGTTCCAGATGTTGATTTTGTGCGAAATAAGACTCCTCAAAGTTGATTCCGTGCGAAATGAGATGTTGTTTTCGTGCGGAATGATGCTAACGTCACTCAATCGGCCACCATTTTGTCCAATTTATCTGGTTTTTATTCGATTTTAGGTCCAATTCTTTCAAGGATTCGTTAAAACTATGTTTTACGTGATATATGTTAAATTTAAGCCATTTTAACCGTAAAATTTCGTTTAATTTTGAAAAGAATGAGTAGAAGTGAGAAAATCTGATGAAAACAAGTTGAATTGGTATGAACTCTTCATCCTGAGCTCTGATATCACTTGTTGGATCGTCGTGTGACCCGAATGAGTCGTTCAAAAGAGTTTTAAGTCAGAATCAAAGGCGGAATCAATGATTCTAACTTGATACAGCTTGATTTTCCCTAATTATCTTCTTATTACTGATTTCAAAGCTTTACAGATCGTTTGACAAACGGACAGCACCTCGGCTCTGAAATCTCGAACGTTACAAATGAATCAGCAGCTCAGGTATTTATAGGAGTGGTGATTTCATACGAAATAGCAATAGCTCATTTCGTGCGAAATACCTTTGTGTTATTCGTACGAAATAGCTCTTGCTATTTCGTGTGAAATACCCTTTTTACATCTAAAACCTATTTTCTATCCTGCTGAGCACTGGTTAATCCTATCTAGACACAAGACTCTATAAAGACGAAGTTAACAGACATTTATGCACCAACACTTGGTTCACTTCAAAGGCATCCCTTGGCAAACCACCTCTCTTCCACTTCACCACCACTCCACCACTACAACACCCACATCCACCACCATCATCCATCATCCACCTTAGAGTGTGTGTAGTAGTCTTGGGATCCAAGATTGATTGGAAGAGTTCTTGTCAATCAAAGGCCATGTTTGGCTAAGTCTCTTATATCACATGGTGAAGATAAGCATTTAATGTAATACTTTTGATTTTTAATATTTTCGCACTTTTTATTTGGTTTTGTATTAATGACTTTAATTACTAGTTTCTTATGTTGAATGTGAAACTTCTTTATCATTTTCCCGTGGTGTCTTGGCGTTACTTTACTGTCTATATAAAGTAAAAGATTTTCACCATTCATATCTCTACGGTCTATATAGAGATATGTTGGCTACCTGGTCGGGGGTTAAGGGAATGGTTTAGTAAGGTTCTTGCCTTGTTCAGTGTATAGATCCTACAAGGACCTGGGTCAAGCTTACTAGGACCTCCTTCAATACCCACTGGTATTAGATGGCGGGGTTGCGAATGGCTTGATCCCCTCATATGTAAACTACTATTAATACATTAACCCGGCTACTTGGGATTGTATCCCTGCTGACTCAAACCACTTAGCCGAGGGTAACGTCGCCTTCAAAAGAGGGGCCTACCACTTTACGCATTAATAACTTAATTAATAATCTTCCAATATTCCAACCCTTTGGGATTGTATCTTTGCTGACTCAAACCACTGGGTTGAGGGTAACGTCACCTTCAAAAGAGGGGCCTACTACTATAACTAAGATAATCTCTTAAAAAGTGCAAAAGTGCGGAAATCATCAAAGGTTATATTAAAGGCGAGTCGGATCCAAGTGATTCATCTTGTCTATCTGTTTTTATTTTATTTTTATTTTCAGCATTTTAGTTTTTTATTTTTCATGTTTAAAACCTTTTCTAAAAATTTTGATTTGGTTAGACGTTGAGGATAAACCGGTACTGAAAGCTCTTGTGTCCTTTGACGACCTCGGTATCTTACCAACGCTATACTACGCTCACGATGGGTGCACTTACCCATATGTGTGTTTAGTGTTAGTAAAATATCGTGTTTTATAAATTTAAAACTTGACTAATGTGTAGAATGGGCTTAAAATATTAATAAAAACATAACACACTCGACACGCATCAGGCAGCGACATCATTCTTGAGGTTAGGCCACCAATAGTACTCCTTCAAGTCTTGATACATCTTGTCCGATCCTGGATGGATCGAGTACCTCGACTTATGTGCTTCATCAAAAATAAACTCTCGAAGACCACCAAAGAGTGGAACCCAAATGCGCCCCATGAAGTATAAGGTTCCATCTTCCTCTGGCACTAATTGTTTCTCCATACCTCGAAGAGTTCGGCCTTGATATGTTCCTCCTTGAGTGCTTCTTGTTGTGTGTCATGAATACGCGTGGTAAGGTTCGTTTGAATTGTCATCTCCAAAGCTCGAACCCATAATGTCTTGACTCGTTCTTTTCGCCTCAAGGCGTCCGCTACAACGTTTACCTTTCCTGGATGGTAATTAATTTCACAATCGTAATCATTCAACAACTCAACCCAATGGCGTTGATGCATATTTAATTCCTTCTGATTAAATATGTGCTGAAGACTTTTGTGATCCGTGAAGATAGTGCACTGAGTACCATAGAGATAATGCCGCCAAATCTTCAAGGCGAAAACCACCGCGCCTAACTCCAGGTCGTGAGTGGTGTAGTTCCTCTCATGAACCTTCAATTGACGCGATGAATATGCGATGACCTTTGTCGTTTCATAAGCACACAACCCAAACCTTGATGTGAAGCGTCGCAGTATACCACAAAATCATCAGTTCCTTCAGGCAGAGACAGTATCGGTGCATCGCATAGTTTATCCTTGAGAAGCTGAAATGTGACATCTATGCCTCCACGGCCATCAAACAAATACCATATCAATTAAGTATTGTGTTTCATACTTGGTATTTGTAAAAATATGTGTATCATTTGCACATATCAATTCTCGTTCGATTTCGAGCTCTAAATCGCTTTCTAGAAAGTTATACGCGAACTGATGCTTAAACATAATCAGTTTAATGCGACAAACACTCCAGCATAGTCACATGGGCTTAACATACCTTAAATAACCTTTACATAACTTATAAATAAGTTTTGTAAGGTTTAGTGTGTCAAAATCAAGTTTATTCGCTTACAGGGACTAATTTCGACAAACTGCGAAAGTATGCCGATTCATACTGCAACGAACATTCTGGAATATGATCATAAGCTAAAAATGCCCTAAATATCCTTTACATAGATTAGAAATAGGCTTAGAGGTGTTTGGTGCGCAAAAATAAACTTATTTGATCAACAGGGACTAAAAGCGTCAAAAAGTGCATAAGTTTGCATTTTCGCGCATATCTTACGTTCTGAATATATCCGGACATCCAAACATTTATGTAATCATTAAAATATTTTATTTTAGTGATTGGCATGATAAAATTCCGTTCGTCGCGTAATTTGGATCGTTTTTCGCGTTCGTTCGTGTTTCGTCGTAATTAACCAAACAACGCAACCGTATGACCAAACGAACCGACATCCGAGATGTTTTTGAGCATATTTTAAGTTCCCTATACTTTAACTTCATATTAGAGCCTTGAAATGGGGTTAACGGGGTTTAAACGCATCGAAAATGGCTCAAAAGTGTTGTAAGGACCAAACCTGTCAATTAATGAAACTTTCTGGGAGCTGGCACATGGTGGCGCTGTGCCACCACCATAAGGCTTTTCCGTGGCGTGACGCCACGGCCTCATCTGGGCAGAAACTTCATTTTTGGCAACGAGGTTGAACTTGGGTGTCTTTTGTGTAACTTTTCTTAATACCGTGTGATGGTTTTGGGCACCCCTAGTATTCCAAAACCATGTGCCCACATGGAGGGTCAAGATTAAAGCTCAATTATCGAGGAATGATCCTAACGGTTTTGAGAAATCTATAAATACCCACTTGATTTTCACTTATTCTTCACACATTTGATTCAAATTCAACTCTAAGTTGAAGCTCTCATCTATGAAGGCTTCATACCTGAGTTGTTCTTGATCAAATCTTTAAGTCTTGGACCTTTTGTAAGTTTTCCTTCATGCTTGTTCTTGTATTTCAAGCATGAAAGTCAAACAGTGTTGTCAAACAGTGTTTGACTTTCTGCTTTGACCTCGTTTTGGTCAACACGAAGTTCGTTTGAACTTCGCAACGTGAGCGTAATCACGATGGTTATGGTCCCTTGTGACTAAACCTACTAATTACCACGTTAATTAGGTGTAGTGACAAATCATAGTTTCGGTCAAAATACGCGTTTATGCGTATTTTGCAACCAAACTATTCTTGGGTATCAAAACCCTTTATTTTGATATCAAACTTGTTTTCTAACTTCGTTAAAGATGTTTTAACATGTTTAACTCGTCACTTTAGGTTTAGTGCTTATATAGGGTCATAAGATAAGCGGTGTAAACAATCGCTTAGACTTTCGAACCCGACCAGTTTGGTCGATCCTTAGGATCCGACCAAACATATATTGTGACCATAGTTGTATAGGGAATAACCTTCCGAGGTTATACCTTATGGTCACTTCGTTTAGTTAGTTGTATGATAGGTAATTGTTATGCCTTAGGAAAATGATCAAAATGCCCTTTTTACTCATAAATTCATTTTAAGCATATGTAACCTAAATTTTTACATCTAAACTGATTAGGTAACATTATTAGACATGATAAGGCATATAATACTTGTCATAGGACTAGTTAGGCGGTCCAAACGCGTTTTACGCGAACGACGCGTTAAAGTAGCGTAAGCTACCTAAACGGGTCGTATTGGGTCGTAAGCACTTAGGTTTGGTTTTTATTTAGGATGTAGGCTTTGTTAAACCATATTACATGAGTTCCTATACTCATTTGGTTTACGAAACCTCGTTCTATCCGATCTTCCGATTTAGGTCCGTTTATTAACGTAGTTACCCATATTAGGTGCCGTTTGATTTCCGTGATCTTTCTAGCTTTGCTTGGTTGTTATTCAAGACTTCTAAGCACCCTCAAGTGAGTACATAGTCCCCTCTTTTACTGTTTTTCAAACATTTTAGGGTGAAACACATGTGCCTACTTGTTATTTTCGTGCTTTTCATGTTTTTATATCATACTTGCTATGTTCATTAGTACACGTATAGTACATGATTTCATTATGTTTTTGCTATGTATGTCTATTTAGTGCATACTTAGTACATTGTTTTACATTACATTTTATGTTATGTATGTCCATTTAGTGCATACTTAGTACATTGTTTTACATTACATTTCATGCTATGTATGTTCATTTGTTTTATACTTAGTACATTATTTTCATAAAACATGCTTACATTTGGTATGACGTTTGGTTTGTTTAAATGGGACAAAAAATACATTCATTAACATTGATCACGCCGTTCGTTAGTAGGTAGTGGTACCATAGGAATTGACAACTCCCATTCCTAAAATCCTAGGTTTGTTTGGATGGAAGGAATGACCGAATTCGATATACATAATTTAGAGAAACCTTTAATTTGTTTAAGGGTTTGTCGCCACAGTCGCAAGGCTTGAATGTATGCATTTTCACAATACCGCATAGATGTTTGTGTCAGTAAAGCATGCATTATTTTACAAAGCATAACTTTTGATTTATTCAAATACTTTGTTTTGTGCATTTTTACATATGATTAAGTAGTCACTTTTTACTTATCATACATGACATTTGTTTACACATTACATGATTTACATTTGACAATAGACATGGTTTTTACATAAACATTTGACAATTGGTTTAAACAAGACATTTTTGGTGGTTTGTTTTGGTAAGTGATTTAAGTAACGAGTGTAATATGATAAAAGCATGGTGGATACGCCGCTGGTACTTCCTATATATAAGTGCTTTTATGGTATTACATATCGTAGCGTTAGTTAAACCATTTCTAGTTAAACATAATACATTTTACACTTGTATTACATCTTCATGAAACATTGTTTTACAAACAACATATTTTATACAAACTCATTTTACTTTGTCATTTATTTATCTGTGCATCTTTCTTTTATATCATCTGATTTCTTATCACTATTTGTATGATTTATAAAAGAAAACATTTTACAAGGTTCATGACTAACTTTTAATAAACATTTTCTTTAAACTTACAAGTCATGAATCCTAAATCAATAAAACATATTTATCTCACAGGCATTTTTATGCTGACGTACCTATTTTCACATGTTTTCAGGAAATGATGCATAGGATTGATCAAGATACACTTAGGCGGACTTGGGCCTTAGTGACATTAAAAGATGCAAGACTAGATAATTATGTTATGATTCTTTGTTTTAAGACATTGTAACCTCTATCAATTCAATAAAACAAAACTTAAATTGTCCATGTGTTATGAAACAATGATTCTGTTACAACACTCCCCGACGTTTCCGCCACGATTTGTTGTTTTACGTGGTCGGGGTGTGACAGAAAAGTTGGTATCAGAGCTCATGGTTATAGGGAATTAGGTTATTAGTAATGCTTTGACCTAGTCTATAACCTTCCTAGGACCCTAACACAAGATTCTTATGTTTAGATCTTAAAACAATACCGTCACTTATCCTTAGGTGACAACCACAACCAGAACATAAATTTCAAATCCGCTTTGAAAATCAATCATCTGTTCTAGGATGATTTACTATAAGGTTTTGAACCTTCAAAGTTTTCAAAATCTTGTCAAAGTTGGGTCTTATAATGTGAACACGTGCAATCTGGAAGGGTGGATGCATGTACTCTGAGTTTTCTGTCTAAGGCTAGAGTGTTTGTACAAATCCACATAATCGGACCAGTCACTCTTACCTGGGAACTCTTGGGGTGAGTGTCCACTTATAGGCTAAAGCATGTCTTCGGGATACATTAATATAACCCGCTTACTTTGATTAGTCACCGTCTCATTTGTTTGCCTTAGGTAACAAACAAATGATCGCAATTTTTATGCGTTGTCATTCTGTTTTGATTATCCGATAACATTTCAATTGTTTCTCCCTATGTCTTTTATTTCTTCTAGAATGTCTCTTCATCGCAAAGACGCTCAGATATCCGAGCAGTCTACCAAGTTTACCCAGCGAATAGGCGAAGTAGTCCTGAAGACTGCTGAATTAGCTGCTGCCATGGCTCGTCTCACGGATGAAGCTACTCAAGAGACACCGAAGGAAACAGAAGCCAAGCCTTCACCAAAACCAAAGAAACGTAAAGCTTCAAAGAAACTCGCAGCGGTTGTACCAAAACAAGCAGGACCTAGTCAGGTGGCAGCACCACCAGCCAAGAAGCCTTACAACGGAACTACACCCTTGTGCAACCAATGTAACCTTCATCATCATGCCAGTGTGAAGTGCCGCAGATGCCTAATCTGTGGAAATATAGGTCATACAGCTAGGGTTTGCCGAGCTGCTCCATGGTGCAATCGATGCAACCGTCATCATCCGAATCACATACCTTGCTTCAAGTGTACCCACTGTGGACGATGGGGACATTTGGTTGGCGTGTGCCGCTTTGCTACCCAAAACAAAGTTGTTGCAAATCTGACCCACGGATGAGCTTTTAGCTGATTAAATGATGCTGCTATTTTGAATAATTTGAATCCTATGCTTTTGTATCTTTTGTTGAACCCTGAAACAATCTGTTTTGTTTATAAATAAATTATTGTTCATAAATCTGATGTACAAGTGTACTTACATGTGTGTATGGCATTTCCCTATGATACCTACATCAAGGAACTATGTTCTTTACAAACTACTCTTGTGATTCTCCCATTCTTGTGTTTGCTCATGATTTCCCTGAAAATTCTAAAATACTCGTTTCATTCTAAGAAATTAAGTACATAAGTGACATTATGAGTAATCGTGCTTTTGCACATCTGTGCCTTTAAATCCTTGGTTAGATAACTAAGGGTAGTTTTTCGATCTCATACCCATATCATTACATTCTAGTTTTCATAACAACATACATAGTATAAGTTTTCAAAACAACCTTCATGATTTCAAAATATTCCATATAGTTTGAAAACATTTTTAACATAGTATATTTACTAATATATCAAGTGCATAATTTCAAAAGCATCATTCATGTTTTCAAAAACCTTATACATAATTTCAAAATTCATCTCGCATGATTTTTTTTTAAATATACTTATCTAATACACCTACTTTATGATTTCAAAAGTATTATGTAAGGTTTCAAAAACATTAAACACATTTCTAAAATAACCCCATGCATAGTTTTAAAAAAAAAACATTTTCTCATACATTGACTTAACCTTCAAATTCTGCTTCATATGTCACCTTGGCATATCTAGCACCTCAACTTCATGAGCATTTTACCTCGTGTATCGACTTAAGCACGTCTAGAGCAAGGTTTTGAAACGCCTCCGGCTTTTCAAATCCCAAAGTCCATATGGGATCTTCTTACCTTCACAATTAGATCCGTGTGGATGATTATCGTTCAAATCGGAGTCCTTAATTGGATTCCTTGTGTATCTTAATTCAAATGTTACGATTCCTTGTAATCGAAATCGAATTTTCTTTTTAAGATCTTCCTATCTTCATAGTTAGATTCTTGGAAATGTTTAAAGTACCAAGCGAAATACACGGATTGGATACCTGGTGTTCTTTAAATACATGTGCATAATTAACAAACAAAGTAACAAAATGATAACAAATTGAAGATCAAGTTAAACAATTTTGTGGTTATGTGTTTATGTGTTTTCTTTTAGGCATTTTGTGTTTTTGAGTAATCTGGATATTCGTTATCCAAATCCTTGTAGACTCCTCCATATCTTCATATGAGGGATTCATAGTAGGATATTCAAAAAGGTACTACCTTAAATCCTTAATGGGCTTCTACGTAATAGTTATGACCCTTGGATTATATAGCACCATTCCATAATTCAAAAGATACCCCTTGAGTGGTCTAAGTCAAAAGATCGATTCAGAATCTGGTTAAGAATGGCATGTGATGATATAGCTGAAAAGGCTCCTTGGTGGTCTATTTAAGAAGATCATTTATTGATTTAATTAAAAGGATCCTATTGTGGCCTAGTCACAATCATCACAGGTTCGTTCATTATTTTCTTCCCCTACACATTATAAGATACATTGTGCGGACTATGCAAGGAATTACGTAATTATGGATGCATACATAATTATGGAATTCAGTGCATGGAAATCACAGTAATATTTATCATGTGTAAGAGCCTATAGTGGCAAAATAACGAAACGTGAACAATGAATGGAGGTAGGGTGGACGCACCAATGGCGCTTCATATACTTGTATATAAGTGTCCCTCTTACATTGCAAGCGTGATGTTATTTAAAGTTACTAGAAGTTCAGAACTCTAACCAGTGTTGTTTTATCTTTTCAACTTCATGTTTCGAGCTCTCACAAGTTTCCTCTAAATAAATTTCGGGACGAAATTTCCTGAAGTAGGGGAGACTGTGACATCTGTGCCTCCACGGCCATCAAACAAATATGTGTATCATTTGCACATATCAATTCTCGTTCGATTTCGAGCTCTAAAACGCTTTCTAGAAAGTTATACGTGAACTGACGCGTAAACGTAATTAGTTTAACGCGAAAAACACTCCGGGATAGTGACATGGGCTTAACATACCTTAAATAACCTTTACATAATTAAAAATAAGTTTTGGAAGGTTTGGTGTGTCAAAATCAAGTTTATTTGCTTACAGGGACTAATTTCGACAAACTGTGAAAGTATACCGATTCATACTGTAACGAACATTCTGGAATATAATCATAAGCTAAAAATGCCCTAAATATACTTTACATAGCTTAGAAATAGGCTTATAGGTGTTTGGTGCGCAAAAATAAACTTATTTGATCAACAGGGACTAAAAGCATCAAAAAGTGCATAAGTATGCATTTTCGCGCATATCTTACGTTCTGAATATATCCGGACATCCAAAAATTTATGTAATCATTAAAATATTTTATTTTAGTGATTGGCATGATAAAATTCCATTCATCGCGTAATTTGGATCGTTTTTCGCGTTCGTTCGTGTTTCGTCGTAATTAACCGAACAACGCAACTGTACGACCAAACGAACCGACATCCGAGATGTTTTTGAGCATATTTTAAGTTCCCTATACTTTAACTTCATTTTAGAGCCTTGAAATGGGGTTACGGGGTTTAAACTCATCGAAAATGGCTCAAAAGTGTTGCAGGGACCAAACCTATCAATTAATGAAACTTTCTGGGAGCTGGCACATGGTGGCGCGGCCCCACCACCATAAGGCTTTGCCGTGGCATGACGCCACGGCCTCATCTGGGCAGAAACTTCATTTTTGGCAACCAGGTTGAACTTGGGGTATTTTGTGTAACTTTTCTCAATATCGTGTGATGGCTTTGGGCACCCCTAGTATTCCAAAACCGTGTGCCCACATGGAGGGTCAAGATTAAAGCTCAATTATCGAGGAACGATCCTAACGTCTTTGAGAAATCTATAAATACCCACTTGATTTTCATTTCTTCTTCACACATTTGATTCAAATTCAACTCTAAGTTAAAGCTCTCATCTATGAAGGCTTCATACCTGAGTTGTTCTTGATCAAATCTTCAAGTCTTTGACCTTTTGTAAGTTTTCCTTCATGCTTGTTCTTGTATTTCAAGCATGAAAGTCAAACAGTGTTTGACTTTCTGCTTTGACCTCGTTTTGGTCAACACGAAGTTCGTTTGAACTTCGCAACGTGAGCGTAATCACGACGGTTATGGTTCCTTATGACTATACCTACTGATTACCACGTTAATTAGGTGTAGTGACGAATCATAGTTTCGGTCAAAATACGCGTTTATGCGTATTTTGCAACCAAACTATTCTTGGGTATCAAAACCCTTTGTTTTGATATCAGGTTTTTTTTTCTAACTTCGTTAAACATGTTTTAACACGTTTAACTCGTCACTTTAGGTTTAGTGCTTATATAGGGTCGTAAGATAAGCGGTCTAAACAATCGCTTAGACTTTCGAACCCGACCAGTTTGGTCGATCCTTAGGATCGGACCAAACATATATTGTGACCATAGTTGTATAGGGAATAACCTTCAGAGGTTATACCTTATGGTCACTTCGTTTAGTTAGTTGTATGATAGGTAATTGTTATGCCTTAGGAAAATGACCAAAATGCCCTTTTTACGCATAAATTCATTTTAAGAATATGTAACCTAATTTTTTACATCTAAACTGATTAGGTAACATTATTAGACATGATAAGGCATATAATACTTGTCATAGGACTAGTTAGGCGGTCCAAACGCGTTTTAAGCGAACGACGCGTTAAAGTAGCGTCAGCTACCTAAACGGGTTGTATTGGGTCGTAAGCACTTAGGTTAGGTTTTGATTTAGGATGTTGTCTTTGTTAAACCATATTACATGAGTTCCTATACTCATTTGGTTTACGAAACCTCGTTCTATCCGATCTTCCGATTTAGGTCCGTTTATTAACGTATTTACCCATATTAGGTGCCGTTTGATTTCCGTGATCTTTCTAGCTTTGCTTGGTTGTTATTCAAGACTTCTAAGCACCCTCAAGTGAGTACATAGTCCCCTCTTTTACTGTTTTTCAAACATTTTGGGGTGAAACACATGTGCCTACTTGTTACTTTCGTGCTTTTCATGTTTTTATATCACACTTGCTATGTTCATTAGTACACGTATAGTACATGGTTTCATTATGTTTTTGCTATGTATGTCTATTTAGTGTATACTTGGTACATTGTTTTACATTACATTTTATGCTATGTATGTCCGTTTAGTGCATACTTAGTACATTGTTTTACATTACATTTCATGCTATGTATCTTCATTTGTTGCATACTTAGTACATTATTTTCATAAAACATGCTTACATTTGGTATGACGTTTGGTTTGTTTAAATGGGACAAAAATACATTCATTAACATTGATCACGCCGTTCGTTAGTAGGTAGTGGTACCATAGGAATTGACAACTCCCATTCCTGAAATCCTAGGTTTGTTTGGATGGAAGGAATGACCGAATTCGATATACATAATTCAGATAAACCTTTAATTTGTTTAAGGGTTTGTCGCCATAGTCGCAAGGCTTGAATGTATGCATTTTCACAATACCGCATAGATGTTTGTATCAGTATAGCATGCATTATTTTACAAAGCATAACTTTTGATTTATTCAATGTCACACCCCGACCACGTAGAACATACAAAACGTGGCGGAAACGTCGGGGAGTGTTGTAACAGAATTAATTGTCTCAAATCCATGGCAATTGAAGTTTCGTTTTATTGATTAAAAGTGTTACAATGTCTTAACAAACAAAGAAATACAACATAATTAACTAGTCTTGCATCTTTTATTGTCACTAAAGCCCAAGTCTGCCTATGTGTATCTTGATCATCTTATGCAATAGCTCCTGAAAAACACATGTGAAAAATAGGTATGTCAGCATAAAAATTCCTGTGAGATACATAGGTTTTGTGAAAATAGGTTTCATGACTTATGTTTGAGAAAATGTTTAGTCATGAACCTTGTTATTTGCTTTGTCTTGTAAATCATTTGAAAAACGATAAGATCAGATGATATGTATAAATAAATGTCAGGTTAAATGAATAACCAAGTAAAATGAGTTTGTATAAGATAAGTCGTTTGTAAAACAATGTCTTGTGAAAAGTATGTTATTTGTATAAAATGTTATATGTATCAAACTGAAATGATTCAAATAACGTTACGACATGTAATACCATACAAACACTTATATATAGGAAGTACCAGCGGCGTATCCACCATGCTTGTATCATATTACACACGCATCGTTACTTAATCACTTATCAAACCAAACCAACAATGTAAGATGTCTATGTCTAAACCAACTGTCAAATGTATTGGATAATATGTCAAAGTGTTTATGTCAAGATGTAAATCATGTAGTGTAAAACAAATGTCAAATATGTTTATGTGTCAAATGTAAATCATGTCAAAATGTCTATGTCAAATGTCCATGTATGGCAAGTGAAATGTATCAATTAAACCATATGCACAAAAACAAAGTATTGAAGTAAAACACGGTTTAAATCAAAGTTATGTTTTGTGGGAAATGCATGATCAAATGTCAATCATGTTAAAATGTCCATGTCGAAATGTCTATGTCAAATGTCTATGTCAAAATGTCTATGTCAAATGTCTAGGTCAAAATGTAAGCATGTGAAAACAATGCACTAAGTATGTAATCAAATGAACATACATAGCGTGAAATGTCATGTAAAACGATGTACTAAGTAATGCACACAATGGGCACACCTAGCATGAAATGTAATGAAATCATGTACTATAATGTACTAACGAACATAGCAGGTATATGATGTGAAAACAGGAAAGCATGAAAGTAACAAGTAGGCACATGTGTTTCACCCCAAAACAGTTTGGAAAAACAGTAAAAGAGGGGTCTATGTACTCACCTGAGAGTGCTCAGTAGTCCTTGAGTGACAACCGAACAATGCTAGAGATCACGGATATCAAATGGCACCTAATATAGGTAACTATTTTAATAAACCGGACCAAAATCGGAAGATCGGGTAGCATGAGGGTTTGTAAACCAAATGAGTGTAGGAACTCATGTGATATGGTTTAACAAAGCCTACATACTAAATGAAACTTAACCTAAGTCTTATCGACCCATTACGACCCGTTTAGGTAGCTTATGCTACTTTAACGCGTCGTTCGCGTGAAACGCGTTCGGACCGCCTAACTAGCCCTATGACAAGTGTTATATGCCTAAACATGTTACATAATCAGTTATGTGACAAAAGTTTAGGTTACATATGCTTAATTACCAATTATACATGAAAAGGGTATTCTGGTAATTTACCTAAGGCATATAAACTACCTATCATACAACTACTTAAACGAAGCGACCATAAGGTATAACCTCGGGAGGTTATTCCCTATATACTATGGTCACCTAATGTATTTGGTCGGATCCTAATGATCGACCAAACTGGGTCGGGTTCGAAGGTATAAGCGATTTATCAGATCGCTTACCCTACAACCCTAGACAACGTGGTAATCAGTAGGCATAGTCCCAAGGGACTATAACCAACGTGATTACACTCACGTTGCGAAGTTCAAACGAACTTCGCATTGACCATAAACTGGTCAATGTAGAAAGTCAAACAAAGTTTGACTTTCAGACTCGAAAGACTCGAAAAGCAATAAAAGAACGAAAGAATACTTACGAAGGGTCCCCGAATGCTAATCCCTATCCAAGTAACTCAGGTATGAAACAATGGTTTCAACTTTGAGCTTCTAGGATCAGAATTCTAGTGGGTTTTGAAGTTGTGTGGGTTGGGTATTTATAGGAATACCCGAACCGTTAAGATCGTTTGTCGAATATCGTGCCTTAATCATATCCGTACAAGTGTCGGAAAGTTGTGGTGGCTAAAAATAATCCTTATCAGCTGAATATGCAAGTGGTGAGTGTGTGGTGGTGGTTAAAACAGCTGGAATACGCTGACTGTTCGATCTTATCTGATCAGAGAGGCTGACGCGGGCCGCCTAAGATTTAAGCTTGGCTCACGCGGGCCGCCTAGCTCTTCAGATCAGAAAACAAGTTTCAAATGTTGCAGTTTCAGTCCCTGTTATGTGTTTAAGCCATTTTCGACACTTCTAAGGCCCGTAAAGCCAACTTTAAGGCCCTAAAATGATGCCTAAACATTGTGGACATGAAACATGCTCAAAAATATGCCGGACATTGGTTCGTTTGGCCGTACGAACGCGATGTTCGCTTAATTACGACGGAATGCGCATAAGCGCGAAAAACGATCCAAATGACGCGACGAATGGATTTTTGGCAAGCCAAACACTAAAGCATAATATATTCATGCTTACATAAATTTTTGGATGTCCGGATGTATTCAGAACGTAAGTTATGTGAGAAAATGCAAACTTGTGCACTTTTTGACATTTTTAGTCCCTGAATGACACAAAAGTTTATTTTAGCACACCAAACCCCTCAAAGCCTATTTCTAAGCTATGTAAAGGATATTTAAGCTGTGTTTAACTTATGGTCATGTTCCGGAATGTCTGTTCCAGTACGAATCGTCATACTTTCGCAGTTTGTCAAGTTTAGTCCCTTTAAGCGAAGTAACTTGTTTTTGCCATACCAAAGCCTTCAAAACTTATTTCTAAGTTATGTAAAGGTTATTTAAGGTATGTTAAGCCTATTTCACTTTTCCGGAGTGTTCGTTACATTAAACTGGTTATATTTACGCATCAGTGCGCGTATAACCTTCCAGAAAGCGATTTAAAGTTTGGAATCGAACAAGAGTTGATATGTGCAAAAGATACACATATTTATACAAGTCCAAAGTATGAAATACAATATTTCATTGGTTTGGCATTTGTTTGATGGTCGCAGTGACACAGGTGTCACAGTCTCCCCTACTTTAGGAAATTTCGTCCCGAAATTAATTTCTAGAGGAAACTTGTGAAGACAGCTGTGACAGTTTCGCCTTCTAATAGATCCATTAAACCCTTAAGTAAAACTCTGGGCTATGTTAGGATTCTTAGCGAAATTATCGACTATCAATGTAAAGTCCTTGTAGTGACAAACATGGAGTTTCGAACTACGGACAGAAGAATGTTTCTTATGAAGACTCATCATAGGAAACTTGAATTCAGGATTGGGAAGTGTAAGATAAAATGACATCGGTCAAAGCCCAAGACTTCTCCCGTATCATTACTCTTGCCACTATTGGTCTTTACACATGACAAAACTTCCTGTGGTTTCTGTGCACTGAATTCCATAATTATGTAGGCCTCCATAATTACGTACTTCCTTGCACAGTCCGCACAGTTCATTTCATAATGCGTATGGAAATCAAATGAATAATCCTATGGTGATTTAACTTGACTGTAATAGAGTCTCTTTAACTAAGTCACCAAAGGATTAGATAAACGAACAATCTCTTCAGCTAAACTACCCAAGAGAAACATTTAACTACACCGACGTAGGATGTATTTAACTTTAGATCGACGTAGGATCTCTTTAACTCAACTACCTAAGAGAAACATTTAACTACACCGACGTAGGATGTATTTAACTTTAGATCGACGTAGGATCTCTTTAACTTAACTACCTAAGAGAAACATTTAACTACACCGACGTAGGATGTATTTAACTTTAGATCGACGTAGGATCTCTTTAACTTAACTACCTAAGAGCAACATTTAACTACACCGACGTAGGATGTATTTAACTTTAGATCGACGTAGGATCTATTTAACTCAACTACCTAAGAAAAACATTTAACTACACCGACGTAGGATGTATTTAACTTTAGATCGACGTAGGATCTATTTAACTCAACTACCTAAGAAAAACATTTAACTACACCGACGTAGGATGTATTTAACTTTAGATCGACGTAGGATCTATTTAACTATATTAACACATGTTGTCCTTAAACTTTGGAATAGTACTTTATAATCCAAGGGACTTAATCTACAACGTAGAAGTCCATTAAGGATTTAAGATAGTACATCTTTGAATATCCTACTATGAATCCCTCATATGAAGGTATGAAAGATTCTACGAGGATATGGATAGCGAATATCCAGAGTATACACGAACACAAAATGCATATATGGAAAGACAAGATGCATAAACACATAGTCACATAACCACAAAATTGTTTATCTAGATCTTTAATTTGTAAGTTTTGTTCTGTTAATTACGTACATGCATTTGAAGCACACTAGGAATCCATTTCATGGATTTCCTTTGGTACTTTAAACATTAGCAAGAATCTAACTATGAAGATAGAAAGATCTTCCAAAAATTCGATTTCGTTTTCAAGAAAACGCAATATTCGAATTAAGGTACAAAAATTTTGAATATACGAAAATGCCCTTAGGTACCCTATTAAGAATTTATAATGGTACTTTGGGTATTCGTACAGAGTTGTAACTTGCGCCTTGTACTTCGTTTCCTTGGAAGAAACGGGTATTTTGGATTTCCGTGGAAAACGCAAGAGATAATAAAATGGAAGAAATTACGGGGTAGTCCGTTCTTCAAGGAATACGGTCCCTTGATTGTCGGTATTGTAGAGGATACATTGTTTATACCAGCCATCACATTTGTACATTGCAATGTAAATAAAAAGATTTATTTATTAACAATGATAACAACTGTTTCATGGACCTTGACAACAAAAGAAAATAATACATAAGGCTTGATTATTTCTAAACAACATTGTCTTCTAGTTGGTCTGATGCTCATCCCTGAGCCGGATTCGCATTTGCAAGCCTTGGGCAATTTCTTCGGAAATGGCTCATCTCGCCACAGTTGAAGCAAGGACCTGGTGGAAGACGAGCTTGAGCAGGATTTACTTGAGGTTGGTTTGGACCACCTTGGTTCAGGGTAAATCGACAAGCATTTTCCAGGTGACCGAGTCGCCCACATGATGCACATAAACGACACTGTAGGTGAGCTAAGTGATGTGCATTACATTTGTCGCATATCGGTGCAGTACCGGCATAGGGTTTCTTTGCAGGAGGTTGAGTTGGTTGGTTGCGGGTGTTTTGGTTGGGTTGAGCAGCAATCGCAAAATTCTGCGAAGCCTTACGCTTCTTAGACTTCTCAGGGGATCCAGTCTGTTCATCCATGGTCTTTGATTCCTCGATTGGCTTCTTGTCACCCTTTCGAAAAAGTTTATGCTTTCTGATCTGAGATTCAGTCAAGGTTGCAGATAGCTCAATGGCCTGCCTAACCGTAGTGGGGTTACTACCAGTAACAATGTCCTGGACTGAGTCAGGGAGACCATCAATGTATTTCTCGATCGCCTTATCCAAAGGTGTAACCATGGTAGGGCACAACAGGCTCAGCTCCTCATATCGATCAGTGTATGCTCGATGTTCACCGCTGTCTTGCTTAAGATCGTCGAATTCCCTTTCCAATGCCCTGATCTCGTGACGAGGACAGAATTCCTTCATCATCAGTGCTCGAAGTTCTTCCCAAGTTTGGGCCAGTGCCACTTCGGCACCCCTATCTCTCACCACACCGTTCCACCACGTCAAAGCTCGTTTCTCAAAGACACTAGATGCGAAATCTACCTTTTGCTCGTTTGGACATTGTACATGCCTGAAGGTGCTCTCTAAACTCTCGAACCATTGTAGAAGTGCAGTCGCTCCTTGAGACCCGGAAAACTTTGATGGCTTGGCCGAGTTGAACGTCTTGAAGTTGCAGAGGGCATTATTGTTGTTGATAGCTTGGTGACATTGGGCAACAATGGTCGGGATTGCAGCAGTTATTTGCTGTGTAATGACAGCTGCCAGCTCATCAATAGATACCGGGTTTTCGCGTCGTGGAGGCATTCTAAAAAGAGGAAACATGAAAGGAAACGAGTGAGAGAATTAGACGAAAAGAACGAGATGAAACAAATCTGATGAAAGCCAGGATAGTGGTCATTTGTTTGTTACTACAAAGCAACAAACGACACACAGTGACTGAATTAAAGTAAATGGATCAAAAATAATGTATCGCGAAGACATGCTCGCCTATAAGTGAACACTCATCCCAAGAATTCCCAGGTAAGCACAACTGGTCTCGCGTCTGATGAGATATATACGAAGTGCTTGCCTAGACAGAAAACCCAGAATACAGGCATTCACCCTTCCAGTTTGCACGTGTTCACATTATTTAAAACCCAAAACCTTGACGAGATTTTGAAAACTCAAAGGGGTTCAAAACCATATAATAGAGAGTTCAAAACCTTACAATAGAGGGTTCAAAACCTAGTAATTAATCATCCTAGAACAGATGATTAGTTTTCAAAGCGGTTTTGAAATTTATGTCCTTGTTGTGGTCGTCGCCTAAGGATAGGTGACGGTATTGTTTTATGACTAAACGCAAGTAAACTCGCGTTAGGGTCCTAAGAAGGTTATAGACTAGGTCAAAGCATTACTATTAACCTAATTCCCTATAACCATTGGCTCTGATACCATCTTTTCTGTCACACCCCGACCACGTAGAACATACAAAACGTGGCGGAAACGTCGGGGAGTGTTGTAACAGAATTAATTGTCTCAAATCCATGGCAATTGAAGTTTCGTTTTATTGATTAAAGGTGTTACAATGTCTTAACAAACAAAGAAATACAACATAATTAACTAGTCTTGCATCTTTTATTGTCACTAAAGCCCAAGTCTGCCTATGTGTATCTTGATCATCTTATGCAATAGCTCCTGAAAAACACATGTGAAAAATAGGTATGTCAGCATAAAAATGCCTGTGAGATACATAGGTTTTGTGAAAATAGGTTTCATGACTTATGTTTGAGAAAATGTTTAGTCATGAACCTTGTTATTTGCTTTGTCTTGTAAATCATTTGAAAAATGATAAGATCAGATGATATGTATAAATAAATGTCAGGTTAAATGAATAACCATGTAAAATGAGTTTGAGATAAGTCGTTTGTAAAACAATGTCTTGTGAAAAGTATGTTATTTGTATAAAATGTTATATGTATCAAACTGAAATGATTCAAATAACGTTACGACATGTAATACCATACAAACACTTATATATAGGAAGTACCAGCGGCGTATCCACCATGCTTGTATCATATTACACACGCATCGTTACTTAATCACTTATCAAACCAAACCAACAATGTAAGATGTCTATGTCTAAACCAACTGTCAAATGTATTGGATAATATGTCAAAGTGTTTATGTCAAGATGTAAATCATGTAGTGTAAAACAAATGTCAAATATGTTTATGTGTCAAATGTAAATCATGTCAAAATGTCTATGTCAAATGTCCATGTATGGCAAGTGAAATGTATCAATTAAACCATATGCACAAAAACAAAGTATTGAAGTAAAACACGGTTTAAATCAAAGTTATGTTTTGTTGGAAATGCATGATCAAATGTCAATCATGTTAAAATGTCCATGTCGAAATGTCTATGTCAAATGTCTATGTCAAAATGTCTATGTCAAATGTCTATGTCAAAATGTAAGCATGTGAAAACAATGCACTAAGTATGTAATCAAATGAACATACATAGCGTGAAATGTCATGTAAAACGATGTACTAAGTAATGCACACAATGGGCACACCTAGCATGAAATGTAATGAAATCATGTACTATAATGTACTAACGAACATAGCAGGTATATGATGTGAAAACAGGAAAGCATGAAAGTAACAAGTAGGCACATGTGTTTCACCCCAAAACAGTTTGGAAAAACAGTAAAAGAGGGGTCTATGTACTCACCTGAGAGTGCTCAGTAGTCCTTGAGTGACAACCGAACAATGCTAGAGATCACGGATATTAAATGGCACCTAATATAGGTAACTATTTTAATAAACCGGACCTAAATTGGAAGATCGGGTAGCATGAGGGTTTGTAAACCAAATGAGTGTAGGAACTCATGTGATATGGTTTAACAAAGCCTACATACTAAATGAAACTTAACCTAAGTCTTATCGACCCATTACGACCCGTTTAGGTAGCTTATGCTACTTTAACGCGTCGTTCGCGTGAAACGCGTTCGGACCGCCTAACTAGCCCTATGACAAGTGTTATATGCCTAAACATGTTACATAATCAGTTATGTGACAAAAGTTTAGGTTACATATGCTTAATTACCAATTATACATGAAAAGGGTATTCTGGTAATTTACCTAAGGCATATAAACTACCTATCATACAACTACTTAAACGAAGCGACCATAAGGTATAACCTCGGGAGGTTATTCCCTATATACTATGGTCACCTAATGTATTTGGTCGGATCCTAATGATCGACCAAACTGGGTCAGGTTCGAAGGTATAAGCGATTTATCAGATCGCTTACCCTACGACCCTAGACAACGTGGTAATCAGTAGGCATAGTCCCAAGGGACTATAACCAACGTGATTACACTCACGTTGCGAAGTTCAAACGAACTTCGCATTGACCATAAACTGGTCAATGTAGAAAGTCAAACAAAGTTTGACTTTCAGACTCGAAAGACTCGAAAAGCAATAAAAGAACAAAAGAATACTTACAAAGGGTCCCCGAATGCTAATCCCTATCCAAGTAACTCAGGTATGAAACAATGGTTTCAACTTAGAGCTTCTAGGATTAGAATTCTAGTGGGTTTTGAAGTTGTGTGGGTTGGGTATTTATAGGAATACCCGAACCGTTAAGATCGTTTGTCGAATATCGTGCCTTAATCGTATCCGTACAAGTGTCGGAAAGTTGTGGTGGCTAAAAATAATCCTTATCAGCTGAATATGCAAGTGGTGAGTGTGTGGTGGTGGTTAAAACAGCTGGAATACGCTGACTGTTCGATCTTATCTGATCAGAGAGGCTGACGCGGGCCGCCTAAGATTTAAGCTTGGCTCACGCGGGCCGCCTAGCTCTTCAGATCAGAAAACAAGTTTCAAATGTTGCAGTTTCAGTCCCTGTTATATGTTTAAGCCATTTTCGACACTTCTAAGGCCCGTAAAGCCAACTTTAAGGCCCTAAAATGATGCCTAAACATTGTGGACATGAAACATGCTCAAAAATATGCCGGACATTGGTTCGTTTGGCCGTACGAATGCGATGTTCGCTTAATTACGACGGAATGCGCATAAGCGCGAAAAACGATCCAAATGACGCGACGAATGGATTTTTGGCAAGCCAAACACTACAGCATAATATAGTCATGCTTACATAAATTTTTGGATGTCCGGATGTATTCAGAACGTAAGTTATGCGCGAAAATGCAAACTTGTGCACTTTTTGACATTTTTAGTCCCTGAATGACACAAAAGTTTATTTTAGCACACCAAACCCCTCAAAGCCTATTTCTAAGCTATGTAAAGGATATTTAAGCTGTGTTTAACTTATGGTCATGTTCCGGAATGTCTGTTCCAGTACGAATCGTCATACTTTCGCAGTTTGTCAAGTTTAGTCCCTGTAAGCGAAGTAACTTGTTTTTGCCATACCAAAGCCTTCAAAACTTATTTCTAAGTTATTTAAAGGTTATTTAAGGTATGTTAAGCCTATTTCACTTTTCCGGAGTGTTCGTTGCATTAAACTGGTTATATTTACGCATCAGTGCGCGTATAACCTTCCAGAAAGCGATTTAAAGTTTGGAATCGAACAAGAGTTGATATGTGCAAAAGATACACATATTTATACAAGTCCAAAGTATGAAATACAATATTTCATTGGTTTGGCATTTGTTTGATGGTCGCAGTGACGCAGGTGTCACATTCAAATACTTTGTTTTGTGCATTTTTACATATGATTAAGTAGTCACTTTTTACTTATCATACATGACATTTGTTTACACATTACATGATTTACATTTGACAATAGACATGGTTTTTTCATAAACATTTGACAATTGGTTTAAACAAGACATTTTTGGTGGTTTGTTTTGGTAAGTGAATTAAGTAACGAGGCGTGTGTAATATGATAAAAGCATGGTAGATACGCCACTGGTACTTCCTATATATAAGTGCTTTTATGGTATTACATATCGTAGCGTTAGTTAAACCATTTCTAGTTAAACATAATACATTTTACACTTGTATTACATCTCCATGAAACATTGTTTTACAAACAACATATTTTATACAAACTCATTTTACTTGGTCATTTATTTATCTGTGCATCTTTCTTTTATATCATCTGATTTCTTATCACTATTTGTATGATTTATAAAAGAAAACATTTTACAAGGTTCATGACTAACTTTTGATAAACATTTTCTTTAAACTTACAAATCATGAATCCTAATTCAATAAAGTTTGTAATCACTACTGAATAACTTATGTTTGAAACCAGTTATCTGACTATGTTAAGAACTATGAAGTATGACTTAGTTTACCAACTAAACTTTTGTTAACTACTAAATTTCGTTTTACTAATATCGCATTTCTTATGATTAAATAAATGAAATTATAAGACGGGTGTTACATTGATTTAGTTGGAAAGTAATAGCTCTAGTTTGGTATTTTAGGTATTTAATGTTTATGAGATGTGTTATGATGTTCAGTGACCATAACTAGCTTTGTAACACTAAAACAATGCTTCTAGTAAGAATTTGATGTTTCGGGTAGTGTCCGGTTGTTCGTTTCGTTACTGTTCGTTAAAGTGCTAAATTGCGCAGTTTAGTGTGCTTTATGTTATATTTTATGGCAGTTTCGGTTCCCGATACTTAGGAAAGTATTCTGGACCATTAAACCACTTTTCTGCATTATATTTAGATGTTAAATTGCTAAGAATTGCTGAATTTGTTTATTTTCTGCAGAATTTTGCAGTTTTAGTGTGTTTCTGGCACTTTCTGGCACCTATGTCATCACTAGGAATGTAGTTTTGTAATCCCTACTTTCCTACACACTATCCTAGTGTATCACTTGGTTCTGGGGCTCATTCTGTGTCTTAACATCATGTCTGTCTAAGTACTGAACTCCCGTCAGTGCTTTTAGTTTATCTAATAATGGTGCCAATTCTGTCTTGTGCATTAATAGAACTATATTTTGTTGCATGTAGTAATGATAAAAGTCTTGCAACATGACATGCCATTGTATGTATATAACAGAAATCAGAAACTCATTCGTCTTATAAACTATATCATGCACAGTCATTAAAGCACAGATTACTGTCTAATTATTGTACGGAATGTACGGAAAAGTGCCACTTGTCACATTCTCCCTCCGTTAAAAGAATTTTGTCCCAAAATTCAATCCATGCCATCGGTCGCAGGGGAGTTGTGAACCAAATGTGGTCACTTAGGCTTAATTTGGTCTTCATGTGCCCAAGTAAACTCTAGGCCATGATATAAATTCCAACGAACTCTAATAAGTCAATTACGCCTCCTCTGGGTCTTGTGGACTCCCAGTCTGCAACCTTAACAGGTTCTTTAATAAATTAGAGTTTGTCGTTGACGTGAATCCTGTTTGCAGGAATAACGACTGTTCCTAGATTCAGGCTCCTCTAAAGACCCGACACGTGGAATGTGTCGTGATCACTACTGATCTTATCTGGAAGTTTCAGCTTGTGAGCAATGGTCCTGATCCTTTCCAGGATCTCGAAAGGTCTAATATACCGTGGGTTCAGCCTCCCACGCTTTCCAAATCATACCACGCCTTCCCAAGGCGAGTCCCTCATTAAAACCATACTTCCTATCTCAAGTTCCAACAGTTTCCGCCACTCGTGGGCTTAGCCTATCTGCATACCGCGTGCTGTGTGGACATGATCATATATCTGAATGATCTTGCCTATAGTTTTCCTGAACCAATTTGGCCAGTAAATCATTTATCTCCGGTCTCTGCCCAACACGAAGGGAGACCGATACGTACGTTCCTATAAAGCTTCACACAAAGCGGCCTAAACGGCGATGTAATAAATATTATGGTAGGGAAAACTCCACTAAGGGCTAGTGAGTACTCCATCTTTTCATCAAAGTTTATCACACAAGCACATAGCGAGTCTACCAAAGCCTGTATCACTCATTTTCTCTGGTTGTCTATCTGCGGGCGAAATGCAGTACTAAGGTCCAATCGTGATCTAAACGCCTTTGAAACGTCTGCCATATCCTTGGCACAAAACGACCATCTCGGTTGGTCAAGATAGAATCAGGCACTCCATGACGTGTCGCAATCCTTTTGGGCTAAATCTCTGCTAATTCCCTTGTGTTGTCTTCCTCATTGTTTGGTAGGAAGTGTGTAGTCTTGGTGTGTCGGTCAACAATCACCCAATTCATATTGTGACCTTTTTGGGTTCTTGGTAGCTAGTAGCGAAATCCATTTAGATTCGTTCCCACTTCCGTATGGGAATCTCAGGCTGTTGCTATAGCCCTGATGGTTTCTTGTATTTCGTCTTAATTTTGACACAAGTAAGGCAGTCACCCACATATGTAGCTATATCAGCTTCCATCTTGGGCCACTCATACTAATCCTTCAAGTCTTGGTACATCTTGTCGGATCCTAGGATGGATCGAGTACCTTGACCTATGAGCCTTGTCCTAAAACAGGCGTACATAAATGCCGTGAAATGATACCCAAAGTCGTTCCATGAAGTACAAGGTTCCGTTTTCCTTAGGCAATAATTGCACTTCCATTCATGAAACACTTCAGCTTGAAGGTTTGTTGATTCGAGCGTCTCTTGCTCAGCTTCTCGAATCCAAGTGACGAGATTTGTCTGTATGGTCATCTCTAAGGCTCGCACCCTTAGAGGCTTTGCGCGATCCTTGCGGCTCAAGGCGTCTGCTACAATGCTTGACTTGTTCAGGGGATACTTAATCTCACAGTCGCAATCACTCAGTAGCTCATTCCATCTCGTTATCTCATGTTTAAGTCCTCTTGGCCGACGGTGTGCTACAACCCTTGTGATCAGTAGAGATCGTGCAGCGTTCTCATACAGGTAATGACGCTAAATCTTCAACGCGTAATTACTGCACCTAGTTCAAGGTCTCTCCTTATGATCCTTTAATTAACGTGATGCGTATGCGATGCCTTGGTCTCATTGCATCAACGCACAATCGAGACTTTGTCATGGAGCATCACAAGTACCGCAACTCTATTGGTACTTTTAGGTGAGGACAAGATTGGTATCGACTAGGTTACGATTGTTAGCGGTTGAGCAGTCCTTGAAGGGTTTTCTAGGGGTTGTCAGATACAGCCTATAATTCTCAAAAATCCTTAGTTGCGTCCTTGAGACTCCTTAGTTCTTGATTGCAGGGTTGACATGAATCTCGTTCTCATCCACCATGTATCCTAAACATCTTACCTTGCGAATCCAAAGTTCGCACTTCGACATCCTAGCACATAACTATTCTTTCTCTAAAAGTCACAAGATAAATTGCAGATGTTGCTCATGACCTTCCTTGGTCGTTGAACATATAAGAATGTAGTCAATAAATATAATCATGATCTATCCAGGTATGGCTTACACATTCGATTCATGAGGTCCACGAATACTGCCGATGCATGTGTTAAGCCAAACGGCACAACAAGGAACTCGTAATGCTCGAAGCGAGTCCTAAAGGTCGTTTTAGGGATATTTTCTTCTTGTATTTGCAGTTGAGGAGATCCTGACCTCAAGTCACTCTTTAAGTAGTAACTAGAACCTTACGATTGGTTCAATCATGTCGCCAATCCTTGGCAAAGGATACCGGTCCTTGATATCCCATTCTCTGAAGTTGATGTAAAATGGAAACTGCCAACTCTCTTCTCGTGTCCTTAACTAAGGATGTCATGTCCTTAATTCCATCTTGGAATAGTAGTTAGGACCTCGTAGTTGGTCAACAAGTCATCAATTTTCGGTAAGGGGTACCGATTCTTGATGGTTAGTCGTTTATATCCATGTAACCTATGCATAACACTTTTTCTACATTAGTTTTTCTGAGTCCTTCTCAAATTAGACTGGTATGCGTGTAAAAACTATCGTCCTACTTACTAATGAATATCACCAGGGGCTTCCCATGGTGAGAGGTTCGTCCTGGTAGATTTCCTTTGTCTAGCAGCTCTTGCAGTTGCATCAGAGGCTCATGTATCTCGGACAAAGCTAGTCGGTTAGGCATCATCTGTCACTGGTGCCGCTTCTGGCATGAGGTTTATCCTAAACTCCTCTTGTCGTTATGGAAGTATTTCTGGCAAGTCTTCAGGAAAGGCTTCTTGAAACTCCTCCACCACGGGGATGTCTTCAGGCTCTGGCTTCTTGGTCTCCTTATCGACAACATGAGCAGGGAAAGTTATGCAGTCTATTCGGAGGTACTCCTGTGTCTCTATGACTAATGTGAGATGTTGCAAATCCACTGCCTTATGGGGCCTAGTGTCCTCGCATCTATTGTAAGAAGGTTGTGTACTATAAGGGTTTCATCATTCGTAAGAGGGATGCGAATGATTTTCCTTATAACGAACAACTTCAGCTCTATACTTGGATATCCAATCCATGCTGACTACCATATCATGGCTTCCCAAGTCAATGGTAGTAGAAGGCTCCGGCCTTCTAAGTTCCCAAAATACAATCCTTAATCATGTCTTTCGCTTAACTAATCTTCCATCTGCCAATACTAAAGAATACGGGACGTCTATTCTACTCGAAACTAGGCCGAGCAGTTTCTTAAGTTCTAAGCATACAAGGTTAAAGTTGGTGCCAGTATTAATAAAAAAATAGATGCATAAAGTTGGTTAATAGGGAACGTACCCGTAACCGCATCTGGATCCTGGAGTGCTTCACGAGCTCCGATCGTTAAGACCCTTCCTCGCTTGGTTCTTCCTAGGGCAATCTTTCCTAAAGTGCCCTACTTCACCACACCGGTAGCATCCTGGTACTCTACCATTATCTCTTCTGTCTGGATCCTTTGCCCAACAGGCATCCTTGTTGTGCCCTTCTTTTCCACAGTTTCCACACTTTCCACACTTAGGCTTCAGACATCGGCCTTCATGGTAAAAATTGCATTCCTCGCATCTCGGCTTATTCCCCAAGTATACCTTACCACGGCCTTATTAGTGGCTCCATAAGCCTTCCTGCTATGAGGCGGGTTCACTTCCCTTCTTTTGTTTGCTTTAGAGCTTCCATAGCTGACTTGGGTGCCTATCTTTAGGTTCGAAGACTTCCTTTTCTTATTGCCAGAAGACTCCACATGAGTCTCTTTCTTGTTTGTCTCAGATTCTGAAAACTTTCCCATACGTAGAGCTTCTTCAGTAAGTGTGACACTTAAATCGATAGCCTCTGTGATGGTTGGAGGGTTTGAAGCAGTAACCATGCTCATGATTTGTGGTGCAAGTCCATAAATCATCATCATCATCATCATCATACTCAGTAAATCCTACTAATAGCAAAGCAAAGGTAGGGTCTGAGGAGGGTAAGATGTAGACAGCCTTACCTCTACCCCGTAGGAATAGAGAGGCTGCTTCCAGTGAGACCCTCGGCTCGATAGTAGTTTTGCATAAAGCCTTGGACCTAAGGCACATAACACTCAGCAATCCATAAATGAATCGCTCAATCCTCTTGAATTCCGGCTTAACTAAGTAGGGAACGACCCTAGACAAGTCATGAAAGCATTGGACGTACTCAGCGATCTTCGGCCTGTCCATTTTCAAATTCCATAACTCAGTCTCAAGCTTCTGGATTTCGGCCCTAGAATAGTATATCTTCTCAATCATTTCCTTGAGCTCGTCCCAGCTCAGTGTATAAGCAGCATCTTCACCAAGGGTTTGAACCTGAAGGTTCCACCAGGAGAGTGCGCCATCCAAAAACAACCCTGAGATAAAGGTAACACTCCGCTGGGGCGAACAGTTACTCATTCTCAGAACGGAGTCAGTCTTTTCTGCCCAACGAACAAATGCAACGGCACCTCCTGTGCCATCAAAGTTTAATGGTTTGCAGTTCAGGAACTGTTTATAAGTGCAGCCAGTTGGAGGGTTACTTCCAGAAGTGCCACCGCTATGTTCAAAGCAGAGGGCTTCATGCTGCGCTATAGCTTGGGAAATGCGCTCATTGAGTTCGGCCTCAGTTAACGTAATGGTGTCCGTGTCACGTCTGGGCGGCATTTTCTTCTGTCAAAAGGTATGGGGTAGGTTAGACAACATTCAATAATTGTCTATGAGATGCATATTACCACAAGCAAACATGTAATCACCCAATATCACATGCATATATAATCAACAATGTATAAGTAAGGAAACAACTACTGAGTTTTCATATAGGCTTGACAACTTGACTTATTGTTTGTAATGGGGAAAACAAAACGAACTCGAGGCTACATCACCTCAGTCATACAAGTTTCATAATACGAAAATGGTAGTTATTTTCCTTCTACATTGGTTTTCTCAGGTCTTTAGCTTCACAAGACGGGTATACTTTCCAAAGAGATGGGGGTTGTACATATAGGGGTGATAGAGAGTGTAACGTCACTGAATCTTTCCCGTGTGTTAGCTATCTTCACTTGCTTAGAAACCGGTTCCCAAACGGCTCGTAGATGGGTAGAAGTGTCAGACATAAAGTAGGCAAAGACATGTTTCCTACTTTGTAGGGTTCTAAGGCAACTGTATAGATATTGTTCTACTAGGTGAAGGTGTGAACACCTATAGATTATTTTTGGAGGGATGGTGATCATCAGCCTGACCCGCAGAGTCCACCAGGATTTCCATGCACTACAAGTCGTTATTACGTGGGCCCCCGTAATAATAAATTGTCTTGCACGGTCACCCCAACTTTCCCTCGTCCAAGCAGATGATCAATCAAAGAGGGGACACTATTGCCTTATTCCTCTGACATGGAAAGTGTAGGACCGGTTTCGATACCGTTCGATTGCGTAACGAACGTTCGACGTGCGGAATCCGTGAACGTATGTGACCAAACACACAATAACGTACAATTGACGTGATTCTATTAATATGATATCGTGTACAAAGCCGTGAATCACGTAGAGAGACTTTCTCTCTCTAGACTTTCTCTCTCTGAGATAAGATCTCCTAAACCACCAAATGAGCAAAAAGTCATTAACTTTACAACTAAAGCTCCTATTTATAGGCACAAGGTTATAATGAGAAATCTCATTATTTACAAAATTGCCACCTTGCCTTTACTAACTAATAACATCATCAAGTCTTGCATTCTTCGGTTTCTACTACGATTTTGATTGACGGAGGCGATAGACACTTAATGCACTAACAGACTCCCCCTTGGATATTGCCGTAGTCAATCTCGTAGCATCTTGTCTTTCTCTATCTTGAACAGAATCCCCATGGATCTGTCTACGAGCTTCCTTTGCTCCCCCTCTCTAGGTAGACTCTTTCTTCAGGCTCCCCCTTTCGTCAAGCTTCCGTGCTTTTGGGATCGACACCTGGATTTCCGTATACAAGCTCCTCCAAAATATTTATCTGGCTTTTTGAATCCACGCTTCCTCTTGCGTTGAGCTTGTCTTCAGACTCCCCCTTAGACTCAGCTTTCGGGATCGTAGTCTGGCTTTCACAAGTTCACAAATTCAGGATCAATTCCTAGCTTTGTTCTGCATCTGCTCAGGATTTGAAACCTGGTTAACCTGCAAATCCTCTACCCATAACATAAGTTTCACAAATTTATAACAGTTAGATTTAAGAAACTTACTGGTAGAAATCAATAATTCAACAAACATACTAGTTACATCAAGTTCAAACAAATGACCTTGATTAACTAACCACACAATTTTACAAAACATTTATCTATGACATTCAAAGTTTTCAACATATTCTCCCAATCCAATTCATCATGTTTAGCACTTGGAATTTTGAATATCAGTCCTTCAACATCAGTTGTCGAAAATCTTTTTGAATTTTCAAAATTTTATGCTAAAACACTCCGAAAATCTTTTTGGGTTTTTGATCTTGACTGAAATGCAGTAAACAAATATATACAAACAATATTTTTGTGAGTTTGTGTAAGAGGATCATATCAGATTATGAGACAAATCACAAGCACTGTTAAGCTTTAGACATTTTAAGTTCTAAACGATTCACTTAGATTGTCAGTATACTTGGTCCACTTAAATTTTCACACAAAGTTCAACTACTTCGAGATACGAGTTTAATGTCTTAGACACTTAAACTTAATCGCGTGTCCCACCTCAGAATATACTCCCGTATCCAGATCCCAATATTCAGTCTTACAGGTAATTATAACACAAATGATATCTGTAAGGGGTTAATAATTTATGAAGAATCATGAGAGCTCAGGTCAGAACTACCGTTCAGCAGAGAGATCATGACTCAACTTTCGGTGTGTCCCCTTTAGAGGATCTTTTTTTACAACAGCATTGCTAAGCAATTTTATTGTCTTATCATTTTGCTATAGGTGGGATATACTGAGTACGATGATGATGATGATGATGATCATTTATGCTGGGGGTGATGCTATGTTTCAAGCATTTGCAGAAAGTATTATTCGAGGACTAGGTCAGAACTACCGTTCAGCAGAAGTCCCGGAATAATACCCCAGATATCACTGAGTATAAAGACCTAGTATATCAGAATACGAGACCTTTCAAACAAGATTTCGGGGGTTACCCATATATCCGAGAGATGTTACCCACGATATAAGCAAGTTTGAATTTAGGTTTATATCTCGTCACAATCTACTAAATGTGCAAAAACCTACTGACACATCATCAGTGAGACCGTTTATCACATTTAACTTTCCAATTCTTTAGCATGCTGTGAAAGTCCACTGATGTACTATCATTTCCTCTTCTTTAACACAAAACTCATTTTCATTTTTCAATGTTTTTGTCATTTTCAAATTTTCTAATTTTTTTAAAATTTTTCTCCCCCTAAAATCAAAATATGTTTCAATTTTGATTTTCTGAGAAAATTTGAAAACAAACTGTACAGATAAAGTGACAACATAATATCGAATCTCTTCAATTCGCCATTCACTCGGCATAAACAATCAGAACTCCCCCTGACAACAAACTATTTTCCCATTATGATTTCAAAACACTTAAGTTTGTTTTAATCAAAATGGTTTTCCGGAAAATTAGTTTTGTTTGTCTTTTCACAAACTCGGGGTTTCATCACCTTGTTCTTTTTCAACCATTTTAAAGAATTAACAATTAAGACCCTTGTCAACAACAAACACTAGTAGAAAATCAAGTACAACTTAATGTCCCTGATTTACCACTTGTAAATCGAAATATCACAGTTACCATCCTGTGAATTTCTTAAGAAATATGTCGATACCTGTTCCACAATTACCAACCTGGGAACTCCGGCAAGTCAGGTTTTTCTATTTGAAAAGATTCACCCAAGCCTGACCAGCCTTGGGTTTGACAGTTTTTACCTCAACAGATGGCTCTTCTGGTTTTGACAAACCAGGATCATTGCCTGAACATGGCTTGTCTGACTTTGACCTGTCAGATTCATTGCCTGATGGTGGCTTGTCTGACTTTGACACATCAGATTCATCGCCAACCATTTTCTTCTTCTCCTTTTCCTCTTTTGTCCTCAGATTTGCATCTGAAGAATTCAATTTACTTGGCTTTGCAGTTGAGTAAGTTGATTCATCAGAACTTTTATTCAATCTGTCTGGTGAACCCGAAGACAAAATTTTCTCGAGATACTCTCTCGCTTTTTTCCTTTTCTTCCTCAGTCTGTCTTTTTGCCCCTGAGAAAGCTTCACTTTTTTTTCTTGAACTTTAGGTTCTTGAACCTTCTGTTCTTTGGGCTTGACGTTGACTGGTTTCTTTGCCATTCTTTGAGATTCAACCCTCGATCTTCCCATTCATCTCCTTGGGCAATCTTAGGCAATATGTCCTCTGATTTGACAATTATAGCATCTTCTTGTTTCGAATCTCTGACTTTGGCAGTTAACAGCAATGTGTCCTTGATATCCACAAGTGTAACACACTCTGTTATCATACCTCTCACTACTTTCATACCACATACTGTCTTCATACCACACACTTAGATCAAAGCATTGATTTGCCATGTGGTAATCTTTCCTTCTCCTGTATCCTTGATTTGGCATTTGAGAACTGTGGTCAAACCTGCACCACTGATTACCAACATTTTGTGAGTTTTCATTTTTAGATTTTTGTGATTTTTCAAAATGATTGGATGACTTATCTGATGAGCTTTTATTTTCATTTTTAGGATTTTTCAAATTTTTATCTTTTTGTTTCTGTTCTACACTCTTCTTAACAGGTTTTTGTTTAGAACATTCACCTGTTTCAGTAGATTGCAAAACAGTATTTTAAAATTTTTCTTGTAAATCTAAAAATATTTTTCTTTTCTTTTCTTTTCTTTTTCATCATCAGATATTTCATCACAATCTTCAATTTTGACTTTGTCAAAATTTGTGACATTGTCACTTATTGGAACTGAATTGATCGGTTTTGGACACTCATATGGTGCCGAAGTCACAAAACCTTTCAATTTATTCTCTAATTCAGCAATTTTGTTCCGAGCAATTTCAGCTTCTTTTTCAAGCCGAATGATTTTCTGAAGATGAGAATTTATTTCAATTTGTTTTTCAAGATTATTCTGAAAAATAACAGATTTTTCATCTTCTAAAGTCTTCATTTGACTTTGAAAATCTTTTTCAAATTTTAATTTTTCATTTTCAAAAACATTTTCTTTTTCTTTAAAATTTTTGTTTTCTAATGACAAACTCTCAACATTCTTTAAAAATTTGTCATTTTCAGATTTTAGTTTTTCGCAGTTCAAGCGCAAATCCAAAATCTGTTCATCATCAGCTTTCTTCTCGTCTTTCAAAGCTTTGTTTTCCAATGTCAAATTCTCCATATCTTTCAAGAGATTGACATTTTCTGCTTCGGATTTTTCGCATTTTGAGCACACCACTTCATGTTTTGAAGTTTCGTTTTTCTTCGATTCTTCATTCTTTAACATTCTCTATGTCTCCTTCTTGTCTGTTCCTGAAAGAAAAAGTTTAACCATATCAACAGGATTCAAATCTTCATTTAAAAAACAACCTCTCTTGTGATCATATTTCATCTTTCTCCTTACATCAATACCATTTTCAATTCTTTTGATTATTTCAAGAAACACATCCAAACTTAACCATTTTGTACTTCTTTTTAATTTCTCTACCACCTCGTTCTTTGTTTCTTCATTCTCATCATTGCGTTTTCTAAGCTCTCTGATGAAATCATAATAACCAAATTTTGAGAACCTAGAATCCTTTTTCAATTTTCCCAAAAATTCATCCCAATCTGAAGGTAACGCATCTGCAAACTTAGATATCTTTTCAGCATCTGATATCGTTAAGTAATACATTCCAAAACCTTTATGTAAATCTTCATATCGCTCATATGTATCATTAAAGTTCTCATATTTCCTACACGTAAAATGTTCAAATCTTTCAAGCAAAACCTCCTTTTTCTCAAAATGAGAACCACAAGTCCAATTGTTTATTCTATGAAGATTAGCATATTCCTTTTCATCAAACATTTTGATTACAATTTCTTTGTTAAGCGACTTGATTCGAAAATTGTTTTTTTTTTTTAAGTTCAAAGTCCACACAATATCAACTTCTTGGTATTTGCGCCTTGTAAAACACCTCAAATCTCCTGCAATCAAACAAACAAACAATCAGTTCAAACGCTTATCAATTAACTGAATCAAACTGGGCGAACTGACGTTCAAGTTATCAAACCGTGCGAACTGAGTTCAGTTTGAATATCACTAATCGACAAATATGTTGTCCAAATGGGTGACCTGTTGACTCTTTGATCTAAATGATAAACCTTGGTATTCAAACTATACTCACATGCAAATCTGAGATATCAATTTAAGTTGACCAACAATCACATGTATACTGACACTTTAATGATGTCAAGACACTAATAATACGCCTATTCGACCAACCAACAATATCACATGATATCTTTCAAATAATTTGCAATTTCAAGGTAACTTGCTGACACCTATTAATAGTTTCACATGCACACATCAGTTAATCATGAATTCACATGTATATGTCCAAGGTGATAACTGGTTCTGACACTATATTCACGTGATGTGAAGTCCCGAAACAATTAATGAAGCTAATAAATGTTGACAGACACCTTCAAGCGGAATCAATGATGAGTTTCAAGCGAAATCGATTTTAAAGTCCTTTTTCAAGCGAAACTAACATATATCTCAAGCGAAATCTCACTTATAAGGATTTCGCTTGAATTTTCAAGCGAAATTCAACTGATTCAAGAGAAATCTTACTGATCCAACGAAATCAGACACAAAAAAATCGAATTTCTCCTAAACGACTAGGAGTTTGAATCTGAAATTTGGTAGGATTGTAGATCAACTGTTTTCGCAAGATATACTAAAAAATCAGCCAATTCGGACTGAAAAATCCCGTTCAATTTTACGTTTTTCAGTAAAAAACGTGATAGAATGAAAAAGATGAAGAAATATATGAAATTCAGGTCTGAAATCAATGAAATCTGGTACGAATCGATGTATTTGGTCAGCGCAATCGAGCTCCTAGCTCTGATACCACTTGTAGGACCGGTTTCGATACCGTTCGATTGCGTAACGAACGTTCGACGTGCGGAATCCGTGAACGTATGTGACCGAACACACAATAACGTACAAATGACGTGATTCTATTAATATGATGTCGTGTACAAAGCCGTGAATCACGTAGAGAGACTTTCTCTCTCTAGACTTTCTCTCTCTAAGATAAGATCTCATAAACCACCAAATGAGCAAAAAGTCATTAACTTTACAACTAAAGCTCCTATTTATAGGCACAAGGTTATAATGAGAAATCTCATTATTTACAAAATTTCCACCTTGCCTTTACTAACTAATAACATCATCAAGTCTTGCATTCTTCGGTTTCTACTACGATTTTGATTGACGGAGGCGATAGACACTTAATGCACTAACAGAAAGGACCATTGCGGTGGTCCATTCGCTAACATTTGTCACCGTTACGCGCGAATAAGCACAATGATTAAACGTAATAGGAATAAGGAGAACTCCTAGTAGTTGGAGGGGCACCTTCAAGATGAGTACTTCATTTTTCCTTGTCTGGTCAAGTGTGTCATCAATCTTGCTTCGCAAAAACCACAGGGACCTCGTCCTGCTGATAAGGTTGTTATCCGAGGTTGCCCCTTCCGCCTCGCCAGCACTATCGTAGTCAGGCACCTTCGCATCCGAGAGGGAAGAGCAGCCATCTTCTACGGAACCAGCTCAGGATCTTGATTGGTAATCACTCCAGTCATGAGCTTCGTAATAAACGCGAGGTCGACATTCTCATCGTGCGAGCCAAGAACAATAATAGGATTCAAAGTTGAAGGTATCTCATTCACGTCAATAATTATTCAGTACACTTATACGCATATATATATATATATATATCAATAAATAAGGATGTCACCTAGCATAACAGGAAAATAATTGCATCATATCACCTATAACTCTTGTTTATCCTTTCGGAGAGGGGTTCATTTTGTCTCTGGTAAGTCTATCCCACATAGACTATGCCTTCAGTGGCACCTTAATTTGGGGTATTCTCCTCCCTACTAATGTCCTTGCCTTGTCTTTTCTTTGAAAAATGTTTGACTCATGGATCTTGGCGCTTTCGTGAATGCAATGAAAAACCTTTGTGTGAAAATGTTTTCGTGAGAGAGCCCTAGTGATTGTAGTCTAGATTCGAGAGGGAATCCTAGTTCACCACAATCAAAGCTCTGATACCAAACTGTCACACCCTGACTTTTGCGGAAGCGTATGATGTGTGACTGGTTTAATATCATTGCATTCAATCATAATAATAAACTAAATGATCAAAACGATGTTCATCCATTCATAAAATTTAAAGTATTACAACACCGGTTATTTAAGTTTTAAAGCACAACCTTCGACTAAGTCACAAACCAACAAAAGTGGATGACATCTAAACTTGAAATCTACTTCTAGAAACAACACCCGCGCCCAAGATCCAACCTGTTACCTGAAATACATGTACTTTTGGAAAACATCAACAAAAGTTGAGCAAGTTCATGCATTTTGTATGAGTACTGAAAACCTTGTAAGCCTTTGAGAAACTCCTTTGAAAACAGGTATGAAAAGCATTTATGAACAAATCAAATTAAATTTTTTGCAAGGACATTAAAACATGTGAAGACATAGGGAGCACTCGAAATGAGTAGGCTTATACCCTCGTCGATTCCCTCGACTATGTCGATTTCCCCTTCGACTATGTCGAATTCCCATTCGACTATGTCAATTTACCTTGACCATGTCAATTCACCTCGACCGGGACACCGAAGCACTCAATTGGTCACATGAGTACCATGAGTGGGGTTCGGTCGTACCCGTTAGATCTAACCTTCGTCCCTAGTTAAGAATAATGGCATTTCAAATTTAATCTATGCTCACATGACCTAATAGTTCATTTCATAGTCAATTCATACCGTTTAAACATTCGTAACATGTATTCCACCCCCGAGAGTTATAAAACCAAAAACAGTTAAGAGAAAAGGGGGACATGAACTCACAAGTTTGCGTTCTTCAATCCGGCGTAACTCAAGCTGCTACTAATGTGCACGACTACCTACAACGTACTACGGTCTATTAGACGGGCGAGTCGTGCCTTGACTTAGTATTAGTTAGTGTCTTTGATTTACGTTTCTTAGTGTCTTTGATTTACGTTTCTTAGTGTCTTCAATATTATTCCAAATTATATAATTATTTGTTAAAATAATAAATATTTAACTTAAATTATATCTATTAAATTTTGGAATAATAATATATTTTTGACTTTATACACTTCGGGTATTTATACATGTATGTCCTTCCCAAGGATGGGGGTATTCGTACTCGTATTCTTATACTTGTATATTTTTGCCATGTATTAGGGTTGTATTCTGGTTTGTATTTATACGTATGAGAATACGTATTTTTACGGTATTCATTAAGTATCTTTTATACTTAATTTCATATTAATTATTTCGGAATATTTTCTTTAATAAGGATTCAATATATATTTCCAAAATATATATTTTAAGGAATATTACTTAGAAAAATTATTTATAATTTTTCTTTGGCAAAATATTTGTATTTTCATATAAGTTCCAAAAGTAATATATTTTCAAGTCTAATTTAGAAAATATATATATAAACTTATCTTTCTCCAAAAACGATATATTTCATATTTAACTGAGAAAATATACCTTTCACCCAAAATATTGTATTTCATGTTTGTTGAGAAAATATATATTTCTTTCAAAAATAATATATCTTATAAAAATTTCCAGAAAAAAATATATTTATACTTGCCAAAAAAATAATATATTTTTCTCTTGTAAAAAATATGATATATTCTTGTAGTAATTGTAAAAATCATATTTTTATTCACTTGGTGTCCAAAATATTATTTACCAAAATATACATATGAATATTATTTCCGGAGTATTTTGTAAGTTATATTCTCTAGTTCGGTTTCCCCAATATTTTGTGTATAACTTGTATATTCATATTCTTGGAATTTTGGTAATATTTTGGATTGTAATTTATGGGTATTTTGATGAGTTATATTATTTCATGTCCTAAAATAATATAACTAATACACATAATATACAAATAATCACACACATGGTGACATCTAAATATATATTTTCCTAAATACATATTTAGTTAATTTTATTTATAAAAACCAATCTCCAATATTGATAATTTTTTTACAAAAATCTATGGCAAACTTTATGTGAAAAACCATGATTAAAATCTACTTACAAACACTTATTTAAAAATATTTTTCTAAGTGTTTAATTCTACAAAAATTTTGCCATAGTTTCCCCTTAAAAATGAAGGTTTCCATGTTTTTCAAAGCATATCATTTTCTTTTAAAATCATCATCAATCAATTCATCATCAACAATATACAATCTACACTTACCGATCTTGCCAAAAACAAGTATAATCTACTACTTCATGAACTTGAAATTTCACAAAAAATTGTAGTAACTTACTAGTGTTTGTTGTAAGCCTTGTTACCCTTTAAAGTGTGATTGATTTTCTAAAATCTTCATTTTTAAAGAAAGAAGATGTTTACAACTTATATTCATGTTTTCTAAAAATGTTCCTTCATGGATCTTTCTTGTTACATAAGTGTTTCTACACTTATTTAACCTTTAAAAATATGGTTTATTTACGTAAGAACCAAGATCAAGTAAATCTTGTGTTTTTAACTTGGTTCCTTTGAAAAAACATCCATGAAGTTTTAGATCTACAAGTATTACAACTTACTTTGATCATTATTTTTCAAGAAAACATTAAATCTTTCAAGTTCTTGCTTTATGTAAGGATGATCATTACAAATTTCTCAAGATCTATCCTTACACTTGCTAGATCATGTGTTTAATCATCATCTAGCAAGGTTCTTATGATAATCAACATCATAACACAAGAAATCAACATTCAAGTATACTACATACACTTAAAAACAACTTGATCTTCATGTTTTAGAGCTTTATGTTCATGTTTATGCTTATGTTTCTTCATGATCTTTATGTTTAACAACTTGTATCATCTTTTAACCAACATTTTATGAAATAAAATGAGATCACAAGAGTCTTACTACTAGCACAAGGCTAGGGATGAACAAGAGAAGAAATGAGGTGGATAAAAGCACTAGAGAGAGGTCCTTCAAGTTTCGATGCTTCCACCCTTCTTAAATGTGCTCCTTACACCATGGAATCACCTTAGAATGCTTGAACATGAACTAGAAATAGAGATGTAGAGTTGAAGGGGTTGGGCCGTGAGTATGGTGGGTGAGGAAGAAGGTTTTGTGTTGGTTAAATGGTGAATGTGTAAAGCTTATGGTCCTTATAAATTGATCTTCCAACATTTTAATAACCAAAAGTTATAATGTCTCATATCCTAGCTACATATCCAATAAAATATTGCAAGAAAATCCCAAGTGGGACCCTCCTTGTAACCGGCCTAACTATGGGGGGGGGGGGGTAAAGTGTAACATTTCAATGGTTAGTTACTTGATTTAGTTGGAAAGTAATGGCGCTAGTTAGGTATTTTAGGTATTTAATGTTTATGAGATGTGTTATGATGTTCGGTGACCATAACTAGCTTTGTAACACTAAAACAATGCTTCTAGTAAGAATTTAATGTTTCGGGTAGTGTCCGACTGTTCATTTTGTTACTGTTCGTTAAAGTGCTAAATTGCGCAGTTTAGTGTGCTTTATGTTGTATTTTATGGCAGTTTCGGTTCCCGATACTTAGGAAAGTATTCTGGACCATTAAACCACTTTTCTGCATTATATTTAGATGTTAAATTGCTGAGAATTGCTGAATTTGTTTATTTTCTGCAGAATTTTGCAGTTTTAGTGTGTTTCTGGCACTTTCCGGCACCTATGTCATCACTAGGAAGGGAGTTTTGTAATCCCTACTTTCCTACACACTATCCTAGTGTATCACTTGGTTCTGGGGCTCATTCTGTGTCTTAACATCATGTCTGTCTAAGTACTGAACTCCCGTCAGTGCTTTTAGTTTGTCTGATAATGGTGCCAATTCTGTCCTGTGCATTAATAGAACTATATTTTGTTGCATATAGTAATGATAAAAGTCTTGCAACATGACATGCCATTGTATGTATATAACAGAAATCAGAAACGCATTCGTCTTATAAACTAGATCATGCACAGTCATTAAAGCACAGATTACTGTCTAATTATTGTACGGAATGTACGGAAAAGTGCCAGTTGTCACAGATTTCATAGACACTTTTCCGGCATATGTTTACTCAGTATATGAGCACATTGATTTACATTACATTTCTGCTATGTATGTTGACTGAGCATGCTAGCACATTGATTTCATGGACATTTCTACTTCGTATGTTTACTTAGCATACTTAGTACATAGTTTTTTTACATGACATGCTTACATTGGTTATGACATTTGGTATGTTTAACAGGACAAAAAATACATTCATTAACATTGATCACGCCGCTCGGTAGTATGTAGTGGTACCATAGGACTTGACAAATCCCGTTCCCAGCTTCCTAGGTTTGTTTGGAAGTAGGGAATGACAGAATCCGAAAACATTTTTGATAAACCTTTGACTTGTTAAGGGTTTATCCGACAGTCTCGAGGCTTGAATGTATGCGATAAACACAACCACATAAATATTCGTATCAATAAAGCATTGGTTTTGCAAAACATAACTTTTGACTTAAACTTTGGTTTATTCAAAGACATTGTTTTGCACATGACATTTGGTTACCCAAGACATTTGGTTATACATGACATTATACATATGGTTTGAGTAAAGACTTTTATTCACCATACAAGACATTTGATTATACAAGACATGGTTTATACCTGACATTGTGACATTATACATTGTTTACACATGACATTTGACATTGGTTTCACAAGACATTTTTGGTTGTTATTGATAAGTGATTTAAATAACGAGGTGTGTGTAATATGATAAAAGCATGGTGGATACGTCGCTGGTACTTCCTAAATATAAGTGCATTTATGATATTACATATCGTAGCGTTATCTAAACCACTTCGACAAAGACAAAGACATGAAACATTTTATACAAAGACATGACAAGACGTTGTTTTACAATTGACATATTTTATACAATTCATTTTCACTTGGTTGTTTATTTAACCATACATGTTTCTTTTATATCATCTGATTTTCATATGACTTTTTAAAAGAAAACATTTTGCAAGGTTCATGACCAATTTTCGTTAAACACTTATTTTAACTTTCAAGTCATGAATCCTTCATCAATAAAACCTATGTATCTCACAGGCATTTTTATGCTGACGTACCTATTTTCACATGTGTTTCAGGAGCTAATGTTTGAAGATGATCATGACACACTTAGGCGGACTTGGGCATTAGTGACTTAAACTGAAGAAAAACAACTTAATTTACGTTATGTTTCCGTTATTTCCAAGACAATGTAAACACTTTAGTTAATAAAACCAAACTTTAAATACCATGTGTTGTGAAACAATAATTCTGTTACTACACTCCCCGACGTTTCCGCCGCGGTTTGTTGTTTTACGCGGTCGGGGTGTGACAGTATTGGTAGCCTCACTCTTGGTCCAAATTGACCCACACGGATGAGTGCTTTTGTGTCATAGTCGAAGGGTAATCGACGTATAAGTCGCCTAGGTTTGGATGCTTCCTATGTCGTCACACATGTTAATATCCTCGTTAAACATTAGCGATCTCGATTTCCTTAAAACTTACATTATACAATTTACAACTTAACGTATTTTTACAGTTACATACCATATTTTATACAAATACAACTAATACATTTCATACAAATTGACTGCATGAATTCACACCAACTTTGTTGACGATTTTTCAAACTTATATTTATTTCAGGTAATTAGTGGAATGCTTTGCGGTTCTTGCTTCAAGAAGTCATGTGTCTACACTCCATGCCACTTTTGTAGGATTTATCATCATATCCCGCCTCTTTGCGGTGACATGAGGAATAAATCCTTGATCATTTAGAATTTGAAATGTGATGTAAACTTTTAAACTTGTTATCTTTTGGAAGTGATGTAAACACTTTATTTAACTTGTGTTTTGAAACTTGAAACTACGAATGACATTTGGAGTTTGTTTTATTCATATAGTATGTTTGCTTATTCGCATGCAATGAGAATCAATCACGATCACATGTCGCGCTTCCGCCTTTAAGCGGTTGTGACAATGAACACCATATGTAGATCTTGCTTATTCTCTCAGTACTTTTCCATCAATCTTATTCGAATATGCATCGCTTCCATAGTCGACCTTCCTGACGTGAAACCAAATTGGTTTACTGTAACCTGAGTTTCTTTTCTAATTCTAGTGTCAGTTACTCTTTCCCATAATTTCAAAGTATGGCCTAGCAACTTAATCCCTTTATGATTGCCACAACACTTGGTGTCCTTTGTTCTTATATAGCGCCACTACAACACTAGCACCCCATTGATCTAGCATATTTCAGATTTGAATATAAGATTGAACAATTTAGTTAACCATTGAACTATTTCCTCTCTTAAACACTTTCACACTTCAATCGGTATGCTGCCTAGCCCAACTGGCTTAGCCCTTCCCACCCCCTAAGTGTCACACTCAGCTCTCCCTATGTGATACGTCGACAATAGCAATTATTTCTTTGTCTTCCTTAAGTGGGGTGGTTGTTGTATTGTTGTTGGTAAGCCCTTCTGTTGTTGAACGGATCTCTGAGACAGGTTTACCATCTCAATTTAATGTCATATTTCTTGATTAAAACCCTTCCATCCGCTTTGATAGTTTGGTCAAAGTCTTAGGACCAAAGTTGTAAAATACAAAAACACAAGGGATCAAACTCACAAAACCTTCATCAAATCATATCAATCAACCAGATTCAATTAAAGGACACCTCAATACTCTTGTCTTGCGCAGAAAGCCATCAAACAAGAACCCCAAATCGCCTGACACACGAAACCTATAGGGTTACAAATCCTCCGATCTAAACCTGCAAAATTGTGAAAATGGCGAGTGTCGATGTAGCCATGAAACCATCGGATTCAGTTGACAGAGATGAGAACTGTTCATCAAGATCCTCAACGGCGAAATCAGGTGAAGGATTAAGGCAGTATTACCTGCAACATATTCACGATGCTCAGCTTCAGGTTCGCCAGAAGACTCATAATCTTAATCGGCTTGAAGCGCAGCGTAACGAGCTCAATTCTCGAGGTAGGGTTTGTAAAATCCCCATTTTTTTTTTTTTTGAAGTAGAACCCTAATTTTGTTGTGTTGTGCGTTTGTATTGATTCAATGTTTTGTGTGTTGTTGAGATGTGTATGCTTTGTGGAATTAAGAGTGTGGGAGTTTTGATTTGATTGTTGGATTTGTGTATTGAGGTTAGTTTGTTAGAAAGTTGAAACTTTAAGGTAGGCATTCTTGATATCTGACTTGTGTGTTTTGGCTCTTGTGTAGGGAGTGTTTAAGAAATTATATATCTGGTGTATATTCTGATCTTGTTGTGTATATTCTGATCTTGTTATCTTGTTCATTATGGTTTTTGGTGTTTGTTACTATTTTGTATGAAATACAAAATGTTTTAGACTGCTTCTTTAATTGGTTGATTTGAATATGAAAGTAACTGGTGGGTGCTCTTTTTAACGGAAAGAATGTATTACTTTTGAGGCTAGGCGATGTCGGGTAACTCCCCCAGCCACCTCAGCTGAGTGGCGCCCCCAACACCACCCCCTTCCTCTCCGCCAATAAGGGGCGCGATCATTGCCACCGCCAAGCCCTTAACGTGCCTTAAGGCTGAGTTTGGTGGGGGCACTTTTGCTACAACCAATCAGATTTGTTTTTTTCTTCTTTTTTTAATTAATAGTTAAGGAGCTTTATTCCACTCCCCTCCAGCCTAATTGGTGAATTGCCCTTATTATGATTGTTAATTGCTGCAAGTGTAAAAGGCAACTTATAAAAAGTCAAAAGTTTCTTGTGAATCTACTTGTTTTCTGTTCCAGTCTATGTGTTGTAACTTGTATGTATCCACCAGAATTCACTTATGTTCTTTTCTTGTGAATCTACTTGTTTTCTGTTTCAAAAAACTGAAAGTTTGAAACAGTTACTTAACAACTGAATGTGTTGAGTCTGTCTGGTTGGCATACTTGTGTCGAAACAGTTGCATAACAGCTGAATGTCTTGGGTCTGTCTTGTTTGTATGTTTGTGTGCGAAACAGTTGCTTAACAACTGGATGTCTTGAGTATGTCTGGTTTGTATGCTGTGTACGAAACAATATAAGAATTTAAAAATTGATCTTAGAATTTGTTTTTGTCCTATAATTTTTGCTTTACTGGAATGTGTTTTTATTGTGTTGGAGTCCATCTGGTTTATATGTTTATGTAAGAAGCGGTATGCCGGTATACAAATATGGAAACCGATGTTACAAATGAGCGGCTGTTTTCTTTTTGTTACATTTACAGTGCTGAATTAATAGAGGTTTCGGATTGAACTTCAATGAGTGATTGGTTTTGATTTTGCTAATTAAACTTTATTGTGTCTGTGTGTTATGTCGTTGACGAAATGTTAGAATATTAAGTTCTTTTACACGGGCTGCTTACTGATGTTACTATTTAATATTAAAATACAGTCAGGATGCTTAAGGAAGAGTTGCAGCTGCTTCAAGAGCCAGGATCTTATGTTGGTGAAGTTGTTAAAGTAATGGGGAAATCCAAAGTACTAGTCAAGGTTAGTGACGTTTTATATTTTATATCCAAGGATCACTTAGCTATATAAAATTAATTATAAATATTACCTAAAGCCTAATCAAAATTATGATTTTTTACATTTATTGCTGGCAGGTGCACCCAGAGGGCAAATACGTAGTTGATATAGACAAAAGCATTGATATTACTAAGATCACTCCATCAACCAGAGTAGCCCTTCGCAACGACAGCTATGTTCTTCATTTGGTTTTACCAAGCAAAGTTGACCCTCTGGTCAACCTTATGAAAGTTGAAAAAGTCCCTGATTCTACATACGACATGATTGGTGGGCTAGACCAGCAAATTAAGGAGATCAAAGAGGTTATCTCAAGTTTCCTTTTTGTTTAATTCTTTATTACGAAACTTTTAAGTTTAGTTGTCATTTGATGCCAATATTCAAATATATCAGGTTATCGAACTTCCAATCAAACATCCAGAGTTATTCGAGAGTCTCGGAATTGCTCAACCAAAGGTACCATGGCACACAATATCTCTCTAATCATTCAACCGTTTTATCATTAATAGTTATATTAACGCTTTGTGTATGTATCTGTTTCTAGGGAGTTTTGTTATACGGGCCACCTGGCACAGGGAAGACCTTGTTGGCAAGAGCAGTGGCTCATCATACTGATTGTACTTTCATTAGGGTTTCTGGTTCTGAACTAGTACAGAAATACATTGGTGAGGGATCTCGAATGGTCAGAGAACTTTTTGTTATGGCGAGGTTTATACTCTGCGCGACACTGTACCTTTATTGCTACTTTTTATTAATCTAATAGTGTATTTATTATTATTATTATTGTTGATGCAGGGAACATGCTCCATCTATCATATTTATGGATGAAATAGACAGTATTGGATCTGCTCGGATGGAATCTGGAAGTGGGAATGGTGATAGTGAAGTACAACGAACTATGCTCGAGCTTCTTAATCAGCTTGACGGTTTTGAAGCATCAAACAAGATTAAGGTACTTGGGTGGGAATACGGATGTGTTTTTTTGGATTAATATATATGACGTTTTAAGATTTTTTTCCTGATGTAATGTTCTCAGGTTTTGATGGCTACAAACCGTATTGATATCCTGGATCAGGCTCTTCTCAGGCCTGGGAGAATTGATAGGAAAATTGAATTCCCAAATCCCAATGAAGACGTGAGTATCTTGAAAACTTATTTTTTTAATGGTGAAGGTTTGGTAATCTTTTTGCAGCATATATTTGTGGACTAACTTTTGTGCGTTTCCTTGTAGTCACGGTTCGATATTCTGAAAATTCATTCAAGAAAGATGAATTTAATGCGTGGCATTGATCTGAAGAAGATAGCTGAGAAAATGAATGGGGCTTCAGGTGCTGAGCTTAAGGTGAGTTCTGATATGATATTCTTTTTTTGTTTTGTTTTTCTTTACTGTTGAGTTTGACAGTTTATATTTTTCAATCTTTATTCCATAGTAATAATAGTTCTTTTTTTCTTGTGGTTGTGTGTTGTTATAGGCGGTTTGTACTGAAGCTGGAATGTTTGCTTTGAGGGAGAGGAGAGTCCACGTGACCCAGGAAGATTTTGAGATGGCAGTCGCCAAGGTTATGAAGAAGGAAACTGAGAAAAACATGTCTCTGCGCAAGCTTTGGAAGTAATCAAGTAGACGCCTTTTTTTCTAGTACTCATTTCAAACGTTTAAACCTTGCATCCATTATGATGTGCCGATTGTGTTATTTACTTTTATCTTTTGCATCCGAAACATACTAATATTATGTTAAATCCCAACTTTTAAAGACTCTTGGTTGATGTTGATTGAAGTTTAATTGTCATATTTGGGAAGATACACAAATGGTTCCTCAAAGTTGTGACAAGAGAATAGATTAACTTTTTACAAGTCATAAGTGATAAGTCACAAATTTTCATTTCTCATTTTCTCCTTTTAAAACTATAAATCTCCTTCTCAACTCTTATCCAAACACTATTAAAAGGACTTATTAACTTTTTATAAGTAAATAAAGTTAAAAGGAGCTCCAAAATAAGCTAACCCAAACACCTACATAGTAAAACCTGCTTTGGTATAACCCATCTTTCTTTGACCTATCACTATAAGAATATTTGTATATTTGTTTCAACTATTTCATGTGCAACAATTTTAGGGGTCAAACTAAAAAAATAAAATAAAATAAAATAAAAATAAAATAAAATAAAATTTACATTACATGTATTTAGTTGATCAGGCAATCAACAGCTTCGGTTTCGCTCTAGTTCCAAATATGTTAGTTGCGAAGCAGAGAATTCAACTAAGGAGTCATAATAGAATTGTAATGAATCAACAAAATATACATGTAATGCTGGTTCACGATTACAACGTAACAGGATATTATTACTTTTAATGAGTTAAGTTCATGTACAAAGTGTCTTATCGTACAAAACAAAACGTATAAAAGACATGAAAAAGCCAAAAAAAACGCGGTAACATTTTCGTAATTATTTGCTCGTAGGGTAATTATCAAAATTACTCTACAAGTGTATCAAAATTATTCTGCAAGTTCATCAAATAATATACAATTCAAAATTACTCTACAAAATATTCTACAAAATCATTTGTAGAGTAATTATGACACTCTATAAAATTACCTTACAAGATCAAAATTAACATACAAGATCATTTGTAGAGTAGTTATGATACTCTACAAAATTATTCTACAAAATCAAAATTACGCTACAAGAACATTTTACAAAATTACTCTACAAGATCAAAATTACCCTACAAGATCATTTGTAGAGTAATTTTGATAATTACTCTACGAGTAAATAATTACGAAAATGTCACTGCGTTTTTCCAGCAAAACCTTCAGTTCGTACGTTTTGTACGTTAAAATTATTTGTATTTGATCATTTGTCTACTTTTAATATGTCCCCTTCTTTTAAATAAGCAAATTATGTCGAGAGGGAGATAGTGGTAGTGTAAAGTTCTCTAGTCCTTGGGTTAAAAAAATGATAGTTTTACAGGAAAAAATAGTATCATAGCCCATTGTTATATGTAGTATTTACCAAAATGTTACTATCAGTGCTACTACATCATCATCATACTCAATAAATCTTGTGACAACCGTCAATTTTCCATGTATCCGTACAATAATTAACCAGTAATTTGTATTTTAATGATTGTGCCTGATTTGAATTAATGACATGAATGACTCCTGATTATTGTTATATACATACAAGTGCATCACGTGTTGCATGATTCCTTATCATTATTGTATGCAACACCATATTATTCAATTAGTGCACGAAACAAAGTTAGCACAGTTATCAGACAAACTAGAAGTACTGACGGGAGTTCAGTACTCAGGCAGACATGAGGTTAAGACACAGAATGATCCCGAAACCAAGAGTTACACTAGTATAGTGGGTAGGAAATTAGGGATCATAAAACTGCCTTCCTAGTGATAGTTTAAATGCCGAAAGGTGACTAAAACTCTCAAAAACTGCAGAATTCTGCATATTTCAGCAAAAATCAACATTTTAACAACAATATATAATGCATAATTTTGGTTTAATGGTCCAGAATGTTTTCCTAAGTGTCGGGAATCAAAACTGTCACAAAAGGGAACATAAAGCACACTAAACTGTGCAATTTAGCACCTTAACGAACCGGTAACCAACCGACAACCGGATGTTGGATCAGTTCTGTTTAATCATAATGGAAAACATGTAAACATACCTGTTACAGCAGACAGTGCAGTGGAGAATCCAGTCAGAGAAGATGACATCCCGTTCGATATAATTGTCAGTGTGATTTGGTTCCTCCTTAGGGTGCTGACTAATGATGGTGACTAAGAAAACCGACAAGGGAATCGGTTATGGGAGAGGGAGGTCGATGAAGATGATGTTATGATTAGGTTATTTGATTGAGTGTGTAACCTTACGACCTCTACATAATTCTCCTTATATAAGCACCCAGGAGGAAACCTAATTAGTTAATAAGGGTAATATGGTCCATCAACAATTACCAACTAATTATTTAACAGGTTATTATATATTTTGATCTATATTATGTAAATGATTATAATGGCTGCTAGATTAAATATTAAACACAATATATTTAATCTTACATTCTCCCACTTAGCCGAGTAATCATTTACCATGAGTATTAGATAAGTCTGATCAGGAGTTAACACTCATTTTAGCTTTAAACAAGTACTATAGCAGAGAAATACAGCCGTTGAATCATTATGCGACTCAGGACCCCCATTAGTCATACTATAGCCTTAATTTAAAACCTAATCGTCATGATCAAAATACGCATAAGCCCTTTGTTTGATTTGTAACTTTATTTGTCTATATGCCAATATACCGGTTGAACATATTCTAAGAGACATACAAAATCAAACTTGAGGAAATTTCATTAATCATAAAACATAAGCTAGTACAATATGCTCAAATAAGGTCTTTACTAAATCCCATATTCCGAACATGTTCTTCGTAAACCTTAGGAGGGACACCTTTAGTCATCGGATCCGCAAGCATATCTTTAGTACTAATATACTCGATACAAAGATTATTTTCCTCAACTCGTTCACGTACGAACATATATTTTGTATCGAGATATAAACCAGCTCCAGTCGAACTGTTACTGTTCGAGAAACTAACGACAGCTGAATTATCACAATAAAGCTTCAAAGGTCTAGAAATGGAATTAACGACTTTGAGTCCAGTGATCAGATTTCTAAGCAACATTCCATGACAGGTTGCATTATAAACAACAATGTACTCTGCCATCATTGTGGAAGTTGTGGTCAACTGTTGTTTATGACTCTTCCATGAGACAGGGCCGCCTGCTAACATAAAGATATAGCCCGAAATGGATTTCTTGTCATCTTTGCATTTGGCAAAGTCATAATCAGAATAGCCCACCACTTCTAAATGATCACTTCTTCTATAAGTCAGTTTATAGTCTTTCGTCCCTTGCAGATATCGAAGTACCTTCTTAGCTGCTTTCCAGTGATCTAGGCCAGGATTAGTCTGATAACGGCCTAGCATTCCAGAAATATAAGCAATATCTGGGCGAGTACAGACTTGAGCATACATCAAGCTCCCAATTACTGATGCGTAAGGTATCTGGCTCATTTGCTCCTTCTCAACCTCTGTCGTCGGACACTGGAATGAACCGAAAACATCTCCCTTAACTACTGGAGCGATTGAGGGTTTGCACTCTTGCATGTTATAACGTGTAAGAACACGATCTATATAAGCCTTCTGGGACAATCCTAAGATCCCTTTGTGTCTATCTCGGTGAATTTCGATGCCAATGACATAAGAAGCATCTCCGAGATCCTTCATGTCGAAGTTATGCGAGAGTAACCGCTTCGACTCATGCAACATGTCTAAACTATTACTTGCCAATAGAATATCATCTACGTAAAGGACAAGTATAGTAAAGTTGCTCCCACTCATCTTGAGGTAGGTGCATTGATCCACTTGATTCTTCATAAAACCTTGTTTCTTCATGACTTCATCAAACTTGAGGTACCATTGACGTGATGCTTGTTGTTGGGATTGAACCCTACCAGAGGAACAGATAATGTAAAGCCAAAACCTGATCACAACAGTGGATTCACAATAAGCAGCTGTTTACACTAAGCTCTCCCCTTGACAGTGGTTACCTATCTGCTGATACACTCTAAGTACTGATCAGAAGAACAACTGATGAACCAAACACTGATGAAACAACTAAAGACTGCTAAAAGACAAACACTGAGCTCTATCTACTGCTGTCTCTTAAGTACTGCTGAAGACCCAAGCACTGCTCATTCAAAGACTGATCACCTTTTGAAGAAAGCACTGATGCTCAAACAATCAGTGCTTAGGCTATAACAGTGGAACGTGAACAGTGTTAGACTTGTTTTGTATTTTATTATCAATCAGTTGTTAGACATCAGTAGTTTTGTATAGAACAGTGTTTATAGGTTGTTAGGCTGTTAGATGTCACTATCATGGTGACGTCAGCTGAGGTACATCAGTGGTTTGGTTTGCCTATAAATATGACAGTACTCTGTACTGTTATATTTGATTAGTTTTGAGTGATTTCTTCTCCTCAATTCAATCCTTTCATCTTGTGCAACCAACTCTGGAGTATCAGGCTGAGGGGGAGTTTAGTCTGTAAGCTTGCACTGTAATCTTTTGCTTTTAATGTAATCTTTCGACTCTATGAAAAACAATTGTTTATCAAACTATATTCTCCTTTGATTGTGTTTACAAAGTTTGTTATCCATTTCCGCTGCACTTAAAACTGCTCATATCTATTTGATTTGTTCAAACATCACAAACAAACACAATCATGAGAGCCTCAGATCCTAACAATTGGTATCAGAGCCTGGACAGTCAAATTCGATCTAACAATCAATTTGACATAACAGTTCGGCTCAAAATTCATTGATACTAAGGTCGGTTGTATTCAGTTGAAAAACAGAGTAACGAGTAAATCATGATCAAAATGGTGATTCAAAAACTCTGTAAATCAACCAAGATGTCATATGACACACAAATCTCACACAACAAGTGACATCATGCACAAGTCACTCATAGTTTTCAGATCTGAAAACATATCTGAACCTCAGATTAACAAAAACCTATGTTCTTAAAACATTAGTGTTTTTGATAACATAAAAAGAGGGAAATTAAAACTTTAGTCATTCAGATCTTATGTGTTGAAAACAGGTTGAGTTCCTCAAAAGGACAAAATCAACTATGTTAAAATATATTAAGAAAATCAGGAGTAAAAAATGTCCAGATCATAAGTAATGAGAAGGTTGGCATAAGAATGTGCAGAAATGACCAAATCTCTCAAATCATTACTGCAAAATGATTCTGGAACAAGTATTCCTTCAATAAATACCCCTCGGTAAGTATTTCAATACTTATGATTGGGAAGGGTAAAAAGGGAAGAAGAAAATTCACAAAAACTCAGAAGTGTGTTTATCTCAAAACTTTTCAAGTCAAAAGAAAAGAGTATAAACTTAAAACACTTATGAGTCATAGTTTAGGGTAATAATGATCATTAAGCAACTGTGTGCATTCATCCGTTCAAGAAAAGGTTTTGATTCCGGTGAATGAACTCCAAAAAGGACTAGACAAATGTTCAAAAATTTATCCATGTGTCCTTATGTTTGAAATCAACTGACAAAGAAAATGGTACCAAATAGTGGTCAAAATGTATTCAAAATGTTCTATCACTGCGGTCAAACCACTGACCATTTTCATAAACTTGAGAATAATATGATTACGTTTTGTTTTTTTTTTAAGGTACCAGATCCTTTTTGATGCTGTTCTCAGAAAATCCTTTAAAATTTTTTATATAAAGGATTCTCTCGAATAATCAGGATATATTATTCATTTTATTTTTTTTGAGTAATATATTTTGAACTTTTGCTTGTTTTTGTTGGCTTTAGTTTCAATTACCTGTCAGGACATAGTACCTTATTTTTGTTGGCATTATTGTCCTCATGAATGGGTCAAAAGGAAATGGTACATTTGTCAAGATCATATCATACTCAGGATTGTTTTAAACATTTATCAAAGGTTGATTGCTAAATTGTGCTTAAATTACTAGGGTACTCATGTTTTAATAGGATATTAAACGAAAATAAGTTGCCGTAGCAAAAAGCTCTCATCATCTGGGATACTAAACCACTGTCCTTCAAAATTGACATGTGGCAAAACCTTGAATGAAAATTCTCAAAACTGTTGCTGGAATACTTGTCCTTCAGATCTCTACCATTTACCCTAAGCACTGATTTGTTCCAACGTCTGATCTCTAAATACTGACCACTGCTGAAAGTTAGTCACTGGTCCTTCATTATCTTGACAAGCACTGATATTCACAATCAGTGTCCTATCCACTGATATGCTATCCACTGATAGTAAAAATCATCCACTGTCCACAATTTTTACCGTTGTAACCACTGATGCTTGATACGTCAGTGGCCCTTAAAACAACTGTTCTCCATCCTTCATCCATTTCATCAGTGTTTGACACGTGGTCAATTTTTAGCCTTCAGATCATAATAACTGCTGCCACATCAGCGATCATTTTTTTTTCCTAAATAAAACCCTGCCCTAAACCCCAAACAGGGTTTTACACTGTCGAATTGAATTCCAAAATTCTCTTCTCAAAGCAGTTTCCAACCCTTCTTCTCAAAATCTTCAAAATCATTCTTCGATCTTCTCCGCAAAAATGACAAAATCAAAGAGGTCGCTCAAACGACCGAAGAATCCAACGAGATACCATACAAATCTCCTCATAATTATCTGGGTTTACTCACAAAACCTACTGATAACCACACCTTCGACTCCATCATTGATACATTATCTGCATCAAAGTACAAAACTTTGTTAACGGCAGATGCTCCCATCTATCTACAAACCCAGAACGAGTTTTGGAAAAAGGCGACGCTTGAAAAACAAGACGATAAAGTCGTAGCCATTAACTCGTCGATACAGGGTAAAGCGATCAAAATCACACCGCAGTCAATATCAGAAGTCTTCAAACTCGATGATCAGAATGGTAAAACTTCTTTTGACAAAAACGAGTTAAAAGCTGATTTTCTGAAAAGGGGTTATGCAGAACAATCAAAGGTAGATACCCTACAAAAGGGTTATTTTCCATCTGCACCCAGATTTTTGTTTCACACACTTTTGAGTTGTGTATCTAATAAAACAACAGCATTCAACGAAATACCATTAAAAATTCAATGCCTAGGTTACGCTATTTTGAATAATAAAAACTACAATTATTCCCAGGAGATCTTCAATGACATGGTGAAAAACGTTGAAAGTAAAGCATTTTTGTTGTTTCCAAGATTTTTAAGCTATTATTTCAAACAGAAATTTGAAAAAGAAACTGAAAATCTGCTTAAACAAGGTGCCTATTTTCAAATAAAAGGCTTAACAAAAGAAACATTTTCCAGAATGATGGCACCAATAAAAACAAAAGCAGGGGTACCTGAGCAGATTTTAGCGGTTACAACTGCTCCTCAGGTATCAGCTGCTGAGCCCACTGCTCCAGGTGATCATGGCAGCACTACCACTGCTTTGAAACCCACACCTGAAATTACCAAAAAGACCAAAAGAAAAACATCTAGAAAACCCACCAAACCCAAAACAAAGGCAACTCTGGAAGATGAGATCCCAGAGCAACTGCCAGTGACAAAACAAATGTCACCACAAACCACTGCTGCTACTTCCTCACAGCAGTTGGAAGAAAGATCTCAACCATTGCCTAAAACTCCTCCTGCATCCTCACAAAAGGATCAGGTTGTAAGCACAGGGACCCAACTATATGAAGCTCTGGATTCAATTGGATCTATCTTCCTCAGTCCTGATCCCAAGGACATGTCTCTTTCAACTCCCATACCCTCACCAATCATACTGCCACAATCCATGCTACCTTTGTTGCATGCAGCTGCTATAGCTCAGACACAAACCAGTTCCTCTCTATCACCTATCACTGAGAGTATATCCCCACAAGTGACTGGGTCTGATGCTACTACTCCTGCTATCCCAGCAACAATTGAGGAGGTTACACCCTCTGAGTTACAAGTAACTCTCGGTGGTAGTTCAAGTGGAGCAGCAACTACAACTGGTGGATCAACAGATCTTCAGTTGGATAGTTGTTTCATTAATAAGACTCCCTTGAAGGCAATTTCTTCTATAGCACCTTCGATTACCACCAGTGAGTTTGTTTTAACCACTGGTACCATAAAAGGATTATCAAGTGCTGAAGAGAGAAGTCCCCAGTACCAAGAACAAGGGGCATCAATGGGTGATTTTTGGGACTCAGTTCCTAAGTCACACATTGATACAACCACTACTGGTGGGGATTCAGATGATCCTACTAATGTAGGTGATGATTCAAAATATCAGGAATTGACGGTAAGAGTTGAAAAACTTGAAGATTCAGTTGCTGAAATTAAAGATATGGTGCAAGAGATTTTAAAAGCTCAAAAAGCACAAGCCACTGCTGTTCCACCTCAAGCACCTGCTCCACCACAAGCACTTGCTACAAATGAGCTCTGGAATATCTTTCAACCTTTACTTGAACACCAAAAGCAGATGGCTGATCAGCAGCATGAAACACATGTAAAAATGCTGACAAATATGGTGGAGTCAAGATTCAAAGATACTCAAGCAGATATCAAGGCTATAAAGGCTTGCATTCAAAAGACTGCCCATGGTGAAAAAGTTCCCTCCATTATCCTGTTTATGGATAACCCCCTGGCAGATAATGCCAAAAAGGGGGAGAATGTCAAAAAGATGAAGAAAAAGGGAATTGAAGATGGTCTGTATGTTGAACCAGAACAAGCAAAACAGCCATCCAAACCACCTCAAACCTCAAAATCTTCCACTTCAATTCAAACAGCTGATACATCAGTAGTTACAAAAACTGCTGTCAGTAGCCAAACAGCTGCCATTTCATCAACAGACACACCTTCAACACACACCACTCTATCACACACCATTACAACCACTGTTCCACCACCATCATCATCTACAATCATATCACCACCACTGCCTCCTGCCATAAAGCAGAAGACAGCAGATGTTACAACATCTGCTGTAATGACAACAGTGATTGAAACACCAGTTGTTTCAACCACTGTCAGCCAATCACAATCACAAACCACTGCTATCCAATCTCAAACCACTGATCCACCCAAAACATCATCAGCCTCTCCTACATTAAAAAGGAGAAGGGTTTTCATTCCTGATGATGAGTCACCACCACCATCACCACCATCAAAAACTACCTCACGTCTTCCATCCCCTGCTCAAAAGCAGAAGACATCTGCTGACATATCAGCAGTTGTAATGACAACAGATGTTGAGACACAAGTTGTTTCAACAGCTGTTAGTCAGTCATCTTCCACTGTTAGTCAGACATCCACCACTGTTTCCACCAGTCTCATATCACAACCAGCAAAGCTCTACACCAGAAAAAGAAAACTTACCCAGCCAGATGAGGACCAATATGATCCCAATGCTACAAAATATCCATTGGAACTCGAAGCCATAAAAAATGAGATGAGGCAGTTCTACACTGATGATGATCCTTCAAACAGAAGATTTCCTTCACTCGTTGGCTTCATGATTCTAGAGGATATGGATGAGTATCTTCAGCTCAAAACAAGACAGGCTAAGATTATAGCAAAAGTTGAGTGTAAAGGCCAAAGTGATGAAGCCATTGCTGAAAGATTGGAATTTCTGCTCACAAAAGTCAATCTAATAAAAGATTTTGCACATGAGCTGAGCAAAGAAAAGGCAGAACAACGAAAAGAGGTAAGAAGAAAACTTCTTGCGTACATAATGCAAGAAAAGTTTTATCCTGCTGAAGAAAACTAATTTGAAGAATGGCCAATAGTGCTCCTAAAGCATGATGCTGAAAGGATTGATAGAATCAAAAATGATCCTAAAAGAAGAAAAATGCTCCAAATTGGAGTAAATACAAAAAGTTCATCATTGATCAAACAGCTGAGTACACGAAAAAGAAACAGGAGCTGGTGGATGCAAAAGTGGACACTGCAACTGCCATATCAAAATGGTCAAAGCAGCAAACTGATGAAGCCTATGAAAGGCTGAAGAAAAGGAAGATAACTGTATCAAGCACTTCAAAGAAGCATGAACAAATGATGAAGCTTGAACAGAAGATAGGAAACCTTAAAACACTGTTCCGGTCTACTTTTGTGACAAACCAAGAATAAGGAGAATAGCTGACCAGTGAAGAGGTAAAAGAAAAAGAAGTTGAGTACTTCAAAGAAACCATCATGAAAATGGGTCTAAAAGAAGAGAACTCGGAAAAACTTCAAAACCTTTTTAAGAAGGTGTTAACAAAGCCTGCATCACCATCTGCTTCAGAAGTTTCAGACATTGGGCCAGATCAACAAAAGAGACAGGAGCAGATAGAACAAGAAACTGCAGAAGACATAGCTGCTGCTAACAATGTTATTAAAATGGCCTTCAAAAGAATGTCTGAAAGTCTGCAAGTCTTCTCAAGGCCAATATCTCAAAGCTCATCAACAAATAAATCTCTCCCAAGAAACCCATTGGGTTCGAAAGTACTAAAGTGGATGTCTGATCAAAAGACCCACGTATTGACCTTGGTCAGATCCAATGGTGAAGTGAAGTACATATCAAGGAAAGAAGCACTAGGCCTTAGTGTTGAAGATTTGCAGGATCTCCTTGAACTTACACTGTGCCGGGATGAAGATGACACAAGTTCCAAAGAATTTGAAGAAGAATTCAAAAGAAAAGCAAGGGAACTTCTGATGAGTAATAAAGATCCAGAATAATGACAGGTTTTGGCATTATCTGTTCCAGGGGGAGATTGTTGGGATTGAACCCTACCAGAGGAACATATAATGTAAAGCCAAAACCTGATCACAACAATGGATTCACAATAAGCAGCTGTTTACACTAAGCTCTCCCCTTGACAGTGGTTACCTATCTGCTGATACACTCTAAGTACTGCTCAGAAGAACAACTGATGAACCAAACACTGATGAAACAACTAAAGACTGCTAAAAGACAAACACTGAGCTCTATCTACTGCTGTCTCTTAAGTACTGCTGAAGACCCAAGCACTGCTCATTCAAAGACTGATCACCTTTTGAAGAACGCACTGATGCTCAAACAATCAGTGCTTAGGCTATAACAGTGGAACGTGAACAGTGTTAGACTTGTTTTGTATTTTATTATCAATCAGTTGTTAGACATCAGTAGTTTTGTATAGAACAGTGTTTATAGGTTGTTAGATGTCACTATCATGGTGACGTCAGCTGAGGTACATCAGTGGTTTGGTTTGCCTATAAATATGACAGTACTCTGTACTGTTATATTTGATTAGTTTTGAGTGAGTTCTTCTCCTCAATTCAATCCTTTCATCTTGTGCAACCAACTCTGGAGTATCAGGCTGAGGGGGAGTTTAGTCTGTAAGCTTGCACTGTAATCTTTTGCTTTTAATGTAATCTTTCGACTCTATGAAAAGCAATTGTTTATCAAACTATATTCTCCTTTGATTGTGTTTACAAAGTTTGTTATCCATTTCCGCTGCACTTAAAACTGCTCATATCTATTTGATTTGTTCAAACATCACAAACAAACACAATCATGAGAGCCTCAGATCCTAACACTTGTTTTAACCCGTAAATGGATTTCTTCAACTTACAGACTAGATGCTCCTGACCTTCAGGTTTAAAGCCTTCAGGTTGTTTCATATAAACATCTTCGTCCAAGTCTCCGTTAAGGAAAGCGGTTTTCACGTCCATCTGATGTAACTCTAAATCGAAATGAGCTACTAGGACCATGACGATCCTTAATGAATCTTTACGAGAGACAGGTGAAAACGTCTCTTGATAATCAATTCCCTCTTTCTGAGTGTAGCCCTTTGCAACCAATCTCGCTTTGTAGCGTTCAACATAATCATCCCAATTAGTAGGCCTTCTTTTCCTAGATGACCTCCTGAGTGGATTGTCGGGTTCAGCGTTGTATTGGTTTTGAGCGTTTGATGTGCCTTCGTCATGAGGTATAATGGGTTCTGATTGTAGAGGTGAATTTGCAGTTGGTGCAGTAGCTTCAGGTACAGTAGTTGCATTGGGTACAAGAGGAGTAATCAGAGTAATGGTAAGCGACGAGTCTCTCCCCCCGCGTCTTGTACTTCTTGCAATTCTTCGTAAGGGTTGGTACTGCTCCCACTGACCTTGAAATCCTCCAGGAATGCAGCACACTTGGTTTCAACAATACGGGTGACATGAGAAGGACAATAGAAACGATAACCCTTAGAGTTATCAGGATACCCGATAAAGAAACAGGTAACTGTTTTAGGGTCAAGTTTCCTTAGGAAAGGATTGTAAAGTTTTGCTTCAGCAATGCAGCCCCATATTTTCATATATTTAAGACTCGGTTTCCTTCCTGTCCAAAGTTCATAAGGAGTTTTAGGGACAGACTTAGAAGGAACTCTATTGAGTAAATGAACAACTGCTTTTAACGCTTCAGTCCAGAGAAATAATGGTAAATTAGTGTTGGCTAACATACTGCGCACCATGTTCATAAGGGTACGGTTTCTTCTTTCAGCGACACCATTCTGCTGAGGTGTACCAGGCATGGTGTATTGGTTCACAATCCCCTGGCCCTTACAAAACTCATAAAATGGACCAGGAGCTTGTCCCACATTAGTATGTCTTCCATAATATTCACCGCCTCTATCTGATCTCACAACTTTAATCTGACGATCTAATTGCTTTTCAACTTCAGCCTTATAATCTTTAAAAGTTGTAAGAGATTCGGATTTCTCCTTAATTAAATACAAGTACATGTAACGAGAATAATCATCAATGAAAGTGATAAATGAAGTATGTCCTGTTATGCCAGCGATTTGGTAGGGACCACTAATGTCAGTATGAATGAGTTCTAATAAATTAGAGCTCCTAGTGGCACCTTTCTTATTTGCTAATGTCATTTTACCTTTAAGACATTTGACACATGTGCCAAAATCAGAGAAATCGAGAGGGGGTAAGACTTCATCCTTTACAAGACGATTTAATCGTTCTTTTGAAAGGTGGCCTAAACGCTGATGCCACAACATGGATGAAGTCTCTAAGTCTTGTTTCTCTTTCATCTTTGTGATTGATTCATTAATGTTATATGACAACAAAGATTTGGAAAAACCATCATCTAGTTCTAATCTATAGAGACCACCATCCAGAATACCAGTACCATAAAGAACAGAATCATAGAGGATAGAGAGTTTCCGATGACCATGGGAAACAATAAAACCATCCATGTCTAACTTTGGTCCTGATACAAGGTTCCGAGTTACCTCAGGAACATATAAGGTATCATAAAGTTTAATACATAAACCAGTTTTCATAACTAATTGTAATGTTCCAATGGCCTTCACTTCTAATTCTCGATCATCCCCAACCTTAAGCGTTCTTTGGTTTCTTTCCAGCTTCCGGATTGAAAGGAATCCCTGAGTTGAATTGGTAACATGAACCATAGAACCAGAATCAAACCACCAAGAATTAGCAGGAACACTTAAATTATAGGACTCAAGTGTCATAAAATAATCGTTACCTTTCTTAGCCAGCCACTCCTTAAAGTCAGGGCATTCCTTCTGCATGTGTCCTGCCTTTTTACAGAACTTGCAGCAGATTCTGCCTAAGGAGTTCTTTGAGCTGGAGGGTGCACTTGTATTAGGATTAGGCCTTTGGACTTTTGAAGCATCCTTCCTCTGATGATTGTTCTTCCTTTTCTTAGAGTTGGAGGTGGTGAAGTTTGCAACATCAATAGGGCGATCCATCCTCATACGCTCTTCCTCCTGTACGCACATAGCGACCAGCTCACTCATCGTCCATTTGTCCTTCTGAGTGTTGTAAAAGGACGAAGGAAGCGAAGTAATGATGAAATGAACGAGAAAACCATCACTGATTTCCATTTCCAGCCCCTTCAACTTATTGGCCATGTCATTCATCATCATGATGTGCTCGCAAATGCCGCTCCTCCCATCATACTTAGTTGTCACCAGCTTGAGGATAAGGGTACTAGCGTGTGCTTTAGACGTCCCTTTGAACTGCGCCTCCACATGTTCCAAGTAGGTTTTAGCATCTTCAGAATCAGGAATGGCTCCTCTGATTGCATTACTGATGGACTGCTTCATGAACATGAGAGACATGCGGTTACACCTAGTCCATTTTTCATGAACTATCTGCTCAGCAGCAGTACTTTGAGTGGTAAGGTCCGCTAGCTTATTCTCTCTTAGAGCATAATCAAAGTCCAGCAATCCAAGTGTAAGCATGAGGGCATCCTTCCATGCAGCAAAGTTATCACCAGTCAAAGGTGGAATCCCCTGATTTGGTGCTGATAGTGGAAATAAGATGAGCAAGTTATGATACTTAGGAAGAAGTTCTAACGTGATCTAAGGGCATGTTAAACTAAGGCAGGCATAAATAATGACCATTTTACATTATGAAGCTGTGATATCATCTATTACTAACATCAAAATAATAGACTTAGTTAAAATTCTACTTAAACGAAGACAAATCAGCTTTGGCCAGAAGTGTAATCATTTAAGCATATGTGCAAAGTGGTTGTAACAAAACAGCTTTGGCCAGAAATTGGGACAATCACTTTAGTTATGCACTTGTTAAGTATGCCATCTATGAAAGAATTAAATCAGCTTTGGCCAGATATTAAGACATTCATGTTTATGATGCACACTTAACATAGCTTTCGTAATACTTGAATGATAAGTAGATGTATCAAATCAGCTTTTGTAACACCTGTGCCTCCACGGCCATCAAAAAAATACCAAACCAATGAAATATTGTATTTCCTACTTGGGATTTGTAAAAATATGTGTATCATTTGCACATATCAATTTTTGTTCAATTTCAAACTCTAAATCGCTTTCTGGAAGGTTATACGCGCACCAATGCGTAAATATAACCAGTTTAATGCAACAAACACTCCGTAATAGTGACATTGGCTTAACATACCTTAAATAACCCTTACATAACTTAGAAATAAGTTTTGAAGGCTTTGGTATGGCAAAAACAAGTTAATTCGTCTACAGGGACTAAATTTGACAAACTGCCAAAGTATGCCAATCTGAACTGTAACAGACATTCCGGAACATGGCCATAAGTTAAAAATACCATAAATATCCTTTACATAGCTTAGAAATAGGCTTTGAGGGGTTCGGTGTGCTAAAATAAACTTTAGGGTCATTCGGGGACTAAAAGCGTCAAAAAGTGCACAAGTTTGCACTTTCGCGCATATCTCACATTCTGAATACATCCGGACATCCAAAAATTTATGTAAGCATGACTATATTATGCTTTAGTGTTTGGCTTGCCAAAAATCCATTCGTTGCGTCATTTGGATCGTTTTTCACGCTTATGCGCATTCCGTCGTAATTAAGCGAACATCGCGTTCGTACGACCAAACGAACCAACACCCGGCATATTTTTGATCATGTTTCATGTCCACAATGTTTAGGCATCATTTTAGGGCCTTAAAGTTGGCTTTACGGGCCTTAGAAGTTTTGGAAATGGCTTAAATACACAACAGGGACCAAAACTGTCATTTTTGAAACTTATTTTCTGATCAGAACCCCCATGCGGCCCGCATTAGTTTTGGTGTATCCTAAAGCGGGCCGCCTCAGCCTCTGCAGACCAGATTCAATGTTTAACAGCCTGTTTGCAGCTGTTTTGCACCCCCAATCCCAATTCCAAGTGTCAATTTCCTATGGTGAGTGGCAAATGAGCTACCATAAGGTTCCGACAAGTGTACGGCTTTGATCGTGCCCCCTTTTCCAAGAAACGATCTTAACAGTTCTCCGAATACTATAAATACCCAACCCACTTCACTTCTAAACTCACAAGAATTCTGATTTGAGGAGCTCTAAGTTGAAACCATTGTTTCATACCTGAGCTACTTGGATCGGTATTAGCATTCGGGGACCCTTCGTAAGTATTCTTTCGTTCTTTTATTGCTTTTCGAGTCTTTTCGAGTCTGAAAGTCAAACTTTGTTTGACTTTCTGCGTTGACCAGTTTATGGTCAATGCGAAGTTCGTTTGAACTTCGCAACGTGAGTGTAATCACGTTGGTTATAGTCCCTTGGGACTATGCCTACTGATTACCACGTTGTCTAGGGTCGTAGGGTAAGCGATCTAATAAATCGCTTATACCTTCGAACCCGACCCATTTGGTTGATCATTAGGATCCGACCAAATACATTAGGTGACCATAGTAGGTAGGGAATAACCTTCCGAGGTTATACCTTATGGTCGCTTCGTTTAAGTAGTTGTATGATAGGTAGTTTATATGCCTTAGGTAAATTACCAGAATACCCTTTTCATGTATAATTGGTAATTAAGCATATGTAACCTAAAATTTTGTCACATAACTGATTATGTAACATGTTTAGGAATATAACACTTGTCATAGGACTAGTTAGACGGTCCGAACGCGTTTCACGCGCACGACGCGTTAAAGTAGCATAAGCTACCTAATGGGTCGCGATGGGTCGAAAGCACTTAGGTTAGGTTTCATGTAGTATGTAGGCCTTGTTAAACAATATCATATGAGTTCCAATACTCATTTGGTTTACCAAGCCTCATCCTATCCGATCTCCCGATTTAAGTCCGGTTTATTTATATAGTTTTAGATTGCCGACTGATTCCGTGCTCCCTCTAGCTTTGTTTGGTTGTTGTTCAAGACCTCTAAGCATTCTCAGGCGAGTACATTATTCCCCTATTTTACTGCTTTCAATTGTTTTGGGGTGACTCATATGTGCTAAATGTTTTCGATGTTATAACGATGGTTTCAAAAACGATTAAGACGATTTATACAAAACTAATAACGATTTCGATAATGTGAACGAACTTGTTGGTTGGGTTACATAACAAATGACATTCATTAGCAATGATCAAGCCGACCAGTATTAGGTTATGGTACCATAGGATCTGACAAATCCCGTTATCTTACTGCACCCATGGTTATGTGTGGGGGTGGTGGGTAGCGACTGAATCTGTAATTGTTAATTTACCCTTTGGTAAGGGTTTGTTAATGCGAAAACGAGAAGCGACGAGGGATGAGTCACGAAGGTTTGAATGTTATTAGCGAGACGACCACATAAGTAGTTTCACGACCTAAAACGAATTTTAACGATTTGGGTAAACGATTGGTTTTCACGCGATGTATTAACGAGTTAAATGATTTGGTTAAACGATTAGCTTCAAAGCGATATACGATTGGTTTTTGGTTAAGTTTTTAGATAACGGGACGGGTGTAATGTGATGAAAGCATGGTGGACACGCCGCTGGTACTTTCTATATATAAGAGATTTCATCATATTACATGCCGTGGCGTTATTTAGTTCACTTGGGTAAACAATTTTCAAACGATGTCACACAAACGAGGTTTTCGATATGATATAAACTATACGAGTTTTTAACGAGATTTATTAACGAGTTTCATTAACGATTTATTTTGAGATGTTTCACAATTTGCTTTACTAAAACAAATGTTTTTGGGTTACGAGTCATGGCTACGAGGTTTTATAAACTATAACCCGCTTGATTTGAGTTGGTTAATTAAGTTGCAATGTTATACTCTTTTCAAAACAAGGTTTTTATAAAGTATTGCAACATCTAAACTAGCCATGATTTCAACACTCCTACAAAACCTATGTATTCGCCATCATTTCTTTGCTGACCTCGTTTTCACATATGTTTCAGGTATTGCTGAATGATATCGATTGATAAGATGCATGCTCACATAGGACTGGACGAGGCTTTAGTGACTCAATAACAATGATAGACTATGTTTAAATTGTGTATTTAGATTTCCAGACGATGTAAATATTCAATGTTTAATAAAACGAAACACTTTTTGTATCCATGGTTATGAAACAATGATTCTGTTGCAACACGCCCCGATGTTTCCGCCGCGCTTTGTTGTTTTACGCGGTCGAGGTGTGACAGAAAAGTTGGTATCAGAGCCAATGGTTATAGGGAATTAGGTTATTAGTAATGCTTTGACCTAGTCTATAACCTTCTTAGGACCCTAACGCGAAGAAATTTGCGTTTAGATTTCTAAAACAAAACTGTCACCTATCCTTAGGTGATAACCACAACAAGAACACAATTTTCGAATCTGCTTTGAAAACTAATCATCTGTTCTAGGATGATTTATTACTAGGTTTTGAACCCTCTATTATAAGGTTTTGAACCCCTTTGAGTTTTCAAAATCTCGTCAAGGTTTTGGGTTTTAAATAATGTGAACACGTACAAACTGGAAGGGTGAATGCCTGTATTCTGGGTTTTCTGTCTAGGCAAGCACTTCGTATATATCTCATCAGACGCGAGACCAGTTGTGCTTACCTGGGAATTCTTGGGATGAGTGTTCACTTATAGGCGAGCATGTCTTCAGTGATACGTTATATGACCCGTTACTTTGATTAAATCATCGACTCCCTTATTTCCTTGTTAGACAATGCCTCCTCGACGCGATGCTCGAACCGATGCTCGAACTTTTACTATTGAAGAACTCGCAACCCTGGTCTCTCAGCAAGTGGCTGCTGTGCTCCCCGGTGTTGTAACCCAAGTCCACGAGATATACAACAACGGCAACAACAACAACAATAATGCAATTGTAGGAATGTTTGATCCAACCTTATGATGTCAACACAAAGACAAACTACTCGTGTGGTTCTGTCATTTTTTTTATGATCACTTGTGACCTCCCCAAGAACCTTAAACACTTATTTCTTTTAAATCAAAAGCCCAAAGTTATTTACGAAAAGAATATGTGCTTTTCTAGCACATGTCACCAAGGAGAAAGGAAAGAGCAAGAGTATTCAGGATCTTCCGATTGTTCGGGATTATCCAGAGGTGTTTCCTGATGAACTGCCTGGTTTGCCTCCAGTTCGTCAAGTCAAATTTCATTTTGACCTTGTACCCAATGCCAACCCAATTGCGAAAGCACCTTATCGTCTTGCATCGTTCGAGATGCAAGAATTATCAAAACAGCTTCAAGAGTTGTCTGATAAAGGATTCATCCTTACGAACTTTTCACCTTGGGGAAACTCCTGTCCTCTTTGTGAAAAGAAAGATGGATCTTTTCGAATGTGTATCGATTAACGTAAGCCTGGTAAGCTTACCATCAAGAATCGATATCCCCCACCTTAAATCAATGATCTCTCCGATCAACTGCAGGGTGCTTCATGTTTTTTTTTCAAGATCGATTTGCGTTCTGGGTATCATCAACTTCGTATTCTCGAAGAAGATATTCCCAAAACGGCTTTCTGCACGATGTATGGCCATTACGAGTTTACAGTCATGCCTTTTGGATTGACAAATGCTCCAGCCATCTACATGGACTTAATAAATAGAGTCTGCAAGTCTTATTTGGATCAGTTCGTCATTGTTGTTACTGATGACATCTTGATCTATTCATGTCCCGAGCCGATCACGATCAACACCTTCGTTGACATTGGAACCCCTAAAGAAGGAACAAACTTTTCGCTAAATCCTCCAAGAGGAAATTTTGGCTTAAAGAAGTTCAGTTTTTGGGTCATGTAGTCAACAAGCAGGGTATTCATGTGGATCCATCCAAATTGCTGCAATTAAGGATTTGATTCCTAGTATGCTTTAGATACCCGTGTCCAAAGATAACAAATTTAAAGGTCAAATTAAATAATTATGCGAGTATGCGATTATGTGATATGTGTTTATGTGTTCTCCTCTGTGTTTTTGTTTGATACGATTTTCAAAATCCTCATGGAATCTTTCATATCTTCATATGAGGGATTCATAGTAGGATATTCAAAGGTACTACCTTAAATCCTTATGGGCTTCTACGTGGTAGTTAAGACCCTTGGGTTATATAGTACCATTCCATGATTCGATGAGAGACCCTTGAGTGGTCTAGTTAAAGATTGATTCAAGATCTGGTTAAGAATGGCATGTGATGATACAGCTGAAAGGACCCTATGGTGGTCCAGTCACACTCATCACAGGTTTGTTCAGTTGGTTTTACCCTACACATTATAAAATAGACTGTGTGAACTGTGCAAGGAATTGTCTAATTATGGACGCGTACATAATTATGAAATTTAGTGCATAGAAACCCAGTAGGATTTATTATGTGTAAGAACCGATAGTGACAACAATAACAAAATGAGAACGATGTAATGGAGGTACGGTGGACGCACCAATGACACTTCATATACTTGTATATAAGTGTCCCTCTTACATTGCAAGCATAATGTTATTAAGGTTACTAGAAGTTCAGAACCCTAACCAGTGTTGTTTTGTCTTTTCAACTTCATGTTTTAAACTCTCACAAGTTTCCTCTAAATAAATTTCGGGACGAAATTTCCTAAAGTAGGGGAGACTGTAACACCTGTGCCTCCACGGCCATCAAACAAATACCAAACCAATGAAATATTGTATTTCATACTTGGGATTTGTAAAAATATGTGTATCATTTGCACATATCAATTTTTGTTCAATTTCAAACTCTAAATCGCTTTCTGGAAGGTTATACGCACACCAATGCGTAAATATAACCAGTTTAATGCAACAAACACTCCAGAATAGTGAAATTGGCTTAACATACCTTAAATAACCCTTACATAACTTAGAAATAAGTTTTGAAGGCTTTGGTATGGCAAAAACAATTTAATTCGTCTACAGGGACTAAATTTGACAAACTGCCAAAGTATGCCAATCTGAACTGTAACAGACATTCCGGAACATGGCCATAAGTTAAACATACCATAAATATCCTTTACATAGCTTAGAAATAGGCTTTGAGGGGTTCGGTGTGCTAAAATAAACTTTAGGGTCATTCAGGGACTAGAAGCGTCAAAAAGTGCACAAGTTTGCACTTTCGCGCATATCTCACATTCTGAATACATCCGGACATCCAAAAATTTATGTAAGCATGACTATATTATGCTTTAGTGTTTGGCTTGCCAAAAATCCATTCGTTGCGTCATTTGGATCGTTTTTCGCGCTTATGCGCATTCCGTCGTAATTAAGCGAACATCGCGTTCGTACGACCAAACGAACCAACACCCGGCATATTTTTGAGCATGTTTCATGTACACAATTTTTAGGCATCATTTTAGGGCCTTAAAGTTGGCTTTATGGGCCTTAGAAGTGTCGGAAATGGCTTAAATACACAACAGGGACCAAAACTGTCATTTTTGAAACTTATTTTCTGATCAGAACCCCCATGCGGCCCGCATTAGTTTTGGTGTATCCTGAAGCGGGCCGCCTCAGCCTCTGCAGACCAGATTCAATGTTTAACAGCCTGTTTGCAGCTGTTTTGCACCCCCAATCCCAATTCCAAGTGTCAATTTCCTATGGTGAGTGGCAAATGAGCTACCATAAGGTTCCGACAAGTGTACGGATTTGATCGTGCCCCCTTTTCCAAGAAACGATCTTAACGGTTCTCCGAATACTATAAATACCCAACCCACTTCACTTCTAAACTCACAAGAATTCTGATTTGAGGAGCTCTAAGTTGAAACCATTGTTTCATACCTGAGCTACTTGGATCGGGATTAGCATTCGGGGACCCTTCGTAAGTATTCTTTCGTTCTTTTATTGCTTTTCGAGTCTTTTCGAGTCTGAAAGTCAAACTTTGTTTGACTTTCTGCGTTGACCAGTTTATGGTCAATGCGAAGTTCGTTTGAACTTCGCAACGTGAGTGTAATCACGTTGGTTATAGTCCCTTGGGACTATGCCTACTGATTACCACGTTGTCTAGGGTCGTAGGGTAAGCGATCTAATAAATCGCTTATACCTTCGAACCCGACCCATTTGGTCGATCATTAGGATCCGACCAAATACATTAGGTGACCATAGTAGGTAGGGAATAACCTTCCGAGGTTATACCTTATGGTCGCTTCGTTTAAGTAGTTGTATGATAGGTAGTTTATATGCCTTAGGTAAATTACCAGAATACCCTTTTCATGTATAATTGGTAATCAAGCATATGTAACATAAACTTTTGTCACATAACTGATTATGTAACATGTTTAGGCATATAACACTTGTCATAGGACTAGTTAGACGGTCCGAACGCGTTTCACGCGCACGACGCGTTAAAGTAGCATAAGCTACCTTAATGTGTCGCGATGGGTCGAAAGCACTTAGGTTAGGTTTCATGTAGTATGTAGGCCTTGTTAAACCATATCATATGAGTTCCAATACTCATTTGGTTTACCAAGCCTCATCCTATCCGATCTCCCGATTTAAGTCCGGTTTATTTATATAGTTTTAGATTGCCGACTGATTCCGTGCTCCCTCTAGCTTTGTTTGGTTGTTGTTCAAGACCTCTAAGCATTCTCAGGCGAGTACATTATTCCCCTATTTTACTGCTTTCAATTGTTTTGGGGTGACTCATATGTGCTAAATGTTTTCGATGTTATAACGATGGTTTCAAAAACGATTAAGACGATTTATACAAAACTAATAACGATTTCGATAATGTGAACGAACTTGTTGGTTGGGTTACATAACAAATGACATTCTTTAGCAATGATCAAGCCGACCAGTATTAGGTTATGGTACCATAGGATCTGACAAATCCCGTTATCTTACTGCACCCGTGGTTATGTGTGGGGGTGGTGGGTAGCGACTGAATCTGTAATTGTTAATTTACCCTTTGGTAAAGGTTTGTTAATGCGAAAACGAGAAGCGACGAGGGATGAGTCACGAAGGTTTGAATATTATTAGCGAGACGACCACATAAGTAGTTTCACGACCTAAAACGAATTTTAACGATTTGGGTAAACGATTGGTTTTCACGCGATGTATTAACGAGTTAAATGATTTGGTTAAACGATTAGCTTCAAAGTGATATACGATTGGTTTTTGGTTAAGTGTTTAGATAACGGGATGGGTGTAATGTGATGAAAGCATGGTGGACACGCCGCTGGTACTTTCTATATATAAGAGATTTCATCATATTACATGCCGTGGCGTTATTTAGTTCACTTGGGTAAACAATTTTCAAACGATGTCACACAAACGAGGTTTTCGATATGATATAAACTATACGAGTTTTTAACGAGATTTATTAACGAGTTTCATTAACGATTTATTTTGAGATGTTTCACAATTTGCTTTACTAAAACAAATGTTTTTGGGTTACGAGTCATGGCTACGAGTTTTTATAAACTATAACCCGCTTGATTTGAGTTGGTTAATTAAGTTGCAATGTTATACTCTTTTCAAAACAAGGTTTTTATAAAGTATTGCAACATCTAAACTAGCCATGATTTCAACACTCCTACAAAACCTATGTATTCGCCAGCATTTCTTTGCTGACCTCGTTTTCACATATGTTTCAGGTATTGTTGAATGATATCGATTGATAAGATGCATGCTCACATAGGACTGGACGAGGCTTTAGTGACTCAATAACAATGATAGACTATGTTTAAATTGTGTATTTAGATTTCCAGACGATGTAAATATTCAATGTTTAATAAAACGAAACACTTTTTGTATCCATGGTTATGAAACAATGATTCTGTTGCAACACGCCCCGATGTTTCCACCGCGCTTTGTTGTTTTACGCGGTCGGGGTGTGACAGCTTTGGCCAGAAATGATACATCAAAACTCATTCAAGTTAAGCCATTTTGGTTTTGTAAAACATTATCTGATTCTGATTAATTAACTAAGTAATTACAAAACCAATTATTTAATAGCAAACCACCCATTAGCGCGGATCGAATGATTTAGTTCACATTAACTGCTTAAGAAAGAAATAGGATTTCGAATAAGTGTTAAAATTTATGAACACTCATGATTTCGGATGCTTTATGTCTTGGATTCATCCGAAATGAATGATTTCGAATCCTTTCGGACTATCCGAAATGGATGATTTCGAATGATTTCGGATGTGTCCAAGATACGTAAGTCGAGTCATTTCGGATGATTTCGGATACATTTCAGATGATTTCGGATACATTTCAGATGATTTCGGATGGTGATGCTTAGTCCGAGATTTATCCGAAATGGTGATGCTTAGTCCGAAATGATCCGCAATCCTTAGTTCGAAATGATTCGTAATGATCAAACAGATGTTGATCCGTGATGGACGCTTAGTCCAAAACGATCTGTAATGATCCGGAATGATCATTCGAAATGCCTATCCGTAATGTATTCCACAAGCTACAAAAAACCCCTATTTTTGGCAGTTAATAGCTAATAAGATTTAAATTCGAAATCTTAGGGATTATGGGATTAAGTTTCCTGTTTAAATATTAATTATATTTATCTGTTTATTTCGAAAATTATATCCATTAATAGAAAACATATTTTCGAAAATTTAAGTAGATAAAATTGGACCAAACAGGAGCAAAACACCCAATAATCCGAATTCATTCCAAAACTAAAGGAATTTTTCGAATTTAATCAAGAACTCATGATGAACCCTAAATCAGAAAATTCAAACATTCATCCGAAATCAGAACTTTTGATTTCGGAACATTTATAATGGATGAACGTCTGATCCGTAATGGATCCGAGATGATCCAGAATGACATCTATTTCATCCGTGATGCATCCGGAATGATATTTCGGATGACAGAAAACGGATTCTGTTATGGTTTTTAAGTCTGTTTTCCAGATTTAATCCAGATTTTCGGATACAAAACAGAACCGACTAATCAACATATGCTCTGATACCACATGTTGGATCAGTTCTATTTAATCATAATGGAAAACATGTAAACATACCTGTTACAGCAGACAGAGCAGTGGAGAATCCAGTCAGAGAAGATGACAACCCGTTCAACATAATTGTCAGTGTGATTTGGTTCCTCCTTAGGGTGCTGACTAATGATGGTGACTAAGAAAACCGACAAGGGAATCGGTTATGGGAGAGGGAGGTCGATGATGATGATGTTATGATTAGGTTATCTGATTGAGTGTGTAACCTTATGACCTCTACATAATTCTCCTTATATAAGCACCCAGGAGGAAACCTAATTAGTTAATAAGGGTAATATGATCCATCAATAATTACTAACTAATTATTTAATAGGTTATTATATATTTTGATCTATATTATGTAAATGATTATAATGGCTACTAGATTAAATATTAAACACAATATATTTAATCTTACACCGGACACTACCCGAAACACCAAATTTTCACTAGAAGCACTATTTTAACATTTCCGAGCTAGTTATAGTCACCGAACATCATAACACATCCTATAAACACATAACACCTAAAACACTAAACCTTATACTTAGAATCTAACTAATTTGCTTAACTTACCATTACAACCCAACCATATACCCCCTAGTTCGACGGTCATAAAGGTGGGCCACCACCTTGATTTTTCTTCAATTGTTTAATAGATATGTTGATCATTCTTGAAACATAAGAACCATTGGATTATGAAATGTTGGAGGATCATTATTTAAAAACCACAAGACTACATCTCTAACTCATTTCACCACTTCAAGCTTCAGCTCCTTTTATCCTTCTTCTTCTTGTTCTCGGCCTAACCTCACACACACAACACATCTATTTTCATTCCATTAACAAGCAATCTAAGGTGATCTAAGGGTGCAAGGAACTTAGTTAAGAAGCCTAGAAGCATTGGAGATTGAAGGACCACCACCAAGAGCTTTTATCCACCTTGTTCATCATCATCTTCATCTTGTTTTCTTCCCTAGCCATTGTGCTAGTAGTAAGCCCTTCACAACTTGATTTTACTTCTAATCTTAGTGGTTAAAAGGTTATGTAATGTGTTAATCATAAGAATCTCAAAGAAACAAGAAGATGATCTTTCACATAAAGCTTAACATAAGAATCTAAGTTGCTTTAGTGTATGTGTGATACTTGATTGTTGATTTCTTGTGTTTATGATGTTGATCATCATAAGAACCTTGCTAGATGATGATTAAACACATGATCTAGCAAGTGAGATGATGAATCTTGTGAAAATCATAATGATCATCCTTTATGTAGAACATGAACTTGAATATAAGCTTGTTTTTTAGCATGATGATTATTGATACATGTTATAAGTCTTGAAAATGGATGATTTCAAAAATAATTTTCTCAAGAAACCAAAGTTATTTACAAGATTAACATGATCATGATTTTTAAAGAAATTAATCATCTTATAAGTGTTTAATCAAAGCTAGAAACATGTTGTTAACAAGAAGAGTACAAGAAAAATCATTTTTAGAAAATCATCATGTAAGTTGTAAAGAACTAAAATCTTCAAGAATGAGTTTTATAAATTATAAACCATGTTTTTAGGGGTAACTAAACCTACTAAATGACATGCGAAGTTACTACAAATTTTTACAAAATTTCAAGTTCATGTCATAGTGTAGTTTGCATATTTTTGGCTTATGGTAAGTCTTGTTTATGTTGTTGATGATTGATGATGATTTTAAAATGAAAATGATATGCTTATAAACCATGGAAACCTCCATTTTTAAGGGGAAACTATGACAAAAATTTTGTAGAAATTAAACACTTAGAAAAATATTTTTAAACAAGTGTTTACAAATAGATTTTGATCATGGTTTTCATATAAAACTTGCCATAATTTTTATTACAAAAATTACAAATGTTGGAGGTTGGTTTTTGATAAATAAAAATAACTAAGTATGTATTTAGGAAAATATATGTTTAGATGTCACAATTTGTGTGTTACTTGTATATTATGTGTATTAGTTATATTATTTTAGGAACTTGAAAATAATATAACTCACCAAAATACCAAAACTGTAATACAAAAATATTACCAAAAATTCCAAGAAAATGAATATATAACTTACACCCGAATATTGGACAAACCGGACAAGGACTATGGAATATATATATATTCTGAAATTAAATTCATATATTTCGACAAATGAGTTAAACGGTATTTTGGAAACCAAATGAACGGAAAGTATGATTTTTACAAGTATTACAAAAATATATCGTTTTGTCAAATGGAAAATATATTATTTTTGGGTGAAGAAAAAATATATATTTTCTTAAACAAATTAAGAATATATTATTTTGGGTAAAAATTAGAAATATAAATACTTTCTAAGTTAATTTTGAAAATATATTATTTTTTAGGTTTATATGAAAATATATTATTTTTGCCAAGAAGAGTTATAGTTATTTTTCCTATAAAAATTCTCTTAAAAATATATATTTTAAGAGTATAAATTTGGTGATTTTAAGTTATCTAAAAATATATTCCGGAAAATTTAATACAAAATTAAGTATAAAAATACTTAATGAATACAAGAAAATGCGTATTCTCGTACCTACAAATACACACCGGAATACGCCAACTATACTTGGCAAAATGCACAACTATAAAAATACACAAATATAAGTATACCCATCCTTGGGGAAATATTCATGAAGGAGATTACAAATGATATAAGTCAAAAATATATTATCTTAACAAATATTCCAAAGAATTATTAAATATAATTTAAGTTAAAATATTATTAATTTAACCAATAATTATATACCTTGGAATAATATAACGTACGTTCAAGACATAACTCAAAGTATACAATGAATTCCCAAATAAGTCATAATGACTAAGATTAAGAGTCGTTACACGACCTAGCCGTCTAATAAAACATAACACGTGTGTAGGTAGTCGTACGACCCGAGGAAAGAAGCTTTGAGTTACTTGATTGAAGAACGCAATTTAGTGAGTTCATGTCCCTCTTTTCTTTAACTGTTTTCGGTTTTATAACTTACGGGGGTAAGATAAATGTTTCAAATGTTCAAATGTTTCAAAGGTATAATTTAGCTAAGGAATGAACTGTTAGATCACGTGGATGATGTAGTATCTCTCCTAAGTGCCATTAATCTAGTTTAAGACCGAGGGGCATGAGTGGTAGATCTATCTGGGTGTAGCGAGCCCCACCCATAGGTCCTTGTGTGGCCGCATGTGGTGACTATGTCGTTCCCGCCGGATGGACCAGAGGAAATTCTCTAGGTTTGAGCACTTCCTACGCACCACACATATTAATGTCCTTGCAAAACATTAGTGATCTGTTCATAGACGCTTACATACCGGTTATCAAAGGAATTCTCTCAAATGTTTACAAGTGATTACGAGCTCACATATAAAACACATGAACTCGCTCAACTTTTGTTGATGTTTTCAAATTACATGTATTTCAGGAAATTGAATTGGATCTGGTGGGCGTTTAAAAGGTTTCAAGAAGTGTTTACAAGATATGATGTCATCCTTTTTGTAAGGGTTTGAATTGTGTATCTTATCCCAGATAAGATACATGAATCAAAGCCTTAGTTTTTATCTGTCTTTTGTTAAAAGTCCTTCATGGAACTTGTTTTATTCAGATGGTTTGTAAGTTAAACTCGAAGTCGTTGGTTGGTACTAAAAAATGTGGTTTGTATTATTTTGAAACATATTAATGGATGAACATCATGGTTTTAATCATATAGTTGTTTGTTATAATTGAATGCAATGATATTAAACAACTCACACATCATACTCTTCCGCAAAAGTCTGGGTGTGACAAATCTCACCAATAGCAAAGCTAAGATAGGGTCTGAGGAGGGTAAAAGTAGACAACTTTACTTCTACCTCATAGAGAGGTTGCTTCCAGTGATAACCCCGACTCGATAGTAGTTCTGCATCAAGCGTTGAACATAAGGCACGTAACACTCAACAATCAAGACAAAATTAATGCATGTATCATTTTATCATTCGGCTATCAACGGCACTACATGATGCATGATTAACCATCCGCCGCTTTTAACGTTATTTTCATGAAATTAGTAAAATAACATTAAAATTAGTGAAATTTCACTTTTGTCTTTCCGAGGGCCCACACATGTATACATTATACGCGCACACCGCAAGCGAGGCGTTAAAATGTTACCACTACACAAATAATATATTAAAAATGTATTTCAAATTGTTAAAATAAGACATACAAAGCATTTGTATCTGTTTTCATCGTGTGTTAATTTTTGCTACCAAAATGGGCTCTAATGGAAACTCATAGGTATTAGCATTAACGAATAAGCACCAGCATCTTCTTATCGTATTATATAAGACTACGCGGGTATGTGGCATTTCCCCCTGCCACCTCGACCAATTTCACTCAATAGTGCCCCCTCCCCCTACCCCCACCTCCACCCCATAACGTCGGTGCTATTCTTCCATCATGAGTGCTATTATAACAACCCTCCTAAAATATTTCCGACACCCCTAATATATTTAGAACATCCCTACACGCCTTAAAATACACCCCATATATGAAAAATGGCCCTAAATACCTCTATTTTTATAAAAATTAAATAAAATAAAGATTTAATGGGCGCTCGCGGGCCGCGACAGCTAGGCCGCAAGGCCGCAAGGCCGCACCCTGAGCAGCCCCGCGTCAAACCTAGTTCGGCGAATCAGCAAGGCTACAGCCTACACCCCTATGTCGCGGGGAGCGAAGGCCCCTTATGAATCCTTCGTGGGTCGCGAGGAAGTGGCTGAACAGCCCTATAAATAGGAACGATCGGCTGTCATTTGGAAATCGTTCAGAATTCTCAACTCTCTCTCAATTTCTTATAGTAGACATAATATCGGGCATTATACCCACTAAAATAACGGAGTTCTGCCTCGTTGTAAGTTTCATAACCCCTGGTTACGTATTAGATACGCTGCCCGATTGATCTAGTGCTCCCGTAACGGCTGTCGAGGTTCTACCCGACGTAGTCCTTAGAGTTCTGTCTCGGGGAGGGTATAACTAATGTAAATATTGGGTTATTATACTAACGCGTATGCATTGTTTAATTAATAGATAATAACCAGGAAATCACAAAGGAAAACCCTAAAGTAGCAATGTGAGTAATCTCCTTTTTCTATATCTTTTTGGTAAACTGTTTTTACAAAACCTCAATTATTTTAATTTATATTTAACAGTGATTGAGTATTTGTATTCTACAATTATCGTCGGTATGTTAGGGTTTTGTATACAAAATTTGTTACTACACTGTGAGTAGTAACATGACCACAAGTCGGGTTGACAGTACCGTGGATGGTAATTAAGGTAGAATGGTAAACAAATGTAATTGCGAGATCGCCCTCAATAACTGTAAACTGATAAAACCTGTCTTGATTAAATTGGGATTCACTCACCAGTATTTCCCACTGACAAAATGTTTTTAAACGCGTTTCAGGTAACAAAATATGAAAGCCAAATAGAAGCCAGCTGGACAACACTGAAGGCTTGGAAAAGTGGCTATAAAAGTTACCTAAATAAAGAAGATGTTTTATTTCAATAAAATAGGGTTTATCCCTATAAATCTGTTTGTAACAAAAAACTTGGGTTTTATCCCAATATATTTATTGTTATAAAATGTGGTGGTTTACTCTGATAAAATATTTCCTAACTACGGTCCTGATGTAAATTCCAATGCCAAATTGATAAACATTGATACCACTGATACTGGCTCACGGCCGCCCATTCCCGGGTGAAGAGGGGACGGGGGTTGTAACACAAGGTGGTATAAGAGCTACAGCCACTGTTTCGGCCATATAAATGTTCCGCTGACACCAAAATTTTATCCATTTTGTTAGGAAATAATCTACGTGGTTACGTGCATATCTGTATATTATTGTTTTGTGTTATTTGACAATTTGTTAGTTTACAGTATGAGTGACCAAGGACCTTCGGACGATTACCGTCAATTGTCCAACTCTCCTAGGGACGAAGGAACTTCTTCCTAGCCTACCCCCTCGGGGTATTCGGCTGACACCAAAGAAGGGATTTTCGTGTTCAAAGCACAATCTGAAGAGCCATTCCCTCCCAAGAAGAGAGGATGGTTCAGCAGAGGAGCTCACGAGCATAGAAAAAGGATGAGAAAGTTACAACAACAGCGAGCTTTAGCAGCCGCGAATAGGGAAATGAATGCTCAAACCCAGGATATAATCAATAGGAGACTGGCAAACTTCCATATACTGGCTACCACAGCCACAGACCTGAACCTAGAACAACTCATAGCCCCGCAGCCACTACCCTTATTCCCAACATAACCCATGGACATTGAAGCCAACCCAGGAGACCAAATTCCAGCACCTGCTTTCGACCCAGTTGAAATCCCTAGATTACCAGCACCCCATCCCCCAGACTATGATCCATGGTTTGACGACCATAGTTCTTACTCAGAACTCTACCCACAAGACGAACCCATGCAAAACCCAGTAGCACCCTATCCAAACCTTGACCCTCTAGACCCCTATTTTGATAATGACCAATATATCAGGGAGATCCTAGAAAACCCCTACCCTTACAAAGAACCAATGCCACAATACCCGGACCCGATACTAGCAACCGCACCACCCATGAGCATTGAGAATGTGCAAGAACTTCGCACCTTTGGTGAGGAGATATTAGAAGGAAGTGAGAGGATGAGACAGATAGGGGAGAGACTCGTCTTGAAATATGACGAGCGCAACATGCAATACTGGATGCACCCCTATCAGTAATATATATATATATATAAATATATATAGAAACGAGATCAGGAGAAAACGATAGAAAGTGTGAGAACGGTGAGAACGCATCCTGACCCAACACGTGTCACGCGACATAGATAAGGGCGGAGGGGCTTTTTTGTCCTTTCATATTCTTTTTTTTAAACGCGTGTCACATCACCTTTCCATTTTTTGGTGTTTAAAAAATACGTGGCGTTTTTATTGTTTTTAGTCAGGATCATTGTAAACATTTTGGGGTTTTAACTAAGTAGGATGCAGGCCTATAATGTGACAGACAATTATGGCGTTTTGAAAAGATAAACTTCAATTTTCCATGTAGTGGCTTTTTAATATAATAATTATTTTTTTGGAGTTTTTATATAGCAACAATGTGCTTTGCTAGCATCCGTTCTCATAGTTTTCACACTATCAGGCGTCTTGGTGTTTGTAGTTTTTGGCGTTTTATATTAAAAAAAAATTTGTTAGTAGAGAATTAGATAACAAACAATAGAAAATGAAAAAAAAAATTATAATCTAATTTCTCTTCCAAATGTTCACTGTCATCAGCCTCTTCTACTTTAACCTGTAGGATCGAATCGCGACCTGAATGAGTCGTTCGGAAGAGCTCAAATCCGTTTCAGAGGCGGAAACTAAGAAACGGATGTGATAGCAGCTTGAATATCACTATAAACCTCTTGTATATTGATTTACTATCGATTACAATCAAAAGGAACACCGGCAGCACCTCGGTATCAATTCTGGAATTCGTTACAAATGACATGACAGCAGCCCTATTTATACTATTCATGAGTTCGCTTGAAACATGCATAACCAATTCAAGCGAAACCCACTAATTAAGTTCAAGCGAACCCACCAAGATTGAGTTTCAAGCGAAACATACAAAATAATATAACATTATGTTTTCAAGCGAAAGTCCATGTATTTTGTCTCATATGAAGTATGATGTTGCACATGATGATGTCACTTGAATGATGTCATCATCAAGAATGATGACATCATGCTTGATCAGATCCGCAACGCACCCAAAACTCGATATAAGACGAAGTCGACAGATGTATGCACCAACAGACTCCCCCTCAGATGTTGACGAGTCTTAAGTGTCGAGTCTTCACAATCTTCAGTCTTTATCAGTCTTTATCATTCTAACATTCTTCAACTAAACTCCTCCTCGAATGATGTAACTCTCTCTTGTATTCTTCAGGATCTGCAGCTGGCTCTAGCAACTTCCGACTTTCTTTCTCTAACAGACTCCCCCTCAACTTGTACTGGGATCGTAGTCTGGCTTTCACAGGTTCAGGTATCGTAACCTGACTCACCTGCATATTCTCTACCCAAAACATAAGTTTCATAAAGATAAGATATAACAAATTTAGAAACTTTGCTAATCACTTGAAGACACAACCCTGAATACATCATTTTTTTTAAATATCAAACAAAATGATTTAACATGTCAATTTCTGATGAACCACTTGAATATATATCATTTTCATTTCACACATCTTCAAACAAACTTTCCCAACCCTGTTCGTCATGTTTAGCACTCGGAATTTTGAAATTCAGCTTTTCAATATCAGTTGTCTAAAATCTTTTTGAATTTTTCAAAATTTATGCTAAAACACACCGAAAATCTTTTTGGAATTTTGATATAACCGAAATGAAATGCAGTAAAGCAATATTTACATACAATATTTTTTTGAGTTTGTGTAAGAGGATCATATCAGTTTATGAGACAAATCACCAACACCGTTAAGCTTTAAACATATTAAGTTCTAAACGATTCACTTAGATTGTCAGTATACTGATCCACTTAAATTTTCACACAAAGTTCAACTGTTTCGAGATACGAGATTAATGTTTTAGAGACTTAAACTTATTCGCGTGTCCCACCTCAGAATATACTCCCGTATCCAGATCCCAATATTCAGTCTTACAGGTGAGTATACCTAGATGATATCTGTAAGGGGTTAAATTGCGAAACCGTGAGAGCTCAGGTCAGAACTTCCGTTCAGCAGAGAGATGACGGCTCGACTTTTGGTGGGTCCCCTTTAGAGGATCTTTTTTACAACAACATTGATTAGCAATTTTATTGTCTATTTTTGCTGAGGGCGACACTATATTTCAAGCAAGCAGTAAAGTATTCTCCGGGGACTAGGCCATTGCTTCCGCAAAATCAAAAGTCCCGGGATAATACCCCAGATATCACTAAGCATAAATACCTAGTATCTCAGAAAGAAGGGTCCTTCAAACAAGATTTCAGGGGTTACCCATATATCCGAGAGATGTTACCCACGAATTAAGTAAGTATGAATTTAGGTTTATATCTCGTCACAATCTACTAAATGTGCAAAAACCTACTGACACATCATCAGTGAGACCGTTTATCACAATTTAAACTTTCCATTTATTTAGCGTGTTGTGATAGTCCACTGATGTACTATCATTTCCTCTTTTTCTCAACAAAACTCAGTTTTGAATTTTATCATGTTTTTAACTTTTTCAAATTTTCTAATGTTTTTGGATTTTCTGAAATTTTTACTCCCCCTAAAATGCAAACACATTTTAGGAAATTTGAAAACAAACTATACAATAAAGTGACAACCGATATCAAATCACTTCAAATCGCCATCCACTTGGCATAAACAATCAGAACTCCCCCTTACAACAAACTATTTTCCCATTGTGATTTCAAAACACTTAAGTTTGTTTTAATCAAATGGTTTTTCCGGAAAATTAGTTTTGTTGATTTTCAAACCATTTGTAGGTTAGGGGTTCATCACATTGTTCTCCAAAATACCACTTGTAAGTATGGTCCAATCAAGTTCAACTTAATGACCTTGATTAACCACTTGTCAATGAAAACCTCTTTCAATCACTTACAGATTCACTCACCAACTATAATAACTTGTAAATCAAAATATAACAATTTAAAGATATCACCTGTACTTTACCAACTGTACCATTTGTAGAATCATTTGCTAAGAAAGATGCCGATTCCTGCTCCACTCTTACCAACCTGGGAGCTCCGGCAAGTCAGGATTTTCAGTTAGGAAAAACTTTCCCCCAAGCCTGACCAGCATTGGGAGATTCTGGGACACATCTATCCCACCAACATTTTGATTTATAAAAATCTTTTGCAGTTTTAACCTTCCCATCAACCATCTTCCCGAAAATATGTTTGACTTTTCCATTGAAAGTCTTCTCAACATCAAATTCTCCCTTATCAAAGAAGAATTGATTTGAGATCTCTACCTTTCCCACTTTCTTCATCAAATTTTCCTTTGACAATGGAGGAAAATCTTCATCGTTCTCCTCTAGAATGGAATTCACAACCTTTTTATCAACCAAAGACTCCTCTGATTTTATGGAATCAGATTCATTGTCAGATTTACCCTCAGATTTAACCACCCACTTTTGCTTGTTCATATCACCTTTTCTTTTGTAAAACCTTTTTGAACTTTCACCTTCCTTAGAAGTAGAATTTTCAATCTTTTTAACATTTTTCACAGGTTGTTCTTTCTTATCAACACAAGTCTTTCTCAAAACAAAGTTAGAAGAAACTCCCTGTTTTTGGTAGTTGGTCTTGGAGCAATTCCAAGCTATGTGACCAACTTCTTGGCATTTGAAACAAGTTCTTCTGTCAACTCTTTCAGCAAACCTTCTCACATTCTTCTTCACTTCAGCAAGAAACTCTTGATTCGACTGCTTCCAGAACGGTTTCTTATATTCATCCTTTGAACTTCCTCCTGAAACAAATTTTGTTTTTGGTTTATAAGTTTTCTGATTTTTATAATTTTCTGATGAAATAAAACCAAGACCTTTCTTTTTGAGATTACCATTATGGTTTGATTTCTTTTGAAAACCATAACCAGAACCGTAACCTTTTTTCTTGTTCAATCTCTGTTGAACTCTTGAAGTGTATTTTTTAGGTTTTTCAACAAGATTTAAATCTTTTATTTCAGAAATGTTAATTTCTGTTAGTTTGAAAACCTGTTTGATCATTTCAGTTTTTACACTTCTTATTGGGAATTCCTCATCAGAATATAATTTGTTTGAATCATACAAAGTATAAGCCACTTTGATTGATTCATCACTCAAATCATTTTTCGACAATAGAAATTCTTTGTTGTAAACCCGTTTGACCGGTGAACTCGGACTTTTTTCTGACGAACTCGGACTTTCAGACTTAGACTCCGACTTTGACTCTTCATCCGTATCCAACACCTGATCGACAACTTTCTTTATTAACTCAGACTCATGATCAGTGTCAGACGCTGTGAATGTAACATCAATGTTATCTGGTAACTCATCAATGGTTTCAGACTTCAACTTGATGTTTAAAGCCTTAGTTAAACGTTCCTCATTTGGCTTTCTGGGAGAATAAGTTTCATGGATCGGGGGCGGACATATGTTATACTTGACACTTGGTTTCTTACCAGTATCAGTATCTTCAGTCTTTTTCTCCTTGAATGCCTCAAGACCTGCAACAGTAGGATAAACACGATCAATCAAGTAATCACAAGTAGTATAACTCAACAGTAATCGTTTAATCCTTTCACTCTCAATCTTCTCAAGTTCTACTTCTTTCTTCAATTTAGCACAGTCTTCAATATACTCATTGATGACACTCTGCTTTGTCATTAATGTTGCACTCATTTTATCCATTGCTTTTTCGGTTTCTGAATTTGTCTTCTTCAGACCATCAACTGTTCTGTTCAGTACATCATAAGACTCTTTAATGTACTTCACATCAGATAATAAATCTTCTTTAATCTTTTCTAACTCAGCAATCTTTGTATCCTTCTCAGTACAATGCAAGAAACTGAACACTTCAAACATGGTTTTTCAACTTCAACCAATTTTTCTACTATCTTTTCAACCTCGACAGATTTCTCTACTTCAATGATTTTTTCTACCTCGACGAGTTTCTCTACTTCGACCAGTTTTTCAACTTCGACTACTTTCTCAACTTCAATGATTTTTTCAACTTCGACAATTTTCTCAATCTCAACAATTTTCTCTACCACTTTTTCAGTTGCTGGTTCAACATTAGCTTCTCCAGCTTCTGTCTTTGCCTTTTCATCAGCTAGCCTTCTTGTTGCTTCCAACTCTTTCTTCAATCTGGCAATCTTCTTCTGATACAGCATCTCCATTTTATCTGCAAAAAACAAGTTAAAACTAGTAGGATCTATGCCTTTTCTTGCTTTGTTGAGATGTTCTTCCTCATCATCGGTATCCACATCACTTCCAAGATCTGGAAAAATCGGGATTCTTTTCTGATTAGTCTCATCTTCACCCTGAATTCTAGCAACAAAGCCTGAACCGGATGGAATGTATTTATCCCAGCTAAATCCTTCAGCAACAAATTCATCATCTTGATCAATGATACCAAAATAAGCTTTTCTATTTGCATCTTCGATCATTTTTCCATGAGCAGTTTTCTGATCTTTTTGTTGAGGCTGTTGATCAATCTGATGAAAAATTGATTTCTGGTAATAGCTGTTTTTTTCTTGATTTCCGGTTGCTTCTTGATTTTTGCATTCTCGTTTAAAATGACCTTTTCCTTTGCAACGGAAGCAAGTAACTTTTGACTTGTCAAAACCTAACGGAGAAGTAGCCAAGACTTGAAACTCATTTCTACCAGTAATTTGTTGAAACTTTTCTGCTCTCCTACAAGCACTGGCTAAACACCACTTCACATCCATCAACTCAAGCTCCTCAGCATCAATTTGGTCATAATCTTCTTTTGTAAGCATTGGATTTCCAATTTTGCCAGCAATCAAACCTTCATAGGATTCCAACATAGCAACGAGTGATGCCATGTGTTGTTTGGCTATTTCTGGAGATAAATTCTGACCATTCTTAATGTTCAAAGTCACATTGCATTGAAGATTTGTTGAACTCTGTTGTTGAGGACTTGATGTTGTGCTGTTTGGATCAAAACTTGAAAATGATGAAGAATATCCACCACTCGGAGTTGTAGTACTAACATTAGGACTAGAAGACCCATCAGCACTAAAACCAGTTTGGATCTTTGGACTAGGACTAGGGTTAGCCTCAAACTTGTTCCCTCTGTAATACAGACTAACATCTTGTTTAGCATTTGGATTTGTCATGATAGCCGTTTTCTGGATATCCAGCTCGTGCTCTTCAATCTTTTGAATAAAATTTTCTAGATTCATATTCTCAGATTTTCTCATGTGTTTGATAATCAACAAATAAGTTCCCCATTTCTGTTGTGGTAATGCATCAGCAAGTTTATCTACCCATTCCTCATCATCTTTCTTTATATCCAATCTTCCCATTTCCAGGACAAGATGATAATATCTGTCAATGGTTTGCTTAGTTGATTCGTGATCGAAAGCTACAAACATATCAAATGATTTCTTCAGCAATGCCTTTCTGTTCTTTATCATATCTGCGCTTCCTTTGAATTTCTGAATCAATGCTTCCTAAATTGACTTAGCTGTATTACCATGTTGGAGCAAAACAAATATATCTTCTTTAATCGCCTGTTGAAGAATACTGATCATCATTTTCTCACTTGTATATTTCAATTTATCACTTCCGGTAAAGTCACTGAAATCCTTTTCAAGCCCACGTTCGTTTTTCGGTTTCTCGTAGTCTTTTTCTAACGAACACCATGCATCAAACTTGTAAGCTTGCACCCAGTTCTCAAAACGATTTTGCCAACCTTTGAAGTCTTCAATATACATCAGTTTCGGCGGTTTCTGATGTGTACCCGTCTCATTCTCACTGTACAACGTTTCGGCAACAGTAACAGGAGCAACAGGTGTAGCAAACGCATTGTAGAATTCCTCATCCATGTCTTCGGTAATCAGGAGATACTTCGGGAAACACCTGAATGAAAACAAAAACAACTAATCAGTTTAAACGAACTGAGAAAATGTGAACGTGTGTAACAGTTGAATCAATCTAGGACTCGTGTCGAAGATTTGCGGACTGACTAAACTCCAATATTGTGGAAACTTCTTTACACAAATGGGCCTTTAACTCGTAATTAGACACATTGATTGGGCTGATACTCTTGCTTTAAATGTTGACACTTTAACTTGAGCCGAAAGCAAATGTCCGTCAACTTTTTAAAACTCAATCACTCCTGTTGGGCTGGTAAATGAATAACTTGGGCCGACTTTAAGTAAATGTGCCTGAGACCTTGTTCAACACATGTAGACAATTTACTAGAGACAAATCACATTCTCCAATATACCACTCACATGACAATACTTCACATGTAACCGACAGTTATATTCACACGAGACACATGCACAAACTGACTTAAAATGCATCACATATCCACATGAAATTGTTTAATAATTTTTTTTTATTTTGGCCGACAACTTGTTGATGCTTTTTATAAACACATGCAAACAATTCAACTTTTAATACATCCCACATGCAAACAAACACACTAATTTTTTTTAACAAATCCGATTGGGCCTCACTTTTGCTTGATTGGACCGAGAATAATCACTTTAACAAAAACCGATAAACCCTTTATCCTTTTAATACAAACTTTCAATGAATTATCACGTGGACCAAGTAGTTGACTGTCGACAACACTCACATGTAACTCTGATGACTATGATCAAACCAATGCAACCAGAACTTCAATTTACAAGACCCGAAATGATAATATCACATGAATTTGACACAAAAACACGTTAATTCACACAACACGATGCACTTTCAAGCGGTTCACACTTTACAAAGCACTTTCAAGCGGACTCTCGTTGATTTGGTTTTCAAGCGAAACCTGAACTTTTCAAGCGAAAGACCTTGTTTCGCTTTAAACTACACACATTTTCAAGCGAAACGTCAACTGTTCGTTCAAGCGAAAGGTGGTTTTCAGTCCATTTTTACTAGATTTACTTCGAATTTTAAGCTGATATTCTCAAGGGTTGGTTAAAACACACTTTTACACACACTGAGAAAAATTTATCTGATTTTAACCGTGAAATCTTGAAATTTTGAAAGAAAGTGTAGAAAAACAGAAATTTTCAAGCTGAATCGTATAGAACTCCTCCTCCTGAGCTATGATACCACTTGTAGGATCGAATCGCGACCTGAATGAGTCGTTCGGAAGAGCTCAAATCCGTTTCAGAGGCGGAAACTAAGAAACGAATGTGATAACAGCTTGAATATCACTATAAACCTCTTGTATATTGATTTACTATCGATTACAATCACAAGGAACACCGGCAGCACCTCGGTATCAATTCTGGAATTCGTTACAAATGACATGACAACAACCCTATTTATACTATTCATGAGTTCGCTTGAAACATGCATAACCAATTCAAGCGAAACCCACTAATTAAGTTCAAGCGAACCCACCAAGATTGACTTTCAAGCGAAACACACAAAATAATATAACATTCTGTTTTCAAGCGAAAGTCCATGTATTTTGTCTCATATGAAGTATGATGTTGCACATGATGATGTCACTTGAATGATGTCATCATCAAGAATGATGACATCATGCTTGATCAGATCCGCAACGCACCCAAGACTCGATATAAGACGAAGTCGACAGATGTATGCACCAACATAACCTTTTTGGCATTTTGAATACCTTGTGTAGATCCTTTTCCTATATACCTCCCGTCTTTAGAGGATGCTTATTTTTTGGGCATCATTTATTATGGTTTGATATATACTTGTTTGATGACATGTTGAAGATCATCGCTTGCTCGAATGTATTGATCCCTTCATGCCATCAATATATCCATCCAGAACAAAGTGACAAGATGACATATCAGTGTCATCAGTCTTTTTTTCATGAATATTTGTCTATCTCATTCAGCAAAAGCTTATAGAGATACCCACCTCAGAGTAGAATCCATTCAGTGAAACTTCATTCAGAACCATACTCAATATAGAAGAAATGAGGTTCCGCTTTTGTGGCTTTTTTAAGTATCTTTTTTTGGCGTTTTAAAGTGAATGGTTTCTTGGATAGATGGCATTTATATTTTTTGGTTTGTGATTAGTTGATTGTGCAGAGACGTCTCTCTTATAGGATGTTTTTGGCCCGTAGTTTAGGCGGGATTTTTATTTATAATAAATGATATTAATAAAGTAGCCATCTTTTCAGTTACTGTGTTTATTTTTTACTCTTTTTATTCAGCTTTTTATGAGTTTTTATGGTCATAGACCTTGCATCTTCCAAGTTTGGCGTTTTTAATGGCTTTAAGTAGTTTTTGGCATTTTTTTTTTCATTTTTAGCTTTTATTATAGGTTTGGAGTTTTTGGCGTTTTACTGCATTATGACGTTTTATTACATTATGGCGTTTCCCAATCTTTATGACTTTTTGGCTCTTTATTAAACTTTTTTATTCTTAGTCGAAAAATACATAACAAACAACAGAAAAGGGAAATTAAAAAACTGAAAATAAAAACAATTCATCTTCCAAATCTTCACTGTCATCAGTCTCTTTCTTCTTTGAAACATGTTCACTGGTGGTTTGGCTTTGCCATGCTTGTGTTTTTGTGGTCGTTTGGAAAGACAATATGACATGAGCTTTTTGTTTGGATATGTATCTTCAAAGCACTCATCAGTGTCATTCGTTTATTCATGCCATTATAATATTCATCAATGTTGAGAATGAACCCTACCAAAGGAACAGATAATTAAAGCCAAAACTGGATCAGAGCAGTGGATCCAGAATAAGTAGATGTTACATACAAATATCTCCCCTTGAAAGTGGTTTCAACATCTGCTGACCTCCTATCTACTGATCGTGCAAACTGCTGACCTACAAACTGCTGATCAAGTAAAGGCCTGATGAAAGACTAAAGCTCTGCTGTTCAATCTACTGCCTTGAGTCAAGCACTGCTGATCCGGACAAGTACTGCTGGGTTCACATCAGTGGAGGGATGCAGCAGTAGTTTAGATGTCTTTATGTAATGAAATGTAATAGCAGTAGTTAGTATAGCAGAGTTTGTATAGATCAGAGGTTAGAGTTTGTTAGGAGGTTAGATGTCACTTTCATGGTGACGTCAGCTTAGATGCTTCAGTGGTTTGCTAGTGCCTATATATAGAACAGTGCTCTGTACTGCTCTATTAGCTCTTTGCAAAATTCTCTTCCTGCACGAACAAACACTGAGCTCTGGCTGAGGGGGAGTTTATATTCAGCATTGCATTGTAATCGTAATTGAAATAAATTCAATCCTTCGGTTCTTTGTGAAAAATGTTTGATCAAAGCAATTCTCTTGTTTGATTGTGTGTAAAGTTTGTTTCCATCTTAATTCCGCTGCACAACTCATCCATCTTCATCTAATTCAAACATAAAAACACAATCAAAACCAAACTCAGATCCAACAATTGGTATCAGAGCCTGGACAGTCAAATTTGATTGAACAATCATTTTAACGTAAATAGTTCAGCTCATAAAAGTTGATACTGATAGTTTGTTCGTTTGTGTTGAAAAACAGAGTAAGGTTTAATCACCATCAAAGTTGATTAATCAGTGCCTGTAAAACAACCAGGATGACGTCACAATCACAAGATGATAAGAATAACATTGGCTAGCTTTTTAAACCACCCATGCTTAAACGTAATGAATACAACATCTGGGAGAGAAGGATGGGTCACATCCTTGCTCAACAGAACACTGGATGTTGGAGGTCTGTTGTTTTTGGTCCCCATGTTCCTATGGTGCCAAGTGCTGAGCAAGCAAAGAAGTTCATTCCTAAACCATCTAAAAACTATACTGAAATTGATTTTCAAAAGTTTGAACTCGATGCCAAAGCATTTAGCATCATAGTATCTGCATTACCTAATGAGATCTATGCTGGACTGTTACATTGTAACAGTGCTAAAGAGCTATGGGATGCGTTGAAGGAACAGTTTGGGGGAACAGAAGAAGTCATTGAAAACAATAGGGAAATTCTAAATCAACAGTATGAAACATTTTGTCACATCAAGGGTGAATCATTGACTCAGCAGTTTGAGCGATTCAGTTGTCTCATTAGTGAACTAAGGCTTGTTAAAGTAACTTTTCCAAATACAACTCAAAATAGCAGGTTCCTTAGATCACTACCAGAAAAATGGGACACCATAGCTTTTGTTACTAGAAACTCTGCTGAGTTCAAAGATCTGACCCTGACCCAACTTCATGGTAGACTCCTGACCTATGAAAGGGAGTTGAACCAGAAAAAGAAGTTGCAAGACTCAGGTAAAGTTACTGATGATTATTCATTCGGTAGCACAACTCTTTTTGGTCAGGAAGAATCTGGTAGCAGTGGTAAGGATCAGGGTTATGATCACTTTATTGATATAACTGCTGGTGGAAATTTTAACAACCCTGATCCTCACTATGCAAATTATGCTTTTACTACAAATTGTGAGAACCAGATGTCAGATAATTTGTGCTTTGAACTCAATGATTTGCAACATTTTGATCCCACTGACTTAGAATAGATGGACATCTTGCATCAATTGGCTTTGCTTAGTGTAAGAACAAGCAAATTCTACAAAAGAACAGGGAGAAAATTCCCAGGGTTACATGGGAATTTAAGGGTTGGGTTGGATAAATCGAAAATCAAGTGTTACAAGTGCAATAGGCTAGGTCATTTTGCTAGGGAATGCAGGAGTCAAAGTACTGGTCCTATAATCACTCATCCCAGCTCAAACCCTAGACCACAAAATCAAAGCACTATTCACTATACCCAATATACCCCTGCAGCTCATGTTAACACTGCTCACTATGCTGCAACCCCTGTGCCTGTGCATTATGTCCAAACCACTGTTCCACAAATTCAGTATGTTCAAACCCCTGTCCCTCAGGCACAAGTGCAACCTGTTGCACCTCAAACAGCTGCTCCAGCAGTGGTACAACCAGATCAGCAAAGCTTCTTTACTTAAGGCTTTGTTGACTAGAGCAGCATGCCTGATGAGCTTGGTGATGAAAATTTTGCACTCTATGCTTTTAATGAACCTTCTAATGATGAATTTTGTTTAGTGGCATTAGAGTCAATACCAGAGGGGGTAGAAACTGAAGGTGAACAGCTAAGTGATGAAACAGTGGATAAAGAAGCTGAAGCAGTGATTACTGCAGTTGCTGGTGAACTACTGCTGGGAGAAAATTCAGAAACCCTGATTGAATCACTGTCTGACCCCTGGTCAGAAGATGACAAAGAAGAAAAGGAAGAGAAGAAAGCAGGTGAGAAAGAAGATAGAGCTGATGAAGAAGGTGATTTTAAATGTGATTGTGCCATGATGGCTGCTGCTAAGGTAACACCTCAAGTTCTTGAAAAACTGTGTTCAGACCAATGCATTATTGCATTTGCTAACATCAAAGAGGTAAATGAAAACCTTAGGGATAAAGTCTTGTCTGATGAAGTCAAATTTGAAAGGTCATTAAAAGAACTTAGAAACAAATTGGCTGAAAAGGATAAAGAGTTCAGCAGTCTCAAAGAAGAGCAAAGCATAACCAAAAGTCAACTCCAAACTATGGTAGAAAAATATCAAGTTTGCAAAAAGGAGTTAGAGTCCACCCAAATCACATGTGAGAAATGGGTGGAATCCTGCAAAGGATATGAGGTAATGCTTGAAAAACAGATTAAAAGCAATGTGAAATTTGGTGTTGGTTATAGAAAACAAGATGATGAAAACACTGCTGTTGAAAAATCTGTTCAAACCCCTGATGTAACCACTGAGTTCATCCCCACAAACAAGAATGGCCAAGAAGTGAAAATCACTGATAAACTTGGTAACAAAATCACACTTGACAGACCAGTGGGATCCTCTACTTTTGAGGAGCTTGAAAAATATCAGTTTAAACCCACATGGTCTGATGAGTGTGACATTCTTGAAAATTTCAAGCCCATGGACTTTACAACCACTGATGGTGTAAAAGCTCCAAAAGCAAAAGTCATTCCTCTTAAGGACATCCCAACAGAGGTTAAAAACTCTGTTGCAAAGGAGCCTGAAAAGAGAAAGAAGAGAGAAAAGATCAATAACTTGTTTTGTGAATTTTGTGAAAAGAGAAATCATCTAACAAAAGACTGTTTTCATCTAAAAGCATATGATCTAAACAAAATAAGTGTCATTGTTCCTGCTGAAAGCTGCACCATCTGTGGTAAAATAAACCACAAAACTCAAGCATGTGTGTATCTCAAAAAGTTTGATGTGAAAAAGAATGAATACACTGCTAAAACATGCTTGAGTCCATCAACATCATCTGTAAAATTTACCAAGAACCAACCACTGTTTGTGCCAGTTCAAACAGCTATCACAAAACAGCTGAACCAAACATCTGTCAAAAGAGATGTTCTGGTTACTGATACACCCCCTGCCAACCAGTTTAGAAAAGGCAAGGAACAATCATCTTACCAAAGGATTCCACACGTTTATGAGACCTACAAAAGGCCCTCTGTTAGGAAACTTTATTTGTAAGTATTGAAGAAAAACACAATGAACTGTGTCTATGAAGAGATCACAGTCCTGAAGATCACGAACTAGAAAAAGAAGATCAGATGGGACAACCGGAATACATAGCATCTACTTCAAAGAATCACAAGTTGATCAAGAGCTGAATTGGATTATCAGAAGAGGTCATTTCTGATGGATCTGATGATATTTCTGATGAAATATCATCAGTATCTGACGATTCTGATCATCAAAGATTTTCTGATGATTTGTTTATCAGAATTTCTGATGAAGTGGTTTATCAGAATTTCTGATGAAACAACTCACTTGTCTGAAATTGGCTCTGTCCTGCCACACTTACCGAAGCAAGTTGACATTAAATGATATCATGATGAAAAAGGCAACTTGAACGTTGGAATCAATGAATATGTCAATTGGCTACTTTTTGCAGGAATTATTGTATGAATAAACTATTGTTTATTCATACAAGCCATCTATAAATAGAAGGCTCAACCAGGAGAAGCAAAGTGAGTTTGAAGCTTAGCATTCACACATACATCAAAACTCCATTGCTCTCTCCCCCACAGAATTCAAGATTCGTTTGTATTAGATAATAATCTTTCAATCACCTTGTAAACCATTTTTGTTTCAAAGTGATATAAACTTGATAATTCTGTAGGTCTTGTTTCTTGAAAGTCTGATTTCCATTTCCGCACATCTTTTTCACATCTACTGAAATCACTTGCCATATTACGTGAGAAGAAGTTGTTTTGAGCCTGAACTGGGTCTAACAATTGGTATCAGAGCAGATTGAATAAACTATTTTCAAACGATCAATCGCTCATCTTCTTTTCTCTAAATATGGCTAGCTTTCAATCCTGGAATAATGCTTTTAACTTTGGTTCTATGTCTAAACCTCCGACTCTGGTCAGAGAAGAATACCCCCAGTGGAAAATCAGGATGGTCAATTTCCTTAATGGTCATGACCGAGCTCTGTTTCAATCCATTGAAAGGGGTCCACATACACCAATGACTGATATACCTGCTATTCCAGCAACTGACCAATCACCAGCAATCCCTGCCTCCCGTGCTCCTAAAAGTGAAATAAACTGGAGTGCGGAAGACAAGGAACTGGTGGCTGGGGATGAAAGGGCAAAGTCACTTTTAATTATGGCCATCCCCAATGACATATTTTCACAAGTTGATGCTTGTGCATCAGCTAAGGAAATATGGGATCAGTTGGAAAACCTTTGTGAAGGAGGAGAAAGGATGAGAAGAAACAAGAGAACAAATAATGTCTCATCTTATGAAAGGTTTAAAAGTTTACCCAATGAAAGGTTAAATGATACATATCAAAGATTTACAAAACTTTTAAACGAGCTAAAGAAATTTGGTATAACAAAATCAAACGATGAAAGAAACATAAAATTTCTTGATGCCCTTCCTAGAGAATGGAGAAGTCTAACCATGACTTTATCATCAACCTTAGAACTAGGAAACATGAGTCTTCATGACTTATACAGCATCTTGATCCCCAGGGAGGAAGAAATATTTGAAGAAACCATTCAAAGAGGGGGATCTTTAGCTCTAATCTCCAACTCACAAAGATCAACAACAACAAATGATCCACAACCTTCAAACAGTCAAAATCTTGAAACTTCTGATGCATCATCAGACTTTTCAGCTTTTGCTGAAGCAATAGCACTGCTCACCAAAACATTTGAGCAGAGTTTGAGGGGAAGTAACCAGAGATACCAGAGGAGTGACAAAGGAAGGATGGATGGAAGATCTAAAGAAGAGTTTAGATCTAAGGATAAAGGGAAGGCTGAAGTTGTGTGTTACAAGTGCAAGCAAAGAGGTCACTATACATCTGAATACAAGACCAAAAAGCTGAAGGATGTTGCCTATTATGAGAAAAAGCTTGAAGAAGCAAAGAAGCAGCAACAAGTAAGCTTAATTGCTGGAACAGATACATGGTTATCTGATGATTCTTTTGAGGATGAAGAAGAAGAATTGGCAAATTTTTGCCTCATGGCACTCTTTGAAGGACTACCAGAAACTTCAGAACAAAAGGTAAATTTAGACAATCTTGATCTTGAACACAAACTAAACAAGCTCATGTCAGATTTTCTAAATCTGCAAGAAAAACATCAATCAGATATTAGAAAATCTGATGAGTTGCAAAGGACTTTGAATAAAATCATTCTTGAAAACCAACATCTTATAGAGGACAGTTTAGATCAAATAGCAAAAATTGAGTTTTATGAAAATGAAAGAAAAGATCTTTACAAGAAAATCAATGACAAAGAAATCAACGTAAGAGGTTTTCAACAGGCTAAAGAATTCATAAATTTTATTGAGTCCACACCAAAGAACAAAGGAGAGGGTTTAGGCTATACAAGTGCTACAAGACCAAATAGAAATAAACCCACTATCTTTGTAAAAGCAACTCATCAGATTTCTGATAATTTAGTATCAGAATCTGAATCTTGCAAATCAATCTGTTCTGAATATTCTTTTGACAAACCAAACTTCAAAAAAAGCAAGAGTGAATGCAGTCAAGAATCTGTAAAAACTCCAGAAGCAGTTCACTCATCTTTTCAAAATTATCCAATCATTCCATCACAAGAGGAACAATCAGAAAATTCTAATAACTCTTGTATGTGTGTTGACATACTGAAGCTTGTCCAACAACATCTTCAAAAGAAAAATGTAAAATCTGTTAATGGCTCAGCATATAACAGAGTTTCTGATGCAAAACCAAGAAGAAATAAAAATAAAATGTTTCAAATTTCATCAGAAACAGTACCCAAGCATGCCTGGGTACCGAAAACCCTCTAATCATTTCATTTCAGGACCATCATGTGCAGCAGATCTTGTACTGCGGCTCAGGAAGCTCCAAGCACATGACTGGGGCAGGAGCTTACTCAGCAACTTTGTTTCAAAGCTGGGTAGAATGGTAAATTTTGGAAATGGAGTGAAAGGAAGGATCATTGGATATGGTTGCATAAAATATGGATGTTTGACGATAGAGAAAGTAGCCTATGTTGAAGGCTTAAAGTATAATTTGCTGAGTTGTGGTCAATTCTGTGACAAAGGTTTTCAGGTAACCTTTTTACCAGAAAAATGCTTGTTAATAGGTATAGATGATAACAAAATTTATTTAAGTGGGAAAAGGATAAGAAAATCAATCTACTACTTTGATTTCAAAGAAGAAAGTGAACATCCAAAACTATGTTTATTTTCAAAACATAACAAAGGTAGTAGTTGGTTATGGCACAAAAGGCTTGCTCATTTAAATTTCAAAAACCTAAGCATATTAGCAAGCAAAGGTCTGGTAAAAGGATTACCTTTGATGTCCTCTAAGAAGGATAAAATTTATGAAGCATGTGAAATGGGAAAATCCAAAAGAAGCTCACACAAATCAATTTCTGAGTCTTCTATTTCACAAAATTTGGAACTTTTACACATGGATTTGTGTGGACCCATAAGTACATAAAGTTTTTCTGGAAAGAAATACATACTAGTAATAGTGGATGATTTCTCCAGGTACACATGGGTAGAATTTTTGAGAAAGAAGAGTGAAACTCCTGACCTGATCATTAATTTTATTAAGAAAATTGAAAATATGTTGAAACTAACAGTGAGAAGGATCAGATCAGACAATGGAACAGAATTTAAAAATGCAAAAATTGAGAATTTTTTAGTAAGTAAAGGAATTTCTCATGATTTTTCTGCTCCAAGAACACCACAACAGAATGGTGTGGTTGAAAGAAGGAATAGGACCTTGGTAGAAGCTGCCAGAACCATGCTCGCTTATGCTAAATTGCCCACTCACTTTTGGGCAGAAGCTATAGCAAATGCATGTTTTACACAAAACAGATCCATAATCAACAAAAGGCACAACAAAACACCTTACAACATTATAAATGGAAGAATACCAAGTATAAAATTTTTGCATACATTTGGTTGTAGATGTTTTGTTTTTAATGATTTTGAAAGCCTTGAAAAATTTGACAGAAAAGCAGAAAAAGGCATTTTTCTTGGTTACTCCTTGTCCTCAAAAGCATACAGAGTTTTTATTCTCAACACCAGGACTATCAGAGAAAGTTTATATGTCTCATTCGATGACTCATCAGAAACAGAGGTTTCTGTTGAGTACATAAAAGAAATAAACTTTTCTGACAAACAAGAAAATTATGAACATCTCATTGAAATATTAAATGAAGATTTCCTAGAACATGATAATGCCTACACAAATAAATCAAAAGATTATTCATGTTCTAACTCAGCAGATCAAGTATGTAGTACATCAGGAATCCAGATTTCTGATACTTTTCAGACAAATGTAGTACCTGATCAGGGGGAAACTTCAAATCCATCAGAACCAACATCATTTCACAACAAGTTAAGATGGATCAAAGGACATGTTCATTCTGATATCATAGGCAATCCTGCAGATGGTGTCAGAACAAGATATGCCACTGCACATGAGTGTGCATTCTCTGGGTTCTTAAGCAAGATAGAACCCAAATCTGTCAAGGAAGCTCTAAATGATCCAGACTGGATACAAGCCATGCAAGAAGAGCTTGATCAATGTGAAAGGAGCAAGGTATGGGATCTGGTACCCAAGCCAAAAGACAAATCTGTCATAGGCTCAAAATGGGTGTTCAGAAACAAATCTGATGAGAACGGCATAATCACCAGAAACAAAGCAAGGTTAGTGGTCAAGGGTTACTGTCAACAAGAAGGTATTGATTATGACGAAACCTTTGCACCAGTAGCTAGGTTAGAAGCTGTAAGAATTTTTCTTGCTTATGCTGCATCTAAGGATTTAAAAGTTTATCAAATGGATGTAAAATCAGCTTTTCTGAATGGTAAAATTGAGGAAGAAGTTTATGTGCATCAACCAGAAGGCTTTGTTGATCCAAAATTTCAAAATCATGTTTATAGATTAAACAAAGCCTTGTATGGGTTGAAGCAAGCTCCTAGAGCCTGGTATGAAACCTTATCAAACTTCTTACTCAATTCTGGGTTTACCAAAGGAACTATTGACACCACTCTTTTTCTCAAAACACACAAAGGTCACACTTTGCTGGTCCAGATATATGTTGATGACATTATATTTGGATCAACAAATGAAAAATTTTGTGACAAATTTCAAAAATTGATGACAAGCCACTTTGAAATGAGTATGATGGGTGAGTTAACCTTTTTCTTAGGGTTACAGGTAAAACAAAGAATTGATGGAATATTTTTTAGTCAATCAAAATATGTGAAAACAATTCTACAAAAATACTCACTTGAAAACTGCTCTGTTTCAAAAACTCCCATGGCAACAGGGAACAAGTTAGATTCTGATAAAAATGGTATAAGTGTTGATATTAAAACCTATAGAGGGATGACAGGATCACTGCTTTATTTAACTGCAAGCAGACCAGATATTATGTTTGCAACATGTTTTCTGGCCAGATATCAATGTGATCCTAAAGAATCCCATCTGAAAGCTGTAAAAAGGGTTTTTTAATATCTCAAAGGCACATCAGAAATTGGTCTCTGGTATCCAAAGGATACAAACCTTGAATTAATTGCATACACAGATGCAGATTATGCAGGGTGCAAAATTGACAGGAAAAGCACATCTGGTGCCTGTCAACTTTTGGGAGAAAAATTGGCATGTTGGGCGAGCAAGAAACAAAACTGTGTTGCCACATCAACAGCAAAATCAGAATATGTAGTAGCAGCAAGTTGTTGTTCACAAGTGCTGTGGATGCAAACTCAACTGAAAGATTATGGAGTAACTCTGACAAGAATTCCAATTCTATGTGACTCAAAGAGTGCCATTGCAATAACTGAAAATCCTGTTCATCACTCAAGAACCAAACACATAGATGTCAGATACCACTTCATAAAAGATCATGTGGAGAAAGGTAACATTGAAATGTATTTTGTTCCAACTGAAAATCAAATTGCTGATATCTTTACAAAACCTCTTGATGAAAAGAGACACAATTTTTTAATCAGCAAACTAGGCATGGTTAATCTAAATGTTGAAGATTTCTCAGAAAACTCAAAAACACAAATTGAAAACCAACTTGTTGAAAATCAAAATTCTTATATTCATAGAACAAATCAACTAGTTTCTGATAAAGCAATCCATTAATCTGATGGAACACAAGAAAATCTGATGAACTATCAATAAATGATAGTTTATCAGATATTCTGAAGAAATATCAGAATGTCTGGTAAATGCACCAGAAGTTCTGATATAAAATCAGAAACTATGTGTGAAACATCAGGATAATTTGTAAAAATACATCCTCATGCACATTCCAAATATTGTAATTATTTATTTTTTGGTGTATTTTTTTGTTTTGTTTTGTTATTTAATTTTTGAAAAAAAAAAACAAAAAGGGGGAAAAGTAACATGCATACTGATGAAGTTCCATACAGTTGTAATAATCAACCGTCTCATTTTCTTTTCAGTTTATTGAATTTCATTTTTTTTGCATGTAACGTCATTTCTTCATAAGGAACTTAAATGTGACACGTAGGCACTAGAATCATTAGGAGCTATGAAAATAGATGCCTAGTCATTAAATGCTTACTCACACATGGGGCTTGATAGACTGTCAAAATCACTGTTACACTCACTGTTACATTCACTGGGATAGATATCTTCTTAATTGAAGAGAAAAAGGTTGGCTGTTAACATCACTTTCACCTATAAATATTAACAACCTGAAAAGAACATTTGTAACAAAAACCAGCTCTTCAAAAGCCTTTCAACAGTATTTTTCCTTATAAAAAATGGGTCGCCCAAAATTGATGAAAGCCACTCAATTTCCTCTTCCGTTTCACAGACTTCACAATCTTAGATTAAGATCCAACTTGGAAGGACCTGCATGGGAGGACTGCAGGTTTGTGTACAATATGATCATGCGAAGTCTTCTAGGCTTTGCTGTGTCATCACATGTCACCATATATCCAGAACTTCTCTAAGAGTTCTGGTGGAATTCTCAAATCATTTTTGGTGGTACTTCTATGTGGATTGAAAGTGAGGTTATGGGAGTAAAAATTACTCTAAAAGAAGAAACAATCAGAAATGTCCTCAAACTGGGTAATAATCATGAAATCCAACTTCCAGAAAAATCAAATGTGCAACAAACCTTGACTGAAATGGGCTATCACACACTCAACTCGTCAAGGGCCATTAGCAAGTCTGGTTTTATACCACCTTTCCAGTTTTTGGTAACACATCTAAGTGTCTGCTTTTCCAAGAAAATTGGACACTTCAATGAGCTGTCGAATAGGATGATGGAAGTGGTGCATGCTGTGATACAAGAAAAACCGTTCAACTATGCTAAGTTTCTAATGAGAGACCTAGAAGCAAACATCCACGACCGTCAACCTTTTCTGATTTACCCTCGATTTGTTACCAAGGTGATCACTAGTCAGCTGGGCTTTGGAGGAGTGAGAAGCTGCTATTCAAGAACTGAGCTGGTACTTCAAGAAAACATTAGTGAAGCCACCTTGACGCCATCAACGAATCACATCGGACGAGTAACCAGTCTTTGGTTATATGTGAAGTGCATGTTCAATGTGTTAGAGGAGGAGGAGTAGTTTTCTTTGTTTTATGTTTTGTTTTCGTTTAACATGTTTGTTTTATGTTTTCTTTCAACAGGTTTGTTTTAATTTTTTTTTGGTAAATAGATCTAGGGGGAACAAACACAACTTGACTGATAAAAGCAAAGAAAATCTGGTGAATTACACATAATTACTGACAGAAGTTAGTAGAACTCATAATCTGATGATCAATCAGAAAAATTGATCATTCACCAGAAAACTGTGAAAATTCTGATAACAAATCAGAAAATCATATTTTGTTTTGAAAAACCAGAAAGTTTAACATATCATCAGAAAAACAATTCTTTTAATCAGATTTAATTGAATTTATAAAAATCCAAATTTTTTAAGAAAAAGTTTCTTTCTAATTTTTTTTTTGAGGACTGGAACAAGCTATATAAACAATATACCTCTGGTATATCAGAACAAAGGTGTGGAGTTCAGAACTGCAAGACTATAATGTAAGTAAAATCTCAGAACTCTACTTATTCCCTCTCATCTCAAAAAAAAAAATGCTGATGATATATATATATCATTATGAGAAATATCTGGGGAAACACACAAAGGGTTTCGATTGGACCTTTTAAAAAGGGGTCCCACATAGAGAAAAGGTGCAAGTTGGAAACTAGTGTTTATCTGCAAAATCTTTGAAGTCTCTAAATATCTTTAAAAGGATATACATTAAATTAGAGATAAATCAAAGGTTTTTCAAAAACGGTTGTCTCCTTAAAGGATTAAAACATCTTAAATGTGTCATTAATCACCCTGAACTCAAACAACCCACGACAAACACTCAAAAATCTCTGTCGCTACACCCTATAAATACCTCATTCAAAAACAGAGTCTTTCATCTTCAACCTTCAAATTCAAAACCCTAAAACCCTTTTCCAAACACAAAAACCCAAATTCTCAATGGCTGCTGTCAACATCAACATACCTCAAGTTAAACACTCAGTTCCTTTCATCAATGAAGATGAATTTCTTCCATTAAAGAGCAACAATGAAGCAATAAATGATAACATCGAAGAATATGATATGAAGTGTCAAATTCTCATTGAATTTCTAACAAGATGCCCGTTAGCTCAAGCTCTTACAAAGACCAGAGAGGTACCACAAGAAATCATACAACAAGTTGTAAAAACTCTCAAAATCTCAAGTCAAACTGAGCTAACAGCACATGTATGGGGAAATATATTCATTAAAATTTCACTAGAAACGATAAGGGAATGTTTAGAGCTACCCTTACATCAAAACTTTGAAAAGTCACCAGAAAGAGAAGATATGTTCTCACAACTTGATGCTGTAATGGGATACAAAACAAAGATTTCAACAATCAATAAATTCAAGAGAAACAAGCTACCTGCCTTCTGGCAAGTCTTAATGGAAATTCTGAACAAGTGTCTATCGTCAAAGATTGGAGGTACAGATCAGATAAATATGAACATTCTAACAATCATGTTCAGTCTAATTAATGGATTGAACATTGATTATGGAGCAGAAATATTTATTCTGATCAGGAGATCAATTTTGACCAAAGATGGTAGAATAGATTCACATCTACCCTTTCCAAGATTTCTATCTATCATAATTTCTAATGCTTTTCTGAAAAGAAACATGGCTATACCAGCATCAGAAAATATGTGGAAGACATAAATTATGAAACCTTGGAATGCTGCAGGGTCTTGGGAGTCAGGTTATGATGTACCTGCTCTGACAGAAAAAATGATGAGTATGATACCAGAAGAATCACCATACAGAGCAGAATACCTGAAAATGTTGAACAAAAAGTCAGAAAGAAAAGGAGTTTTTGAACAAGTGTCCCCTATGGAGTATGATGTACAGGAGTCTAGCACACCAAGAATGGAACAGCGGGATGAATCTGATCCTCATCTAGCTGATAAAGATATAGATATGAATCCTGTGGCTGAAGAACATCATGATGAAGCCTCACACATTGGAGAAACAGGTGCACAACAGTAAAAAATAAACATATTTTATGATTCTGAGAATGATTCTGATGAATCAATTCAAGGAAAACATGAAATCTTACTTAGAGAAACTATTTCTTCAAAACAAGATGTGAGTAAAACAAAAGACTCATTTTCTGAATCAGATTCTGAGGAGGAAAATATAGTAACAACAAGTGGAGATCAGCCTGCTGATCAAGGAAACCTGGATGAGAAAACAAAAAGTTTCTCAATAACTCATGGAGAACCTGAAAAGGTTCAAGGATATGAGGAAACCCAGAACTTGAATTTGTTTCAATTTTCTGGTGAGGATATAAGGAATTTGGATTCGTCCAATCCTTTTAACCTTAAAACAGCAGAAAATGTGTTTTCTGCTGGTGGTAGAAGAGAAACATCTGTTGTTTTTCCAATTTCCCAAGAACATCAGTCTATGTCACCTAAACAATTTCAAAAAGAACCTGAAGATAAAGCTGCTACTGTAAAAACAGCAACTGAAGAAAAACTTGATCTAATACTAGAAGAAATCAGAAATCAAAAGTCAGAGATCAAGTTTTTGTCAGAAACTGTCAAAACTGTGCAGAAGCAAACTGAAGACAATACTGCAACTCTCAACAAATTGCAAAAATCATCAGAAAACAAAGAAAGCTCATCAGAAATTGAGAAAGCTATCAAGGAACTGAATGATATCAAGAAAAAGATGACTGAGGGTGCAACTGCAGGAGAAAGCTCAAGTTCAGGGAAGCTTCTTGAAGAAATACAGTTCCTCAGAGCCAACAACAGCATCATGACTGAGGCTTTTGAGAAACTATTGATGGAATTAGCTGCACAAAGAAATCAAGAAAATCAAGAGATACAGAAAATGAAGAAACAAGAGGAAACAAATACTCAAGCTCTTACTAATGTTCATCTGTTAGTTAAGAGATTGCAGTATAATGTTGCCAGACTAGCAAATATTGATCTTCATGAACTGAAAGCCCCAATTCCACAAGAAAGACAAGCAAGAAGATCAGAAACTTCTCAACAACAACCAGAAATTGTTCAACAAGATCAAACCAAACCAACAGAAACCTCAACAGCTCAAAAACAGAAGAAACCCATGGGTCCACCTCAAGATAAACAGAAGATACTCATGGGTCCTCCACCAAATGTCTCAAAGCCAGACACTTCAAGGATACAACCAAAAGATCATGTTCCAATACAACCCGTTTCTACAATCATCACAGGAGAAACAGAGTTAAGCATACTAATGGATACAAAAGAAAAGAGAAGAATGGAACATGAAGTGACTTCCTCAAAAAGGCCAAGAAAAGAAATGATAGAAGATTCAGAAGGGAACATCAGAGAAATGGAAGTGCTAAAAGGTGATTTACACACTATTATGTACCCTGAAGAACATTTAAAGAATTACTATTGGAAAGGTCCAGAAGACAACCCAAAGAGATCACTCTCTCCAATAAGCAAAGGTATTGTTGAAAACAGAAACAATGGAGGTTGGGTAATTTTACACAAGCACATAACCAATCCAATAGTATCAATTGAAAGAATTGATACAATGACCACTGGAGGAGGCATCCTAGACAATGAAGCACAAAACAAGTATACCTTGATCAGAAAAGACAACAGTCAACAAAAGGTTACTGATGCAAATCTGGCTGATGATATTCACCCATTGGGAATAGTCAAAATGAAGAATATCATTGATGAAATGAAAGGTAATTCAGTTATAATCAGAAGAGCCCTTGAAAGTCTCAAAAATGCAGGAGCAAAGTTATACAAAAGGGCTGCACTGGCAGACTTTGATCTATGTATAAATTTTGAGTACAGCAACAAAGTGCTAATACCACCTCCAAACACTTCAATTCCAGCTGAAATTGCTTCTAAATCATTAAGAACTGGAGCAATCTTTGATCAACCAGAAATGAGTGTAGTCTTCAAAGATGCTAATAAAGAGAAAGCTCTGTTCAGAATCAGTGATATATGCAGGTATTCAAATCAAACTCTGAAATATATAAAAAACTGCATGAATGAAAAACAAGAGCAGCTCAAAGAGAAGGGAAAGAACAATGAAAAGCTGAGAAAAACAATTGAAGAGTGCATTGATAATTGGATGGAAGCAAGAGGATGGTATAAAGAAATGTACAAAGAAACTCAAAAGGCAATTGACTACAAGAAAAGGCTGAAACCTGGAGACAAATACAGAAGTGGAGTGAAGATCAACTAATGATTTAATAAGATTAAATTTCCTGTTTATGAACAATATTTTATCAATGTCTGATTTAAGTTGGTTTGACTATGTTCAATGTTTCTGAACTTAGTTGTTTTTGAAATTTTCTTTCAAAGAAAGTTGTTTATGTTTGATATAGAGGTAGTTCTTTTTCTTACACTACTTAGGGGGAAACTGTTAGGAAACTTTATTTGTAAGTATTGAAGAAAAACACAATCAACTGTGTCTATGAAGAGATCACAGTCCTGAAGATCACGAACTAGAAAAAGAAGATCAGATGGGACAACCGGAATACACAGCATCTACTTCAAAGAATAACAAGTTGATCAAGAGCTGAATTGGATTATCAGAAGAGGTCATTTCTGATGGATCTGATGATATTTCTGATGTATCTGACGATTCTGATCATCAAAGATTTTCTGATGATTTGTTCATCAGAATTTCTGATGAAGTGGTTTATCAGAATTTCTGATGAAACAACCCACTTGTCTGAAATTGGCTCTGTCCTGCCACACTTACCGAAGCAAGTTGACATTAAATGATATCATGATGAAAAAGGCAACTTGAACGTTGGAATCAATGAATATGTCAATTGGCTACTTTTTGTAGGAATTATTGTATGAATAAACTATTGTTTATTCATACAAGCCGTCTATAAATAGAAGGCTCAACCAGGAGAAGCAAAGTGAGTTTGAAGCTTAGCATTCACACATACATCAAAACTCCATTGCTCTCTCCCCCACATAATTCAAGATTCGTTTGTATTAGATAATAATCTTTCAATCACCTTGTAAACCATTTTTGTTTCAAAGTGATATAAACTTGATAATTCTGTAGGTCTTGTTTCTTGAAAGTCTGATTTCCATTTCCGCACATCTTTTTCACATCTACTGAAATCACTTGCCATATTACGTGAGAAGAAGTTGTTTTGAGCCTGAACTGGGTCTAACACCCTCTAAACCCAGAGTAAACAGGCATCCTTTTGGGTACCAACAGGTGATTAGTCAAAACCCACAACAGTGGTTAGAAAGAAACAGTCCTAAAACTGTCCAAACCCGTGACCTAACCACTGTCCATCAATCTGCATCCATCCCGGACACTGTTGAGACCCCATCCAAAGCCTTATTGGCTTTGGAAACCCTAATGAACTAATCCTTTTACTTCATGTGCAGGGAGCTTCTGCATGCTTAGATAGCCTTTGGTATGTAGATAGTGGAGGCTCCAGGCACATGACAGGTTGTAAAGCCCTACTCAAAGATTTCAAAATTCATCGAGGGGGTGATATATCCTTTGGGAATAATAGTAAAGGGAAAGTTCTGGGGTCTGGTACAGTGCAGTCTGGAAATGTAAAATTTGAAAATGTCAATCTGATAGACAATCTGAAATTTAATCTCCTGAGTGTTTCACAAATGAGTGATAAAGGGTATGGGTCATTCTTCACAAAGGAGTGTTGTAGGATTGTTGGACCATAAATGGTTGAAAATATTGAAGCAATAATAAAAACTGGAAAAACAAAACTTGTTGCTCAAAGAAGTGGCAATGTTTATGTTGTTGATATGTCAAAAGAGTGTCCCAGAGCTGATGCTTGTCTGTTCTCAGCTGCCTCTAACAAAGAGACAGAACTTTGGCACAGAAGACTGGGGCACACAAATCTCAAGACAATCACTGAAATTTCAAAAAATGGCCTTGTAAGAGGCTTGCCACAAAAATTGTTTTCATGTCCTGAGCATTGTATTTTCTGTTTAAAAGGAAAACAGCACAAAAGCTCTTTTAAGTCCATTGAAGAGTCCAAAACAACCCAGTGTTTGCAAATGCTGCACATGGATTTGTTTGGCCCAGTTCAAGTCATGAGTCTCAAGAAAAAGAGATACTGTTTGGTTATTATTGATGACTTCTCTAGGTTTACATGGACTTTCTTTTTACACTCAAAAGATGAGACTGCAGGCATTTTGCAAGACTTTATGACACAGGTTGAAAAGCAATTTGACCTTCTAGTAAAAGTCTTCAGGAGTGACAATGGCACATAATTCAAAAATAAGGAGTTGGATGCCTTCTGTGTGAAGAAAGGGATTGTAAGGCAGTACAACATCCCTAGAACACCAGAGCAAAATGGGGTAGTTGAAAGAAAGAACAGAACTTTGATTGAGGCTGCCAGAACCATGCTTGCTGATTCAGGTTTGCCATTAACTTTTTGGGCAGAGGCAGTAAACACTGCTTGCTATGTCCAAAACAGAGTTTTAATAAACCCCAGGCACAAAAAGACTGCCTATGAAATTTTGTATAAAATCAAACCACTAATCTCATACTTTAAGGTATTTGGCTGCCCATGCTTTATTTTGAACTTAAAAGATTCCATCTCAAAATTTGCAGCCAAAGTAGACTGTGGTTATCATCTGGGATACTCAACCACTGCCAAGGCCTACAAAGTGTTTAATACACGGACCAAAGCAGTGGAGGAGACTTTAAATGTGAATTTCAATAAACTGTCATCAATGAAAATCCCAGCAAATCCTGCAGATTTGTTTGATCTTGATAAATTCACTTTTGAAAATACTGTTGTCAAGACTAACAGTGCAGGTCCATCAGAGGATTCATCATCCGACTATGGGTATGAGATCATCATTCCTCAACAAAAGTCTGCCACAATGGGAAAAGCATCAGTTGTTCAAAACAGCTGTCAAAGCTCAACCACTGCTACCTCAACAATTGTTGACCAAAGTAGCCCATCCACCACTGCTTCCACATCATCAAACACTGCTGACAAAAGTCCCCAAACAGTGGATAAAAGTCTGCATGTGTCCTCACCATTACCTCCCATTCCACCACCTTTTGAAGCCACTGCTGGGTCATCAAAGTCACCAGCAGTGGTTAGCTCAGATGATACACATTTGCAGCCTTCACCAACAAATGCCATCATACCATACCAAGGAGATTTAATCTTCTTGAGATCTCATCCACCTGATCAAATCATTGGCAACATCAATGAAGAGGTGCTCACAAGAAGCCAAACCCAAAACATTTGTCTTTTTGCTGGTTTTCTATCACTCCATCAGCCAGTCAAGTACCAAGAGGCACTGAAAGACAACAACTGGGTAGAAGCTATGCAAGAAGAGCTCCAACAGTTTAAAAGACAACAAGTATGGGAGCTTGTACCACTGCCAGAGGATGTAAGTCCCATTGGCACAAGGTGGGTCTTCAAAAACAAAACTGATGAAAGGGGTATTGTTGTCAAGAATAAAGCCAGGCTTGTGGCTCAAGGTTACAGACAGGAAGAGGGGATTGATTATGATGAAACATTCGTCCTTGTAGCAAGATTGGATCTATAAGACTGTTCCTGGCCTTTGCTGTCAACCACAACATGAAGGTGTTCCAAATGGATATCAAAAGTGCTTTCCTCTATGGTACAATTCAAGAAGAGGTGTATGTCTGTCAACCTCCAGGTTTTGAGGATCCATTTTATCCAGATCATGTCTATAGGCTAAACAAAGCCTTGTATGGCCTTAAACAAGCACCTAGGGCCTGGTATGAAACTCTTTTCACCTTTCTACTCTCAAATGGTTTCAAAAGAGGTACCATTGATAAAACACTGTTTCTAAAATGGAGAGGAAAGGATTTAATGATTATCCAAATTTATGTGGATGACATTATTTTTGGAAGCACATGCAATAAAATGTGTGAAGAGTTTAGGGAACTCATGACAGCTGAGTTTGAAATGAGTGCAATGGGTGAGCTGCAATGCTTTCTTGGTCTCCAAGTTCAGCAAATGCAAAATGGAACTTTCATTCATCAAAGCAAATATGCTAAAGAACTTTTAAACAAAAATTTGATATGAATGATTGTAAACCATGCAGCACACCCATGGCAACAAATAAGCTTGTCATGTCTGATGAAAAGGATGAGCTGATTGACCAAACACTTTATAGAAGCATGATTGGGTCTTTATTGTACCTAACTGCATCTAGACCAGACATCATGTTAGTACAGTATGTCTATCGCCTCCGTCAATCTTAGCCGTAGCAGAAATAGAAGAGATCTAGACTTTGTGTTACATGATGTAGCTAAAAGGGCAAGGTGGCAATCTTGTAAATAAGGAGAGTCTCCTTATATCCTTTGCCTATAAATAGATCTCTTAGGGTTAGAGATAAGGACTTTTGCCACATTAGAGACTTAGAGAGCTTGGTGCTTAGAGAGAGAAAGTAGAGAGAGAAAGTGGCAAACCGTGATTTCCGGAGCTTGTACACATCATACGGATCTATTGAATCACGTTAAAATTGTATGTTCTTGTGTGTTCGATCCACGCACGTTCACGGATTCCGCACGTTGAACGTTCGTTACGCAATCGAATGGTGTGAAAACCGATCCTACAATTGGTATCAGAGCAGGAGCTCGGTTGCGAGGATCAAACGCACAATTACGCACTCAATTTCAGCAGATTCAGAGTGAAAAATCATTCAGATTTATCGAATTTCTCATATTTTTCATCCTTTCACGTTCTTAACTGAAAATTGGCAAATTAAATGGGTTTTTACGGTTAAAAATTGATAATTTTTGGATATGTTGTGCGAATATGCATGATTTACAAGCCTACAAATTTTCAAATCATAACTCTAAGTAATTTGTGAGAAAATTAGATTTTTGTGGTGCGAAAATGAGTACTGTTGCTGTTGTTCCTGATGTTAACCGCACGGATTGCCATCCATGCGTATGACCATCCGCGTTGACTGATTGTTGACCTATACGTGCGGATAAGTCGCCCGCACGCACAACTTATCCGGGTTGACCTTTGTTGACCTATGCGGACGATTAAGTAATACGCACGGATAGTAATACGTGTCACAATACCGCACGGATAAACAAGTCACTTGGTCAACATTAGTCAGAATTGTCAGCACCGCTTATAGGAACTTGAAATTAATCGGATTTAATAACTTTGCATGTGAATTCATCAAAGTTGTCGGCCACATTGTTGATAAGTTCAATCTATTTGAATAAAAAATCATTAAATGATATCTGTCATATAGCATGTGCATGTGCTTTAATTGAACGGTCCAATCAATATTTGCAATTGCATTAGTTCTAACGGTTTACACGTGATTTTTGGGAAGTTCAAAGCTCATCAGTTAAGTTATCCAATCATTATGAAAAACCACAAAAATTTAAAAATCAAAACTCACAAAAAGTTGGTAATCAGTGGTGCAGGTTTGACCACAGTGCTCAAATGCCAAATCAAGGATACAAGAGGAGAAATGACTACCACAAGGCAAATCAATGCTATGATCTAAGTGTGTGATATAAAAGTGGTGTGAAGTATGAAAGTGGTGAAAGGTATGATAACAGAGTGTGTTACACTTGTGGCTATCAAGGACACATTGCTGTTAACTGCCAAAGTCAGAGATTCGAAATGAGAAGGTGCTATGAATGCCAAATCAGAGGACATATTGTAAGAGATTGCCCAATGAGATCAAAGGAAAGATCGAGGGCTAAATCTCAGAAAATGGAAAAGAAACCAGTCAATGTCAAGCCCAAAGAACAGAAAGTTCAAGAACCAAAAGTTCAAGAACAGAAAGTTCAAGAAAAGAAAGTGAAGCTTTCACAAGGGCAAAAAGACAAACTGAGGAAGAAAAGAAAGAAGGCGAGAGAATATCTCGAGAGAATTTTGTCCTCGGATACAACTGGTAAAACAGATAAAAGTTCTGATAAATCGTCTTGTTTCACCAAAGAATGACAAATCAAGCAAAACGGATTCATCAGATACAAATCTGAGGACGAAAGAGGGAAAGAAGAAGAAAGTTTGTGGCAATGAATCTGTTTCTTCGGAAACAAATGAGCCACATGTCGGCGATGAATCTGGCTCAGCAAAGTCAGACAAGCCATATTCAGGCAATGATTCTGGTTTCTCAAAACCAGAAGAGCCATCTGTTGAGGTAAAAACTGTCAAACCCAAGAATGGTCAGGCTTGGGTAGATCTTTTCAAATGAAAAACCTGACTTGCCGGAGTTCCCAGGTTGGTAAGTGTGGAACAGGAATCGGCATATTTCTTGAGAAATTTACAGGTTGGTAACTGTGATATTTCGAATCACAAAAGACTAATCAAGGACATTAAGTTGTACTTGATTTCTCTTTCCAATTAGTGGATAAAGGTAAACAATGTGATGAAACCCCGATTTTGTGAAATGACACACAAAACTAATTTTCCGGAAAAACCATTTTGATTAAAACAAACTTAAGTGTTTTGAAATCTAAATGGGAAAATAGTTTGTTGTCAGGGGGAGTTCTGATTGTTAAGCCGAGTGAATGGCGAATTGAAGCGATTTGATATCAGTTTGTCACTTTACTTTGTACAGTTTGTTTTCAAATTTTCCTTTGAAAAACAAAATTGAAACATATTTTGATTTTAGGGGGAGAAAAATTTTAAAAAAATTAGAAAATTTGAAAAAGCCAAAAACATTGAAAAAGCTAAAATGAGTTTTGTTGAAAAAAGAGGAAATGATAGTAAATCAGTGGACTATCACAGCATGCTAAAGAAAGGTAATGTCAAATGTGATAAACGGTCTCACTAACGATGTGACGATAGGCTCAGCTAGACTAGTAGATTTGCGATAATGATACAAACATAAATGAAAAAGCCTAGTTCTAGTGGGAAACATGGTTGAAAGCATAGTACTTAGTTTTGTCCTTCTTGACTGTGTGCCTGCTCGGTAATCGCTGATTGTCAAAAGACATAAAACCGGTTAAGTCTGTGAGCTTTCACAACTTTGCTGAAAAGTCACTGTGATTGTGCATTTCATTTTGCAAAGATTTAAACTTGTTTGATTTCTTTATTTTGTTTAAGCATTGGACATCCTCTGCGTATACGTGAGTATCGACCTGGATGTTATTGCCTAAACGTTCTGCTTTATTTTCTTTGGTGTTTCGTTTAAGCTTTGGACCTCCTCTGCGTATACGGGAGTATCGACCTGGTGGTTAAAGCCTAAACAACTTCAACTTATTTTTATTTCTTATTTTGTTTAAACATTGGACTTTCTCTCCGTATACGGAAGTATCGACCTGATTGTTAATGTTTAAACATTCTGCTTTGTTTTCGCGCATATCACAGTTGATGAAAGTTTAAAGGCATTATTTGAGTTAGTGTATTGCATGATGAGGGGATATGCTGAGATCGTGGGGTCCATAAGAATTTAGTGCAAAAATAATATACCTTAACGTATCGGTAAGCATTTCGAAAGTTTTTAGATTGAGTTTAAGAGGACAACCATATCGTCAATCTACGTGAATCGTTTAGAACTTAAAGTGTTAAAAGCTCAACGGTGCTAGTGATTGGTCTCAAAAACTGATATGATCCTCTTACACAAACTCACAAAAATATGGTTTGTATATATTTCTTTACTACATTTCTTTAAACTCAAAATCCAAAAAAGATTTTAGTGTGTTTTAGCATAAAGTTTTGAAAAATACAAAAAGATTTTCGACGACTGATGTTGGAAAGCTGTTTTTTAAAATTCCAAGTGCTAAACATGATGAACTATATTGGGTTGGGAGAATATGTTGAAAAATTTGAATGTTATATACAAATGTTTTGAAAGACTGTGTGTTTAGTTAATCAAGGTCATTTACTTGAACTTGATGTAACTATACAGATTGATAAATGAATGATTTCTACCAGTAAGTTTCTTAAATCTAAATGTTATAAATTTGTGAAACTTATGTTGAGGTAGAGGATATGCAGGTTAACCAGGTTTCAAATCCTGAGCAGATGCATAATAGAGCTAGGAATTGATCCTGAACATGTGAACTTGTGAAAGCTAGACTACGATCCCGACAGCTGAGTCTAAGGGGGAGTCTGAAGACGAGCTCAACGCAAGAGGAAGCGTGGATTCAAGAAGCCAGGAAACTATCCTGAAAGAGCTTGTAACCGGAAAGCCAGGTGTCGATCCCAAAGCACGGAAGCTTGACGAAAGGGGGAGCCTGAAGAAAGAGTTTGCTGAAAGGGGGAGCTGAAGCTCAAGACAGATCCACCGGGATTTTGTTCAAGAAAGAGGGAGTCTATGTTGCAGAAGAGATGATAAAGCTTCAAGAAGACTCAGAGAGAGAGAGAGAGAGAGAAACAAGTCGCTACGAGTTTGACTACGGATTGACTGCGGCAATATCCAAGGGGGAGTTTGTTAGTACAGTATGTCTATCGCCTCCGTCAATTTTAACCGTAGCAGAAATAGAAGAGATCTAGACTTTGTGTTACATGATGTAGCTAAAAGGGCAAGGTGGCAATCTTGTAAATAAGGAGAGTCTCCTTATATCCTTTGCCTATAAATAGATCTCTTAGGGTTAGAGATAAGGACTTTTGCCACATTAGAGACTTAGAGAGCTTGGTGCTTAGAGAGAGAAAGTAGAGAGAGAAAGTGGCAAACCGTGATTTCCGGAGCTTGTACACGTCATACGGATCTATTGAATCATGTTAAAATTGTATGTTCTTGTGTGTTCGATCCACTCACGTTCACGGATTCCGCACGTTGAACGTTCGTTACGCAATCGAATGGTGTGAAAACCGATCCTACACATCATGTTTGCAACATGTGTCTGTGCAAGAAGTCAATCAGCTCCCAGAAAATCAAACCTCATTCTGTAAAAAGGATCTTCAGATACATAAAAGGTGCTCCCACACTTGGTATCTGGTATCCGGCTAATGGGAATATCAAGATTTCAGGCTTTTCAGACAGTGACTTTGCTGGATGTAACACCACAAGGAAGTCCACATCAGGAGGGTGCCAGTTTCTAGGTGATTGCTTAGTTTCATGGCAAAGCAAAAAGCAAGCAGCTGTTTCAACATCCACTGCTGAAGCTGAATACATTGCTGCTGCAAGCTGTACAGCCCAACTCCTGTGGCTTCAAAATCAGCTGCTGGATTTTGGTATCACTGCCTTAAAGACACCACTCATATTGGATAGCCAGGCAGCAGAAAATATCATCAAAAATCCAGTTTCCCATTCAACCACCAAGCACATCGACATCAGACATCACTTTGTGAGGGATTGCTATGAAAAAGGTTTGATTTCTCTGCATCATGTTCCAACTAAAGACCAGCTGGCAGATGTGCTCACAAAAGCATTAGATACAGCCACCTTTGAAAGCTTGGTCTCTAGGATTGGCATGCTAAACATGGAATAACAAGCAACATCTTGTTTTTCTATGAATAAAAGCATTAAAATGTTTTCAGAAAATCAAAAATCCATCCTTAAAAATAGTTAAAAATGAAGTTTTCATTAAAATCCTTAAAAGTCTGCCATTACTGCTGTTTGTTCAAAAGTCTGCTCTACTTCAAAATGTATGTCCACTGCTGAAAGCCATCCCCTGTCCTCTCATTTCCTTGATAAACTCTGTTGTTCAAAAGCAGTGTCTTATCCACTGATATGTTATCCACTGATAGTGAAAATCATCCACTGCTTCCATTTGTTACCGTTGTAACCACTGCTTTCATCAGTAACTTTCATAAAAGTACTGTCCTTCATTTCATCAGAGGTTAGCATGTGGGCTACTGCCCACATAGTGGTCAGTACTTTTGTAACCGCTGCCACGTCAGCATTCACTTTTTCCTTCTATAAAACCCCCACTTCACATCAAAACAGGGTTTTACTGTCGAATTGAATTCTCAAAAATTCTCTTCTCAAAGCAGTTTTTCTCAAACTTCTTCACCATCTTCTTTGATCATCATCTTCAAAATGACAAAATCGAAGTCATCTGCAAAACCCACTTCCAAATCATCATCAAAAGAAGCCTCTCAAAAGGCTAAACCCACTGAAATTCCACACAAACCGTCTCACAATCTTCTGGGTTTACTCACAAAACCCGGCACCACAGAAATTTTCGATTCCATCCTTGCTACCTTATCTGCATTAAAGTACAAAACTTTGTTAACAGCGGATGCACCAATTTACTTGACAACCCAAAGAGAGTTTTGGAAGAATGCAACCCTTGAAAAAAAAAGGAGACACCGTAATAGCCATCAACTCTTCTCTAAAGGGTAAAGCCGTCAAGATTACACCACAATCCATCTCAGAGGTCTTTCAACTCGACGATCAGGAAGGTAAAATTACTTTTCCCAAAAACGAGTTAAAAAATGATTTTCCAAGAAAGAGGGTATAATGCAGAAGTGAAAAAGGACACCTTACAAAAAGGTTACTTCCCTTCTGCAACAAGATTTTTATTTCATACCCTCCTACTGTGTGTTTCAAACAAAACAACAGCTTTCAATGAAATACCATTAAAAATTCAAAACCTGGGATTTGCTATTCTTCAAGGAGAAAATTTTAATTATTCTCGGGAAATTTTTAATGATCTTGTTAAAAACGTTGAAACAAAGGCATTCTTACTATTTCCAAGATTTCTAAGTTATTATTTTGAAAAGAAACTTGGTAAGAATGATCCTTCTGCAATAAAACAAGGTGAATCTCTTCAAATGCACAGCTTAACTGCTGAAACTTTTACAAGAATGTCAACACCTTGCAAAACACAAGCAGAGGTGCCTGAGCAGAATTTAGCAGCTACCACTGCTCCTCAGGTATCTGCTGCTGAGCCCACTGCTCAAGGTGATCAAAGTAGCAAAACAACTGCTTTGAAACCCACACCTACAATCACCAAAAAGCCAAACAAAAAGAAAACTCAAAAACCCCCCAAACCTATCAAAAAGGCAACTCTGGAGGATGAGATACCAGAGCTCCTGCCTGTGACAAAACAAAAGTCACAAGAAACCACTGCTGCTTCTTCCTCACAGCAGTTGGTACAAATATCTCAACCCATGACCGAAACTCCTCTTGTTTCTTCTCAAAAAGAACAGGTTGTACACATAGGGACTCCACTATATGATGCTCTGGAATCACTCGCTTCCATCATCCACAGCCCAATGCCCGGGGCAAATTCTCTTCTAACACCAAACCTCACATCCACAATTCCTCCACTAACTAGATTTTTGTTGGAAGCAATTGATTTGAACCAGGCACAAACCAGTCCTTCTCAATCACCTATCAATGAGAATATGCCTCAACAAATGACTGGGTCTGATGTATCAATTTTTGCTAACCCACCAACACAACCTGAGGAGGTTACACCCCTTGAGTTACACGTAACTCCTGGTGGTAATCCAAGTGAAGCAGTCACTACAAATGTTGAACCCACTGGTTTACATTGGGATAGTGGCTACATCAATAAGACTTCCTTGGAGGCAATTCCTTCCATAGCACCTCTGACATCCACCAGTGGATTTATTTTAACCACTGGCAACATCAAAAGGCTGTCAAGTGTTGAAGGAAGAAGACCCCAGTACCAAGAAAAAGGGGCATCAATGGTTAATGTTTGGAGTACACTCCCTACCTCAACCACTGAAAAAACCACTGTTAGTGGGAAATCAGATGATCCCATTAAATTGGGTGATGGTTTAAAATATCTGGAATTGACGGAACGAGTTGACAAACTGGATACAACTGTTGCAGATATTAAAGACATGCTACAACAGTTGTTGAAAGTACAAAAGATGCAATCCACTGTTGTTCCACCTCAAGCACCTGCTCCATCACAAGCACCTGCTACAAATGAGCTCTGGAATCTATTTCAACCTTTTCTCCAACAACAAAAACAAATGGCTGATCAGCAACATGAAATACATGTACAAAAGCTGAGAAACATCATGGAGTCTAGGTTCAAGAACACACAAGCAGACATCAAGGCTCTCAAGGCCCATTTATTGAAAACCACTGGCACTGCTCCTCCTACTGTTCTCTTTATTGATCAACTTCCCCCAGATAATGCCAAAAAGGGGGAGAAAATTCAGGAGTGGATAAGGAAGGGAATAGATGATGGTCTTTACATTGAACCTGAAAGGGATGCTATGACCAGAAAAATTCCTTTGCCAGATGGTAGCAAAAAGGTTGATGCTACCCAAGAAGCACTTGATGAAGGAGTAGCAAGTGTAAAAAGGGATAGAGTGGCAACGGATATTTCAAGGTGGAATGAGGAGAAAAGAGCTTACATGGAGCTGAATGCGCAGGGTTGTTCTGGGCTAAAGGATGTTCAAAATCCTGTGCCAAAAAGAAATCTCATTACAAAAGTGAGGAAACCTAAGTCCACACCATCCAGACTCACAAAGCATACTTCAAAACCACCATCCAAAAGCCCCCAGCATCAATCCTCCATTCAAACAACTGTTGTAACTCCTACTGTATCAACTGCTACTGGTACTTCAGAGGTTTCAACATCTGTTACCACTTCAACACACACCACAACCACTGCTTTACCACCACCACCATCACCACCAAAAACAACCTCACCACCAAAAACAACCTCACCACCATCGCCTCCTGCCAAAAAGTAGAAGACAGCAGATGTTACAACATCTGTTGTAATGACAACAGTGGTTGAAGCACCAGTTGTTTCAACAGCTGTTAGTCAATCACAAATCACTGTCACTCAAACTACCACCACTGTTCCACCCAAAGCATCATCAGTCCCTCCTCAACCAAAAAGGAGAAGGCTAATCCTGAAAGATGATGACACTTCACCACCACCAACATCTTCAAAATCTTTGACACTTGTTACAATACCCAAGCCTGTTCCTCTCTCATCAGCTAAAATCCAACAGCCCTTAGCTCCTGCAGGTGTTCAATTTCCTCTTGAGCTCATAGCAGTCAGAGAAGAAATCAAGTCCTTTTATTATGAGGATGACCCTGCTAAAAGGAGATTGCCATCAGTTGAATGATATCCAAGGCCAAACAATATTGAAGAATATTTGAAAGTCAAAGTTAAACAGGCAGAGGATATCTCAAAAAGAAATGCACAAGGAAAATCTGATAGAGAAATCCAGCAGAACTACCAATTCTTGCTCACACAAGTCAGATCCCTGGAGCAATTTGTAAAGAATGTATGTCAACAACTCTCAGAGAAAACAGATGAAACTTTAAGAAAAGACTACATTGAAAGCATCATGGCAACAAAGAAATACAAGGGAGAAAAGCACATGTACAAGGAGTGGACCATCCCTGAGCTTGAGCAAGAAGCAGCCAGGATTCAAGAAATGATAAAGAATAAGGTCAAGCACACTCCTCCAGAATGGTCAAAGTACAAAAAGAATGTGCCTGAAAAATCACTTGAGCTGAAGAGAATGAAAGAGGAATTAGTTGCTGCTGATTATGGGTCTAAACATCAAGTGGCAAGATGGAAAGAAGATGTAGTCAGGGCCACCTACAAAAGGTTGGAGGAACTAAGAAAGAAAGACCCCACAGTTCCTCAAAAGCCTGACTATCCTGAGGCAGTGGTTTCAAAAAGACCATCAAAGCTGCAAATCAGGAGAGCCACTGCTCCAGCTGGTGCAGCCATCTTTAAAAGAAGGCCACAAAAGGTTGGATACAGAAACAGTGGCAGAACTAATGGCAGGAGATGAGTTTGTAAAAGAAGGTATTAAAGAAATGATAGCTGATACTCTTGGCCTGAATCAACCTGCAAATACTGCTCAAACAGTTATGAATAGGCCTGCATCTCCAAACACCTCATCTAATAAAAATCTCCCAAGAAACCCACCAGGCTCAAAAGTACTAAAGTGGGAAACTGACAAACAGACCCATGTATTGACTATGTTCAGGTTTGGTGGAGAAGTGAAGATAATAACAAGGGAACAAGCACTTGGCCTAAGTCTTGAAGATATGCAGGATCTCCTTGATCTTCCACTTGGTAGGGATGAAGATGACACAGATGCCCTAAACTTTGAGTTACAACTTAAAGGTCAGATAAGGGAACTGTTGATGAGGCAATAAAGTTCCACAATAATGAAGAGTTTTAGCATTATCTGTTCCAGGGGGAGATTGTTGAGATTCAACCCTACCAAAGGAACAAATAATTAAAGCCAAAACTGGATCAGAGCAGTGGATCCAGAATAAGCAGATGTTACATACAAATCTCTCCCCTTGAAAGTGGTTTCAATATCTGTTGACCTCCTATCTACTGATCGTGCAAACTGCTGACCTACAAACTGCTGATCAAGTAAAGGCCTGATGAAAGACTAAAGCTCTGCTGTTCAATCTACTGCCTTGAGTCAAGCACTGCTGATCCGGACAAGTACTGCTGGGTTCACATCAGTGGAGGGATGCAGCAGTAGTTTAGATGTCTTTATGTAATGAAATGTAATAGCAGTAGTTAGTATAGCAGAGTTTGTATAGATCAGAGGTTAGAGTTTGTTAGGAGGTTAGATGTCACTTTCATGGTGACGTCAGCTTAGATGCTTCAGTGGTTTGCTAGTGCCTATAAATAGAACAGTGCTCTGTACTGTTCTATTAGCTCTTTGCAAAATTCTCTTCCTGCACGAATAAACACTGAGCTCTGGCTAAGGGGGAGTTTGTATTCAGCTTTGCATTGTAATCGTAATTGAAATAAATTCAATCCTTCGGTTCTTTGTGAAAAATGTTTGATCAAAGCAATTCTCTCGTTTGATTGTGTGTAAAGTTTGTTTCCATCTTAATTCCGCTGCACAACTCATCCATCTTCATCTAATTCAAACGTAAAAACACAATCAAAACCAAACTCAGATCCAACAATCAATAACAAAACACAAAAAATGACATAAGTCTGTCACCAGTATTTTTTTCTTGAAGTTTTATCCATCTCATTTAACAAAATGTTATTTGAGTCACAGCACCTCAGGAAAGAATGCATTCTGCGAAACTTCGAGTAGAACAATATTGAATATACAAGAAACGATTTTTGGTATTTTTGGCGTTTTACTGAGGAAATATTGTATCTGAAAGAAACGTCCATTTTTTGGAAATTTTTTATATTTGAAAGTTTTGGCGTTTTCAAAGATGATTGGTATATAGTAAAATATGGCATTTTTTAGTAAGGGTGTTCGATGTTTTGGAAATTTTGGCGTTGTAAGATGAATGGTATATAGTAGAAAATATGGCGTTTCATGTTAGGGGGGGTGTGTTCTTATGTATGAGAATGTTTTGTTTATATAGGGATGCGTTTTGGCCAGTAATGGCGTTTTATTCAATACTTTGACGTTTTGATATAGTAGTGTAAAGACCTTTTTACCCTTAATGAAGCGCGTCCACTCAATAGAATTCGTGTTATTTACAAAAATGCCACCGCGCCAATCTAGTCCATTGATTGTTTTGATCGGACGATCCATAAGCGTTCTCACCGTTCTCACACTTTCCACCATTTTCTCTAAATCCTGACCATATATATATATGTGTGTGTGTGTGTGTGTGTGTTTGAAAAAAATATATATAATTATAAAATAATAATAATAATAATAATAATGAAATCAACTAAAATAGATAATCCTATAGTTATTGATGCATACTAGTACTGTATTTTCAATTCCAGTTGTATTTGTAATAGATATAGATGCATATATAAAATAGTGTAAAGGTCGCAATGACGACGATTTTGGATCAATGTGTTGTTGTATGATTACTCGCATTAAATATTGTTCAGTGATATTAATACTTGGTAAATGTTTATAATCCAGATGGACAATGAAGTGAATCAAGAAAACAAGAATAATGATAATAACGGAAACCAGATAGATAATAGTGCCATCCAACACATAGTGGCACAAAGGATTATAGATGCAATGTCATATATTATCAAAACGGTAAGGAAGTGGAAAATAATAAAAGTAATAGTGGAAGTAAACGACCACCTACTGAACCTGATCACAGCGTAAACAATGGACCAATACTTCACGTGCCCATTCCAAAAAAAAAAAGAACCATGTCTTATGGTTGTTCTTATAAAGAATTCTGGTGTTGTAAACCAATGGAATTCTCGGGCAATGAAGGAGCCATTGCAGCTCTACGCTGGATAGAAAAGACTGAGGCAGTCTTGAAAATAAGCAAGTGCGTAGAAGAGGATAAGATAATGTTTGCTTCCAATCTATTTAAGAACTCAGCTTTAGAATGGTGGAACACTATCCTCCAGTCTAGGGGAAGTGACAGAACTTATAATATGGAATGGACTGAATTTAAGAATATGGTGGAAAGAAAGTTCTGTCCTCCCAATGAAAAGGAACAGATAGCTAATAAGTTCTTAAACCTTACAATGACTGGAGTAGATAGTAAGGGTTATACTACTACATTCTTTGAATATGCTAGAATAGTACCAACCCTTGCATCACCAGAACCAGTATTAATCTCCCGTTACATCTGGGGATTAATCAGTGAGATTAGGCATGTAGTCAAGGCTGCTAGACCACAAACTATAGAAGAAGCTGTAGAACTAGCAAACACCTTGACTGATGAACTAGTGCGTACGCAAGAAGAGAACTAGAGGAGTAACCTAGCTCAAAAGCTTACCCAAGAATATCGTTATGGAAATTCCAACCGTGGGAAAAATATAGGTTCTACCTCCGCACCTTACTGTAAGGCCTGCTAGAAAAAAGCATTCAGGAAGATGCTCCACCTACTGCAACTTCTGCAAGATACCAGGACACAAGGAAGAAGACTGCAGAAAGAAACCCAGTAATGGAGTGTGCTTCAACTGTGGAGAAAAAGGGCATATCAAGCCAAATTGTCCGAAACTAGCTCCAGCCATGAACAACAAGACTACTAAAATGCTAGAGTGTAGGATCGTGTTCTGACCCGAAATGAGTCGATCAGAGGCGTTCTACTTAATATGAAAGGTGGAAACAGACATATCAAGATCGATTCAGCTGGATATCCACTTTAATTGTCTTTTTGATTAATCTGACAAAGTTTTATAGCGAAACGACACTTCGGCTCCGGAATCACAGATACAAGAATCACTTAAACGAAATCACACGACCCCTATATATAGACAGGCTAATTCCGCTTGAACATGCTCAAGCGGAATCAGTTTCACATGGAATTACAGATTCAAGCGAAATCACCAAGCTAATTTCGTGTGAAATTACTTGGTTGATTTCAAACGAAATTTGACTTTCTAATTTCGTGTGAAACTGCATTCTATCCTATTTTTGACATTTTTCTCGTATTACGTGTCCTGATCTATCTATATATGTACAAGACTCGATACAAGACGAAGTCGACAGACGCATGCACCAACAGACTCCCCCTCGAATGTTGACGAGTCTTCAGTGTCGAGTCTTCAATCTTCAGTCTTTATCAGTCCTCTCGAACTTCTCCGAAATATCTGACACTGTAAAGCATCCTCAATCTTTATTCTCTTTTATCAACTAATCTCCCCCTCGGATGTACCATGATCATTTCCTAGCTCACACTCTTTCTGTCACACCCCCAAAAATCCACACGCGGAGTATCACCGCTTGGAGGTGTGACTGACCAGGATCAAGCCACCAATCATATTGAACAAGCATGTAAGTAGTATATATAATCAAACACAATACAATTGGTGTCTAAACAAAACATAGTTTAAGTTGCAAGCTGTGACAACTCGAGTTTCCGAGATTTCCATCTTCGCATTAATTGCACGTAAGTTGTTTATGTTGCTTGTTTACACGACTAGTTGTTTCGCAACTGTGCACGTTTGTAATACGTTATACCGTGATGTGATGTATATGTTATATTTGATGTGCAGCATAAGTGTATTCGTTTATATATGCTTGTATGTTGGTTTATATATGTGTTATATGAGTAATATAATGGAACACATGCCAAACATCCCTCACGAAAACACCCCATCGAAAACACCCTACGGCCGAAAACACTTCATGGGTTTTCGTCCACTAACTAGTCAACGAAAACCAAATGGGCTTTGGCCCAGTTGTGATTAGATAAACATCTGTTTTAACCTTTACGTGAACATTATTTGGCAAACCCTAATTACCTCTCACAATCTCTCTCTCGCTATCTTGTGAAGCCCTACGGCAGTTTTGAACAACCGAGTCCAATACATCGATTGAAGTACCGCCTTTCTGCTTAGGTTAGTAATCGATTACTTATGGTTATCTGATCGGAATCACTGGTTTGTTTTATATCATGAATGAACAATTAGCACGTAATGATTGTGAATGTATGAATTGTATTGACCCGTATGATAAGAATGCTTATGATCCGATGTAAAAATCTGTTGTGTGATGAATGCTGTTTATGTGGATTAGATTGTTTGACATTATGTGATGAATCTTGGTGACTTGTTAGAATGTATGTGTCATGTGAATAAAGCTGCAGCCCACTACATATATTAGGTCAAATAACAGCATGTAAACATTAACTATTGTCGGTCATGGATGTTGGTTTTGATAAAAGTTATGATGCTATGAGTCAGTGGGTAATGATTGATCCATGTGAGGACTTGACTTTTGTGGAATCATATAGTTAATCAATTCTTTGATTTAGGCGGCACAACATAAACCGAGGGATCAAGCTGTGCATGTAATGATTGTTTAGATTTCGATGCATGTTCACTGTAATGTTTGATGATCATATAAATCCGATGTTGAATGACTATGTATTACTGTCGTGTATGTGTGGGTGATCGTTTGATGATATGGCTTAGCATTTGATTGTTGTAGTTGGCGTATTACTAGATGATCATTAGGGTTTTGATACGTAACGGTTGTTGATGATGATGGTGCCGACGAAAACACAAACCCAACGAAATCTCTTGGGATTTCGTCGCCTAGGGGATTTCGCCACTCAGGGATTTCGTTGAATTGTTTTGCACAATTAACTTTGTTAGTAAATTCTGTTAAGTATGTTAAATCTGTTAAGCTTATTAACTCAGTTAATAAATACATTAACTCCGTTGAGCATGATAACTTAGTTAAGGAACTTGCATGTAACTTTGAACCTGGTATGATTGGCAAAATGTTTATGTGTTATTTGATGTTAATTGCCAAATCAATCTGTAATACTGATTGTACATGAAACATTACGAACGTGAACTGATTAAGTATACGTGTACTATAGGACTTGACTGATTTCTTGTGAGCACATAGTTAAGCATACCGAGCAAACCAAGGTGAGTTCACACTCTTACCAAGGCATGGGATTCCCGGGGTTGGGAATGGGATTGAATGATTACATGCACTTATATCGCTACTAGAATACGTACCACTGTCCTCGGGTTGGGAAGGACACCTATAGATACAACTAGACTAGTAATACATGGGAAGCTCCCACTAATCTTCGCACACATGCCTGGAATGGCCGCGATACGAATACAAATCTTCGCACACATGCCTGGGTTGGCCGCGATACAAATACTAATCTTCGCACACATGCCGGGAATGGCCGCGATACAATTACTAAACTTCGTAAACATGCCTGGAAGGCCGTGATACAAATACAACTAGTCTAGAATACATGGGAAGCCCCCACTAATCTTCGCACACATGCCTGGAAGGCCGCGATACAAATAAATACGATACATTGGTTACTAAACAAACATACGGTTTACGAAACGAATACTATAACTAAACAACCAACTGTGAACTCGCTCAACTTTGTTGTTGACTCGTTGTTACATGCCTTGTAGGTCGTTAGGTACTCATGGAGCTTGCACAGGGAGGCGCAGTCGTTGTGGACATGGATCGTGGATGCCATGTTAAACTTATATGACATTACAAACTTATTATTTACGTTGGGTTTTACATTTATGCTTTCGCTAAACATTGAAACTATACTTTTGTTTTGAACACCTTTCATATTGTTTGGTTGAATTACATTTACTATTACATTGTTCAATATGATTGGTGGCTTGATCCTGGTCAGTCACGCCTCCAAGCGGTGATACCCCGCGTGTGGATTTTGGGGGTGTGACAGATTGGTATCAGAGACGTTGGTTATAGTGAACTTGGTTTTAATAAGGGGAAAAAGTTTTTGTTAAAACCAGACTATAACCTGTACAGTGCTCAACGATCCACAACGACGCTTCGCTCCACGTGCAAGACTCAATACTCTAGGTGATGTGATTTAAGTTGATATTTCCTACCTGCTAGGGAACTTTTTCATGATGTGTTGTCTGTGGTCTAATTATTAGAACAGTAGCATGTTGCCTGTTATTCCTACTGCGCCACATGTGGCACCCAAACGCTTAACTATTTGACAAGAGGTGGTCAAACCCCTTTCTGATTGCTCGTCACCCTGTTACGACTGTCTATGCATTCCACCTATTTGTCCGCTTATCTCGACATGACGTCGCCACATGATCCTCTGTACATCCGGCTTGTACGCCAACAACCACATAGACCAGAACCGGCTCAAATGAACTTGGGTTTAGGAGAACTACACCCACGCATCCTGTTGATGAACCTTATCATCTCCACTGGTCGTCTATACCAGAAACGAAGCAGCCACAATTACACGCGTACTTCGTTTTACAAACTAGCAACTCTACCAACCAAATTCTGTTTTGGACAAGTGATATACCCTTGTGACCGTGATGCAACGAACTTCCCTTTTTGTGCCATGCCGCCATGTACCACTACTGGAAATTGCTTCTAAACAACAGGTTAACCGGTTGAGATTTTTGATTGTCGGTGGACCCCGTTTACACTTGATCCTTCGTATAAACCTCAGTAACTCCCTGTTATTTCGGATGGCAACCAATTTAATGAAACGCCAATACCACGATTTTTCCCAAACGCGGGACTATCTTACTACCCTGTTGGATGGTTCATTTTTTTTATCCTATTTGACTAACTCTATCGTATACCTAACTTAGCGAATGGATGCCATTATTGGTGAAATAGTCGTCAAGACATTTAGGGACAGAGTTATGGATCAGTCAACCTACCAGCAAGCACGATAAATTATACGTTTGCATGACCCACCTTACACTACAGGAGACGTACCCTATTTTATGATAGTTTTCTTGCATATACAAAATCTCTGCACTAACTCTTGTACTGACTCATGATTATTGATGGCTAGTATGCCTGCTTCTTACCATTGGCTTAGAGCAATCCATCGCACCCGTACCCCAACAACGTTACGTTCTCGCTCCTCCATGACGAGCCACTGAAACGAACCACTCTCTAGCTTAGAGAATTTAGAAGGCTAGAATCCTGATCACTCCACGAAACCTTGAGAATAGTGGTGTTATGTTGATATGATTATACTTTCTCGAATGCGTTCACACGTTTTTCCTTGGAACCTCATGAATACGCAGACGTACGTTGGACTCAATTGCACGACTTAAGGAAACCCCCGGACTTGGTTACTTACTTGATGAAACACACACACCAAAGTTCATGGATTTAGGTAAATTGTCCCTCCTTTACATGGGGGGGGGGGCGAATCCAATGGCTCCTGGTGGGAGTCACATTGAAACTTAATGCTACACGATTGTACGATAACCCTGCTGCTATGTTAAGTTCTTGTTCTGATTGATTTAACCCCGTGACAACAATATGTAGTCAACGATATACCTTATCTTAACTATACCCAACTGGCGTGCAGCCAGCTGTACATTCAATATCGAGTAAACCCTTGCTGTGAATTTTTAAAACGCTTACCCACCGAATGAGACTAATCTTTCTTATATTGCCACACCAATGCATGACATACTTTTGGGATTCAGTGATCCTAACAACAATCTCCGCGGACACTTGCTTGGACCAGTTACACTCTACGAATATTACTCGGTGAGCATTGGGCTATACATGTAATGACACCACAAGTACTGATCTTTGAACTTGATACGATCGATATGGATTCTCAGACTCGACGTTTGAACCTAGTCTAACCAAATGAATGTGTCACTTGCTCTCATCGACAACATTCTGTTCTACTCCAGGAGTCGGGAGGAACACGAGCAGCATATGCGACTTATTTTGGAACTCCTTCGAACAAAGCAACTTTATGCTAAGTTTTCCAAATGCGACTTCTAGCTTCGGGAAGTCCATTTCTTAGGCCACGTGGTAAATGGTAATGGGATTCGCGTTGACCCATCAAAAGTCGACTCGATCAAGAACTGGCCTGCACCACGTACACCAACAGAAATACGCCAATTCTTGGGTTTGGCGGGCTATTACAGAAGGTTCACCAAAGACTTCTCGAAGATTGCGCAACCTCTCACTTCGCTAACACAGAAGGGGGTCACCTATCGTTGGGGTGATGCACAGGAAACTGCATTTCAGCACTTAAAGGATAGACTTTGTAGCGCCCCTATCCTCTCATTGCCTGAAGGCACAGAAGGTTCACCACAGATGATTTTGTGGTTTATTGCGACGCATCCATTCAGGGACTTGGATGTGTGCTGATGCAACGTGACAAGGTTATTGCTTATGCGTCACGTCAACTTAAGATTCACGAAAGAAACTACACTACACATGATGTGGAGCTGGGAACTGTTGTTTTCGTACTCAAGATATGGAGACATTACCTGTACGGTACCAGATGCACCATTTACACCGATCACATGAGTCTCGAGCATAGCTTCAAGAAAAAGGAGTTAAACATGTGTCAATGTCGATGGGTTGAGCTACTGAATAATTACGAATGCGCGATCAAGTACCATCCAGGCAAAGCCAATGTTGTGGCTGACGCCCTCAGTCGAAAGGACCCTACACCTAAGCATGTGCGAGCTTTACAACTCACTATTCAGTCTAGTCTTCCTGCATAGATACGAGAAGCTCAGGTAGAAGCTTTGAAACCAGAAAATGTCAGGGCTGAAGCCCTACGCGGCTCAGGGCAACGGTTAGAACAAAAGGCAGACGGTGCCTACTACGTAACAGGATGCATCTTGGTCCCACTCTATGGCAACCTACGAGAGCTTGTGATGGATGAAGAACACAAGTCTCGCTACTCAGTACATCCTGGTTCGGATAAGATGTACCACGACTTGAAAACTACGTACTGGTGGCCTAGCATGAAGGCCCACATAGCAACTTACGTCAGCAAGTGTTTGACTTGTGCGAGAGTCAAAGTCGAGTACCAGAAACCTTCAGGCCTACTCCAACAACCTGAGATACCACAATGTAAATGGGAGCAAATTTCCATGGATTTTGTTACTGGCCTGCCTAGATCTCAACGTGGTAACGATACTATTTGGGTGATCGTAGATCGACTCACAAAGTCTGCACACTTCTTGGCTATCAAGAAAACGGATAAGTTCTCCACTTTAGCAGACGTTTATCTGAAGGAAGTTGTCTCGAGGCACGGGGCGCCCATCTCTATTATCTCTGATCGTGATGCATGTTTTACTTCAGAACTGTGGCAAGCAATGCACAAATCCTTTGGCTCACGTTTAAATATGAGCACAGCTTATCACCCGCAAACAGATGGGCAGTCTGAGCGCACCATCCAGACCCTTGAGGACATGCTTAGGGCATGTGTAATTGACTTTGGCAACGGCTGGGAAGAGCATCTGCCACTTGTGGAATTTTCGTATAATAACAGCTACCACACCAGCATTAAAGCTGCTCCGTTGAGGCATTGTACGGGCGTAAATGCCGGTCACCTCTTTGTTGGGCAGAGGTGGGGGATAATCAGATCACTGGCCCAGAACTGGTGGTAGACACAACAGAAAGAATTGTTCAAATACGACAACGAATGGCGGCAGCTCGTGACCGTCAGAAAAGCTACGCCGATAAGGGCAGGAAACCACTCGAGCTCCATGTTGGGGAGCGAGTGCTACTCAAAGTTTCACCCTGGAAGGGTGTGGTTCGTTTTGGTAAACGCGGCAAGCTTAACCCACGATATGTCGGACCTTTTGAAACCATCGAGAAAATAGGCAAAGTGGCCTACAAACTAAACCTACCAACAAAACTCAGTGCAGTTCACAACATTTTTCACGTGTCGAATCTGAAAAAGTGTCTGTCAGATGAGACCCTCATAATTCCTCTGAAGGAGCTCACTATCGACGATCAGTTGCGATTCGTCAAGGAACCAGTTGAAATCACGGACCGGGACGTTAAGGTCCTCAAGCGCACTAGAATACCTCTTGTTCGAGTTCGTTGGAACTCCCGTCGTGGCCCAAAGTTTACCTGGGAACGAGAAGACCAAATGAAACTCAAGTATCCCCAGATGTTCGGAAACAGTGCAACCACTACTGAGGCTGAAGCTACTACAGAATTTTGGGACGAAATTCCAAATCAACGGGGGGATGATGTGACACCCCAGGAAAACCAGTAAACTACACAACACAACTAGCTTCCCCAGTAACCACGTGCTAAATTTCGGGACGAAATTTCTTTCAAGTTGGGGATAATGTGACAACTTGAGTTTCCGAGATTTCCATCTTCGCATTAATTACACGTAAGTTGTTTATGTTGCTTGTTTACACGACTAATTGTTTCGCAACTGTGCACGTTTGTAATACGTTATACCGTGCTGTGATGTATATGCTATATTTGATGTGCAGCATAAGTGTATTCGTTTATATATGCTTGTATGTTGGTTTATATATGTGTTATATGAGTAATATAATGGAACACATGCCAAACATCCCTCACGAAAACACCCCATCGAAAACACCCTACGGCCGAAAACACTTCATGGGTTTTCGTCCACTAACTAGTCAACGAACACCAAATGGGCTTTGGCCCAGTTGTGATTAGATAAACATCTGTTTTAACCTTTACGTGAACATTATTTGGCAAACCCAAATCACCTCTCACAATCTCTCTCTCGCTATCTTGTGAAACCCTACGGCAGTTTTGAACAACCGAGTCCAATACATCGATTGAAGTACCACCTTTCTGCTTAGGTTAGTAATCGATTACTTATGGTTATCTGATTGGAATCACTGGTTTGTTTGATATCATGAATGAACAATTAGCACGTAATGATTGTGAATGTATGAATTGTATTGACCCGTATGATAAGAATGCTTATGATCCGATGTAAAAATCTGTTGTGTGATGAATGCTGTTTATGTGGATTAGATTGTTTGACATTATGTGATGAATCTTGGTGACTTGTTAGAATGTATGTGTCATGTGAATAAAGCTACAGCCCACTACATATATTAGGTCAAATAACAGCATGTAAACATTAACTATTGTCGGTCATGGATGTTGGTTTTGATAAAAGTTATGATGCTATGAGTCAGTAGGTAATGATTGATCCATGTGAGGACTTGACTTTTGTGGAATCATATAGTTAATCAATTCTTTGATTTAGGCGGCACAACATAAACTGAGGGATCAAGCTGTGCATGTAATGATTGTTTAGATCTCGATGCATGTTCACTGTAATGTTTGATGATCATATAAATCCGATGTTGAATGACTATGTATTACTGTCGTGTATGTGTGGGTGATCGTTTGATGATATGGCTTAGCGTTTGATTGTTGTAGTTGGCATATTACTAGAAGATCATTAGGGTTTTGATACGTAACGGTTGTTGATGATGATGGTGCCGACGAAAACACAAACCCAACGAAATCTCTTGGGATTTCGTCGCCTAGGGGATTTCGCCACTCAGGGATTTCGTTGAATTGTTTTGCACAATTAACTTTGTTAGTAAATTCTGTTAAGTATGTTAAATATGTTAAGCTTATTAACTCAGTTAATAAATACATTAACTCCGTTGAGCATGATAACTTAGTTAAGGAACTTGCATGTAACTTTGAACCTGGTATGATTGGCAAACTGTTTATGTGTTATTTGATGTTAATTGCCAAATCAATCTGTAATACTGATTGTACGTGAAACATTACGAACGTGAACTGATTAAGTATACGTGCACTATAGGACTTGACTGATTTCTTGTGAGCACATAGTTAAGCATACCGAGCAAACCAAGGTGAGTTCACACTCTTACCAAGGCATGGGATTCCCGGGGTTGGGAATGGGATTGAATGATTACATGCACTTATATCGCTACTAGAATACTTACCACTATCCTCGGGTTGGGAAGGACACCTATAGATACAACTAGACTAGTAATACATGGGAAGCTCCCACTAATCTTCGCACACATGCCTGGAATGGCCGCGATACGAATACAAATCTTCGCACACATGCATGGGTTGGCCGCGATACAAATACTAATCTTTGAACACATGCCGGGAATGGCCGCGATACAATTACTAAACTTCGCAAACATGCCTGGAGGGCCGCGATACAAATACAACTAGTCTAGAATACATGGGAAGCCCCCACTAATCTTCGCACACATGCCTAGAAGGTCGCGATACAAATAAATACGATACATTGGTTACTAAACAAACATACGGTTTACGAAACGAATACTATAACTAAACAACCAACTGTGAACTCGCTCAACTTTGTTGTTGACTCGTTGTTACATGCCTTGCAGGTCGTTAGGTACTCATGGAGCTTGCATAGGGAGGCGCGGTCGTTGTGGACATGGATCGTGGATGCCATATTAAACTTATATGACATTACAAACTTATTATTTATGTTGGGTTTTACATTTATGCTTTCGCTAAACATTGAAGCTATACTTTTGTTTTGAACACCTTTCATATTGTTTGGTTGAATTACATTTACTATTACATTGTTCAATATGATTGGTGGCTTGATCCTGGTCAGTCACGCCTCCAAGCGGTGATACCCCGCGTGTGGATTTTGGGGGTGTGACACAAGCGAAAGCAAAATGTTAAAACCAAATCATAAGTTTAAATGTTTCAAATGTTTAGCATGGCACACAGCTGTCCATGTCCCACAACGACTCTTCCCACTCCGTTGCAAGCTCCATAGATACCTAACGACCTGCAAGGCATGTAACAACGAGTCAACAACAAAGTTGAGCGAGTTCACAGTTGATTGTTCTGTTATTGAGTTCGTTTCAGAAATCATAAGTTCGTTTCTTAACCATGTATTACCCAGTATCCTTAATTTCCAAAACATTTTCATGATATTTAGTGTGGCTTCCCATGTTGCATGTTACTAGACTATTCGTATCCATAAGTGTCCTTCCCAATCCGAGGAGAGTGTTAAGTATGAGTGTATGTAGGTTTTACGTACGTGCCCTTCCCAATCCGAGGACAGTAGTAAGTATGAGTGTACGTAGGTTTTACGTACATTCCCTTCTCAATCCGAGGACAGTAGCAACTATAAGTGTACGTAGGTTTTACGTACGTGCCCTTCCCAATCCGAGGACAGTAGTAGGTAGTCTAGTAGTGTTGATAATATAAATAGTTATTCAATCCCATTCCCAACCCACCGGGAATCCCATGCCTTAGGAGTGTGAACTCACCTTGGTTTGCTCGGTATGCTAAACTATGTGCTCGCAAGTAATCAATCAAGTCCTATAGTTATGCACGTATTCACAATCAGTTTATATCCACATAGTTCACGTATCATTCATGATCATACAGTATCGATTAAGTAACAAACGACTCATAGCATTAAACAGTTAATCGTAAATTCACATGAGTTACATTTAACGACATATAACTAACCCAGTTAACTTCTAACAGAATTAAACTCTGTTACTGTACTGTTTAACCCTTGACGAAACATACTTGTTTCGTCGTGATCACCTCGGCGAAACACCCTCCTGTTTCATCGTGATTGCCCTCGGCGAAACACCCTTTTGTTTCGTCGTCCTACGTTTCGTCGATGTCTAGGTTTCGCCGCATACCGAACAGTTACAGAAATTTCACAGAAACCCTAATCATTGCTAACAGTCGTTTCACTCTATTATCGATCAAACAGTTAATATGCAGCGCCAAGATCATCGATCATCATATAGCAATCATATAACAAAATAATCAATCACACGAACAAGTTTATATTCTACACTCATGCAACATCCGAATAACGTGATCAATAGCTTCCAGTCGAATCTAAACAGTGGCCTAAACATCAGATATATTCATTAACAACAATACGCACAGAAATACGGATCTAATCATTTAACACCAATGAATCCCTTCACACGGTTTCAATCCAACAGATTCGTTCAATAATGTTACAACCCTAATACATGATTTTTGATTCAAGCATAACATAATCGTTTAACAAGCAATTTCTTAGACACCAATACATAGCATAGCGAGTGACTAGGATTGATTATCAAGACTAACCGTTTGAGAGAGAGAGGAAAACGCCAAGAACTTCGAGTGAATGAGGGCAGCCGTCTGTTAGCAGAGAGAGAGCTCTAGGGTTTCGGTTTTGGTGATTTGTTTTCACAAATGAAACTGTTTTTGTGAGATATAACTCACGTAACAGAGCTGGGCCCTTCACTGGGCCAGCGAAACACTCCATTTCGTCGGAGTGTAGATGGCAAAACACTCATGTTTCGTCGAAGTGGTTCATGGCGAAACACAATTGTTTCGTCGGTACAGTTCCGAATCTCAAACAGTTTACAAGTTCATGAACCAAACACTATAATCACATAACATAACAACCAAACATCTCAACATATAATCCAACGTGTACAATTACAAGGCAAACAAGTCGTGTAAGCAAACAACTTAAACAATCAACGTGCAATTAATGCGAAGGCGGAATCTTGGAAACTCGAGTTGTCACACTTTCCACTTGTTCATGACCAATTCCTGGATCTACTATTTCCTGCACATATATCTTAGCTCGCTATCATCCGAAGTTGTAACAGATTGTTTGTTTAATTTTAAATTTCACAAATTTAAAATTTGACAAGTTTATATATCACTTGCAAGTATCTTTCTAGAATGATTTAACACTTTAAAAGCTTCTGTTGACCACTTGTAGGCAAAAAATTAAAATCTTTTCTAATTTAGAACACTGACTCCCCCTCACGAAATGCTCATCATGTTTAGCACTTGGAATTTTGAAAATCAGCTCTCCAACATCAGTTGTCGAAAATCTTTTTGACTTTTTCAAAAATTTATGCTAAAACACTCTGAAAATCTTTTTGGAATTTTGATTTAACAAAATACAGTAAAGAAATATTTACATACAATATTTTTGTGAGTTTGTGTAAGAAGATCATATCAGTTTTTGAAACAAATCACCAACACCGTTAAGCTTTAAACATTTTAAGTTCTAAACGATTCACTTAGATTGTCAGTATACTGATCCACTTAAATTTTCACACAAAGTTCAACTGTTTCGAGATACGAGATTAATGTTTTAGAGACTTAAACTTATTCGCGTGTCCCACCTCAGAATATACTCCCGTATCCAGATCCCAATATTCAGTCTTACAGATGAGTATACCACAGATGATATCTGTAAGGGGTTAAATTGTGAGGGCCGTGAGAGCTCAGACTATTGCTTCAACAAAATCAGAGAGATGACGGCTTCAACTTTTGGTGTGTCCCCTTTAGAGGATCTTTTTTTTCAACAGCACATGATTAGCATTTTTCAATGTTTCATCATTTTTTATGCTGAGGGGAGGCTATATTTCAAGCAAATGTAAAGTATTCTCCGAGGACTAGGCCATTGCTTCCGCAAAATCAGAAGTCCCGGGATAATACCCCAGATATCACTGAGCAAAATCAGAAGTCCGGGGATAATACTCCATTTCGTCGGAATGAAGATGGCGAAACACTCATGTTTCGTCGAAGTGGTTCATGGCGAAACACAATTGTTCCATCGGGTACAGTTCCGAATCTCAAACAGTTTACAAGTTCATGAACCAAACACTTTAATCACATAACATAACAACCAAACATCTCAACATATAATCCAACGCGTACAATTACAAGGCAAACAAGTCGTGTAAGCAAACAACTTAAACAATCAACGTGCAATTAATGCGAAGGTGGAATCTTGGAAACTCGAGTTGTCACATTATCCCCACCTTGAAAGAAATTTCGTCCCAAAATTTAGCATGCGGTTACTGAGGAAGCTAGTTAAGTTTGCATGGTTTACTGGTTTTCCTGGGGTGTCACATCATCCCCCCGTTGATTTGGAATTTCGTCCCGAAATTCCGCAGTAGCTTCTGCCTCAGTAGTAGTTGCATTGTTCTCGAACAACTGGGGATACTTGAGTTTCATTTGGTCTTCTCGTTCCCAGGTGAACTCTGGGCCACGACGGGAGTTCCAACGAACTCGAACAAGAGGTATTCTGGTGCGCTTGAGGACCTTAACGTCCCGGTCCATGATTTCAACTGGTTGCTCGACGAATCGCAACTGATCGTCAATAGTGAGCTCCTTCAAAGGAACTATGAGGGTCTCATCTGACAGACACTTCTTCAGATTCGACACGTGAAAAACGTTGTGAACTCCACTGAGTTCTGTTGGTAGGTTTAGTTTGTAAGCCACTTTACCTATCTTCTCAATGACTTCAAACGGTCTGACGTAACGCGGATTAAGTTTGCCCCTTTTTTCAAAGCGAACCACACCCTTCCAGGGTGAAACTTTGAGTAGCACTCGATCCCCAACTTGGAACTCGAGTGGTTTCCTGCGCTTATCAGCGTAGCTTTTCTGACGGTCACGAGCTGCCGCCATGCGTTGTCGTATCTGAGCAACCCTTTCTGTAGTATCAACTACGAGTTCTGGGCCAGTGATTTGGCTGTTGCCAACTTCTGCCCAGCAAAGAGGTGATCGGCACTTACGCCCGTACAGTGCCTCAAACGGAGCGGCTTGAATGCTAGTGTGGTAACTGTTATTATACGAAAACTCCACTAGAGGGAGATGTTTTTCCCAGCCGTTGCCAAAATCGATTACACATGCACGAAGCATGTCTTCAAGAGTTTGGATGGTGCGTTCAGACTGCCCATCTGTTTGCGGGTGATAAGCTGTGCTCATGTCTAATCGAGAGCCAAAAGATTTGTGCATCGCTTGACACAGTTCTGAAGTAAAACATGCATCACGATCAGAGATAATAGAGGTCGGCACTCTGTGCCTCGAAACCACTTCCTTTAAGTAAACGTCTGCTAGAGTGGAGAACTTATCCGTTTCCATGATAGCCAAAAAGTGTGCAGACTTTGTGAGTCGATCCATGATCACCCAAATAGTATCATTTCCACGTTGAGATCTAGGCAGGCCAGTAACGAAATCCATGGAAATTTGCTCCCATTTCCATTGTGGTATCTCTGGTTGTTGGAGTAGGCCCGATGGTTTCTGATATTCAGTCTTGACTCTCGCACAAGTTAAACATTTGCTAACGTAAGTTGCTATGTGAGCTTTCATGCTAGGCCACCAATACGTAGATCTGAGATCGTGGTACATCTTATCCGAACCAGGATGTACTGAGTAGCGAGACTTATGTGCTTCATCCATTACGAGTTCTCGTAAATTGCCAAAGAGTGGGACCCAAATGCGTCCTGCTACATAGTAGGCGCCGTCTTCCTTTTGTTCTAACTGTTGCCTTGAGCCGCGTAGGGCTTCAGCGCCCTGCTAGTTTCAGTGCTTCTACCTGAGCATCTCGTATCTGTGCAGGAAGACTAGATTGGATAGTGAGTTGTAAAGCACGTACGCGTCTAGGTGTAGTATCCTTTCGAATGAGGGCGTCGGCCACAACATTGGCTTTGCCCGGATGGTACTTGATGGCACATTCGTAATCATTCAATAGCTCGACCCATCGACGTTGTCGCATGTTCAACTCCTTCTGTTTGAAGATATGCTCGAGACCCCTGTGATCGGTGTAAATGGTGCACTTGGTACCGTACAGATAATGTCACCATATCTTGAGTGCAAAAACAACAGCTCCCAGCTCCAAATCGTGTGCAGTGTAATTCCTTTCGTGAATCTTAAGTTGGCGCGAGGCGTAAGCGATGACTTTATCCCGTTGCATCAAAACACAACCAAGACCCTGAATTGACGCGTCGCAATAAACCACAAAATCGTCTGTGCCCTCTGGCAATGAAAGGATAGGTGCACTACAAAGTCTATCCTTTAAGTGCTGAAATGTTGATTCCTGTGCATTACCCCAACGATAGATAACGCCTTTCTGAGTTAGTGAGGTGAGGGGTTGTGCAATCTTGGAGAAGCCTTTGATGAACCTTCTATAGTAGCCCGCCAAACCCAAGAATTGGCGGATTTCTGTTGGTGTACGGGGTGCAGGCTAGTTCTTGATCGAGTATACCTTGGATGGATCAATGTGTATCCCATCCTTGTTTACCACGTGGCCTAGAAAATGGACTTCATGAAGCCAAAAGTCGCATTTTGAAAACTTAGCGTATAACTGCTCTGCTCGAAGTAGTTCCAAAATAAGTCGCAGATGGTGCTCGTGTTCCTCCTGACTCTTCGAATAGATCAGGATGTCGTTGATGAAAACAATAACGAACTTGTCCAGGTAAGGCTTGCACACTCTGTTCATAAGATCCATGAAGACTGCAGGTGCGTTTGTCAATCCAAAAGGCATAACCATGAACTCGTAATGTCCATACCGAGTCCTGAACGCTGTCTTAGAGATGTCCTCATCTCGGACTCTCAGTTGATGGTAACCTTACCTCAGGTCAATCTTCGAATAGTAGCTCGACCCTTGCAACTGATCAAACAAGTTATCAATACGTGGAAGAGGATAGCGATTCTTCACGGTCACCTTGTTGAGTTCGCGATAATCTATGCACTTACGGAAGGTACCGTCCTTCTTCTTTACAAACAACACTGGAGCTCCCCAGGGCGAAGAGCTAGGACGAATGAAACCCTTATTCAAGAGTTCTTGCAATTGCTTGGACAGTTCTTCTAGTTCGGTTGGAGCTAAGCGATACGGTGCTCGAGCTATGGGCGCTGCTCCAGGAGCCAGCTCAATTTGAAATTCAACCTGACGATGAGGCGGAAGACCAGGTAAATCCTCAGGAAACACTTGAGGAAAGTCGCGTACAACTGGAATATCCTCTATCTTCTTCTCTTTCATTGATGCGTCAGTAACGAGTGCTAAAATAGCAGTGTGGCCCTTTCGCAAACACTTCTGGGCCTTAAGAAAGGAGATGATGCCCACAACAGCACCACTCTTGTCGACTTGAATCACGAGAGGTTCTTTACCAGAACGGGGAATACGAACAATCTTCTCTTTGCAAAGGATCTCTGCTTGCTGTTGGGATAACCAATCCATCCCAATGACGATGTCGAAACTACCCAAAACTATAGGAATGAGATCGATAGAGAAAGTCTGACCAGCTAAGACGAGATTACAACCCTTAACTATGTGTGTGGCTTCTAGGCTTTTACCGTTTGCTAACTCTACGGCATGCTTGGTGTTCAAAAGTGTTGGTGTGTGTTTAAGCATTTGACTAACTTTTAGAGACACATAACTGGTATCGGCACCCGAATCAAATAAAACAGTAACATAAAAGTCGTCGAGAAGAAACTTACCCATCACCACGTTAGGATCATTCCTTGCGTCACCCTGACCAATCACGAACGCTCGACCCCTGGCACCATTGTCGTCGTTATTACCCCCATTGTTATTCCCATTATTGTTCCTGTTTCCTTGGTTGTGGTTCTGATTCTGATTTAACTGCGGGCATTGTCTCTTGAAGTGACCTTCAGCGCCACACTGATAGCATCCCCTGTTGCCCTGTTGTTGTTGCTGATTCTGCGGTGCTTGCTGTTGCTGCTGACGATTCTGATTTGCAGGCCGTGAGCTCCTGCAATCCTTGGCTTCATGACCCATCTTGAGACACCTCTGACAATGTCCCTTGTTGCACTGACCACTGTGGTGTCTGTTGCATTTGTTGCATTTTGGGTGGTTTCCCCGATATCCACCCTGCCCATGACTACCATATGATTGCTGACCAGGACTCTGGTAGTCATCAGTCTTTCGCTGCTGTGCCTAGGACTGAACTGTAGTTGAACCCTTGCTGGAGGCTCCATCCCATTTTCGCTTGTTGTCATTGGGAGTAGCAGAAGTAGTAATAGCAGTAGCACCTATACGCTTAGGCAGTTTGTTCTGTTCCGCTGCCTGGTCTGTGAGACGATGAGCAAGACAAGTAACATCCTGGATGGTAGCAAGGTTAGCAGAAGTCACATGGCTTTGAATCTCTGGTACTAAGCCTTTGAGGTACAGCTCGATGCGTTTGATGGGAGGATCCACCATAGTAGGACACAAAATTGCTAGCTCGTTTGATCTTTTTGTGTACGCTTCAATCTCCGACCCTGTCATCTTCAAGTTAAAGAACTCCACTTCCAGCTTGTGGATGTCATCACGATTACTTGATCAGCTCCTTGAAGTCATTCCATGGGGTGGCATTAGCAGCAACTATCCCCAGCATTTGAACCTGAGCATTCCACCACGTGAGCGTTATGCCCTCGAGAGTACCAGTAGCATACTTCACCCTACAGCTCCTTTAGTGCCGTTGAAAGTAGTAGGTCGGCAATCCATAAAGGTTTTGAAAGTACACACAGGAGGCTGAGCGTGTTGACCTGTCGTGTGTGTAAAGCAAAATTAAGCACAAGTGTTGTTTTACGAGAGTAGGATCTAAAGATCCTAGAGTAAGTTGTGATGGCAGGTTATACCTCCTGCCTGGGCAGCTGCGAGTGCTGCTGCAACTTGTTCGTTGATCAAAGCCGTCAACTGGGCTTGAGTTAGGTTAACGCGTCCACTCATGATCTTCATATCAAAGGAAGACATGAGTGAGAGAGGTTCGCGAAAGTGCGATGACAGAAGAGAGTAAGCACACATGTGTTTTCAAACTATAGTTGTTACGTTCATCTAAGCATACCATAATCAAAGTTCTATGTAACTAGCAAGTAGGCAATATAACATAAACCATATCACCTATAGTGTTGAGCCTTGCACGTGGAGTGAAGCTTCGTTGTGGATCGTTGAGCACTGGACAGGTTATAGTCTGGTTTTACCAAAAAGTTTTTCCCCTTTTTAAAACCAAGTTCACTATAACCAATGGCTCTGATACCAATCTGTCACACCCCCAAAAATCCACACGCGGAGTATCACCTCTTGGAGACGTGACTGACCAGGATCAAGCAACCAATCATATTGAACATGTCACACCCTGGCTTTACGGAAGCGTGGGTTTATTTGGTGTGACTTCTTAATACCATAGCAACAATCATAACAATGCTATATGATAAAAACATGAGATATTCATCCATTAATAAAGTTTAGAAAAATCCCATTTTCAACAATCACAAAATAAGTTACAAACCTTAATCTGATTAAATTGAGTTCATAAAGACTTAACGAAAGGCTTTAAACAATACTAGGTTCAGGGATATGTAACCCGTCCAGGAAGAGGTTACACCTTCTAAACCCTGGGTGACTTCTTTATTCAAGCGCAGCTTGAAAATACGTGCATACCGTGCCAGATCCGTTAGTTTCCTGAAATACATGTAGTTTGAAAAGTCAACATAAAGTTGAGCGAGTTCATGTGTAGGTGAGTTTGTATAAACCCTTGTAAAAATGTCAGTATGTATGAAAATCCCTGGTATGTAGCAAATAAGGAAAAAGAGATCAATTAATGTGTAGCTAATACATAAATAAGTGACATGGTCTAGGAAGCACTCAAACCTGTAACACGTATTTCATACCGGTCCTTCCGACGGAACGACATAGTCACCACATGTATCCACACGCTGGCCCATGTGTGGGGCTCGTGTAACACCTCGAAAATTTACGTCCTATAATGTATTGACACGTGTCATAAGCTTGAACGTGTGAAAGAATACTCTAGAGGGACTAAATTTGACAAGCTTGAAAAGTATATGAAAATACGAGTTCTAAATGTCAACAGTGAATAAATATATTGTACATTAACCCTACATAACGTTTATACCATCAAACGAATAAATCATGGATCATACGAAGCTAAAAGTGAGAGATTACAAACTGCAGGGGTTAAATGTGTCAACATGTTTAAGTTATACCTCTGAGTGACCTTTTGACAAACCTGAAGCCTTGTAACTGTTAATTATGCTCACTAGAATGCATGATATAAATTTCATAAAGTTTCGTTATCGTATGAGAAAGTTATGATCAAATTCGTATGCGAGGGGTTAAAGCGTTAACGTTGAAAGTTATGACTTTTCGGGTTAACCAGAAATATCCAGGGACTTGGCAAAGTGGGTATAAGTCCTAAAGCCCTTGTAGGTAAATAAGAAGGGGTCAAATTGCAAGAAATAAGCTTAGTTGCCCTTTCGAAAGGGCAAGAGACATTTATGTGAAAACTAGAAAATGTTTTGCCCTGATAACTGGCTTACGGACCGTAAAGGTCCACCCTTACAGTCCGTAAGGGGTTTCCAGCGACTGGAAAACGGGCAGCAGCCTGTTTTGAGCGTTTAAACCGACTTAGATCAGATATTTTCATCCATGGGCAACCCCTAAACATTCCTAGGCACTTAGGGACATGTGTTGATGATTCATGGTCCATGATAGACTTAGATGTCAACAATTTATGGTGATTTAAACACTATAAATAGGACCATTAGTTGCAACATTTGATCATCCATCCCATCTGCATTCTTGAGGACTTCTGGAGCTCCAAAGCAGACCCAAGTCATCTCTAATAGTGCATAGGACCTTGGTGAGTATGCCTAGCCCTTCTTAATTAAGTTTTAGCATAGTTTTAGCTTAAAAGTCAACCCGTCGTAATTAACGGTTGACTTAACGATTAATCACTGATGGTCCAGTGATTAGTCGAATTGAAAGTGGTTATAATTTGGTAATTATGTGGGTAATAAACCCTTAAAAGGGTTCCCCCTGATTCCCACTCTAATTAGGTCTAATGTCGGGTCAAACTTGCGATTAAAAAGTCAACAGGATACTTAAATTCTAAATTATGCATAATTAGAAATGTAGAACGTATACAACCTGTTTGATCATTAATATAACTTGGTAATTAGTGTAAGAACATGTCTAAACATGTTCAACCCGATAATTTACTGTTTAGACCCGGTTCGGAACCGAAAGACGCAAAGCTTTGACTTTTGCTTTGACTTCAGTTCTGACCCGTTTAGGTATGATTTAGAAATACCTTAGAGCTTCATTTGGACCAGGTTACATGCTAGTATAACCCTCTGTGATTATACACCATGGTTCATTAGTTAACCGATTAATACGCATGATTTCGTTAATTGCTCATATGTTGACCATTATGCCCTTTTCACCCTAAAATGTGATTTTTGAAAATGTAAAAGAGTAGAAACCTTAATTACTGATATATAGACTTGTACCCAAATTTTGACATCAGTTTGAGGTGTAGATTAAGAGTTATGCTCGTTAGCGTAAAATGAAAGCTTTATGTTAATTAAACAGCGTAATTAGCATATAGCCTAGTTAAGCCTACTTTTTGATATCAAACTTATTACCCACTGATGTAATATATTATTTTGGGATTTTTGAAGATTTTTAATTAATTTTAGGCTGAGCATAACTAATAGTCGTAAGCTTAATCCGGTAATTGTCGGTTTTGCCCTTACGGGCTATAAAATGAGTTTTACATATCTAATTGACTCCAAACCTTTTGCTACTGATCACATATGATAAATAAAGTATTTTAAGCCTTCTGGAATAATAAAAATATCAGCTTTATGTATCGAACCCGGAGATGGCTTCTAATCGCCTTTTTAAGCGTTTTTAACGCATAGTATGTACTAAGACTATTTTAAACATACAAGGGTGTATACCTATTGATGTTTGAGGCAAATTATAATATTTTAACAGTAAGCAAAAGTTTTTTAACTTAGACTTCGGTTTTGAGCTTTCCGGCTTATGTGAAATTACCAAAATGCCCCTACGGTGCATAGTTTGATTATAATTGGTAAATTCACATATATACTTTACCCTACTGTTATAACTTAGTAAAATAAGTATTTTTGCTGATTATATCAGACCAGTAACTCAGGTAAATACTTAAACCCTTTTATAACCTTTTAAATGACCAAACTACCCCTACGGGGCCTAGTTTGCGTTTAAATACGTTTTGGGCATAATGAAAGACATCTTACTGATGTCACAACATATTTGAGGCATAATTAACTTAGGAAACCTGTATATGGCTCTCATGAATACCCGTCACTCTTATTACGCGTACGGTTCGGTTTGTGTAACAAGTTTACATAAATTAGCCGAAACGGGTCAAACCTTATTGGTTTTATCTCAAAATCCAGAATGTGTATGAAATACCCATATTATACAAGTCTTCAAACTTGTCGGGTCTAAAACACATTCTATTCCGGTCTTCGCTTAATCATGCATTTGAACCGTATATTTCCTTAAGACTAACCAGTCTAAGCTTAGGCTTAATTAAAGACCCGTTAGCATTCTAATTGGTTATTTATACCATCATTCCAAACTAGAGCCTTCTGGTAAATTGTACCTACGCTTACTTAAGTGAATACGGCTGAGTTATTAAATTCTTGCTATTTAAGACAGGAGCTATCTCAGGTAAATACTCTTAACTTATTTTCCCTATTACGGGCTTGGGATACGGTAATATAAATACCGCATGGTCAGGTATGGGATTCAAAGACCAATAAGTCGGGAAATCCAAATAACCTATTTTAATTCGTATTGCTTGACTGAAACATTGGGGATTAATGCGACCGTGTCCTGGATATCCTTGACTCATTAAATGCAATGGCCACGACCTAAGCACGGGGTGTAGGCATACACCTGACAGATGCCATATGTTTATTAATTAATTATACCCAATAAGGGATTCCTAATAAGGGAATAGTGGTGTGTCGGTTAATCATGAACCGGCATAGAACCGGGCCCCGTATGTAGAGCAAGTTATGTAAAACTGATAACATGAGATAGAGTTTGTCCCCAAGTATAAAAGATTAATTTTGCCTCTGTGCATTTTAATCAAGTTATCAAAGATTAATTTTGCCTTTGTGCATTTTAATCAAAGTGTCAAAATATTTTGTGCCTGGTGCATTTAAATCAATTTTCTTAAACTCTTTTCAAATGAGTCAGTTGAGTGTATTTACCAGTGAAAACTGACGTATTTTCCAAAAAGGTTAAGTGACAGGTACTGAACGTAATTGGCTGGAAGCTCAGGGCGCTGATAAGGAATCTTGCAAGTTCTAGGCGTCTAAAGTCTGTTGAACAAATGTTTATATTTTAAGATCCGCCTGTGGATCCTTTACTTTCCGTTGTAATACTGGATATTACTTTATATTGGGATTGTAATATATTTACCTTTTGCTTCCGCTGTGCATTTATATAATTGTTGTAACACCCCGTGTTTTCACGAGTGAAAGTCAAGGTCAAAGTCAACGACCGATTTCGCGCAACTCGACTCGTAGAAATGTTTTTATTTTAATTATATTATGTGGAGTAAGTGTCGTACATTGCAATAATCGAATCATATTAACCGTATTCCAATCGACTCGCGACTGTGAACGATAGGAAGTAACAATGCGATAAAGTTGATCAACCGAGAATCAAGCTATGCTAATCAAATCGACATCGAACCGTAACTCAAACTGTGTATTTTACTTGTTGTTTATACGTGTGTGTGTGCCTTACGTGTTACATGTGCGTGTTTATTTTATGTTATGTTGTGATAATCAAGCGAACTCGATCGAACTCGAAGTCTAACTCGAATGTAAACGAACCCGAACCCGAATTCCGAGTCGAACCATATAAGAAGTAGTTGGGACTGAAAGTAATTTGACTAGGAAACCCTATCGAATCGCTCGAAAACCGAAGCCGAAGCGTCATCGCACCGAATGGACCAAATTAGGCGACATCCGAACGGATGGTCAATCCGCACGGATTGCCAATCCGCACGGATTGCCAATCCAGACGGATAACCTATCCGGGTTACGTGCCATCCGCACGGCTCACCCTTTCCCCTTTTAGCATCCTATAAATACACAAGTCACTCTCCAACCTTTCCACTTTTGGCAAGTGACGTCCGAACCGCACGCATTCTTCACCTTTTCTCAGATTTCTCTCAATCCAGGTAAGATCTTGCTCTAATTATTGTACATTCTTGATCACTACACAATTCTACACCTTTCCATCTTTCAAATCTCCACTTTCGACCGTGAAACCATCAAGATTTGAGGTATTCTCGGGTGACGTCATCATGAAGTTCTTAGGAACTTCAAGCTTGACTTCATTCCACCAAGAGTAACTCAGATCTGAACGGTTTCCACAAGATTTCACAACAACTACACCTAAATCTAAACTTTTCTAAGGATAAAAGAGTTGAAAGAAATAAACCTAAGTTCTCTCCTTCTTTTACCCTTAAGATCGGTACGAATCTGATCGGTTCTAGTCTCTACTCGATAATAGTGATGCACTAGTCCTAGATCTAGAATCCTACCCGCGAGACACCTGATTACGAGATGAACCGGAACGACCGTTCTGAGCCACCGAAAAGTCGAGTTAGGGAGGTTCCTGGCCGGCTTAGTCATGCGAGTAAGAATACGATTCCAAGGGGTTGCCACGTAATCAGAACGTCTCGATAAAACGATAACAGCAACCAAGAGTAGACGGATGGAACAACCAGAACGAGCGGCTGTCCGCACGAAGAAGCTGTCCGCACGGACAGGCTATCCGGACGGGTTGTCACCCGGACGAGCTACCCTTGGGACCCACTTTCCAAACAAGGTTTGAGTATCGACGAATGAGCAATCCGGACGGACGACCTCTGAATGGATTACTCTTCGGATCATGAGATACTAAGGCCTTGAAACAAATTCCAACATGTTCATCCGCACGGACAGGTTACCCGTACGGACAGACTATCCGGACGGATTGTCACTGTCCGCACGAGTAAGCTATCCGGACGGATTGTCACTCTCCGCACGGATTACCATCCGGGCGGATTACCTAATCCACTTAGTGACTCAGCCTTAAAGACGTGTCCGCACGGATCATCATCCGGACGGATTGTTATCCGCGCAACCGGCTTGAAAGGTAGAGCTACTTATGTGTTTTCTAAATGCTACAACGAAAACTCCAAAGCACAAGCCATCATACACAAACACATCCTTAGGAAGAAATAATCCACTCGAACGTTTATCCGCACTAACAACTTGTCCGTACGGATAAGCAATCCGCACGAGTGACTAATCCGCACGGACAGCTCGCTCGCACGGATAGTTTATCCGGATGGGTCACCATCCGCACGGATCACTATCCGTACGGATAGTTCACTCGCACGGATGACTTCCTCTCACGGTTAGTTGATCCGCACGATCAGCCATCCTAACCACTCTCACTTTGTACTGTTTTACGCGCCACTTATCATTACGTTATCGAATCTATTCAGGCTAACCGTACTCGCTGAAAAGTGCTCCCTTCAATCCATAATCGCTGTGAGTATACTCGAACCCTTTTTGCTTTTAGCACTTTTGGGTGTTACATACGTTACGAATATTCAAACTACAACTATCACACTACTCAAACTATTTTTAACGCTAAACCATTTACGCATGTTATACGTGGCTTATGAATGCTTGTTTGTTATGTTTACACATGGAATGCTGTCTACCTGCCTTAGCAACGATAGTACTATAGTTTGGACTCAGCACCCGTTCACACGGGGGTTGTCAAGGATCTTTTACTTGCATGGATTACGGTGGTAATCATGTATTGCGAATTGCCTTGGGCAGTCAACCCGCAGTCATTGGTATCGATGGATCTATGTCGATAACTAACGTGCTTCATTTCACTATGTGTACGTGCTGGTTATGCGTAAATGAATTCGAACTCTATATGCTATTATCAAACTTGTATGCTCACCTTTACATTTTATGTATTGACTTTATTTTAACATATGTGACAGGTGCTTAGGTCGCTTTTAAGCTCTTTGTGCTGTGATGAACTTGAAGCTAGGAACTGGAGTCCTAGAAACCAACGAATAAATTGTTATGTTTAAATCTGAGTTGTAGGAACAGAATATTTGTTTGATGTTATCTGTAATAACTTGTTTGACTATTTAAGATACGGTATGGGACGTATCATTTAAATTGAATGGTAATGATAGTTGTTATGGAAACTTCTGGACAATCTGTTTCGCTCAGTGCCACGCCCCGATGATTCCGCCATCGGTTGGGGTGTGACAGATTGGTATCAGAGCCATAACTATAGGGAATTAGGCAAGACTCGACCTAGTCCGGGTCGAAGTCTTAGAGACCTAGTCTATAGTTAAGAACCAACAGACCAACTCACGCGTATGCGTAAACTCGTCACTATCACTCGCTCTTTTCTACCACTGCACTCGAATTTTCAAGTTATGAACAGGTAACGAGGCCGAGAATAGGTGTGAAAACCGCAAACTCTCGACTAAAGTTGCCTAATCAGCTTGCGTTTTAGCTACAAACGAGGAGAAATCATACCAAATTAGGAGTGAAATCCATATTTTGATGAATAATCTCCTCAATTTTATTAAGAACAAGGACGAAGTTGTAAGATAGGGGTGAAACCCTAACCTTGCCGACTTGTCCCGTTTTTATACGAAAACTCCCACCAAAGTTTCGATGGACTCCAACGATCTAAAGACACAATATAACCAATGGGAATTGCGCCGACGCCCAAGAATCGAGGCAAAGGCATAGTCCTGGAGGTAATTGTGCACACAGGACCCTTGCGAATAGTCGAGCCACTTTGGTTAGTCGAAGTCTACTAGCCGCAGACAATCTATTCTCGATTTTATGTGTTTCAATTTTCGTCGCTTTTATGAGAATTACGTGTTTTGTGCTTATTCATTAACGTTTTGAGGTACTACCGGTTTCAATCTAATGCTTTTGGCCTTAGCTACTCACACAACACATCATTAACGAAGCACTCGCACTTCACTACTTTCGAACACTCGCAAACTCTGAATACTAGGTTTCTATTTTCTGACTGCCCCTAGTGACTAAGGTATATGTGTTTCTTGCTATTGTGCTTACGTGTTTAGGAGTGTTGTGGTTATGTGCTCTATGTGTTTACGTGATTCATGTAATTATGTGAAATTGTGACTATCTGCGTTTACATGGTACGTGTTACTGAGCTTTAGTAGTAGTAGACGTGTGAGGTGAGATTCGAATACATGTGTTGAGTTCCGTGGCGATGTCAATTGCAGACAATGTCGTCCGGATCTCGTCATACACTCACTCGTCAGGAAAAGAGGGACAGACGTCTTGCCTCTATTATCACGAAAAGTGTGGCAAAAGCTGTGAGTGATGCATACGAGAACGCCAGTAAATCATCTGAGGAATCGAGGACTGAAGGTCCTAAAGCTGCAACGACACCTTTCAGTTTCAAGCAATTCAAGTCGTGTGGGCCGAAAGAATTCACAGGCGAAGGAGGTCCTACTGCACTATTTCACTGGTTTGACTCTATCGAGGTTACTCTGCGACAAAGTGGTTGCCCTGATGACCTTCGGACTCTGAACGCTACCGGTGTCTTCCAGTCCCGTGCTCTAGACTGGTGGAACAAGCGAGGGAATGATGCAGCCTACGGTCTGTCGTGGGACGAGCTCAAGGAAGTCATGCTAGAGGAATTATGCCCTCCTCACGAACGTCAAAAGCTTGAAGATGAATTCTGGCACATACATCAGAAGGATGGAGACAACACTGGTCTCACTGCTCGCTTCAAACAACTCAGCATTATCTATCCCGACCAGGTCAAGACTCCCGAGATGACCATCAAGAAGTACATCCGAGCTTTGCCCGACTGCGTTGCTAATTTTGTGCAAGCGGCTAAGACTACCACGATCGAGGAAACCTATCTGCTAGCCACTGAAATCAATGACAAAAGGGTTAAGGCTGGGGTGTGGGATAAGACCTCCAAGCATCTACGTCAAGCTACCGCTACCGCACCAACTGTTGAACCTACCTCATCAAACAGCAAGAGAAAGAACAAGAGAAAGAACAGCTCCACCAACAAGAACTGTGCGATTACTGCTGCACCGATCCAAGCTGTACCTGCCCAACAGCGTCAAGTAGCGGCGCCTGTGGCCAATGCACCACCTGCTAAGCGTGCATATACCGGACCACACCCGCTCTGCCCTACTTGCACCTATCATCACCCTACAGCTATTCAATGCCGCTTCTGTGCTCACTGCAATGTATACGGCCACTTCACTGCCAATTGTCGTATTCGCCAAGCTCCTGCCAATCAAGCTCTACTCGCTGCCCCCACAGGGTCAACAAGCTCCTCCGGCACCCGCAGTCAAAGCCAGAGCATGCTTCACATGTGGCGACCCGAATCATTTTGCCAACATGTGCCCAAACAGGGTAGTGAAACAAGAACCGCAACAACAGCAACCACAGCAGCAGCAACACTAGGCCGCACGCGCCAGAACTTTCAATCTCAATGTGCGTCCGACAACAACGTGGTCAATGGTACGTTCCTTGTGAATGGTATTTATGCTTCATGTTTGTTTGATACTGGAGCCGATAATTGCTTTGTGTCGCTCGAATTTGAGAAACTCCTTAGTCGTAAACGTTCCCGACTCTCTTCTGCATTTGATGTTGAAGTCGCTACCGGAAGAACCGTCGCTGTAAATTCTGTTATTCGTGATTGCACTCTTGAGCTCAACAATCACATCTTCTCAATCGACCTTATTCCGATGCAACTCGGAAGCTTCGACGTCATAGTAGGCATGGACTTCCTCCGAGAAAACCATGCCGAAGTGGTGTGCTTCGATAAAATGATTCGTTTTTCGCTCGCAAACGGTGATTCATTGTGCGTTTATGGTGATACTACTTCGAAGGGTCTCAAACTTATGTCATGCCTCCAAGCTAGCAAGTATCTCCGCAAGGAATACAGAGCTTTCTTGGCTAACGTTGTAGCAGCGGAGAAGGAAAAGAAAGAGAAGAAGGAAGTGAAAGACGTACCCGTGGTTCGAGAATTTCCTAATGTTTTCCCAGAAGATCTTCCCAGACTACCTCCAAAACGCGATATTGATTTTCGCATTGATCTCATTCCTGGAGCTAATCCTACCGCCAGAGCTCCTTACCGACTCGCGCCGTCCGAAATGCGCGAACTCTCAACCTAACTCCAGGAATTACTTGAGAAAGGCTTTATTCGCCCGAGCACATCTCCTTGGGGCGCACCAGTCCTTTTCGTCAAAAATAAGGACGGGTCGTTCCGGATGTGCATCGACTACCGGGAGTTGAATAAGTTGACTATCAAGAACCGCTATCCTCTGCCTCGAATCGATGATTTGTTTGACCAACTACAAGGCGCTACGTGTTTCTCGAAGATCGATCTACGTTCAGGATACCATCAGCTGCGTATACAGGAGGAGGATATACCCAAAACCACGTTCCGTACTCGTTACGGCCATTACGAATTCGTTGTCATGCCTTTTGGCCTAACCAACGCGCCAGCGGTTTTCATGGATCTGATGAATCGTGTGTGTAAACCATATCTCGACCGTTTCGTCATCGTGTTCATCGACGATGTCTTGATCTATTCCAAAACGAGAGCCGAACACGCGCAACATCTATGTTTGGTTCTCGAGTTACTCCAGGGGAACCAACTCTACGCCAAATTCTCCAAGTGCGAGTTTTGGTTGGGGGAGGTTCAGTTTCTGGGTCACATTGTAAATAGTCAGGGTATTCACATCGATCCTGCGAAGATTGAAGCTGTTAAGAGCTGGGTTACGCCTAAGAACCCGTCTGAAGTCCGCTCCTTTCTCGGGCTAGCGGGCTATTATCGACGATTTATCGAAGGATTCTCGAAGATTGCTGCACCACTTACCTCTCTCACGCATAAGGACCAGCCTTTTATCTAGGGAACCAAACAAGAGTCTGCCTTTCGAACCCTTAAACACATGCTTTGCAATGCTCCTGTTCTCACACTACCCGACGGAAACGATAATTTCATTGTCTACTGTGATGCTTCCAACCTTGGTCTCGGTTGTGTCCTTATGCAACGAGACAAGGTCATAGCTTACGCATCTCGTCAGCTCAAAGTCCACGAGAAGAACTATACAACCCACGATCTCGAGCTAGGCGCAGTTGTTTTTGCATTAAAGATTTGGCGACACTACCTCTATGGTACAAGGTGTACGATCTTCACCGATCATAAGAGCCTACAACACATCTTTAATCAGAAGGAACTAAATATGCGTCAACGCCGATGGGTAGAACTTCTCAACGATTACGACTGTGAGATTCGTTATCACCCAGGCAAGGCAAATGTTGTTGCCGACGCACTTAGCAGACGGAGCTATCTGCTTAGCACTCGTAATGTTCAAGCCCAGCACAACCTCGAAGCTCTCATCCGCGACGCCCAGCATGCATGTTTCAACGAACGCACTTTGAAGAAAGAAAGAATCTACCACGATGGAGCCCAGCTTGTGAGCAAATCAAATGGGATATTCCACTTCCTAGACCGAATTTGGATTCCCAAGCGAACCAATTTGCGACAGATTATCATGGATGAAGCCCACAAATCCCAATACTCTATCCATCCCGGTGCTGACAAAATGTACCATGATCTTCGCTATAGGTACTGGTGGCCGGGATTGAAACGGGATATCGCTCTCTACGTCGGAAAATGCCTAACCTGTGCTAGAATCAAGGCTGAACATCAAAGACCCTCTGGCTTGCTCGAACAACCTCCAATCCCCATGTGGAAGTGGGAGAGTATAGCTTTGGATTTCGTAACCCAGCTTCCAACCACGTCATCAGGTCACGACAGCATTTGGGTTGTTATTGACCGTTTGACTAAATCAGCACACTTTCTGCCAATACGAGAAGACTACAAGGTGGAACGATTAGCCCGAATCTACACCGACGAGATCATTTGTCGACATGGGATGCCTCGTGACATCATCTCTGATCGTGATGCTCGGTTTACTTCACGATTGTGGGAAACATTCCAAACGGCACTCGGTACAACGCTTAATCTAAGTACTGCGTTCCACCCACAAACCGATGGTCAGACTGAAAGAACGATTCGTACTCTTGAAGACATGCTCCATTCGTGTGTTCTAGACTTCGGTGGTAATTGGGATAGACACCTTCCGTTAGTCGAATTCTCGTATAACAACAGCTACCAGGCTAGCATCCAGATGGCACCTTTCGAGGCCTTATACGGAATAAGATGTCGATCGCCTATTGTGTGGCACGAGATTGGTCACTCGTAACTAACCGGTCCGGAGTTGCTACCAGAAACGACAGACAAAATTTTCCAAATTCGAGACAACCTAGCGAAAGCTCGGGATCGACAGAAAGTTTACGCCGATAAAAAGCGCAAGCCCCGTGAATATGGCGTTGGTGACTACGTACTCCTAAAGGTGTCACCTTGGAAGGGTGTAGTCCGATTCGGCAAGAAGGGGAAACTCGCGCCTCGATATGTTGGACCTTTTAAGATTCTGGAAAGGATCGGAAAAGTCGCCTACAGACTTGAATTACCGGAGGAACTTAGCAATGTCCATCCGACTTTCCACGTGTCAAACCTCCGAAAGTGCATCGCCGACCACGACTTACATGTTTCTCTAGACGATCTGCAAGTGAACGAAACATTACACTTCGTGGAAAAGCCTGTCGAAATCATGGATCGCCAAACCAAAGAACTTAGGTGCTCACGCATTCCTATTGTGAAAGTCCGATGGGAAGGCAAGCGAGGCATGGAGTTTACTTGGGAACTCGAAAGCGACATGAAGGCCAAGTACCCGCAGTTGTTTATATAGAGAGATAATCTTAGAGAGAGAAAGTCTCTCACGTGGTTCTCGGTGCTTGTATACATCATCATAATCAATAGAATCATTGATTTTGTTACATCCTAGTATATTTGATCCGCACAATCGAGCACCTACTCAGATGCCACTTGTAGGACCGGTTTCGACTCCGTTACGATTGTGTTTAGTCACACGTGTTCACGGATTCCGCACGACTCAGAATCCACAATTATCCATGCGAATAAGCTAGTCAACAAAAGTCAACAAGGATTTGTTATCCGCACGGATTGCCATCCGTACGGTGAACATCAACAGCAACATTCAACATTTTTAACGAATTCAAATTTCTCACAAATGACTATGAATTAAGATCTGAAACTTTATAGGGTTTTAGATCAGGGAATTTCGCATAACATGTCCAAATTTTTATCCGATTTTTAACCGTAAAAAGTCGATTAATTTGACGATTTTCAGTGGTCCAAACGAAAAGTGCTCACATGTGATCCACGGTTGGTTACGGCTTTCAGCTTAATTTCGGGACGAAATTCCCTAAACAAGAGGAGGCTGTAACACCCCGTGTTTTCACGAGTGAAAGTCAAAGTCAAGGTCAAAGTCAACGACCGATTTCGCGCAACTCGACTCGTAGAAATGTTTTTATTTTAATTATATTATGTGGAGTAAGTGTCGTACATTGCAATAATCGAATCATATTAACCGTATTCCAATCGACCCGCGACTGTGAACGATAGGAAGTAACAATGCGATAAAGTTGATCAACCGAGAATCAAGCTATGCTAATCAAATCGACATCGAACCGTAACTCGAACTGTGTATTTTACTTGTTGTTTATACGTGTGTGTGTGCCTTACGTGTTACATGTGCGTGTTTATTTTATGTTATGTTGTGATAATCAAGCGAACTCGATCGAACTCGAAGTCTAACTCGAATGTAAACGAACCCGAACCCGAATTCCGAGTCAAACCATATAAGAAGTAGTTGGGACTGAAAGTAATTTGACTAGGAAACCCTATCGAATCACTCGAAAACCGAAGCCGAAGCGTCATCGCACCGAATGGACCAAATTAGGCGACATCCGAACGAATGGTCAATCCGCACGGATTGCCAATCCGCACGGATTGCCAATCCGGACAGATGACCAATCCGGACGGATAACCTATCCGGGTTACGTGCCATCCGCACGGCTCACCCTTTCCCCTTTTAGCATCCTATAAATACACAAGTCACTCTCCAACCTTTCCACTTTTGGCAAGTGACGTCCGAACCGCACGCATTCTTCACCTTTTCTCAGATTTCTCTCAATCCAGGTAAGATCTTGCTCTAATTCTTGTACATTCTTGATCACTACACAATTCTACACCTTTCCATCTTTCAAATCTCCACTTTCGACCGTGAAACCATCAAGATTTGAGGTATTCTCGGGTGACGTCATCATGAAGTTCTTATGAACTTCAAGCTTGACTTCATTCCACCAAGAGTAACTCAGATCTGAACGGTTTCCACAAGATTTCACAACAACTACACCTAAATCTAACTTTTCTAAGGATAAAAGAGTTGAAAGAAATAAACCTAAGTTCTCTCCTTCTTTTACCCTTAAGATCGATACGAATCTGATCGGTTCTAGTCTCTACTCGATAATAGTGATGCACTAGTCCTAGATCTGGAATCCTACCCGCGAGACACCTGATTACGAGATGAACCGGAACGACCGTTCTGAGCCGCCGACAAGTCGAGTTAGGGTGGTTCCTGGCCGGCTTAGTCATGCGAGTAAGAATACGATTCCAAGTGGTTGCCACGTAATCAGAACGTCTCGATAAAACGATAACAGCAACCAAGAGTAGACGGATGGAACAACCAGAACGAGAGGCTGTCCGCACGAAGAAGCTGTCCGCACGGACAGGCTATTCGGACGGGTTGTCACCCGGACGAGCTACCCTTGGGACCCACTTTCCAAACAAGGTTTGAGTATCGACGAATGAGCAATCCGGACGGACGACCTCTGAATGGATTACTCTTCGGATCATGAGATACTAAGGCCTTGAAACAAATTCCAACATGTTCATCCGCACGGACAGGTTACCCGTACGGACAGACTATCCGGACGGATTGTCACTGTCTGCACGAGTAAGCTATCCGGACGGATTGTCACTATCCGCACGGATTACCATCCGGGCGGATTACCTAATCCACTTAGTGACTCAGCCTTAAAGACGTGTCCGCACGGATCATTATCCGGACGGATTGTTATCTGCGCGACCGGCTTGAAAGGTAGAGCTACTTATGTGTTTTCTAAATGCTACAACGAAAACTCCAAAGCACAAGCCATCATACACAAACACATCCTTAGGAAGAAACAATCCACTCGAACGTTTATCCGCACGAACAACTTGTCCGTACGGATAAGCAATCCACACGAGTGACTAATCCGCACGGACAGCTCGCTCACACGGATAGTTTATCCGGATGGGTCACCATCCGTACAGATCACCATCCGTACGGATAGTTCACTCGCACGGATGACTTCCTCTCACGGTTAGTTGATCCGCACGATCAGCCATCCTAACCACTCTCACTTTGTACTGTTTTACGCGCCACTTATCATTACGTTATCGAATCTATTCAGGCTAACCGTACTCGCTGAAAAGCGCTCCCTTCAATCCATAATCGCTGTGAGTATACTCGAACCCTTTTTGCTTTTAGCACTTTTGGGTGTTACATACGTTACGAATATTCAAACTACAACTATCACACTACTCAAGCTATTTTTAACGCTAAACCATTTACGCATGTTATACGTGGCTTATGAATGCTTGTTTGTTATGTTTACACATGGAATGCTGTCTACCTGCCTTAGCAACGATAGTACTATAGTTTGGACTCAGCACCCGTTCACACGGGGGTTGTTAAGGATCTTTTACTTGCATGGATTACGGTGGTAATCATGTATTGCGAACTGCCTCGGGCAGTCAACCCGCAGTCATTGGTATCGATGGATCTATGTCGATAACTAACGTGCTTCATTTCACTATGTGTACGTGCTGGTTATGCGTAAACGAATTCGAACTCTATATGTTATTATCAAACTTGTATGCTCACCTTTACATTTTATGTATTGACTTTATTTTAACGTATGTGACAGGTGCTTAGGTCGCTTTTAAGCTCTTTGTGCTGTGATGAACTTGAAGCTAGGAACTGGAGTCCTAGAAACCAACGAATAAATTGTTATGTTTAAATCTGAGTTGTCGGAACAGAATATTTGTTTGATGTTATCTGTAATAACTTGTTTGACTATTTAAGATATGGTATGGGACGTATCATTTAAATTGAATGGTAATGATAGTTGTTATGGAAACTTCTGGACAATCTGTTTCGCTCAGTGCCACGCCCCGATGATTCCGCCATCGGTTGGGGTGTGACAATTGTGTTGTTTGACTATTGTGTTGCCAACCACATCACGATACTCCCCACCAGGCCCACCGGTGACACGTGGAAAGTCGGGGTGTGACAGGTTGGTATCAGAGCCAACACTGAGTGAATTAAACGCTAGCCTTTTGCATTTAATCTCAGTTACACAGTTGCACATTCTTGAGTCTAGACAAGAACATAGGACAAATTCCAATTCGTTTCATTGTCTTTTAATTACTTCCTTGATTATTTTTCTGATTAGCCTTTGCATGGGCAAGTCATTTTTATTAGAAGTCCCGTTTAGGGCAACCATACACTTGCTGAAATTTCAAAGGAACGATTATGTTTAAAATATCATTCCTATATTATAAGATCTACCATTATGATAAAATGGAAAAATCTAAAAAGGGACAAGACCTAGCCTGGTGTCATTATTAAGACGCGGCCAAGATGGCAGTTCCTCAATTTAGGTTCAGATCCTTATTAACATCCCGAGCTAGGATTGTTCTGCGTTTATTATTAAAAAGGGGAATCTTAAAGGTAAACCTAGCCTATATGACGAGGCCAAGATGGTAGGACCTATTTAAAAGATTCAATTCCTTGTTAACACCTAAGAACGTGTTAACACTCTTGACAAATGTGATTTGAGAAAATCACAATAGTCATCCCTATACTGGAAATTTTAAATTTCCTAAATTGCCTTATGATTTAGAAATCATGGCTTATATCATCCTATAAGATGATCATACTATAGCCATCCCTTAGAAGGGAAGTTCCTACGGGCTATAACGTATTGTCCATCTGAGACAATGACATTGTGATCTTTATGATCCCTTGTCTAAGGTGGTGAGCTATGCTCAAGCCTATAAGTCTATATGATCAATGTGATCATGACTAGTATCATCAATATGATGATCATATTATAAACATCCATAAGTGATAAAATGCCTACGGGCCATACTTATTGTCCTAAGGGACAACAAACAGTTGATGTCTCTGACTCTCTGTCAAGAAAAAGGTAATGAACTTTGATTCACACCTTAATGCCTCGATTCTCTGAAATCATGGCTTATAAATTAAACTTGTCTACTCGACTAGGCCATTTGTGCTATTATTAAAACCTTAATGCCTCGATTCTCTGAAATCATGGCTTATAAATTAAACTTGTCTACGCGACTAGGCCATTTGTGCTATTATTAAAACCTTAATGCCTCGATTCTCTGAAATCATGGCTTGTAAACTTAAAACTGTCCATGTGACTAGGCCTTTACGCCACTTTAACATCCTTAATGTTTTATAACTAGGATAAATTAAAATGCCTCGATTCTCCGAAATCTTGAGTTGTAAATTTAAAACTGTCCTTGTGATTAGGCCTTTTGCGCTACCTTGATATCCTTAATGTTTTATAACTAGGATAAATTATGATGAAAATGCTAATTAAAAGGAATTATCCAGCACGGAATTGTCCAAGTAAATGTTCCCAATTAAGGAATTCGTGGACTAGTAACATAAATGTGTCACTTATTTGACACAAGCAGTGATGGGTGAACTGGAGCCTGAGATATGGAAATCTCTGTAACATCCTTGTATTTTGATTGCCTTCTCCTAAGACTACCCTGTTTACCTCCCGAGAGGCAAGTAGAGTTAAGATTAACATCCCGCTTTGGGTTAGGGTGTTGTGAAAATTCCATATCGATTTTGGAATAATCGAAACCCTGATTAAGTAAGTTTTAAGACATAGGCTCATATAGCCTGACTCAATATTCTGAGGATGTTATGTTATTAAATAAGAAAGACGATTCATATCGTTGATATACTAATTACCGCAGCCCTAATTTGGCAACGATTAAGAATTTCCATCAGCTACCCAGGATCGTCGAATTGTTCGACTAACGACAAGGATTAGATATTCCTTAATATTAGTTAAGTAGTGGTTGGAATAACCATCTCACCTTAAGATAAGCTTTGCTATAATAGTTTATATGTAAGCATCAAGGCTGCTCCCTTGGAGACCTTGTAAAGATGGAATGTTAAACATCTATTGTTAGGACAATAGATTGGTAAGTCCAATCAACAGGATCTGAAAGTTGCATTAGAAACGACCAATAAGATCACGCAAATTCATAATCATCTGTAAGATGCCAGTATTCAGCAGAAAATTAAGGATTAATGAAAATAGCAAACCTCCTAAATTCTTGTTAAGGAATAAGGTTCAACAATAGATATCACCCTGGAAGGGTGTGCTAAATTTGTTAAATTATCGGGCTAGTTAAGCTTCGAGAATATAGAATCATTCGAAGGAAATAAATGTATCAAGATCAAATAGCTTACGAGCCAAGACCTAATTAAGGGTCTTGGTGGAGCGCGCAATGTGACCCGCACTAATGAGTTAGCGACGTGTCACCAATAAGTCGAAAAGCACTATCACATAATGATATGCAGAACTATGATAGTATGAGCAACCTGTGTCGATTAAGGATCGATAGGATTAGAAGCTCCAAAAAGATACATGTGCCTATTATAAAGGTCAATTGGAGTGCCTTAGAGACTCAAAGGTACTGGGGAAGATTAAGCCCAATATAAGGTAGAAAATACTTCCCTTACCTTAAAAAATCTTGAGGTCGAGATTTCTTTTAAGGGGGTGAGGATGTAACACCTCAAAAATTTATGTCCTATAATGTATTGACACGTGTCATAAGCTTGAACGTGTGAAAGAATACTCTAGAGGGACTAAATTTGACAAGCTTGAAAAGTATATGAAAATACGAGTTCTAAATGTCAACAGTGAATAAATATATTGTACATTAACCCTACATAATGTTTATAACATCAAATGAATAAATCATGGATCATACGAAGCTAAAAGTGAGAGATTACAAACTGCAGGGGTTAAATGTGTCAACATGTTTAAGTTATACCTCTGAGTGACCTTTTGACAAACCCGAAGCCTTGTAACTGTTAATTATGCTCACTAGAATGCACGATATAAATTTCATAAAGTTTCGTTATCGTATGAGAAAGTTATGATCAAATTCGTATGCGAGGGGTTAAAGCGTTAACGTTGAAAGTTATGACTTTTCGGGTTAACCAGAAATGTCCAGGGACTTGGCAAAGTGGGTATAAGTCCTAAAGCCCTTGTAGGTAAATAAGAAGGGGTCAAATTGCAAGAAATAAGCTTAGTTTCCCTTTCGAAAGGCCAAGAGACATTTATGTGAAAACTAGAAAATGTTTTGCCCTGATAACTGGCTTACGGACCGTAAAGGTCCACCCTTACGTTCCGTAAGGGGTTGCCAGCGACTGGAAAACGGGCAGCAGCCTGTTTTGAGTGTTTAAACCGACTTAGATCAGATATTTTCATCCATGGGCGACCCCTAAACATTCCTAGGCACTTAGGGACATGTGTTGATGATTCATGGTCCATGATAGACTTAGATGTCAACAATTTATGGTGATTTAAACACTATAAATAGGACCATTAGTTGCAACATTTGATCATCCATTCCATCTGCATTCTTGAGGACTTCTGGAGCTCCAAAGCAGACCCAAGTCATCTCTAATAGTACATAGGACCTTGGTGAGTATGCCTAACCCTTCTTAATTAAGTTTTAGCTTAGTTTTAGCTTAAAAGTCAACCCGTCGTAATTAACGGTTGACTTAACGATTAACCACTAATGGTCCAGTGATTAGTCGAATTGAAAGTGGTTATAAGTTGGTAATTATGTGGGTAATAAACCCTTAAAAGGGTTCCCCCTGATTCCCACTCTAATTAGGTCTAATGTCGGGTCAAACTTGCGATTAAAAAGTCAACATGATACTTAAATTCTAAATTATGCATAATTAGCAATGTAGAACGTATACAACCTGTTTGATCATTAATATAACTTGGTAATTAGTGTAAGAACATGTCTAAACATGTTCAACCCGACAATTTACTGTTTAGACCCGGTTCGGAACCGAAAGACGCAAAGCTTTGACTTTTGCTTTGACTTCGGTTCTGACCCGTTTAGGTATGATTTAGAAATACCTTAGAGCTTCATTTGGACCAGGTTACATGCTAGTATAACCCTCTGTGATTATACACCATGGTTCATTAGTTAACCGATTAATACGCATGATTCCGTTAATTGCTCATATGTTGACCATTATGCCCTTTTCACCCTAAAATGTGATTTTTGAAAATGTAAAAGAGTAGAAACCTTAATTACTGATATATAGACTTGTACCCAAAGTTTGACATCAGTTTGAGGTGTAGATTAAGAGTTATGCTCGTTAGCGTAAAATGAAAGCTTTATGTTAATTAAACAGCGTAATTAGCATATAGCCTAGTTAAGCCTACTTTTTGATATCAAACTTATTACCCACTGATGTAATATATTATTTTGGGATTTTTGAAGATTTTTAATTAATTTTAGGCTGAGCATAACTAATAGTCGTAAGCTTAATCCGGTAATTGTCGGTTTTGCCCTTACGGGCTATAAAATGAGTTTTACATATCTAATTGACTCCAAACATTTTGCTACTGATCACATATGATAAATAAAGTATTTTAAGCCTTCTGGAATAATAAAAATATCAGCTTTATGTATCGAACCCGGAGATGGCTTCTAATCGCCTTTTTAAGCGTTTTTAACGCATAGTATGTACTAAGACTATTTTAAACATACAAGGGTGTATACCTACTGATGTTTGAGGAAAATTATAATATTTTAATAGTAAGCAAAATTTGTTTAACTTAGACTTCGGTTTTGAGCTTTCCGGCTTATGTGAAATTACCAAAATGCCCCTACGGTGCATAGTTTGATTATACTTGGTAAATTCACATATATACTTTACCCTACTGTTATAACTTAGTAAAATAAGTATTTTTGCTGATTATATCAGACCTGTAACTCAGGTAAATACTTAAACCCTTTTATAACCTTTTAAATGACCAAACTACCCCTACGGGGCCTAGTTTGCGTTTAAATACGTTTTGGGCATAATGAAAGACATCTTACTGATGTCACAACATATTTGAGGCATAATTAACTTAGGAAACCTGTATATGGCTCTCATGAATACCCGCCACTCTTATTACGCGTACGGTTCGGTTTGTGTAACAAGTTTACATAAATTAGCCGAAACGGGTCAAACCTTATTGGTTTTATCTCAAAATCCAGAATGTGTATGAAATACCCATATTATACAAGTCTTCAAACTTGTCGGGTCTAAAACACATTCTATTCCGCCCTTCGCTTAATCATGCGTTTGAACCGTATATTTCCTTAAGACTAACCGGTCTAAGCTTAAGCTTAATTAAAGACCCGTTAGCATTCTAATTGGTTATTTATACCATCATTCCAGACTAGAGCCTTCCGGTAAATTGTACCTACGCTTACTTAAGTGAATACGGCTGAGTTATTAAATTCTTGCTATTTAAGACAGGAGCTAGCTCAGGTAAATACTCTTAACTTATTTTCCCTATTACGGGCTTAGGATACGGTAATATAAATACCGCATGGTCAGGTATGGGATTCAAAGACCAATAAGTCGGGAAATCCAAATAACCTGTTTTAATTCGTATTGCTTGACTGAAACATTGGGGATTAATGCGACCGTGTCCTGGATATCCTTGACTCATTAAATGCAATGGCCACGACCTAAGCACGGGGTGTAGGCATACACCTGACAGATGCCATATGTTTATTAATTAATTATACCCAATAAGGGATTCCCAATAAGGGAATAGTGGTGTGTCGGTTAATCATGAACCGGCATAGAACCGGGCCCCGTATGTAGAGCAAGTTATGTAAAACTGATAACATGAGATATAGTTTGTCCCCAAGTATAAAAGATTAATTTTGCCTCTGTGCATTTTAATCAAGTTATAAAAGATTAATTTTGCCTTTGTGCATTTTAATCAAAGTGTCAAAATATTTTGTGCCTGGTGCATTTAAATCAATTTTCTTAAACTCTTTTCAAATGAGTCAGTTGAGTGTATTTACCAGTGAAAACTGACGTATTTTCCAAAAAAGGTTAAGTGACAGGTACTGAACGTAATTGGCTGGAAGCTCAGGGCGCTGATAAGGAATCTTGCAAGTTCTAGGCGTCTAAAGTCTGTTGAACAAATGTTTATATTTTAAGATCCGCCTGTGGATCCTTTACTTTCCGTTGTAATACTGGATATTACTTTATATTCGGATTGTAATATATTTACCTTTTGCTTCCGCTGTGCATTTATATAATTGTGTTGTTTGACTATTGTGTTGCCAACCATGTCACGATACTCCCCACCGGGCCCACCGGTGACACGTGGAAAGTCGGGGTGTGACAGCTCGCAACACCCGATAGATCTATCACTCATGCCTATCGGTCCTTATACAAGGATTAATGGTCTTACGATAATAGCCTATCCATTCACTTGATCTAGCAGTAAATTCCTTAGCTAATCATACCGTGTATAAAACGTTTGTAGTAAATGTAACATGTATTTCACCCCCGAAGTGTAAAAACTGAAAACAGTTAAGAGAAAAGGGGGGCATGAACTCACAGTATTGCGTCTTCAGTATGTGTAACCCAAATCTCCGCGGCAAACACGACTACCTACAATGGTCTAACGTCTATTAGACGAACGGGTAGTGCCTTGTCATAGTATGTATGTTTTTGAGTTACGATTCTGGTATTATTCCAAGTTATAATAATTGTATTTAGTTCTGGAATAATTGTTTATGCAGTGATTCTGTATTAATACTTCTCAAGTATTTGTATTCGTATTTCCTTCCCAAGGATGGGGGTTTTTAATACGTGTATGCTTTATAATTCCGAAAATACATTTTAAGTCCCACTTAGAAAATATACTTAACTCATTTGTCCAAAATAACTTATTTCCAAAATATATGTATTTTCCCAAAAATAATATATTTTTACTTCCTTGATTTCCAAAATAATACTTTATCAAAATACACATTGAAGAGTATTTTCCGAAAATACGCAAGTTACATTTTAGAGTTCGCGTTGTATAAACAATACCGATGTAACTTAAATATTTATTTGTGAGGGCGTTGGTATTATTTTGGAGTCGTATTTTCATGATATTTCAAGCAATATTATCTTTTACTCTAAAAATAATATATCTCTTGTTCACAAAAGAATCACGTAAGCACACAAGCGTTTTATTATGGAATATATATTCTCAATATATATTTAACAGTTTCATTTACGAAAATCTACCTCCGACACTTGGTTATTTTGTAATAAAAATCATGGCGAAATTTATATTTTGGAAAACAAGTTAAAAATATATTTATAACACTTGTCACCAAAAACATTTCTAAGTGTTATATTTTCTGGAAAAATTTCGCCAGAGTTTCCTCTGTAAACGGAGGCGTCCACACTTACTAGCGTATCATTTTCTTTTGTAAAATCATTCAATCAGTTCTCAATTAACCAACCCGGCATTTAGACATGCAAAACACTACTTATATCATTTCAGTTTTAATATACAAATATGGGCCGTTTTCGGGTATTTTAACAAAATAGTTATCTTATTCCAAAAATTCCCAAATTTTTATAGAATGTCTTATACGAACTAAAAATTATTGTGTAAAAATATCGGGGTCCAAATCATCACCAATATTTTATAGAAAATCATTTTCCGGACCGAAATCAGATTTATCTTTTTCTGACCACAGTCCGCGGAATAATTTATTTAAAATTCATCGAGTGTCCGATTTATGAAATTCTAGTGGGATAATTACAAATACATCGGTGGCCATCTACAGTAAACTTTTCATGATCTAACTCTACACAGGTTTCAAGTTATAACTAAAAATGTAACACTCATTTTCTGCTGTAAAAATGCAGCTCTAGCTGCTGTTAAAAAACGACACTTTAAAAATAGTAAACGAAGTCCAAAAATTATGATTCCTGTGCCATTAGAACCGTATTTCATAATACATAAATCTAGACTTCAGAAAATACATTTTTCGTTTCGTGAAGGACCTGTTACAGTCAGTTAAAGTTGGCTGAAAGTGCAATTCAGCATGCTGTTTAAGGGTTAAATGTTACTAAACGCACACATACGTTCGCCATCCTTTCTAATATGATTAAAATCAGATCATAAGTTTGTTACAGCAGATTATGGTTCATATATCTCAGATTCATCATGTATTATCATATTTCATCATCATTTTAACACTACTTCGTCATATGTTGGTTGATATTCAAGACTTTGTTTAAGGTTCTTTAGAGTTCTTATGCTTTTGATCTTTAAACACTATTAACCACTTAAATCACAAGTAAAACACAAGGATCTAAGTGCTTACCACTAGCACAAAGCTAGGAGAGTTCAAGTGTAGAAAAGTGGTGGTTAATAGCGAATGGAGGAGGTCCTTCAACTTCTGAGAACACCGAGCTCCGTCGTATGCCTTCTATCGCCCTTGGATGTGCTTAGAATGTTTGAGGATGATCAAGTGATGGTGGTGGTGGTGCTACTTGTGGCTGGCCGAAACCAAAGAAGAAGGAGGGAGAGAGAGTTGTGAAATTTTGTTTAGTGTTTTGTGAATGAAGTGATTAACCCCTAAGTCTTTTTATAAACCATTCATACCCTTTAACCATTAGATATTGTGCATTCTAGATATGAGACACAAGGGATTGAAATATTCAAGTTTGTAAGGGTGTGTCCCCTAAGGGGGACCGATTCGGTTATGGGGGGGGGGGGGTAATTGGTTTGATTTCAATTTCATAGTTAGAGTTTAGTTAGTTTAGTTAGGAGGTTAAACTAATTACTAGTGTGTTATGAAATATAATGGCAGTTAGGGTATTCGGGGACCCTAACTAGCTCAGAGAAGGAAAAACAGTGTCATTGACAATATTTTTATGTTCTGGGTAAAGTCCGGTGGTTCGGTTGGATATTAATCCGTTAAAGTGCTAAATAAGCATTTAAAGTGTCGTTAATATTTGTTTTAGTGACACAATGAATTCCTGACACTTTGGAAGGTGTCTAGTATTATTTTCCCATGTTTTTGCACTTTACTAGTTAACTTAAATGCTGAAATTTTGCATAAAGTGCTGAATTTTGTAATTAGAGCATGTTTTAGGCACATCCGGTCACTATAACTATCACCTAGTGACGCCGTTTTACAATCCTCACTTCCCTACACTCCCTACTGGAGTAGTAATCTATTCCCGGGTCATGCTGGCCTCAGAGACAGTGTCTGTCTGATGCTGGCTATGTCAGCATGTTTACTGGGTTATCCGTATAGTGTGCTCCCTATGCTTTTGTGCATCAAGTTTGTCATTATCGTTTGTGTAAATAATGGAGTGACGACAATAAAGTATGATGCATGTACGTGTATGTATCAAAATTCAAGTAGCAGTTTAATCACAACTGTAAGCAAGCACAGTAATTAAGTATTAATTAAATATTAATTAATTCGTACGGATACCTGGTTTGGTGAGGGTTGTCACAGAACAAGCATGTAAGTAGTATATATAATCAAACACAATACAATTGGTGTCTAAACAAAACATAGTTTAAGTTGCAAGCGGAAGCAAAATGTTAAAACCAAATCATAAGTTTAAACGTTTCAAATGTTTAGCATGGCACACAGCTATCCATGTCCCACAACGACTCTTCCCACTCCGTTGCAAGCTCCATAGATACCTAACGACCTGCAAGGCATGTAACAACGAGTCAACAACAAAGTTGAGCGAGTTCACAGTTGAGTGTTCAGTTATTGAGTTTGTTTCAGAAATCATAAGTTCGTTTCATAACCATGTATTACCCAGTATCCTTAATTTCCCAAAACCTTTTCACGATATTTAGTGGGGGCTTCCCTTGTTGTATGTTACTAGACTAGTCGTATCCATAAGTGTCCTTCCCAATCCGAGGACAGTGTTAAGTATGAGTGTACGTAGGTTTTACGTACGCGCCCTTCCCAATCCGAGGACAGTAGTAAGTATGAGTGTACGTAGGTTTTACGTGCGTGCCCTTCTCAATCCGAGGATAGTAGCAAGTATGAGTATACGTAGGTTTTACGTACGTGCCCTTCCCAATCCGAGGACAGTAGCAAGTATGAGTGTACGTAGGTTTTACGTACGTGCCCTTCCCAATCCGAGGACAGTAGTAGGTAGTCTAGTAGTGTTGATAATATAAATAGCTATTCAATCCCACTCCCAACCCACCGGGAATCCCATGCCTTAGGAGTGTGAACTCACCTTGGTTTGCTCGGTATGCTAAACTATGTGCTCGCAAGTTATCAATTCCTATAGTTATGCACGTATTCACAATCAGTTTATATCCACATAGTTCACGTATCATTCATGATCATACAATATCGATTAAGTAACAAACGACTCATAGCATTAAACAGTTAATCGCAAATTCACATGAGTTACATTTAACGACATATAACTAACCCAGTCAACTTCTAACAGAATTAAACTCTGTTACTGTACAGTTTAACCCTTGACGAAACATACTTGTTTCGTCGTGATCACCTCGGCGAAACACCCTCCTGTTTCGTCATGATTGCCCTCGGCGAAACACCCTTCTGTTTCGTCGTCCTACATTTCGTCGATGTCTAGGTTTCGCCGCATACCGAACAGTTACAGAAATTTCACAGAAACCCTAATCATTGCTAACAGTCGTTTCACTCTATTATCGATCAAACAGTTAATATGCAGCGCCAAGATCATCGATCATCATATAGCAATCATATAACAAAATAATCAGTCACACGAACAAGTTTATACTCTACACTCATGCAACATCCGAATAACGTGATCAATAGCATCCAGTCGAATCTAAACAGTGGCCTAAACATCAGATATATTCATTAACAATAATACGCACAGAAATACGGATCTAATCATTTAACACCAATGAATCCCTTCACACGGTTTCAATCCAATATATTCGTTCAATAATGTTACAACCCTAATACATGATTTTTGATTCAAGCATAACATAATCGTTTAACAAGCAATTTCTTAGACACCAATACATAGCATATCGAGTGACTAGGATTGATTATCAAGACTAACCGTTTGAGAGAGAGGAAAATGCCAAGAACTTCGAGTGAATGAGGGCAGCCGTCTGTTGGCTGAGAGAGAGCTCTAGGGTTTCGGTTTTGGTGATTTGTTTTCACAAATGAAACTGTTTTTGTGAGATATAACTCACGTAACAGAGCTGGGCCCTTAACTGGGTCGGCGAAACACTCCATTTCGTCTGAGTGTAGATGGCGAAACACTCATGTTTCGTCGAAGTGGTTCATGGCGAAACACAATTGTTTCGTCGGGTACAGTTCCGAATCTCAAACAGTTTACAAGTTCATGAACCAAACACTTTAATCACATAACATAACAACCAAACATCTCAACATATAATCCAACGCATACAATTACAAGGCAAACAAGTCGTGTAAGCAAACAACTTAAACAATCAACGTGCAATTAATGCGAAGGTGGAATCTTGGAAACTCGAGTTGTCACACTTTCCACTTGTTCATGACCAATTCTTGGATCTACTATTTCCTGCACATATCTCTACCCAAAAATAAATTTCACAAATTTAAAATTTGACAAGTTTATATATCACTTGCAAGTAATTTTCTAGAATGATTTAACACTTTAAAAGCTTCTGATGACCACTTGTAGGCAAAAAATTAAAATCTTTTCAAATTTAGAACACTGACTCCCCCTCACGAAATGCTCATCATGTTTAACACTTGGAATTTTGAAAATCAGCTCTCCAACATCAGTTGTCGAAAATCTTTTTGACTTTTTTAAAAATTTATGCTAAAACACTCCGAAAATCTTTTTGGAATTTTGATTTAACAAAATACAGTAAAGAAATATTTACATACAATATTTTTGTGAGTTTGTGTAAGAAGATCATATCAGTTTTTGAAACAAATCACCAACACCGTTAAGCTTTAAACATTTTAAGTTCTAAACGATTCACTTAGATTGTCAGTATACTGATCCACTTAAATTTTCACACAAAGTTCAACTGTTTCGAGATACGAGATTAATGTTTTAGAGACTTAAACTTATTCGCGTGTCCCACCTCAGAATATACTCTCGTATCCAGATCCCAATATTCAGTCTTACAGATGAGTATACCACAGATGATATCTGTAAGGGGTTAAATTGTGAGGGCCGTGAGAGCTCAGGCAATTGCTTCCGCAAAATCAGAGAGATGACGGCTTCAACTTTTGGTGTGTCCCCTTTAGAGGATCTTTTTTTTCAACAGCACATGATTAGCATTTTTCAATGTTTCATCATTTTTTATGCTGAGGGGAGGCTATATTTCAAGCAAATGTAAAGTATTCTCCGAGGACTAGGCCATTGCTTCCGCAAAATCAGAAGTCCCGGGATAATACCCCAGATATCACTGAGCATAAAGACCTAGTATCTCAGAAAGAGGAACCTTTCAAACAAGATTTCGGGGGTTACCCATATATCCGAGAGATGTTCCCCACGATATAAGTAAGTTTGAAATTTAAGTTTATATCTCGTCACAATCTACTAAATTGGGAAAAAACCTACTGGCACATCATCAGTGAGACCGTTTATCACATTTTACTTTTCAATTCTTTAGTGTGCTGTGATCGTCTACTGATGTACTATCATTTCCTCTTTTTCACAACAAAAACTCATTTTTGAATTTTATCATGTTTTTGGCTTTTTCAAATTTTTAAATGTTTTTGGATTTTCTGAAAATTTCTTACTCCCCCTAAAATTCAAAATCATTTAAGGAAATTTGAAAACAAACTATACAAATAAAGTGACAACTGTTGTGAATTGCTTCAATTCGCCATCCACTTGGCATAAACAATCAGAACTCCCCCTTACAACAAACTATTTTCCCATTGATTTCAAAACACTTAAGTTTGTTTTAATCAAAGGGTTTTTCCGGAAAATAAATTTTGTTGATTTTAATACTTGTAAAATCAAGGATAAACTCATCATTTTGTTTTCTCAAACACTTGAAAAATATAACAATTTTAGGTTCAAACACCAAATACCACTTGTAGAAAATCAAGTACAACTTAATGTCCCTGATTTACCACTTGTAAGACGAAATATCACAAACGTGAATTTCTCAAGAAAGATGCCGATACCTGCTCCACACTTACCAACCTGGGAGCTCCGGCAAGTCAGGATTTTTAAGTAAAGAACACAGACACCCAAGCCTGACCAGCTTTAGGTGTAACCTTCTCAACTTCACTTGGGGTTGGGCTGTAAGTTGCCTTCTTTGATTTGTAAAATTCTTTAACCCCTTTTTCCTTCCCATTGACCATCTTTCCAAAAATCTTTTTAACATTCCCATTAAACACTTTCTCAACATCAAATTCTTTCTTTTCAGAATAGAATTGATTCGAGATCTCAACTTTACCAACCTTTGATTTAAAATTTTCATTCCTCAATGGTGGAAAGTTATCATCATCCATTGGAGGAACTGAATTTTCATCTTTTACCTCAACTTGTGGCTCCTCTGACTTTGTGGAATCAGATTCATCGCCAGATTTCACATCTGATTTCTTAACAACCCAAATTTGATTGTCAAGATTCACCCTTCGTTTGTAAAATATTTTCTTTGAACATTCACCAACTTCATATGTTGAATTTTTAAAAACTTTAAATCTTTCAGTTGGTGGTTCATTTTTCTCAACAAACTTTTCTTTGAGTTTAGAAACAACTTCCTGTTTAATGTTGGTTGCCTTTGGACGATTCCAGGCAATGTGTCCAATTTCTTGACATATGTAGCAGGTTCTTGTTTCCTTTTTCTGATAACATCCATTCTTCTCAAATTTTTGTTTCTCTGCAAAGAACTCTTTGTTTGTTTGCTTCCAGAATGAGCTCTTTTGTTCTTCTTCCGAACTTGTCCCTAAAACAAATATAGTTTTTGTTTTATAAATTTTCTCATTTTTATGATTTTTCGGTGGAATAAAACCAAGTCCTTTCTTTTTGAAATTACCATTATGTTTAGTTTCTTTCGATAACCTGAACCAGAATTGTAACTCCTTTTCTTGTTTAAAATTTTATTTATTTTTTGTTGATCTCTTGAGGTGTAAGATTTTGGTTTTCCAGAAAGATTTACATCATTTATTTCAGAAATATTAATTTCTGTTAATTTGAAAACCTTTTTAATCATTTCTGGTTTAACACCTCTTATTGGATATTCCTCATCAGAATATAATTTGTCTGAATCAATCAAAGTATATGCCACTTTGATTAGTTCATCATTCAAATTAGATTTTGATAAAAGGAATTCTTTATTGTAAACTCGTTTAATCGACGACTTTGAACTATTGACCGACGAACTCGAACTTTTGACAACCGAACTTGAACTTCCAGACTCGTACTTTGACTCAGACTCCTCATCTTTATCCAACACTTGATCGACCACCTTTTTTATTAACTCAGACTCATGATCAGTGTCAGACGATGTGAATGTAACATCAATATTTTCTGGTTAATCGTCGGTTGTTTCGGACTTTAACTTTATATTGACTGCCTTTTTTACTTGCTCCTCATTTGGTTTTCTAGGAGAATAACCTTCCCAAATCGGAGGCGGACACTTGTTATAATTCGCACTTTGTTTCTTACTAGTATCCTTCTCGTCAGTCTTCTTGTCTTGAAAAGCTTCCATACCTGCAACAGTCGGATAAATTCGATCAATCAGATAATCAGAACTAGAATAACTTTGTAATAATCTTCTGATTCTCTCATTTTCTATCTTTTCTATCTCCAACTCCTGCTTCAACTTGGCACATTCTTCAATGTAATGATTAATGGCCTTCTGCTTTGTCATCATCATAGCATTCATCATTGTCAGCGCATCTTCACTTTCAGAATTTGTCTTTTGTAGACCAGTTACTGTTCTATTCAACACATCATATGATTCTTTCACATAGTTGAGATTGAACAATAAAGTTTCTTTCATCTTATCTTGCTCACTCAATTTTTCATCTTTTTCTTCACACTGCTTACAAGATTCCAAACACTTTAGAGAAGGTTTTGTAACTTAAACAATTTTTTCAACTTCGATAATCTTTTCAACTTCGACTATCTTCTCAACTTCAACCACCCTTTCAGCTTCTGCTATCTTCTCATCATCAACTATCTTCTCAATTTCAACAACCTGTTCAGTAACTTTAACTTCTTCATTTTGTTTCTTTTCTTTTGCTGCATGTTTTTCCTTTAGCTTCTTCAATCTATCTACAAAATAAAATTCAAAACTTTCAGGAGATAAATGAGTTTTTGCAACATTAATATGCAATTCTTCCTTATCATCACTATCATCAGATGATGATTGATCAAACACTGGCTCTTGAATAATTTGTGCAGTGAGAGCTGCCATTTTGGAATCAGGTGGAATGAATTTATCCCAACTAAAACCTTCAGCCATTTTCTCATCATATTGATCGATTATACCATTATAAGATTTCTTATTTGCTTCTACGATCATTTTAGCATGAGCAGTTTGTGGTTCCTTTTGTTGATACGGTTGATGAGCAATTTGTTGATAAATGGCTTTCCAATAGTAATCATTGCCACCAAACGGATTCTGTGCTCCACTTGCTTCTCCATTTTTACATTCTCTCTTGAAATGACCTTTCTCCCTGCATCAAAAACAAGTAACTTTAGATTTATCAAAACCCAAAGTAGAAACATTAACATCTCTGAAATCATCTCTTTATCTTGTTCACTCAATTTTTCATCTCTTTCTTCACACTGCTTGCAAGATTCCAAACACTTTAGACAAGGTTTTGTAACTTCAACAATTTTTTCAACATCGATAATCTTTTCATCTTCGACTATCTTCTCAACTTCAACCACCTTTTCAGCTTCTGCTATATTCTCATCATCAACTATCTTCTCAATTTCAACAACCTGTTCAGTAACTTTAACTTCTTCATTTTGTTTCTTTTCTTTTGCTGCATGTTTTTCCTTTAGCTTCTTCAATCTATCTGCAAAATAAAATTCAAAACTTTCAGGAGAGAAATGAGTTTTTGCAACATTAATATGCAATTCTTTCTCATCATCACTATCATCAGATGATGATTAATCAAACACTGGCTCTTGAATAATTTGTGCAGTAAGAGCTGCCATTTTGGAATCAGGTGGAATGAATTTATCCCAACTAAAACCTTCAGCCATTTTCTCATCATCTTGATCAATTATACCATAATAAGCTTTCTTATTTGCTTCTACGATCATTTTAACATGATCAGTTTGTGGTTCCTTTTGTTGATACAGTTGATGAGCAATTTGTTGATAAATGGCTTTCCAATAGTAATCATTGCCACCAAACGGATTCTGTGCTCCACTTGCTTCTCCATTTTTACATTCTCTCTTGAAATGACCTTTCTCCCTGCATCGAAAACAAGTAACTTTAGATTTATCAAAACCCAAAGTAGAAACATTAGCATCTCTGAAATTATCTCTCCCTATAATCATCTTAAACTTTTAAGCTCTCCTCAAAACACTGGCTAGACACCATTTAATATCCATAAGTTCCATCTCTTCTGCATCTATCTGATCGTAATCCTCTTTCGTCAGCATAGGATTTCGGATCCTTCCAGTAACCAAACCTTCATATGATTCTAACACTGTAGCAAGTAATGACATGTGACCTTTAACTACCTCTTCAGAAAAATTTTGACCATTCTGAAGATGCAACGCGATGTTGCAATTTAAAATGTGACTACTACTACTGTTTGAGCTCTGAAACTTCTGACTTGAATTTGAATCTTTCGGATTAACACTTGGATATGAAGAAAAACCACTGCTGCTGCTTGAACTTTGATTGACTGATCCAGATGAGTTTTCTGCACTGAAAGCAGTTTGAATTTTTGGACTTGCTTCAACATTCTGAACACTCCCTTTGAAGTACATTTTAACATCTTGTTGTGCACTTGGATTGTTCATCCTAGCAATCTTTTGCTGCTCAAGATCTTGTCCTTCAATCTTTTCGACGAACTGAGAAATTGTCAAACCATCATATACTCCAGTATTCTTCAAAATCATCAAATATGTTCCCCACTCTTTCTGAGGCAATGCATCAGCTAATTTGTCAACCCATTCCTCACGATCTTTATTGATATTTAACAATGACATTGATCTTACTAAGTGACAATATCTTTCAATCAATTTCTTTGTATCTTCTCCCGGCAAACTTGAAAATAGATCAAATTCTTTCTTTAACAATGATTTTTTACTCTTGATCATCTTTTCACTTCCCTCAAACTTAATTCGAAGTGCTTCCCAGATTGATCGTGAAGTCTTATCATGTTGAAGCAATACAAATATGTCTTCTTTAAGAGCTTGCTGGAGTAAACTGATCATCATCTTTTCTGCTTTGTACATGTCTCTTTCTTTATCATTGAATTCAAAAATTCTCTTTTCAACTCCCAAGTCTGTACGTGGTAGCACATACTTTTTCTCAACACATTCCCAATACCTCAAATAATTAGCTTGAACCCAGTTTTCAAACCTATCTTTCCATCCGTAATACTCCTCAATTCCCATGAGTTTCGGGGGTTTTGTAAAGTTCCAGTTTCGTTTTCCATTTTCATACTCTGAGTAATGGTAGTCGGAGTAGTTGGGGATGTAGCAAACGCGTTTTAGAATTCCTCTTCCATGATTCGGTAAACTGTTTCACAAAACAGACACTTTCAAGTGGAATAATACTTTCAAACGGAATTACCCTCTTCAAACGGAATATCCTTTCAAATGGATCTCTTGTTGAAGCGAAATTACATGCAGACCAGTTTCAAACGGAATACCAACTCACACGGAATCACTTTCACACGGAATAAGGCTTTGGTGCGAAATCACTGATTTCGTTTGAAACTTTCAAACGGAATACCTATTTGAAACAGAATTACTGATTTCGTGTGAAAATTCAAGCGAAATAACCCACTGAAACAGAATACTCAAGCGGAATTACAATTTGGAGCGGAAATAACAACAACTTCAAACGAAATCAGCCAAAAACTGTAATTCCGTGCGAAATTATGATGCAATTTCAAACGGAATTATGCTGATGTCATCGTTTCGGTCCAACTTTTGTCAAATTGATCAGGTTTTAGCTCGATTTTAGGTCCAATTTTCTCAAAGCTTTGTTAAAACAGTAAATCACTTATAATGTGTGAAATTCAGGACATTTTGACCGTTAAAACTTGTAAATTTTGAAAAGAAGGTGTAGAAAACATAAATTTTGAGCTGAATCGGTAAGAACTCCTCCTCCTGAGCTCTGATACCACTTGTAGGATCGTGTTCTGACCCTAAATGAGTCGATCAGAGGCGTTCTACTCAATATGAAAGGCGGAAACAGACATATCAAGTTCGATTCAGCTAGATATCCACTTTAATTGTCTTTCTAATTAATCTGACAAAGTTTTACAGCGAAACGACACTTCGGCAGCACTTCGGCTCCGGAATCACACATACAAGAATCACTTAAACGAAATCACACGATCCCTATATATAGACAGGCTAATTCCGCTTGAACATGCTCAAGCGGAATCAGTTTCACACGGAATTACAGATTCAAGCGAAATCACCAAGCTAATTTCGTGTGAAACTGCATTCTATCCTATTTTTGACATTTTTCTCGTATTACGTGTCCTGATCTATCTATATATGTACAAGACTCGATACAAGACGAAGTCGACAGACGCATGCACCAACATAGAGCATTTGTTCTGACAGCCGAAGAAGCCAAGATGATCCCGGACGTGATTGCCGGTACGTTTTTAGTTAATGATGTTTTTGCTAAAGTATTATTTGACTCTGGTGCAAACCAAAGTTTTACTAATACTTCATTTTGCAAACTTCTCAATCAACCATTAACTAAACTTCAACAAGAATGTCTGGTAGAAACAGCAAATGGAGAATCTCTTAAGATCACTGAAATCTTGCAGGGAGCAAGAATAGAATTTTTAAATCAAAAGTTTATTGCAAATCTTTATCCAATGAATCTGGCAGGATTTGATGTTGTATTAGGAATGGACTGGTTGGTAGCCAATAAAGCCAGTATTCTATGTGATCAAAAGTCAATCCAAGTAAATTCACCAAAGGGTGAAAATATCACAATTAAAGGAGACAAGCCGTTTAGATCCACAAAATTCATCTCTGTGATGAAAACAGCAAGTTATGCAAGAAAAGGATCATTAGTGTATATGATTTCTATAATCATTAACACTAAAGGAAAAGAACTGAAAGATATTCCTGTAGTATCTCATTTTCTATATGTGTTCCCGGAAGAGCTACCAGGACTACCGCCGGACAGGGAAGTCGAATTCAAAATTCATCTGCTACCAGGAATAACACCAATTGCCAAGGCACCCTACCGTTTGGCACCAGCAGAAATGCAAGAATTGAAGAAACAACTGGACGAACTGTTGGAAAAAGGATTCATACAGCCAAGTTCATCGCCATGGGGAGCACCGATCTTATTTGTCAAAAAGAAAGACGGGTCAATGCGTATGTGCATTGATTACCGTGAATTGAATAAAGTCACGATTAAAAATCGGTACCCATTACCGTGAATCGATGATTTGTTTGATTAATTGCAAGGAGCTCGATTCTTTTCTAAGATTGACTTACGCTCAGGATATCATCAATTAAAGGTACAGGAAGAGGATATTCCTAAGACCGCTTTCAGAACGAGGTATGACCATTATGAATTTACTGTCATGCCATTTGGTTTAACCAATTCCCCAGCCGCATTTATGGACATGATGAACCGAATATGTAAGCCATATTTGGATAAATTCATAATTGTCTTTATAGATGATATTCTCATTTACTCTAAAAGTAAAGAGGAACATGCAGCGCATCTGCATGCACTTCTAAATTTGCTAAGAAAAGAAAAGCTTTATGCTAAATTTTCGAAATGCGAATTTTGGTTAGAAGAGGTACAGTTTCTTGGACATTTAGTTAACCATGAAGGAATTCATGTGGATCCCACAAAGATTGAGGCAATTACTAAATGGAAAGTCCCTGAATCACCAACCTAGGTTAGAAGTTTTCTAGGATTGGCCGGTTATTATAGATGATTTATCCGAGATTTTTCTAAAATAGCCATTCCTTTAACAAAGTTGACCTGTAAGTCTGTTAAGTTTAAATGGTGACCAAAACAAGAAGAAGCCTTTAGAATTCTTAAGCAAAGATTAACCAACGCACCCATACTAGCATTACCAGAAGGAACTAAAGATTTTGTAGTCTATTGTGACGCTTCTAAGTTAGGTTATGGATGTGTGTTGATGCAACGTCAAAAGGTTATAGCCTATACGTCTAGACAACTTAAGAATCATGAAGAAAACTATTCAACCCATGATTTAGAATTAGGAGTTATAATTTTTGCCCTAAAAATTTGGAGACATTACCTTTACGGTAGTAAGTTTACCATTTTTACCGATCATAAAAGTTTAAGATATGTTTTCGGGCAAAAGGAATTAAATATGAGGCAAAGACGTTGGATGGAAATTGTTAGTGATTATGATTGTAATATCCAGTATCATGCAGGAAAGGCTAATGTAGTAGCCGATGCTTTAAGTCAAAAGTATCATGACAAGCCAAAAAGAGTACGTTCTCTTAAATTAAATCTGCAGATAGATTTAAACGAGCAAATTTGTAACACCCCAAAAACGGGTTTGGTAATCAAACCACGTTAATATTAATGACGGGTAAAATACCGTTAGTAGTAAGATTAACCCGGTGAATATTAGGACTTAAACTAATGATCCTAATATTAATTAAAAGGAGAATAAATGATTTGAGGAAAGTAAATTTAAAAGAAGCCTGAGTTAACGAGACTTAAAATAAAACGGGTTATAACTCCCGAGACCCACTAAGTAACTAGGAATATCAACCTAGTTAGTTAAGTGTTTTAAAATAATAAAGAAAACTTGACCAAGTTAACGATCTCTTATAAATATATAATTAGAAGGACTAAAATGGTCAAGTTAGAAAGTTGAATTACTAATAAGAAAAAGGGGCTCAAAACACACACTTGGTGTGTGTTTTTGGTCGACAATTCACAGGAGCCAAAAGGGGTTCTTCTCTTGAATCCTAAACTACAAAGAATTGCTCAAATCAAAGGAGAAAATCAAGCTAAAATTTGTGGCTTTTAATAAAATCATGATCACCAAGCTTAGGGGATCACAAGGTATGTTGAATTTTGATGTTTAGTGATATTTCGAATTTGTGATAAACATGCATGAACGAAATTATTGTATGACTGTTGAATGTTATAGTGATATTGGTGTGAGTACAAGTCTAGGAACAAACCCTATATGCAAACTTGTAGAATTGTGCCATAAACTAGTGATTAATCAACTAACCAAGTATGAGCTAAGTGGGTTTTGTTGATTTGATGAAATTGGTGTTGTATTGGTGTCTATAAACATCATAGCAACTCATATGAATGAACTACTTGAACAAATTAGAGATTTTGTTAAGAGTTCATAGGTGATTAGAAGTGGGTTTTGACACAAGAGTTAAACCCATGGTTATGATGGTCAAAGTGTATATGTGCATACAATGACTAAAATTACATGTTGAATAACTTGAGGTATGAATTAGATAACATGTTAGTTGATATGGCATCCCAAAAGATGATGCTCACTAAGTGGTTGATAATGTGCCTAAATCGAGTCATGTGAACTTGTTAGTGCATCCATATTTGTAAATTGGTGGTTTGACTTTTAAAAGTCAAACCGACCTATGAAAAAGTTCATTAAGAATAGTGGTAAAGGTTCATAAGGCGTAAAGGTAATGATATAGAATGACTAACCTAACCACCTTTGGAATATTATTTGATAGTTTGACGCTTGACAAGCTAGGTGGAGGCTTGGGAAAGAAGCGGGTCAAACGGATCAAGTACGCGAAAAAAGTGCATAATCGGATACAAGGTAAGTAAAGCTTACACTTTTCTATTAGATCATTTACTCGATGAAGTTGTTATGATTATGATAAAATCGTAAATTAATTATGGTGATCCGACGTGAAATAATGCGGGTCGGAATAAGTAAAAAGGGGGTAAAACGGTAAGTCGGTCTTGAATAGACCGAATAAACAAGAGTTTGAGAAAAAGACATATTATGGGGTAAACCATAATGAAAAAAAGGGGGGGGGGGTAATATGGTAATGGGCCACAAGCTAAGGGACCAATAATTGTTTTTGAAAAAGACGCTCCACGGCGTAAAACATGATAAGCCAAAAAGAGTAAGAAATGATTTTTAGCAATATGATAACACGGCGTAAACCGGAACGGGTACATGAATGGGATGGTAAATAAATACCATCTTATGATGAATAAATGGTCAAATGATTAAACGGGATCAAAAGGTGATGAAATCACCAATTGACATTAGTGATTAATGTTGTTGACGAGTTTTATGCTGACAGGAATGAATAGCGCGTGAGACGCCGTTGTTATTAACTAACAAATTATATGATGAGGTATTAAAATGGGTCAATACTTGACCCGAGCCAGGTACGCATGTTTTGTATTGTAGTTAGAAGCGATATTTTGGGCAACTATTAGCGAAAGTCCTTCGTCGCAAAATGAAGGACTAAATTTGACCAAAAAGCCCTTGAGGGGTAAATAGGGCAAATAACCTTTAAGAGTTGTTTAGAGATAAGCGTTTTGTTAAATTGAGTCCTTATGATATGTATAAAAATTGGAGATAGGATGTAAACTAAAAAGAAGCGGAATTGAAGCTTAAAAAATGTAAATACCTTTAACGGGTCAAAATGAATAGATATGCAAAACGGGTTAAGATTTGCATAAGAACCCGCAATTTGAACCCTGAATATTAGTAAACTGATATAATGTGATTTACATGACATTTTAAAGGTAACCAACAAGTTTGTTGATATAATCACAAACAGGTCAAAAAGTGTCATAATTGAATTTCAAGCAAAGATTTTGAGAATTCAGATGTCAGGCCTTTACTCCATGAGATGGAGAATTAAATTACGAACGCGTAGGAAAAAGAATCACGCAAAACGGATTTGTAAATCGAAAGTTACGAACATTTTAGTGCATGTTAAGTTGAAATAGTAGAGTTGGGCATGTGCAGCATCAGCCAAGTGACATTCTGTCGAAAGGGGCCGTCGTGTCGCGCAACGGCATTGGAGAAAAACCGTCGTGGCACGCGACCATCGTCGCGGCACCAGACCATCATTGGTTGAACCCGTCGCGGCACGCGACGAGTATAAATGCTGCAGATTTGTTGTTTGTTCAATTTTTGGCCTAAAGAAATTGGTTTATTACATTATAACACTATCAAAACTAATGTTTATGATGGTTTTTTAAAATGTAGGTATATCTTTGGATGCCGAGTGATGATCAAGCTCATCGAAGAACCGAACACGATCTAGATATAAGCTTCCGCACGTTGCTTCTTCGTTATATTTAAACGACGAACTCATATAATGTATTTTGTATTATTTATATCCAAAAATGTTTTAGTAAACCCGTATTTTATATGTATGTGTATTCGTAAGAACACATTTAATTGTCGTTATTAGTACATAAACCCTTTTATAATAGTAAGGGTGTTACAAAATAAGAGTCGTACAAGAATCAGTAATCAAGGATGATACTGAAAAATTGAAAGGAATGATTAAGGAATTAGAACAAGGAACAGATGGGATTTGGAGATTCCGTAAGAAAAGGATGTGGATACTGATGTGCGTTAGGTGTGATAGGTTTTTAATGTATATTTTAAGCCCTTTTACACTTTTTAGTCAAGTTTTAAATTTATAAAACATGATATTTACTAACACTAAACACACATATGGGCAAGTGCACCCATCGTGAGCGTAGTATAGTGTTGGTAAGATACCGAGGTCGTCCAAGGGCATAAGAGCTTTTAGAACCGGTTTATCCTCAACGTCTAATCAAATCAAAAGTTAGAAAAAGGTTTTAAACTAGAAAAATAAAACTAACTAAAATGTTGAAAAATAAAATAAAATAAAAACAGATAGACAAGATGAATCACTTGGATCCGACTCATGTGTAGTGTAACCTTTGATTATTTCCGCACTTTTGCACTTTTTAAGAGATTATCTTAGTTATTGTAGTAGGCCCCTCTTTTGAAGGTAACGTTACCCTCAACCCAGAAGTTTGAGTCAGCAAGGATACAATCCTAAAGGGTCGGATTATTGAAAGATAATTAATTAAGTTATCAATGCATAATGTGGTAGGCCCCTCTTTTGAAGGTGACGTTACCCTCGGCTAAGTAGTCTGAGTCAGCAGGGATACAGTCCTAAGTAGCCGGATTAAAGTTTTAATAGTAGCTTACATACGAGGGGATCAAAGAGTTTGGACCCCCCGTCATCCAATACCGGTGGGTATTGAAGGAGGTCCTACTAAATTTGACCAGGTCCTTGCAGGATCTATACACTGAACAAGGTAAGACACTTACCAAACCGTTCCCTTAACCCCCGACCAGGTAGCCAACATACCTCCATATAGACCGTGGAGATATGAATGGTGAAAATCTTTTATTTTATATATACAGTAAAATAATGCCAAGACACCACGGACAAACGATAAGGAAAAATCACCTTCAACATAAGAAACTAGTTATTAAAGTCATTAATACATAACCAAATAAAAAGTGCGAAAATATTAAAAATAAAAATTATTACACTAGACACTTGTCTTCACCAAGTGATGTAAGAGACTTAGGCAAACATGGCCTTTGATTGTCAAGAACTCTTACGATCAATCTTGGATCCCGAGACGACTCACACACTCTATGATGGATGATGGATGATGGTGGTGGATGATGGTGTTGTGATGGTGGTGGAGGGTGGGTGAAGTGTGAGAGAGGTGGTGTGTCAAGGGATGGTTTGCAAATGAGCCAAGCACCCCTATTTATAGCCTGAATAGCAGCTCAGGCATGGCCCCGTGTCCACCCTTCTTCTCTTTCTTCATTAATTGCAGTTTGTCTGCATTAGTTGACCACGCCCCGTGTCCGCTGGGCACGACCCCGTGTGCAGAAGTGTATCTGTACTATCAAGATTTCCCCAGATTCTGTGAATCTTAGAGTTGACCACGGCCCCGTGTCCGCTGGGCACGCCCCCGTGGTGGGTGATAGAAGCTTCTACAACTTTGTCTTTTCTGCAGACACTTGGGCACGCCCCCGTGCTCATTGAGCACGGGGCGTGTTCAGCCTTCTGTTATCTTGTTTTGGCTTGGGAAGATGCTGTCAGGGGGTCGGGCATGTCACGTTTATTCCTTTTCTCGTATTTATGTTAGATTTAGCTGCTTTTTTGCTTCTTTTGTTCATTTGAGCTCATTTAATCCTGAAAATACAAAAGGAAGACAAAAACATAATTTCTTCCAACATTAGTACTAAAAAAGAGTTAGTTTTATGCCACATTTGATGTAATTTATATGTTGCATTTTGCACACATCAATACATAAACTAGGAAACCTACGCCACCAGATATTAGAAGAAGCTCATAAGTCTAAGTATACGATGCATCCTGGAAGTAATAAGATGTATCAAGACTTAAGAAAGAATTTCTGGTGGATAGGAATGAAAAAGGATATAGCAACTTATGTTGCTAAATGTCTAACCTGTTCACAAGTTAAGGCTGAGCATCAGAAACCCTCAGGCTTTCTGTAGTGAGTGAGGTCACCACAGTTATAACATGACCCCGGTGGGAACCGTGCTTGAACAGCAGCAGGGTTTGCAGCAGCTTGATTGGCATAACGGCAAACATTGATCAAATGTCCCAACCGCCCACAGTGGGTACATTTGTGGCATTGCTCTTGCTCTAGATGATGACGGTTGCATTTATTGCACAAAGGTGCGATACCAACATAGTTTTGCCTTTTGCGAGGTTGTGCTAGCTGGTTTGGTGCAACCAGTTTGTCTTGAGCAGTTATGGCGTAGTTTTGAGAGGCTTTGCGCTTCTTCTTCTTGGATACCTCAGCCTGTTTTTCCTTTGGCTCAGCTTGAGCAGCCTTGTCAGATGGTCTTGGGTCGCCTTTTCGAAAAAAGCTTACCATTCCTGATGTGGGATTCAGTTAGGGTGGCAGACAGTTCAATGGCTTGTCTGACAGTAGTAGGGTTACTGCCAGTAACGATATCCTGAATTAGGTCAGGAAGACCATCAATATATTTCTCGATTGCCTTATCCACAGGAGTAACCATAGTTGGGCATAACAAGCTCAGCTCCTCATACCTATCAGTATACGCCCGATGCTCGCCACTATCCTGTTTCAGGTCATCAAACTCCCTTTCCAAAGCTCGCAGTTCATGAAGAGGACAAAACTCCCTCATCATAAGAGTCCTAAGTTCAGCCCATGTTTGTGCTAGAGCAACTTCTGCACCACGGTCTCTCATAACCCCGTTCCACCATGTAAGCGCCCTCTTCTGAAACACACTTGATGCGAACTCGACTTTGCGATTATCAGGATACTAAACGTGACGGAAAGTATTCTCAATGCTCTCGAACCATTGAAGAAGCCCTGTTGCTCCCTCAGAACCACTAAACTTGAGCGGTTTAGCCGAGTTGAAACTCTTGAAGTTACAAGGAGCATTGTAGTTGTTGTTGGCTTGGTTCCATTGAGCAAGAAGATTTGGGAACGCAGCAGCCATTTGCTGCGCGATGATTTCTGCCAGTTCGGCATTTGGTATCTGATTTTCGCGTCGAGGAGGCATTCTAAAAAGAGGAAACATGAGAGGAAACGAGTGAGAAGGTTAGATGAAAAGAATGAGGTGAAACAAAAATCAGCAAAAGCAAAGATGGTGGTCATTCGTCCGTATCACAAAGCAACCAAACGACACATAGTGACTAATCAAAGTAAATGGGTCAAAAATAATGCTTCACGAAGACATGCTCGCCTATAAGTGAACACTCACCCCAAGAGTTCTCAGGTAAGAGTGACTGGTCCGATTATGTGGATTTGTACGAACACTCTAGCCTTAGACAGAAAACTCAGGGTACAGGCATTCACTCTTCCAGCTTGCACGTGTTCACACTATTTAGAACCCAAAACTTTGACGAGATTTTGAAAACTTGGAAGGTTTAAGAGATTGATGGTTCACTTTGGCTTTGTGCCTTCCATTATGCTATGTTTTTGGTAATCACCTAAGGATAGGTGAAGTGCATGTTTTAAAATCTAAACACAAGACAACTTGTGTTGGGGTCCTAGAAAGGTTATAGTCTAGGTCAAAATTTTTACTAATAACCTAATTCCCTATAACCATTGGCTCTGATACCAACTTTTCTGTCACACCCCGACCACGTAAAACAACAAAACGTGGCGGAAACGTCGGGGAGTGTTGTAACAGAATTATTGTTTCACAACCATGGAATAAATAATTTCGTTTTATTGAATAAATGAACTCATTGTTTTAATACAATCAAATAAGTACAATTATTATCTTTCAAGTTTTAAGTCGCTAAGGCACGAGTCCATCCTAAGTGTAGCATATATCATCAATCATCACAAAGCAGCACCTGAAACATGTGTAAAAATAGGTACGTCAGCATAAAAATGCCTGTGAGATACATAGGTTTTAATTGTAATTAGGATTCATGACTTATGAGTTTAAAGAAAATGTTTTAATAAGAGTAGTCATGATCCTTGAAAAAAAAGTTTTCTTTTATAGATCATTTATAAGAAATCAGATGGTATAAAATAATAACACATAGGAAATTAAATAAGTAAATGAAATGAGTTTGTATAAAGTATATTGTTTGAAAAACAATATTTTGATAAAAAGGTTTATAGTATATATAAGAATATACTTTGGTTTTAAGAAAGTCGAATAGGCAATAAATCAAAATATATTTCGGTTCCAAAATCGTTAAACAGATAGTATATTAAATATACTTTGGTTGTCAAAATAATCGTTTTTGATAGTATATCAAAAGTATACTTTGGATTTATGAGTAACATATTAAACTATGTTTTGGTTGAATAAATAACATATTTAAAATATGTTTTGGTAGTTAATAACATATCAAAATATGCTTTGGATTTGATAAATAACATATCAAAATATGTTTTGGTTTGTTAACAAAATATATATATATGTTTGTTTTGTACAATACCACACATGAGAGTATATCAAACTATACTTTTGGGAGTATATCAAAATATACAATAAAAGTGTGATTTAAGAATTCATTCAGACCTAGTGCATCAAACTACACCTTTGAGACTATAGGAATACCACAAAGGCAATCCCTATTTGGATGGAGAAACAAATTGGTTTCAGACATTCCATGACAACAGGAATGGGGTGTCTAATCCTATAGCGCTATATCATACCACCAACCGGTCCGGTGAACAAAATAAGTACTATTCCAAACATTTATTTCATAATCTTTGAAAAATTAGAGTTTAAATCATAGACAATCATTCAGTTTGTAAAAAGATAAGTACAAATATGTATAATCAATTATACTTTTGGAAACATGAAAATAACAGATAGGTACACATGCTTCACCCCAAAACAGTTTGAAAGCAGTAAAAGAGGGGACTATGTACTCACTTGTGGTTGCAATAAAGTCCTTGTTCAAGATGATAAACCAAGGTCAAGAGTCCGTGAAATCAAGTGTGTCCTAAAAACGGTTAACTATGTAAATATCGCGACTTGAAATCGGAAGATTTGGATAGAATGTCACCTTATAAACCAAATGAGTATGGGGCTCATGAGACATGGTTTAATAAGTTAACATTCTGAGTTGGAAAGGTTATCAAGTGCTTTTGACCCGTTATGACTCGTTAATGTAGTTAATGCTACTTTAACGGATCATTTACGTAAATATGGGTTCGGATGGTCAAAATGGCTTAGAAATGATTTGATATGTTAAAACATATTTTAAAACATTATATGATCAGTTGATATGCCAAAAAGTTGATCAAATATGCTTATGATGAGTTTATTTGCGAAAAGGAATTTTTCGGCGTATTTATATAAACTTGTTAAATAATGTGTTAAAATGTGTGGTCAATAGATATAATTTCGGGAGATTATAATAAACATAATATTGACCATTTTGTGACTTTAGACCAAAATGTTAATGAGGTCAAACAGGTCAGATTTAAAAGTCAACAGAAAGTCAACATTTGACCCGAATTGCGTAAAATGACCATCTTAGGTGAAAAGATGATTTGGACCTGTTTTGATAGGCCAAATTATTTGTATAAACTGATTATATAGTGAAAATTATAACCCGGATAGTTTTAGGCTTGTTTATGAAAGTTTAGAGAAAATGACGGTTTTAGTCCTTTTGTGAATAATCGTCACTTGACCCATCAAACGTGGAAATCAGTAGGAGTGATCTTAGGGGACTTCATCCTACTAATTGTGATCACATTGCATGTTTCGGGTCGGATTAAAACAGACCCGAAGTGGTCAGATTACGTAGTCAACGCAAAAGTCAAAATTCACACTAATATGCTAGTAATTGAAAGAATCAAGGAACAAGGAAGGAGTAAAAGATGTACCAATAGTTCATGGAAGTGTTAGGATGATTGTGGACGAAATTACAAGGCTCCAAGAGCTCCTAATCAGCTGGTATATGCAGAACTTGTGATGAACACTTGAAAACCCATGACCAAGGCTCAATTTATACTCAAATTGGAGTTCATGCATGCCCAACACTTGTTCAAGATGTGTTCAGAGGTTGATTAGTGTCCCATGTCGTGTCAATTGCAGAATTGAGGGTGGCAAAATCGAATGGTGAGTCAAAAGGGGAGATAACCAGCTGCAGACACATTTCTGATGAGCTGGGCAGTGCTTACGGACCGTAAGAGTCTGGGCCTTACGGAGGGGCTGAAGTTACAAAAATGGCAGAAATGGCCCCTGAACTTCGTTTTGACGCGTTTTGGCACATCTAACACCCGTTAACCTCATTTCAAGGTTCAAATATGAAGTTAAAGTATAGGGAACTTAAAATATGCTCAAAAATATGTCGGATGTCGGCTCGTTTGGCCGTACGGTTGCGTTGTTCGGTTAATTACGACGAAAGTCGTAACTAACGCAAAAACGATCCAAATTAAGCGAGGAATGGATATTTATTATGCCAAACACTAAAATAAAATATTTTAATGCTTACATAAATTTTTGGATGTCCGGATATATTTAGAACGTAAGATATGCGCGAAAAGGCAAACTTGTGCACTTTTTGACGCTTTTAGTCCCTGTTGATCATGAAAGTTTATTTTAGCGCACAAAACACCTCAAAGCCTATTTATAAGCTATGTGAAGGATGTTTAGAGCATATTTAACTTATGATCAAGTTCTGGAATGTTCGTTACTATACGAATCGGTATAGTTTCGCAGTTTGACACGAATAGTCCCTGCAATCGAACAAACTTGATTTCAACACACCAAACCATCCAAAACTTTTTTCTAAGTTATGTGGAGGTTATTTAAGGTATGTTAAGTCTATGTCACTATTCCAGAGTGTTTGTTGCATTAAACTGGTTATATTTACGCATCAGAGCGCGTATAACCTTCCAGAAAGCGATTTAAAGCTTGAAATCGAACAAGAGTTGATATGTGCAAACGATACACATATTTTTACAAATCCCAAGTATGAAATACAATATTTCATTGGTTTGGCATTTGTTTGATGGTTGAAGTGGCACGGGTTTCACATCTGTGGAGCTTGTTGTTGTTGTTGTTGGCGATTCTGATTTGCTGGTCGTGCGCTCCTGCAATCCTTTGCTTCATGACCAAACTTGTTACACCTCAGACAACGACCCTTGTTGCACTGCCCGCTATGATGCTTGTGGCACCGGTTGCACTTGGGGTGGTTCCCTCGATATCCACCCTGTCCTTGACTACCGGAAGATTGCTGACCAGGACTCAGGTAGTCATCAGTCTTTCGCTGCTGAGACTGAACTGAAGTAGAACCCTTACTGGAATTCCCATCCCATTTTCGCTTGTTATCATTGGGAGCGTCAGTAGTAGTAGCACTAATACGTTTGGGAAGTTTGTTCTGTTCAACTGCTTGATCGGTGAGACGATGGGCCAACTTGATGATTTGTTGAATGGTACCCAGGTTAGCTGAAGTCACGTGACTCTGAATCTCTGGTACAAGACCCTTGAGGTACAGCTCAATACGTTTGATGGGAGGGTCCACCATAGTAGGACACAAGATGGCCAGCTCGTTTGACCTCTTCGTATACGCCTCAATCTCAGACCCCGTCATCTTCAGATTGAAAAATTCCACCTCTAGCTTGTGGATGTCGTCACGACTACAATATTCTTCTTTGATCAGTTCTTTTAAACTATTCCATGGGGTGGCATTAGCAACCGCCAGCCCCAGCAGTTGAACCTGTGCCTTCCACCAAGTTAACGCAGCACCTTCAAGCGTTCCAGTAGCATATTTCACCCTACAATCTTCAGGGCATTCACACATCTCGAAAACAGACTCAAGCTTCTCAAACCAGTGTAGAAGGCCTACCGCTCCTTCTGTGCCGCTGAAGGTACTGGGTCGGCAATCCATGAAGGTTTTGAACTCTTACACTAGACACTTGTCTTCACCAAGTGATGTAAGAGACTTAGGAAAACATGGCCTTTGATTGTCAAGAACTCTTACGATCAATCTTGGATCCCGAGACGACTCACACACTCTATGATGGATGATGGATGATGGTGGTGGATGATGGTGTTGTGATGGTGGTGGAGGGTGGGTGAAGTGTGAGAGAGGTGGTGTGCCAAGGGATGGTTTGCAAATGAGCCAAGCACCCCTATTTATAGCTTGAACAGCAGCTCGGGCACGGCCCAGTGTCCACCCTTCTTCTCTTTCTTCATTAATTGTAGTTTGTCTGCATTAGTTGACCACGCCCCCGTGTCCGCTGGGCACGACCCCGTGTGCAGAAGCGTATCTGTACTATCAAGATTTCCCCAGATTCTGTGAATCTTAGAGTTGACCACGGCCCCGTGTCCGCTGGGCACGCCCCCGTGGTGGGTGATAGAAGCTTCTACAACTTTGTCTTTTCTGCAGACACTTGGGCACGCCCCCGTGCTCATTGAGCACGGGGCGTGTTCAGCCTTCTGTTATCTTGTTTTTGCTTGGGAAGATGCTGTCAGGGGGTCGGGCATGTCACGTTTATTCCTTTTCTCGTATTTATGTTAGATTTAGCTGCTTTTTTGCTTCTTTTGTTCATTTGAGCTCATTTAATCCTGAAAATACAAAAGGAAGACAAAAACATAATTTCTTCCAACATTAGTACTAAAAAAGAGTTAGTTTTATGCCACATTTGATGTAATTTATATGTTGCATTTTGCACACATCAATACATAAACTAGGAAACCTACGCCACCAGATATTAGAAGAAGCTCATAAGTCTAAGTATATGATGCATCCTGGAAGTAATAAGATGTATCAAGACTTAAGAAAGAATTTCTGGTGGATAGGAATGAAAAAGGATATAGCAACTTATGTTGCTAAATGTCTAACCTGTTCACAAGTTAAGGCTGAGCATCAGAAACCCTCAGGCTTATTGCAGCAGTTAGAAATGCCTATATGGAAATGGGAATTGATAACAATGGACTTTGTTACCAAATTACCCAAGACACGAAAAGGTAATGATACAATCTGGGTAATAGTAGATAGGCTAACCAAGTCTGCTCATTTCTTACCGATGAAGGAAACTTTCAGTATGGAACAGTTAGCTAAGCTGTATGTAAATGAAATAGTTTCATTACATGGAATTCCTTTATCAATTGTTTCTGATAGAGATAACCGTTTTACTTCTCATTTTTGGACAAGTTTCCAAAAACCAATGGGGACCAAGCTAAATCTAAGCACCGCTTATCATCCTCAAACAGATGGACAAAGCGAAAGGACAATTAAGACAATGGAAGATATACTTAGAGCTTGTGTAATTGATTTCGGAGGAAATTGGGACGGTCATCTACCATTGATAGAATTTTCCTACAATAACAGCTATCATACCAGCATCAATGCTGCACCATTCGAAGCACTTTATGAACGAAAGTGCCGAACTCCAGTCTGTTGGGCAGAAATTGGAGAAAAACAATTGTCTGGATCGGAAATAGTACAAGAAACAACGGACAAGATCATTCAAGTCAAGGAAAGACTGAAAGCAGCACATGATCGACAAAAGAGTTATGCTGATAACAGTCGAAATCCGTTAGAATTTCAAGTAGGCGACAAGGTATTATTGAAAGTCTCTCCTTGGAAAGGAGTAGTCAAATTTATCAAGAGGGGAAAGCTAAGCCCCAGGTAAGTTGGACCTTTTGAGATTATTAGAAGAATAGGACCTGTAGCGTATCAGCTGCAACTGCCAGAGGAAATGGCAGGAATACATGATGTATTTCATGTATGTAATCTCAAAAAGTGCTTAGCCGATGAATCGCTAGTAGTGTCTCTTAAGGATATAGAGGTAAACGAAAAGCTTAAATTTGTAGAAAGACCTCTACAAATCGAAGACAGAAAAGTCAAGAATCTTAAACACAAGAAATTGGTGTTAGTCAAAGTGAAATGAGATTCCAAGAGAGGACCAGAATATACATGGGGGCTTGAATCAGAGATGCAGAGGAAATACCCACACCTGTTCCAGTAGACCTCGAGGACGAGTTCTAAAACAAGGTGGGAAGGATATAACAACCCTCCTAAAATATTTCCGACACCCCTAATATATTTAGAACATCCCTACACGCCTTAAAATACACCCCGTATACGAAAATGGCCCTAAATACCTCTATTTTTATAAAAATGAAATAAAATAAAGATTTAATGGGCGCTCACGGGCCGCGAAGACTTAGTCTTCGGCTTACGCGGGCCGCGACAGCTAGGCCGCATGGCCGCACCCTGAGCTGCTACGTGGCACCCCCGTGTCAAACCTAGTTCGGCGAATCAGCAAGGCTAATGCCTACACCCCTATGTCGCTGGGCGCGAAGGCCCCTTATGAATCCTTCGCGAGCCGCGAGGAAGTGGCTGAACAGCCCTATAAATAGGAACGATCAGCTGTCATTTGGAAATCGTTCAGAATTCTCAACTCTCTCTCAATTTCTTCTAGTCGACATAATACCGGGGCATTATACCCACTAAAATAACGAAGTTCTGCCTCGTTGTAAGTATCATAACCCCCGGTTACGTATTAGATACGCTGCCCGATTGATCTAGTGCTCCGTAACGGCTGTCGAGATTCTGTCTGACGTAGTCGTTGAAGTTCTGTCTCGGGGAGGGTATAACTAATGTAAATATTGGAGTTCTGGGTATATAGAAAACCCGATTTGCCCATCTCTCGGGCTAATGCTAGAACATTTGGGCCTTTGTAATAATCAATTGGGCCATGAGGAAATGCAACAGCTCCTTTTCGAAACCTACAAACGTTCAACCATAATCTTGCAGTCTAGAAACATCCAAGGCCAGAGGCAAATCGGAAATTGAGTTCGCAATCAATTCAATGGCGTCGTCGAAACTGGTTAAAGTGATCTTAGATCCGAAGAAAAACTGGTTCGCCGCTCTGCACAAGAAAACAATAGAAAATCGCCTTCGAAAATACGGTCAAAATCTCCTTGTTTCTCGATTTGTTGTGAAATCGTATGATAGATTCGTATTTTTTGTATATTTGTGGAGGTTTTAGCTAGTTATTGATGCTAATGATGACAATTAGGTTTATGAACTCGATCAGAATCCATTGTTTCTGGAGGTTTTAGCTTGTTATGGATGCTAATGATGACAATTAGGTATGCGGTATGACGATTTGTTTTGCCAGAATTTTATTGTTTCTGGATTTGTAGTGAAATCGTATAATAGATTCGTTATTTTGTAGATTTGTGGAGGTTTTAGTTTGTTATTGATGCTGATGATGACGATTAGGTTTGCGATATGACGATTTTGGTCGATTAGAGTTTCATTGTTTTTGGATTTGTAGTGAAATCTTAGCATAGATTTGTAATTTATTTATAAATGTGCGGAGGTTTTTGTTCGTTACTGATGCTAATGATGATAATTAGGTTTGTGTTGTGATGATTTATTCGATCAGAATGTCATTGTATTCGGATTTGTAGTGAAATCGTATGATAGATTTGCAATTTATTTATATATGTGTGAAGGTTTTAGTTAGTTACTGATGCTAATGAGTAATGATGACAACTACGTTTGCGATTTGATGATTTGTTCGATCAGAATTTCACTGTTTTTGGATTTGTGGTGAAATTGTATAATAGATTCGTAATTTTTGTAGATTTGTGGAGGCTTCAGTTTGTTTGTTACTGATGCTAATGATGACAAGTAGTTTTGTGATATGACGATTTGTTCGATAAAAAAAATATTTTTTCTAGATTTGTAGTTGAATTGTATATTAGGTTTGTAATTATTGTTGATTTCTGGAGGTTTTAGTTAGTTACTGATGATTTAATGATGACGATTAGGTTTGCGATATGACGATTTGTACAATCCGATGGAGTCGTTGGATATTAAGGAAGCATTGGGTAGGTTGCCTCGTGAGATTGTTGATGCGAGAAACCAGCGGCTTTTACGCGCCATGGATCTATCTATGAAGCATGAATACCTTCCTAAAGATCTACAGGTTTGTTAATGTTCATAAGTTGTTGATTTTTGTTATGTTGTATTGAATTTCGTTTGCTTGTGATTATATGATGATTGTGTATGGTTGATTAATTTTGATAGTTTCTATCATAATCATTATTTAAGAAGAAAAGGCACTTCGAAAATTGTGATGAATTTTGTTATTGTTACAGGCTCAACAGACTCCATTTAGGAGTTATTTGAGTGATATGCTAGCCCTGGTACGTGTCTACCTAACTATTTGTTAAATTTGGATGATAATGTATGATGCTAATTGCTTATTGCTGTTGCCGCTTGTGGATTCTTGTTTTTTAGCTTCTCTTAATGGCCTGTATAATGTATGTATGTGTGGGCCTCAGGAGGGCAAAAGTGAAATTGATAAAACCCAGAAATCAAATTGACAAAATTAGAGGATAATTGGCCTGATTCGAGATAGGCTGGTCTCCATAAACAAAATACGGTTTTTGATTAATAATAGCGAACTAAAATTACAATGGAAGAACAAAGAAATTAATACTAATCCTAAGGCAGTTACTAGCTAAAACTGATTAAAAACTTCCCCACTACTTTCCCTCCATTAATTTCTCTTGAATTAAATAATTGAAGTAGGAACTTGAATATGTGACTTAACCCGTGTACCCTTACGGATATAGACCCGAACCAGGTTCCTATCAATACATCACGTCTGGACAAACGACTTGTCCTCAAGTCGAAAATCCGAAAGTTGTGCCAAGCGATCAACCATTCAATTGTAGTCTGATCCGCTTTATAGACCCGAGCTAAAGAGGATTGTGAAGGTCTTGCAATTTCCTTGTTCTTTGCATCTGGACCCCACCTAGATGACAGTTTGATAACACTCTCAAGACCAGAATTATGGTTCCTTTTCCCTATCTGAACATCAAAAGGAGAAACTAGTTGGGTAGTCAATTTAAACTCAGGGATGGCATGAAGACTAATTTCAGCAATTTCTGCATTATTGGGGGTGTCACATTCTGTCATTGGTGTTGGGTCAGGTTCGATGTCCTCAGCCTCTTCTCCAGACTCCAATAGCTTGAAGGTCACCTTGCAACGATGCCCATGGGCATATTTATCTCCACACTTAAAGCATTCCCCGTGAAGATATGAACCTTGTTCCTCAGCCTCAAAGATGCGTGGTGTGCTTCCATGAGAAAGCGTCAATGACTGAGAAGCAGAGAGTGAACTAGGTTTAAATGTAGGTTCCAGAATTAAGTTTCTGTTGGGCTTGGTATGGCCTATTTTGGACTCAAATTCTAGGGCCAGTCTCATTGCCTTATAAACATTATGAGGCTTATGGATCCTAACATAAGCCTTTAATTCTTCCTTGAGCCCACTTAAAAACACACCCAATAAACAGTTATATGGCCAATTAGAAACCCTAGTTGATCCTGGCGATATTCTTGAACTATTCCCGTCTGCTTGATACTACATAAGTATTCATCTGGATTTTGAAACTTGTCATCTTCATATCTTCTGGAACTGCCGCTGGACTTGTTCTTAAACATAGCCTGTGTCTTGAGAGTCGCTACATCATCCTTGAAAGACTCTATTGATTCGAGAATTGATGCAATTGCAGCCAATTGAACTGCAATCGGATCTGGGTTAGAACCGCCGCTGCCTTCATGGTCACTCCGGGTAGAAGGTGCCATAGATGATTATTCCCGGCAATGGAACCAAATGATAAAACCCAGAAATCAAATTGACAAAATTAGAGGATAATTGGCCTGATTCGAGATAGGCTAGTCTCCATAAACAAAATACGGTTTTTGATTAATAATAATTGAACTAAAATTACAATGGAATAACAAAGAAATTAATACTAATCCTAAGGCAGTTACTAGCTAAAACTGATTAAAAACTTCCCCACTACTTTCCCTCCATTAATTTCTCTTGAATTAAATAATTGAAGTAGGAACTTGAATATGTGACTTGACCCGTTTACCCTTACGGACATAGACCCGAACCAGGTTCCTATCAGAAATTGCACTAATTTTAACATTATTTTACTAATTTAGCAAGCGGTGGACGGTTAATCATGCATCATGTGGTGGCGTTGATAGCCGAAAGACAAAAGTGTACATGCACTAATCGGCCTTTGTCTCGATTGCTAGGTGTTACGTGCCTTATGTCCAAGGCTTGATGCAAAACTACTATGGAGCCGAGGGTCTCACTGGCTATGCAGTTAATAGCGGTGCTATAGCGGTTAGCGGACGTCTGGGTTTGTAGCGGTCCAAATAGCGGTGGCTCATAGCGGTTACGCTATTAGCGGCGCTATAGCCCGCTATTTGGCCGCTATTTGCCGCTATTTGGAAACCTGTATAGCGGTCAATGTCAAATTAGGTCAAAGTTTGAAACAATCGGTCAAAAGTCACATATAATCGTACCAAATCGGTCAAAATTAGTTCAGATATTAGTCAAAATTTGACCAAATCGGTTAAGTGAAACGAATTGTTACCTTCATTCGAACAAAAATCAGCTGTTGCTCCATGATTTTGAACCATGGTAGAGATAACAGGGTAGTCTGCCTGATGAAGAAGAGGAGGGGAGTGGGAAAACGGCGTATAATGAAAGTGGGGATGATTAGGGTTATTTAAGTTTGGGTATTTTAACATATAACCCCCCTTCATCTTCATTAATTTATATTTAGTCCTCATACTTGTGAATTTATATATAAAAAATATAAAATTAATGGTATATGTATATACTATATATAACAATACATAAATTATGCATGGTATAAAAATTACTGCTATATCACCGCTATACCACCGCTATAACCTATATATCGTATAGCGGACCTTGACCGCTATCCGCTATTTTACCGCTTTAACTGCTTAGCTCACTGGAAATGGCCTCTCTATTCCTATGGGCTAGAGGTAAGGCTATCTACATCTTACCCTCTTCAGACCCTACCTTAGCTTTGCTATTGGTGGGATTTACTGAGTATGATGATGATGATGAATAGCCTGTATAAGTATTTCGACTTTCGTGCACACAATGACTATTTGGTGCTAGTAGAATAATTAGCTATATGTCAATATCTTATCTTTTCATAGTAGATCGATTATCATCAAGCACATTAAAGGATTATTCATCAAGATTTTTGAATAGAGTGGAATGATGGTTTGTTTGCTACTTTGCTAACTAGCATGCATGCATGCATGCGGAAACCATGAAATGTTGGCTTTAAACTTTCAAGTTGCTTTTTGAACAATATTGAAATTGGAATTGACATTTATAAGTATTTGTTGTACACATCATTGTTTTTATTGCAACAAAATAAAAATAACATGTGGCGTTGCCTACGTTCATTGAATAAAGCAACGCTCATTAACAGGAATATTCCAACATTTAGCAATTTTTTGGGTTTCTTTCGTGGAAGTTGCATGTATAATACTATAATCTTGACTCCAATGCATAGTTATTAAAGGCGCTAGGCGCATAGCCCTCGCCTGGGCCCTAGGCGCAAGGCGCAAAAAAAGCAAGGGCCTGAGCAAAAAAGAGCGCACAATGAAAAAAAATTAAACATATTTTATGTATTAGACAAGTAATACTATTCTTCAAATAAAATAAACAAAAGCTATTATATAACATTTAATATCATTTATTTATTAGTGTAGAAAAGTAGTTTTCCTAAATAAAAGTAGAATTCTGGCTGGAATATTGTTGGAATTTACAGGATTTGGCCGGAAACTCTCCGGAAGCTGGGAATCTCGCCGAAATTTGCGTTTGAATCATCACCTGGAGAATTAAAGCGCAATTGTCTTGACTTAAAGCGCAATTGCCTCACCGGTTGCGAGCATCGGAGGTTGGTGTGTCCGGGTCAACCGACGATGATGTTTTGGACCGCTTTGATTTACGTCTAACGCTAGACGTCATCGTCGGTACGTTTGCCCATTTGGGACTTCCTCTTAAAAGCTCCCAACATCTAAAATAAGTGAAACTGCGTTTCGTTTTATTGTATTCTTCCAACGCTTTTGTTATAACATTAGTGTTGTTTTAGCCGTATTCCCTGTTGTCCCAATTGCGTTGAAAGACCTCTTGAAACTGATGGCATTTCTAGTTTATATCGGTCCATTTGCTCGAAATGGAATCTTGTTTGCGGTAGTCCTCGCCTTTCCCCTCAGCTTTAAAGAACGTTGTACGAATCTTTTGCCAAAATACCGGTGACGTTTGGTAATTAGCTACAAAGGAAATAAAAAATTAAAATGTAATATTTTACAAAAAAATAAAATAAAAATACTAGTAGGGTCGAAAATAATAATAAAAACTTTTAAAACACTCACCAACATCGTGGGCCTCCGATATATCTAGCCACGCACGTGCCAATGCGTACTCCTCGTCTTTCGTCCATGCAAGGTAGTCTCCTTTTCGACAAGGACCGGTTGTTTCCTTTTTTTGTGAGACCTTTTCGACGAGGATCGTTTCGATGGCTCGACAACGGGCTCGGGTTCGGGTTGTGTCTCCGGTATCGTTTCTATTTCCGGAGACGTTTGTGAACCGCCCATGTTTTGAAAGGTTTGACGAACTTGAAAGAATGGTTGGGAAGCGGCCGATGCTAATATTTGAGTGTACGCGAATACGTTAGGATCCATGTCTTGTAGGTTGAAGCTCGGTTGGGATTGCGTAGTGTTCGGCCGATACGCGTTGGGGTTATCGGGTCTCGAAGGCACACCAAATGGAGGTCGGAAGGGATTCATGATTGTGGGTGAAAAGTGGAGAACTTTTTAAAAAATTAGAGAGTAGAGGTGAAAGTTATATATAGGGTTTAAAGTTGAAAAGAAAAAAAAATATTAAATGTTTTTTATCGTTGTCAAACGGTCAAGTGTCGAACAAATAAAAAATTCAAAGGGGCGAGAGCGTTGTAAAAACAACGCCAAAATCAAAAAATTCAAAAATAACGCCCAGGGGCCCCGATTACGGGCGTTTTGGGCGTAAAAAACGCCCCAAATTGAACGATTACGGGTGGTCTTACCACTACGCATGGTCTAAGTCCTTTAATCGCTAGGTGCTTTTATCATGCACCTAACTTTTGTTGCTTCTTGCCACTATGGTCACCATCACAAAGTTATTTAGGAATCAACGTAATTTTTTTTGTTAGGCTCAAGATTGTCAAATGTGCAAAAGGGAAGCCTGTAGGGGCTAAGGTTATGCATTTTTAAGGCGCTTTAAAGTATTAGATGCAATCATGCAACACGATTTTAAGAGGTGTGATGTGTTAAGATTTTTAATACAATGACTATTAGTTTATTTCTATTGGTCCTTATAACGTTAGAACGTTGTTAGAATACGTATGCACAAGGTTTAAAAAGGCGGAAACAGGCCTCGAGGCGTCTTCCCTTAGCCTCACGAGGCGTAAGCCTCGAGGTGGGCCGAGGTGTAAGCCTTGAAACATTAATAAAAATAATATATCTCATAAAAATTACAAACTAATATAAAACAAACATCATGAATATTATAAAACCTAATTTAGTAATAAAATAAAACATCATAAATAGTTCAACAACCTAATTTACTAATTAAATAAAGTAATAAACATCATAAATAGTAATGTTCAACATAAGTGATTAGGTCGGAAATTGCTGAGATGATTCTGCGTGTGTGGAGAAGATGGATGGCTGTGTGAAGAATCAGAATCAATTCTGTGTACTGTGTTAGCGAAAAGGTTTCAAAAGAGAACCTACTCGCTGTTTTTTTAAGTTCACTATTGGGTTGGCCCACTAATTAGGCCCAATAAACACTATATGGGTGTAAAAGAAAGTCCAGAAAACTAAAAAAAATCAACTTTTACGCCTCACCGCCTCTTACAGCCTCAGATGGCTGAGGCCTTGGTTTCAGTTGACCCCATGAGGCTATGCCTTTTATGCTATTTTTCATAGCCTCAGCCGCGGCGTAAGCCTCAAGGCGGGCCTTGGAAAGCATTTTTAAATCATGCAGTTATGAACAATAGGGTGTGCATTGAATCTAAAACACAAAATGATGACTCTCCTCTCTTTAAGATTTTTTTTTTAATTTTGCGAGCACACTCAAAAGATAATTTTCATGATGAGACTTTTTTGTTGTACAAATAATAGGATTCTTATGCACTCATAAGGTAGCATTTATGAAATATTGAACTCAGGTTGTTTGTTTTGTTGAAGTTATAGTTTCCTTGTTTTGTGTGATGTATTATGTATAATAGGTTTATAATGCAAGCAGGAAGAATTTTGAAGTTTTTATTTCTGTTATCATGGTGATGGTGTTATAGGTGGTGGAATAGATACCAATGTTTTATTTTCTCGAACATATATATTTTTTGTATGATGTCACTATTAAACTATAACCACACAATTCTTTTTGTATTTAGTGGTTTGATGTTGAATAAAACCTATTGATCAAAAACCCTAGTTAAATAGTTTGATATTTAAGGTATTCATACTTACCATCGCCCTTTGGCAATGTTGTGCTTTAGCTACATTGAGGTGCTTTTTTGGATCGCTTCAAGTGCCTTGCGTATGTGTGAGGCGTCATCTTTAAAACCAAGATAATGATGTACCTTACGTTTCGGACACCAAATATTATATGAAAGATAAAAAAGACAAGGGCTTAAGAGTCCATTGGTGTATGTAATATTCCACGTGTTCTTTTTATAAACCTACAAATACTGATGCATAATATGAATCCTCTAGAGTTGTGTTCTGTCTTCAAATATCATGAGGGAACCTATCTGCCAATTGCATGATGCATCTTCTTAGAAGTATCTGTATGTAGTTTTGGTAGTGGCATGAAAAGTATTCTTTAGATTTTTTGATTGATTTCTTTCTCGTTTTGAATTTGAAGAGTGAGATCTTTATAGAATGAGAATGATTCGACTTTGGTAGATCATCAATTTTTTTCTTTTGTGCCTGATTATGCCAAATCAAGATGAAACATGACATGGATAACACATGTTGTGGTTAACTATGTAGTCAATAGCGTGCTATAGTGGTGCTATAGAAACGCTATAGCGCTTAGCGGACATACAAACCCATAGCGGTCCAAATAGCGCTCACTTATAGCAGTCCTGCTATTAGAGGTGCTAAATCCCGCTATTGGTCCGCTATTTTGAAACCTGTATAGCTGTCATAGCACTGCTTTTAGCGATTTTTCTTATTTCAGACCAAAAGTAAGGTAAAGCCCACATTAATCAACTTTTTGTTTATAAATAAACCCAAAAGTAAAGGCCCGAACCCAAAATTCAACATAAAGGGCCTTGAAGTGTAAGATAGTGATTAGAAGACAAAGATCGAATACATAAAACTATTGGGTAACACTTGGCAATTTTTATAGAAGGAGGCTTATGGGTTTTCCTATGGCTATCAGTGTGCTTACAAAAGTTAATGATATGACTTGGCTCATTTAAAAGGCTTCAACTGTTAACAATTTGTTTTGACATATCAAAAGTTGATGTAGAGGAAAGAGTGATGGACACATCTGAGTTGGTGCAAAGGAACAAAAGAAGGCAGCAAAAGTATGCACACCAACAACGGAGGAGACCATAGACTTCAAGGGAATAAGAAAGCCTAGAATTAGAATTGGCAAGGAAAATGTCATTTTGTAGGTGGAAGGATGATCGTATTGGAAAAATCTAGGGCTTACATGTGCCATAACTTCTAGAGGCGCAATAACGTACCCTGTCTTTTAAAGTGACATCCTGTTACTGACACTCATCAATATGGGTTGTGAAAATCAATTAGGTTCAAATTTCCGAAATTCTTAAGAATATAAGATCATTTTCTAAGTGACATTAGTCTTTGTTAATTCTTGTGCACCATAGTGGAAAACTATACAACACTAGATTGGGGGACTTAGTTGTGTTGCCTAAATATTCTCTGGCTATATTACTTAGAATTAGGGATGGAAAAGGGCAGGCTATGGGACATGTTTGTTCTACACCTGATTTTAAAACGATGTAGTAACTGATACTTATTACTCGTGTTTGTGGGTATATCCACATATATTTAGTGTTTATGGTCTTATTTTGTAAAAAATATCAGTTTCTGGTTTTTTTAATCATCCTTTACTTGGAAGGCCCCAAAAGATTAGGGCTTTATAGATTTCAGTGGGTTTCGTTTACCATTCCTCCTCAATGGCTTAAGGAAATTCAGTGGGTATGCATGTATATACCAAGTCCTTTTTGCATTTAATTGAATACCAACAATAGTATAGTGGTTTGCTTGATATTGCATCTCTACATACTATCACAAAGGTGAAGCCCCCCTAGGAGAGCAGTGAAGAAGGGCGATTAGCTTGTACATTGTGACAACTCGAGTTTCCGACTTTCACTTTCGCATTAAATGCACGTTGACTTTGATTGTTTTGTTGTTTGACTTGTAGCTATACACGTTATGTTATAATGAAAGGCACTATGATTGTTACATGTTTATGTGATTTAGATTATAACATGAAACTTGGTATTTTAGAAAAACACTTATTTGTTTCCGTCCACTTTGTTTTGCAAAAAGCATATGGGCTTCGGCCCAGTTGTGTTGTGTTATAACTTATGAGATCTTTAGGTTAGAACACTTTTAGGAAAAACCCTATTCTTCTACAAACTGGCGACGGCAAGGATACACCCCCCTCACGGACGCAACATCCCATTCAATCGTCTGAATCAAGTCAAAATCTCGGTTAGTATTGATATAATTATGATGTCTTGATGATCGTGTTATTTAATAAAAGGAAGTTTGGTAATCATATGTGTCGATAGTATTGTCTGTAGCATAGGAACTTGTAGTTTCTATCTTATAAATTCATGTGCACCTCCTGAATATATTGTCATAATAGTCAAAGGGATTATGTAAAGTGAATTAAGTTATATTAAATGAAGGGATGCTATTTTTGAATGCTTGCTAGTGGACCGAATTCAATAACATAAAGGGATTTGTCAGAAAGCATGTGATTGCTATTTGGTATTCAATCATGATTATTGTTTATATCATGATGATGATGATGATGAGCATACAACTTGTCATGTGCCGATGACTTTTTAGTGAATGATTCTAATATGATGATGTTGTGAATTGAAGTTGATGCTGATGATGTGCCGTCGAAAACCAAACCCCCATTAACGAAAACACCCCCCACTAACAACTGGACGAAATCACTATGTGATTTCGGCCCAAACAGGTTCCAAGCCCAATGTGTGTATTAAACCCATAAAGGGATTTCGGCTTATATAGTGATTTACATACTCTGTTGATCTAGATGTTTATTGTATGATTATGATGTTAATCGATAGGTATGTAAACCTATGTGGTTGTTCATGAACTGCCTGGTATATGGAATGTAATATGATCGGTCATGTGTGCTTGGCAATAATGATTCTGTCTTTGTGATCGCATGTTACTCCTATGATTTGATTGTTGTATGCTGTTGATTAAACAATTAGAGGTGCATAGGTATTCTATTAATATTGTAGGTATCATGTGATGATAATGGCAGCCCACTACATGTTGTGGTCCAATGATAACATGAAAACATTAACAATTGTTGGCTGGAATTGATAAGAGCACATGATTAGGTTGTTTGACCTTGGGAAGTGATGTAGGTGAATTGAACAATTTAATATGTTAGTGCATATAATAATGATAAGGCATGTGTTGATGACAGTAAACATGTAATTTTGATATGAATATGTATACATGTCTAAATGGTGATTTGAATAATGGATCTGCTGCATGATGATTGGAACGATGATTACTATGATTATACCTACGTGCCAACTTCGTTATTATAAACTGATTATGTATACGTGAATAATCTAGGACGTGATTGATTAATTGTGAGCATACTTAGCATACCGAGCAAACCAATGTGAGTTCACACTCTTACCAAGGCATGGGATTCCCGGGGTTGGGAATGGGATTGAAGGAATGGATTTGTACTTACAATGTTACTAGACTATCTACCATCGTCCTCGGATGCGCAGGACACATACGTAAAACCTACGTATACTAGTACACATCACTGTCCTCGGTTGTGAAGGGCACTTACGTAAAACCTACGTAGACTTATACTCATTACTGCCTCGGGTTGTGTCAGGCACTTACGTAAAACCTACGTAAACCCCCGCGTACCCCTGTCCTCGGTTGTGAAGGACACTTACGTAAAACCTACGTAAACTTAGTACGTACTACTGTTCTCGGTTGTGAAGAACACTTATGGTTACAAATAGTCTAGTGTATATGCAACATGGGAAGCCCCCACTAATAGAACATACTATCGGCCTAGTAGCGCCAAATGTTACGAAACAAACTTATTATTACGAACTTACTTACTGTGAACTCGCTCAACTAGTTGTTGATTCTCTGTTACATGCCTTGCAGGACCTTAGGTACTTTTGGAGCTTGCACGGGAGGCACGGTCGTTGTGGACTTGGATCGTGAATGTGTTGTTAAACATTATGACATTTTGTACTTAAACTTATGTTGGGTTTTTACTTTAAATGCTTCCGCTACACACTTGTTTATATTTGATTTTGGAAACACCTATCGTATTGATGAATGACTTTTACTATATACTTATGTTCAATATGATTGGTGGCTTGATCCTGGTCATGTCACGCCTCCAAGCGGTGGTACTCCGCGTGTGAATTTTGGGGGTGTGACATACATAAATTCTTTTATGTGCCTATATATCATTTTATTATCAATATATATGTGTGTGTATATATATATATGTATGTATATGTATAATGTGAGTATCTATAGAAAACCCACTTTAATTTAGAAAACCTGGGAAACTCTAACCTCCCGAATTTTTTTAAAAAAAAAAAATATACACATGTTATATACATGTTTTTAAGGTATTTGGGCAAAAAAAATCAAAAAAGCGCCGAGTAGATATTTTAAAAAAAAAATAAACAAGTTTTGGTGTAACACGTGTTACAAATATGTCAGATGAATGTAACACGTGTTACACCAAAACTTGTTTATTTTTTTTTAAATATCTACTCGGCGCTTTTTTTATTTTTTTTGCCCAAATACCTTAAAAACATGTATATAACATGTGTATATTTAAAAAAAAAAACATCGGGAGCTTTGAGTTTCCCGGGTTTTCTAAATTAAAGTGGGTTTTCTATACATCCTTCCCCTATGTATATATATATCTATATATATATATATAGATATATAGATATATATATAGAAGAAGTGTAGCGTACAATAGGGCTTATCGTACGAACCGTACGAGAATTGAAATCGCATGTTATATGAAAAAAGCGCATACGTAAAAGCGGGAAAATCGCATGTTGGATATATTTAGAAATCGCATGGAGTGTATATAACAATTTCGCATGTATTTTTTTTACAAATAGCATGTTGAAGAATTTAATCGCACGTTGAAAATACAATCGCGTACGCAATGTACGTTAAGCCATTTTGTACGTTAACTGGCCCCTCTCTCTCGATATGTATATATATAATTACATTTTCATGATTTATAGTAATTATTATTTTTCTTTAAACTAAATCTTTGTTATACAACTTGTTTATGGGTCGCTAGACCAATTAAGTGCAATTCATACTCAGGGTCTAGCAAATGAGCTCTAAGTTAGATGAATATTCTATGGGGGCAGTTTTTTACTACAATTACACTTGTTCTATCCCTGTTGCTTCATTCCAAATAGTTGTCGATATGTGCACTTGAAATAGGTATCATGGAAAAACTATGTCACTTAAAGCTAACTTTTTCTTCTAAGCCATGGTATTCAACTTGTGTATACCATGGTTTAAAGAAAACAAAGGTGTGCGCCTGGAGGCGTGGCGGTAAGAAAACGTGTATGAGGCGTGCCTCATGGGGTTATGCTTTTAAGTACGCCTCTAAGGGCCGAGGCAGTAAGAAAACGTGCGCCTCGGATTGATGTTTTAGACTTTGTGTAATATATTTTATTTTTTATAAGATATATATTTTTTATTTTTAAATTCTGTCTTGGGCTTACGCATCGGTTCGCCTCGAGGCTTACGTCTCATGAGGCAAAGGGAAAACGCCTCAAGGCTCAATTCCGTATACATTAAAAAATCTGGTACTTGTCGTCAATCCTAGATAACCAATCATTCTAATCAACATGAGCTCCATTCTCAGTTATGTCTTCCTTACACAAACCCTTTGGTAAGAGAACAATTTGTCAAGAATGTGTAGCATGCTACACATCTGTGTTAGTAGAAGCGTCATAATCATCACCAACTGAACATATTTTAACACCAACATACATGTTACAAAACCTCAAATGTTCCTCCCTAAATGCACCTTGGAGGGAAAACTCTGCATTCTAATGAGTTACAACATTTTAATAACACAAACCTAAATAATACTCAAATTTCAAAATCCAATCAGTGTTGCACCAAAACTCAAGTCAAAACTTAAAAACCATATTTAGGTGCCAATAAATGCACTTTTTTTTTTTGAAACGGCAGAAAGCTATATAAATAGCGGGGCCAGCAAGAAGCTGTATCACCCAAAGAAACACGACAATTACAAGATTACACCCTTTTAGTCACACCATCTATCCCTTATTTTTAATCCACAAGAAAGAATACATTTTGATTTCTTCAACCGTTTTGTGAATCGGAATAAACTTTTGCTCGAATTCCATGTCGTTTCTAGCCTTCCAAATCTGCCATAGTGTAGTGAAAGCAATTGCTATAATGACATTTTCCCAATCTTTCAATCCAGCCAACGTGTCAATCCATTTAAGAATCTGGGCTGGTGCATCAGTTTGATCCGGGTTGGGGAGTTTCAGCCACACTCGAATTTGCCACCATATCGCCCTAGCCCATATACATGATGGGAGAATATGGTTTGTTGATTCTGGCTCTAATCCGCACCTTGAGCAGTTTACATCTGCCACCAAAGCTCCTCGTTTGCCTAATTCAGTTTTAGCCGGGATTCTTTCCATACACGCTTGCCACCCGAATAAAACGACCTTGGCCGGAATCCACTTATTCCAATAATTCCAATCTTCTCCATTGCGACTTCCTGTACACACGCTAACTTTTCTCTTAGAAGATTTGAATTTTAAGTTTTTAACACTGTCATTTGTCATGTTCCCATTAATGTTTTTGATTAATAACTATTAACCATATGATTCTCATCAAATTTTATGCGTGAAAGAACTTTGAAAAGTTACATTACTAGAGGAACTATGATAGTCATATAATGAAACGAGATAGGTATTTGTATTTTATCCGAACACTGAACGATGTAATATAGATAAATACGTGTGGTTATATCTGAGACAAGGTTTTTGCATTTGCGTTTACAGGTAGAGAGGGAGAAAGCGGAACGCCAAGCCCTAGGAGCATTGCCTCTCCAGCAGCACACCATACCGTAATTTGTTTTCTCTTTCTTTGATCATCTCCGCGTTTTGGTGATAATAAAAACAATAATGAAGCTGGGTTTTTTTTTTGTGTGTTACTGCTGATTGATATTATATACATTTACGCTCAGCCTGTTTCTTGCTGATCGTTCATGTTTGACCTCTTGATATAAGACAAATGCATGTTTCAAATTATATGCTACTTTGTATGATTTTTTTTTTTTTTTGTTTTTTAGCATGGCGAGTGGTGCTTGGCTGTTATATATTTCTTTTTGCTGGGTTTGTAAACACAGTTTCTCTCTAGAATTAGGTAATACATTTCGGGTTGTTGATGCGGTGATGCTGGCTGAGTAATTTTAAGGGGTTGGGGCGGTCATCACTCACTCACAACTTCCAATCAAGTTCTGTCATGTCATCAAGCATTATTCCATCACTAGTGATGGATTTTAGTGGAAATGCCCATCACTTGTGATGGAATTCCACCACTCACAACTTTTTTTTGTTTTGTTTTTAAATTATAAATTAACAATAAAACACTAAAATTGTAAATTTCATTTAAATTAAAAACAATATTTCTAGAAATATTTTAGACTACAATAAAAATAAAAATATACATAAAGAAACTCTACTCGTCCGAATTAGGAAATTTCAAACCTAAAGAACCTACTAGTTCAATTAAATCGTATCTCAACCGAAGGTGAATTTCTTCATCACGCAAGTCTTGTTGGATATTTTCGGGAATGGGAACTTGTGTAGGAGAATTCGGCAACCAATCTGGAGATATTGCATGTTCGTCTCGTTTGATTAGCATATTGTGCAATATGATATATGCATATACTATGCTATGTATTGATTTCTTATTCATCGCACGAACCGGTCGGCTTAGTATGCCCCATCTACCCTTTAAAACACCAAAAGCCCTCTCAACATCTTTTCTTGCCGATTCTTGCAACTTTTTGAACGCCTTTTCTTTAGCCTCGGCAGGAAATGAAGGAGCTTTCACAAAAACTGACTATGATGGGTAGATACCATCCACAAGAAGAAAGCCTCGTCTGTAATATCGTTCGTTAACATAGAATTGACAGAAGGGTGCGGTACCAATCGTTACGGTTTGGAACAATGGTGACGTGTGCAAAACATTGATGTCGTTATTTGAACCTGGAACACCAAAATATGAATGCCAAAACTATAAATCATTCGACGTCATCGCTTCAAGTATGATGGTTGGTCTTTTGACGTCACCCCTAACATACGCCTCTCGCAACTCTCTTGGACAATTTCTCCACTCGATATGTGTACAATCGATGCTACCGAACATCCCTGGAAAATGCCATCTAGCCTCATGTGCGGCGTAAATACGTGAGATGTCGTGTCTCGTCGGTTTATGTAAAAACTCTTTACCATATATCCGACATAGCTAAGTGTTCATCAAATTAATCGGGAGGGTTACCTGTCGCTAGTTGGCGAATGACGGACGTGCATTTTTGTATCGGCGTGAAACTTCGTTTGCCCCTCGCGTCGTAACATTCTTGAAACCATTCTTCAGTTGCTTCGATGTCTCCAACAATCCTTAAAAAATAAATCTTTTGGTAAACGAAACCGATCTCTAAATGTTTCGGCATTGTAGACCGGATTCTCCACAAAATAATCGTTCATTAACACTTCGTTGGCATTTTCACGATCACGATCCACCGTTTTCTTCTTTGGGCGGCTCGAACTTGCTTCAAGTGCGTTATACACCGACTCGAAAAATTCAACCGTCTCATTGTCGGAAGACGATTGGCTATCGCTATCGCTGTCAATCGGATTCGACGAAGATGTAGGAAAATCCATTTGTGAAATATGTAGAATGTGTGATATGTGTTTGTGTTTTGGTGTGGGTGAAATGGTATAAAATGTGAAGTATATATAGATTGGTTAAAGGTTTTTTTATTTATTTATCAACGGTCAACAAAACGGTCGAATTTTGAAAAGTTTAACGCGTGACAAAATCAACGCGTTGTAACATTGACGCGATATACTTTGGGGTGGTGGCAGTGTTTTGTTTCAAACCATGCGTGATCGGGACTTATAATAGACCGCCCCGGGCCCCCTAATAGGTGGGACAGATGTGTAAACATGGTCATCAATTCCTAGTCTCCCACTATATCCAACTTTATGTAGATAGTGCATAATTAAAAAAAATGAAAAATGAAAATTCTTGTTACTTCAAAATGAAAAAAAAGTATAAATTGCGCTTTTTATGCTTTGTTCTAAAAAACGTAAAATTTCATTTATAATAAAATTTTATATATTTTTTTGTTCTTTAAGTTAACTAATGTTAACTTTAAAGTAAAAAAAATACTATTTTGCCAAAAGGATATTCTCTGTAATCTATGTTTAAAAGACGTAATTTGTAAATTACTTAAGTTCTTTTTTCTTTTCTTTCCTTTTATTTTATTTTGTAATTTACTTAAGTTCTTTATTAATTTTTATTTAATTTATCACTATTGTTTTATCGATTAGTGTAATATTGTCTTATTCATTAGTTAACATAATTTTTTTAATAAAAATATATGCTTTTGAATAATTTGTTTATTTTCATTTGTTTGATTAAATTATTTACTTTCTTTTTTTACAATTAGTGTCAATTTTTTAAATATAATTTTGCATAAACCTTTGGTGTGATAAAACATGTATTAATGTTGTATTTTGAGATGAGCGTCGTGTAACATCTGCTCATAGCGGGGGCGCGAGCTGTGAACTTAGATAAGTTTTCATTGCATTCAAATAAATAAACATACTATATGATAAAAACAAACCAAGAAATGCCATTGTCATATGGAGAATCAAACCATGTCATAAAATGTCACACCCCTTTCTGCGGCGGAAGCACGAGGTGTGATCATGAAAGGTTCTCATTGCATACAAAGAGTAAACATGCTACATGCTCGTAAAAATAACATCAAATACCAGGATTTGAAAACATAAGTTTAGCGTTTACATCGCTAGACAGCTTAAAACATTGTCTTAAAAGTTTACAACTTTATTTAAAGTTAAACACAAGCGACATCCACGAGCATAAGCAAGACCGCGCGCACATCCATCCTAGTTACCTGAAATACATGTGAGTTTTTGGAAAAACGTCAACATAAAGTTGGTGTGAATTCATGCAGTTTTGTATTTCACGTTTGTATACTTTGTATGAAAACATAGTTTGTGAGTAAATCAAGTTTTCATATATAAATTCAGTTTCATGTGTACACCACGTACACATGTATAATTCAATTTCTTCTTGAGTACTCCACGTACTCAAGTATAATTCTCATTTTCTTGAGTACACCACGTACTTCAAGTATAATTCAATCTTCTTGAGTACCCCACGTACTTCAAGTTATATATCAATCTTAGTATGGTATGAATTTTATGTAAATACAGTATTTCTGTAAATATCAGATTGTTAATGGGTTGCAAAGCCATTAACATGTGGCACGACATAGGAAGTCACCAAACCTAAGGCATTTAATTGGTATATTCTGAGACACAAAAGCACTACTCGATTCTCGCCCCCACCGAGAGTGTGGCTGCCAGGCACCCGTTAGATCTAACCATTTGTTCTGCGGTCTAAGTATGTACACGATTAATGGTGCTTCTGTACCCTATTCGTGACACTATTTCTCATAACGCATCCTACTTGGTTCTCGTCCTCACCAAGCGCGTTTCTTTTTATCATTTCTCATAACGCATCAAACTTGGTTCTCGTCCTCACCAAGTGCGTTTCTTATTATCTTATATTTTGTCACACTTGGTTCTCGTTCTCACCAAGTGTACTTCTTGTATTTATATCATACCAATTATAAATATTGTACATTTGTACATGTATTTCCCCCCCGAAGTTATAAAAACTGAAAACAGTTAAAGAAAAGGGGGAGCATGAACTCACAACTTTGCGTTCCTTGCGTCGTAAACTTCACCGGATTTGCTTAATTAACGTCGTAACCTATACGCGTTTTCTTAACGTTAGTCACTAGACTTGCGTCGCACAAGTACAGTCACTCTCTTTTGTGTATATACTCTTGTGTTAAAAATATTCTATATTTTTAACTACGTATCTTACTTATATTATTTTCTCTAAAATTAATATAAGTATATCGTGTTTTGCACTTTGCACCCGAATTATGTATCTTGTATGTTGTATGTGTATTTTTATGTTTATACTCCTCATGAGTATTTAGTGTATTTTTAATTCTTAATACACTAGCACGTATAACACATACTTTATACACTTAGCACAAAAGTTGGTGATAAAATAATATATATTTTTCTCTCAAAAATATACATACTTATATCCATTTTTATTCTTGAAGAAATCCTCGTTTCTTATCACCAAAAATTAGGGAAACCTTGGTAATACCCTTAAATACATTTTTAGGGAATAAGTTTCTCAAAAACTTATATTTTTCTAAGTGTCAAAATTTATAAAAAATTTTGACAGAGTTTCCCTTAAAAATGGACGTTTCCCATGTTTTCAAAACATGTGTTTATTTTCTTTTAAATCGTCAACAATCATCAACAACAATTATCAACAATACTCATCAACAATAATCACTAATTTCTCCATTTCATGAACTTGAATATTTACAAAAATGTGTAGTAACTTACTAGCACATTTAGTAAGTCTTGTTATCTTTAAAAATAAGTTTAATTTCTTAAAAACTTATTTTTAAAGAATATGAAGTTTCACAACTTCTAGTCAAGATTCACAAAAATATTTCTTTGTTGAACTTCCTTGTTACACAAGTGTTTACACACTTGTTTATTTACTAAAAATATTTTTAGTTCATGTAAGATCCGAGATTTAAACAAGACTAATATTTTTGCTTGGTTCTTCCGAAAAACCACTTGTAGATCTTTAGATCTACATGTTTAGAGTCTTATTTTACAAGAAAATTACTTTTACTCAAGTTCATGCCTTATGAAAGGATGGATCCATCATCTTTTAACTTTCTAACTTTTACATCCTACTAGTTCATGCTCTCTAACATGGACTAGTATGTCTAGATGATGATCCATCTTGCTTTTACTAACAACAACATCAAATAATCATAACTAGACAAGTTTCACAAGATTTACACACATATCTTCTCTTTATCCACCCTACACCTTATGTTTAAGACTTTAATGTAAGTTCTTTAGTGTTTCATGATTTTTAGCCATTAAATCATCTATTAACCATCCTAAACAAGAACAAGATGGTGTTTTAGAGCACTTACTACTAGCACAAGGCTAGGGAAGTTCAAGAGGTCAAATGAAGTGGATAAAAGCAAATGAACAAGGTCCTTCAAGCTCCGTTGCTTCCAAGCTTCCTAATTATGCTTGATTCACCTTTGTATAAGCTTAGAATGTATGGAAATGGATTAAAAATGGAGGGGTTTGGAGGGGTGTTTGGAGCCGTGAGGTATGGGGGTGAAGGAGGTGGTTATGGTGTTGAATGAGAAGATGAAATCTTGTGATATCTTATAGTACATGGCAAGATCTAATAAGATCATATCATATCTTGCAATATCTAAATAAAATCAAATTAAATCCAAGAGATATCAATTAATATCTAGTGATATCTTGCAAGATCAAATGAGATCTTGAAATAGGTCATGTGACCGATTTGTTTAGGATATGGGGAGGGGGTCTAAATGTAAGTATTAACCACATAGTTAGTTCATCATTCCAATCTAAGTGTAAGGTTACAAGTATTAGTTATTAGGTAATTTAGTGGGTGTTAGGGTGTTCGGGGGCCCTAACTAGCTTAGAAAAATAAAAACAATGCTTCTAGCATTATTTTGGTGTTCCGGGTAATATCCGATTGTTCGGTTACATACCGATTCGTTAAAGTGCTAAATTACACTTTTTAGTGTCTTTTAAGTACCTTTCTTGTACTCTTTCAATTCCCAACACTTGGGGAAGTATTCTGGATAATAAAACGACATTTCTGCATAATATTTATATGTCTAAATGCTGATTTACTGCTGAATTATATAAATTCTGCACTTAAAGTGCGTTTCGGGTGCTTTTTAGTGCTTATTTTTGCTTTCGTATTGCATATATATTAACCCTTGTATGTACTCTTGGGTTTTAATGCATTCTTGTCGTCGGACCTACACCTAGGTTCCAATTTTATTGTCTGACTGCTTTCTGCAGTTCTGTTGACACATTGTGTCTTACCGGTGAGTTTACTATTATTTTTGACGCAACGCTCTCGTTTATGCATAAAGCAATATTTTGTAGTATACAACGTGCATGAATTCACTTGTTTAATCATGTGTTCAGACATTGCTGACAATTAAGCTCATAATTGCAATCATTAAATAATGATTAAAGTGTACGGAAATTACCGGTTTGTGCCAGTTGTCACAGTCTCCCCCCGTTAAAAGAATTTCGTCCCGAAATTCAGGTTGGACTCACTCTCGCTGGAGTCTTCTTGAATAGGTGGGGATACTTTTTCTTGAACTGGTCTTCACGTTCCCATGTGTACTCGGGTCCGTGCTTAGAGCTCCAACGTACTTTGACAAGCTTCACACTGCTCCTCCTGGTCTTGTTGACTTTCCAGTCGGTAACCTCAACGGGTTGCTCTGTAAATCGGAGGGCTTCATCAATATGCACTTCATCCATCGGGATGATCACGTTTTCTTGTGTTGGACTCTTCTTCAGGTTGGATACATGAAACGTATCATGTACTCCATTAAGTTCTTCCGGTAACTCCAACTTGTATGCCACGGTACCAATTCTTTTCAATATTCTGAATGGTCCGATGTATCGTGGATTCAGCTTTCCACGCTTACCAAATCTGACTACGCCCTTCCATGGTGAGACTTTTAACAACACTTTGTCTCCCACCTTGAATTCTACCGATTTTCTATTCGGATCAGCGTAGCTCTTTTGTCGCTCTCGAGCCGCCTTAATGCGCTCTCGGATCTGCGTAATCTTGTCGGTTGTCTCTTGTACAAGTTCAGGACCAACCATACGCTTATCTCCAGCGTCTGCCCAACATAAGGGAGATCGGCACTTGCGTCCATACAGAGCTTCGAACGGCGCGGCTTTTATGCTCGTATGATAACTGTTATTGTAGGAAAACTCAACTAAAGGTAGATGAGTATCCCAGCTGCCGCCTAGATCCATGACACATGCGCGAAGCATATCTTCTAACGTTTGTATAGTCCGTTCGCTCTGGCCTTCTGTTTGCGGATGGAATGCCGTGCTCAGATCTAACTGAGATCCAAAGGCTTCCTGAAATGATTGCCAGATTCTTGAGACAAAGCGTCCATCTCTGTCTGAAATGATTGAGATTGGCACTCCATGACGTGCCACAATTTCTCTTAAGTATATCTCTGCAAGCTTTCCAGTGCTATCCTTTTCTCGGATTGGTAGGAAATGCGCAGACTTCGTCAATCGATCAACGATTACCCATATCATATCGTGCCCTCTCGGGGTCCTGGGTAATTTCGTTATGAAGTCCATCGAGATTTGTTCCCACTTCCACACGGGAATCTCTGGTTGTTGTAGTAGGCCGGACGGTTTCTGATATTCTGCCTTAACCTTGGCACAGGTTAAGCATTTTCCAACATAAACAGCAACGTCGCTTTTGAGTCTCGGCCACCAATAGTACTCCTTCAAGTCTTGATACATTTTGTCCGATCCTGGGTGGATCGAATATCTCGATTTGTGGGCTTCATTAAGGATGACTTCTCGTATGCCACCATAGAGTGGAACCCAAATACGCTTCTTAAAGTATAAGGCTCCCTCTTCGTTTGGCACCATGTATTTCAGCATACCCCGTAGGTATTCAGCTTTACGGTTCTCTTCTTTAAGAGCTTCTTGTTGTGCATCTCGAATGCGTGCTGTGAGGTTCGTTCGAATCGTCATTTCCAGTGCTCGAACCCTTAGGGTCTTAACCCTTTCTTTTCGGCTCAACGCGTCCGCTACAACGTTCGCCTTTCCAGGATGGTACTTAATCACACAGTCATAATCATTCAGCAGCTCGACCCAACGTCGCTGGCGCATATTCAATTCCTTCTGATCAAATATGTGTTGCAAGCTTTTGTGATCTGTGAAGATTGTACATCGAGTACCATATAAATAATGTCGCCAAATCTTCAAGGCGAATACCACTGCACCCAGCTCCAGGTCGTGAGTGGTATAATTTCTCTCGTGAACCTTCAGTTGTCTTGAAGCATAAGCGATGACTTTTTGGCGTTGCATGAGCACGCAACCCAAGCCTTGTCGTGAGGCGTCGCAGTATACCACGAAGTCTTCAGTGCCTTCGGGTAATGATAGTATCGGTGCATCGCATAGCTTGCTCTTAAGTAACTGGAAGGCTTCTTCATGTTTGTGACCCCAGTCGTACTTCTTGTCTTTCTGAGTAAGGGTCGTTAGCGGTTGAGCTATTTTTGAGAAATTCTCGATGAATCGCCGATAATAGCCCGCTAAGCCCAAAAATTGACGAACTTCGGTTGGGGTCTTGGGAGCTTCCCAATTCTTTATTGCCTCTATCTTGGACGGGTCTACATGAATGCCCTTCTCATTCACCACGTGACCAAGAAATTGTACTTCGCGAATCCAGAATTCGCACTTCGAGAATTTTGCATAAAGCTTCTCTTTCTTCAGTAGTTCCAAGATGGTTCTAAGATGTTGCTCGTGCTCTTCTTTCGTTCGCGAGTAAATCAGGATATCATCGATAAATACAATCACGAATTTATCGAGATATGGTTTGCATACGCGGTTCATCAGATCCATAAAGACCGCTGGTGCATTCGTCAGCCCGAATGGCATCACAAGAAATTCGTAATGCCCATATCCCGTTCTGAATGCAGTCTTTGGCACGCTTTCTTCTTGGATTCTCAGCTGATGGTATCCAGATCGAAGGTCGATCTTGGAATAGTAGTTTGATTCTTGCAGTTGATCAAATAAGTCATCAATCCTCGGTAGCGGATACCGATTCTTGATCGTGAGCTTGTTCAGTTCCCTGTAATCGATACACATCCGCAGTGATCCATCCTTCTTCTTCACGAACAATACTGGAGCTCCCCAGGGTGAGAAGCTTGGCCTTATGAATCCTTTATCCAACAACTCCTGAAGTTGTGTAGATAATTCTTGCATTTCGGATGGTGCAAGTCGATAGGGAGCCTTGGCTACAGGAGCGGCTCCTGGAACCAAGTCTATGTGGAATTCGACTTGTCGTTGCGGAGGTAGTCCTGGCAGATCTTCAGGGAACACATCAGGGAATTCCTTCACCACCGGAATGTCTTCGAGTTTTGGCTCCACATCCTTCTTATCTACAACGTGTGCTAGGAAAGCAACACATCCTTTCCTTAAGCACTTCTGTGCCTTCATACAACTGATGATTCGTAGAGGCGCGTTTCGTCTTTCTCCATGTACGATGAGAGTTTCATCATTCGTCAGAGGGATGCGAATTATTTTCTCATGACAAATGACTTCAGCTTTGTTCTTGGACAACCAGTCCATTCCGACTACTACATCGAAGCTACCCAATTGAATAGGTAAGAGGTCGATGCTAAAATTTCGCTCGCCAAGTTCCAGTGTGCAGCCTCTAACAACTTCACTCGATTCAACAAGTTTACCATTGGCTAGTTCTATGGAATAAGGAATTTCTAATCTACTAGATTCTATTCCGAGTATGCGTTTAAATTCCACAGACATGAAACTATAATCGGCGCCAGTGTCTAATAATATGGATGCAAAGTGATTGTTAATGAGAAACGTACCGGTGACCACGTTAGGGTCCTCGCGTGCGTCTCTTGCTCCAATCACAAATGCTCGAGCCGGAGCGTTGTTTCTCTCTGGGCAGTTCTTCATGAAATGATCATTGCTTCCACACTTGAAGCATCCTTGGTTCTGCCCTTTCCCGTTACCATTCTTGTTACCAGCACCGTTTCCACTTCGGTTCTTTCCTTTTCCCCAACAGTCTTCTGTCTGATGACCCAATTTACCACATTTGTCGCACCTTGGAATGCGACAAGCCCCATCATGATGATACTTACATTTTTGGCATCTAGGCATGGAGCCTTGGTATGCTTTGGTTGCATGGGTTTTTGCCTCCTGAGTCGGGTTGGCGTCGTGCTTCTTGCTGAAACCCTTGTTGTTACGAGTTGCTTGGTTCAAACTTGTATGCTTTCTCTTTTTGTTGCCGGACGACTCAGCATGTGTCTCGGTCTTCTCTGTTGGGTTCAGTGATAGCTTCTTCATACGAACACAATCTTCAGTAAGGCTGACAGCCAGAATTACAGCCTCGGTGATTGTTTGTGGTTTGGCCGACGTCACCATGCCACGAAACTCTGAGGCCAGTCCCCAAATGTAGCGTTCAACACGCTTAAATTCCGGAGTCACCATGTAGGGTAGCACTCTTGACAGATCGTGGAACCTTCGAGTGTAACCATTGATGTCAGCACCTTCCATAGTCAAGTGCCAGAACTCTGTTTCCAGCCTTTGGAGTTCCGCATGAGAGCAGTACTTCTCTCTCATTCTTTCCTTCAGTTCCTCCCAAGTTAGGCCATAAGCGGCATCATCACCCAAAGTTTGGGCTTGCAGGTTCCACCAAGTCAGAGCTTCATCGACGAATAACCCAGTAGCAAAAGTGACTTGCTGATCCGCGGTACACTTGCTCATGCGGATAGTAGCTTCAGTCTTCTCCGTCCAGCGCACAAATGCTACTGCACCTCCTGTGCCATCATAGTTCATCGGCTTGCAGTCGAGGAACTGCTTGAAAGTGCAGCCTGGAATTGATTCGACCAATTCACACGTGAGCAATCGAAGAAATAATGAAACAAGGACCGTTCATAAATTTCTCCATGCTTAGCAAATTGTCTTAAGATTACCTTGAGCTGCATTGCCTCCAGATGAATCTCCGTTCCCATTACGTCTAGCATTGCTTGGGCCACCACTGTCTTGAGTACGGTTCGCCTCGTACTGGGCAATAGCAGCAGAGATCCTTTCTTCCAGTAGAGCGTTCAGCTCTTCGGCAGTTCTCGGCAGTGGGGGAGGAGGAGGTTGATCATCATTGCGAGCATTCACAGCTTTCCTGGGTGCCATGTTCTGACAGAACATAACACAGCAGGGTTAGGCATTCGTTTGATATCGTCACACTAGACAGTAGTATCATATATATTCACAGGTATATATACCACATAAGTGACATCAAACAATTATTACTCTAGCAGAGTACTTAGTAGGCTTGCACTGAGGGGATCTATACGTGATAAGACTTGCTGTGGTTTCTGTGCACTGAATTCCATAATTATGTATGCATCCATAATTACGTAACTCCTTGCACAGTCCGCACAGTTCGTTTCATCCTCGTATTTCTTCCTTCAGGTAGGCCATTGCTTTCAGATAAAGTCACGTATACTTGTGACATTCTACTTCTAGTACATGCTAATTATCACACATAATTGCAAGTAATTTCTAGTCAATGACAAGTGCTACTCAAGTGCACTCTAAGTCTCGTAGTGTCTTTTCTAGACTCATGTAGATAGTTTCAGGTAGTGGATGTCGCGGGACGTTTTATGCAATGAAAACTCTTTGAAAATTGTTTTCGTGAATGGATCCTAGAGATTGTAGACTAGACTCGAGAAGGAATCCTGGTTCACTACAATCGCAGCTCTGATACCAATCTGTCACACCCCTTTCTGCGGCGGAAGCACGAGGTGTGATCATGAAAGGTTCTCATTGCATACGAAGAGTAAACATGCTACATGCTCGTAAAAATAACATCAAATACCAGGATTTGAAAACATAAGTTTAGCGTTTACATCGCTAGACAGCTTAAAACATTGTCTTAAAAGTTTACAACTTTATTTAAAGTTAAACACAAGCGACATCCACGAGCATAAGCAAGACCGCGCGCACATCCATCCTAGTTACCTGAAATACATGTGAGTTTTTGGAAAAACGTCAACATAAAGTTGGTGTGAATTCATGCAGTTTTGTATTTCACGTTTGTATACTTTGTATGAAAACATAGTTTGTGAGTAAATCAAGTTTTCATATATAAATTCAGTTTCATGTGTACACCACGTACACATGTATAATTCAATTTCTTCTTGAGTACTCCACGTACTCAAGTATAATTCTCATTTTCTTGAGTACCCCACGTACTTCAAGTATAATTCAATCTTCTTGAGTACCCCACGTACTTCAAGTTATATATCAATCTTAGTATGGTATGAATTTTATGTAAATACAGTATTTCTGTAAATATCAGATTGTTAATGGGTTGCAAAGCCATTAACATGTGGCACGACATAGGAAGTCACCAAACCTAAGGCATTTAATTGGTATATTCTGAGACACAAAAGCACTACTCGATTCTCGCCCCCACCGAGAGTGTGGCTGCCAGGCACCCGTTAGATCTAACCTTTTGTTCTGCGGTCTAAGTATGTACACGATTAATGGTGCTTCTGTACCCTATTCGTGACACTATTTCTCATAACGCATCCTACTTGGTTCTCGTCCTCACCAAGCGCGTTTCTTTTTATCATTTCTCATAACGCATCAAACTTGGTTCTCGTCCTCACCAAGTGCGTTTCTTATTATCTTATATTTTGTCACACTTGGTTCTCGTTCTCACCAAGTGTACTTCTTGTATTTATATCATACCAATTATAAATATTGTACATTTGTACATGTATTTCACCCCCGAAGTTATAAAAACTGAAAACAGTTAAAGAAAAGGGGGAGCATGAACTCACAACTTTGCGTTCCTTGCGTCGTAAACTTCACCGGATTTGCTTAATTAACGTCGTAACCTATACGCGTTTTCTTAACGTTAGTCACTAGACTTGCGTCGCACAAGTACAATCACTCTCTTTTGTGTATATACTCTTGTGTTAAAAATATTCTATATTTTTAACTACGTATCTTACTTATATTATTTACTCTAAAATTAATATAAGTATCTCGTGTTTTGCACTGTGCACCCGAATTATGTATCTTGTATGTTGTATGTGTATTTTTATGTTTATACTCCTCATGAGTATTTAGTGTATTTTTAATTCTTAATACACTAGCACGTATAACACATACTTTATACACTTAGCACAAAAGTTGGTGATAAAATAATATATATTTTTCTCTCAAAAATATACATACTTATATCCATTTTTATTCTTGAAGAAATCCTCGTTTCTTATCACCAAAAATTAGGGAAACCTTGGTAATACCCTTAAATACATTTTTAGGGAATAAGTTTCTCAAAAACTTATATTTTTCTAAGTGTCAAAATTTATAAAAATTTTGACAGAGTTTCCCCTAAAAATGGACGTTTCCCATGTTTTCAAAACATGTGTTTATTTTCTTTTAAATCGTCAACAATCATCAACAACAATTATCAACAATACTCATCAACAATAATCACTAATTTCTCCATTTCATGAACTTGAATATTTACAAAAATGTGTAGTAACTTACTAGCACATTTAGTAAGTCTTGTTATCTTTAAAAATAAGTTTAATTTCTTAAAAACTTTATTTTTAAAGAATATGAAGTTTCACAACTTCTAGTCAAGATTCACAAAAATATTTCTTTGTTGAACTTCCTTGTTACACAAGTGTTTACACACTTGTTTATTTACTAAAAATATTTTTAGTTCATGTAAGATCCGAGATTTAAACAAGACTAATATTTTTGCTTGGTTCTTCCGAAAAACCACTTGTAGATCTTTAGATCTACATGTTTAGAGTCTTATTTTACAAGAAAATTACTTTTACTCAAGTTCATGCCTTATGAAAGGATGGATCCATCATCTTTTAACTTTCTAACTTTTACATCCTACTAGTTCATGCTCTCTAACATGGACTAGTATGTCTAGATGATGATACATCTTGCTTTTACTAACAACAACATCAAATAATCATAACTAGACAAGTTTCACAAGATTTACACAGATATCTTCTCTTTATCCACCCTATACACCTTATGTTCAAGACTTTAATGTAAGTTCTTTAGTGTTTCATGATTTTTAGCCATTAAATCATCTATTAACCATCCTAAACAAGAACAAGATGGTGTTTTAGAGCACTTACTACTAGCACAAGCCTAGGGAAGTTCAAGAGGGCAAATGAAGTGGATAAAAGCAAATGAACAAGGTCCTTCAAGCTCCGTTGCTTCCAAGCTTCCTAATTATGCTTGATTCACCTTTGTATAAGCTTAGAATGTATGGAAATGGATTAAAAATGGAGGGGTTTGGAGGGGTGTTTGGAGCCGTGAGGTATGGGGGTGAAGGAGGTGGTTATGGTGTTGAATGAGAAGATGAAATCTTGTGATATCTTATAGTACATGGCAAGATCTAATAAGATCATATCATATCTTGCAATATCTAAATAAATAAAATTAAATCCAAGAGATATCAATTAATATCTAGTGATATCTTGCAAGATCAAATGAGATCTTGAAATAGGTCAAGTGACCGATTTGTTTAGGATATGGGGAGGGGGTCTAAATGTAGTATTAACCACATAGTTAGTTCATCATTCCAATCTAAGTGTAAGGTTACAAGTATTAGTTATTAGGTAATTTAGTGGGTGTTAGGGTGTTCGGGGCCCTAACTAGCTTAGAAAAATAAAAACAATGCTTCTAGCATTATTTTGGTGTTCCGGGTAATATCCGATTGTTCGGTTACATACCGATTCGTTAAAGTGCTAAATTACACTTTTTAGTGTCTTTTAAGTACCTTTCTTGTACTCTTTCAATTCCCAACACTTGGGGAAGTATTCTGGATAATAAAACGACATTTCTGCATAATATTTATATGTCTAAATGCTGATTTACTGCTGAATTATATAAATTCTGCACTTAAAGTGCGTTTCGGGTGCTTTTTAGTGCTTATTTTTGCTTTCGTATTGCATATATATTAACCCTTGTATGTACTCTTGGGTTTTAATGCATTCTTGTCGTCGGACCTACACCTAGGTTCCAATTTTATTGTCTGACTGCTTTCTGCAGTTCTGTTGACACATTGTGTCTTACCGGTGAGTTTACTATTATTTTTGACGCAACGCTCTCGTTTATGCATAAAGCAATATTTTGTAGTATACAACGTGCATGAATTCACTTGTTTAATCATGTGTTCAGACATTGCTGACAATTAAGCACATAATTGCAATCATTAAATAATGATTAAAGTGTACGGAAATTACCGGTTTGTGCCAGTTGTCACAGTCTCCCCCCGTTAAAAGAATTTCGTCCCGAAATTCAGGTTGGACTCACTCTCGCTGGAGTCTTCTTGAATAGGTGGGGGTACTTTTTCTTGAACTGGTCTTCACGTTCCCATGTGTACTCGGGTCCGTGCTTAGAGCTCCAACGTACTTTGACAAGCTTCACACTGCTCCTCCTGGTCTTGTTGACTTTCCAGTCGGTAACCTCAACGGGTTGCTCTGTAAATCGGAGGGCTTCATCAATATGCACTTCATCCATCGGGATGATCACGTTTTCTTGTGTTGGACTCTTCTTCAGGTTGGATACATGAAACGTATCATGTACTCCATTAAGTTCTTCCGGTAACTCCAACTTGTATGCCACGGTACCAATTCTTTTCAATATTCTGAATGGTCCGATGTATCGTGGATTCAGCTTTCCACGCTTACCAAATCTGACTACGCCCTTCCATGGTGAGACTTTTAACAACACTTTGTCTCCCACCTTGAATTCTACCGATTTTCTATTCGGATCAGCGTAGCTCTTTTGTCGCTCTCGAGCCGCCTTAATGCGCTCTCGGATCTGCGTAATCTTGTCGGTTGTCTCTTGTACAAGTTCAGGACCAACCATACGCTTATCTCCAGCGTCTGCCCAACATAAGGGAGATCGGCACTTGCGGCCATACAGAGCTTCGAACGGCGCGGCTTTTATGCTCGTATGATAACTGTTATTGTAGGAAAACTCAACTAAAGGTAGATGAGTATCCCAGCTGCCGCCTAGATCCATGACACATGCGCGAAGCATATCTTCTAACGTTTGTATAGTCCGTTCGCTCTGGCCGTCTGTTTGCGGATGGAATGCCGTGCTCAGATCTAACTGAGATCCAAAGGCTTCCTGAAATGATTGCCAGATTCTTGAGACAAAGCGTCCATCTCTGTCTGAAATGATTGAGATTGGCACTCCATGACGTGCCACAATTTCTCTTAAGTATATCTCTGCAAGCTTTCCAGTGCTATCCTTTTCTCGGATTGGTAGGAAATGCGCAGACTTCGTCAATCGATCAACGATTACCCATATCATATCGTGCCCTCTCGGGGTCCTGGGTAATTTCGTTATGAAGTCCATCGAGATTTGTTCCCACTTCCACACGGGAATCTCTGGTTGTTGTAGTAGGCCGGACGGTTTCTGATATTCTGCCTTAACCTTGGCACAGGTTAAGCATTTTCCAACATAAACAGCAACGTCGCTTTTGAGTCTCGGCCACCAATAGTACTCCTTCAAGTCTTGATACATTTTGTCCGATCCTGGGTGGATCGAATATCTCGATTTGTGGGCTTCATTAAGGATGACTTCTCGTATGCCACCATAGAGTGGAACCCAAATACGCTTCTTAAAGTATAAGGCTCCCTCTTCGTTTGGCACCATGTATTTCAGCATACCCCGTAGGTATTCAGCTTTACGGTTCTCTTCTTTAAGAGCTTCTTGTTGTGCATCTCGAATGCGTGCTGTGAGGTTCGTTCGAATCGTCATTTCCAGTGCTCGAACCCTTAGGGTCTTAACCCTTTCTTTTTGGCTCAACGCGTCCGCTACAACGTTCGCCTTTCCAGGATGGTACTTAATCACACAGTCATAATCATTCAGCAGCTCGACCCAACGTCGCTGGCGTATATTCAATTCCTTCTGATCAAATATGTGTTGCAAGCTTTTGTGATCTGTGAAGATTGTACATCGAGTACCATATAAATAATGTCGCCAAATCTTCAAGGCGAATACCACTGCACCCAGCTCCAGGTCGTGAGTGGTATAATTTCTCTCGTGAACCTTCAGTTGTCTTGAAGCATAAGCGATGACTTTTTGGCGTTGCATGAGCACGCAACCCAAGCCTTGTCGTGAGGCGTCGCAGTATACCACGAAGTCTTCAGTGCCTTCGGGTAATGATAGTATCGGTGCATCGCATAGCTTGCTCTTAAGTAACTGGAAGGCTTCTTCTTGTTTGTGACCCCAGTCGTACTTCTTGTCTTTCTGAGTAAGGGTCGTTAGCGGTTGAGCTATTTTTGAGAAATTCTCGATGAATCGCCGATAATAGCCCGCTAAGCCCAAAAATTGACGAACTTCGGTTGGGGTCTTGGGAGCTTCCCAATTCTTTATTGCCTCTATCTTGGACGGGTCTACATGAATGCCCTTCTCATTCACCACGTGACCAAGAAATTGTACTTCGCGAATCCAGAATTCGCACTTCGAGAATTTTGCATAAAGCTTCTCTTTCTTCAGTAGTTCCAAGATGGTTCTAAGATGTTGCTCGTGCTCTTCTTTCGTTCGCGAGTAAATCAGGATATCATCGATAAATACAATCACGAATTTATCGAGATATGGTTTGCATACGCGGTTCATCAGATCCATAAAGACCGCTGGTGCATTCGTCAGCCCGAATGGCATCACAAGAAATTCGTAATGCCCATATCGCGTTCTGAATGCAGTCTTTGGCACGCTTTCTTCTTGGATTCTCAGCTGATGGTATCCAGATCGAAGGTCGATCTTGGAATAGTAGTTTGATCCTTGCAGTTGATCAAATAAGTCATCAATCCTCGGTAGCGGATACCGATTCTTGATCGTGAGCTTGTTCAGTTCCCTGTAATCGATACACATCCGCAGTGATCCATCCTTCTTCTTCACGAACAATACTGGAGCTCCCCAGGGTGAGAAGCTTGGCCTTATGAATCCTTTATCCAACAACTCCTGAAGTTGTGTAGATAATTCTTGCATTTCGGATGGTGCAAGTCGATAGGGAGCCTTGGCTACAGGAGCGGCTCCTGGAACCAAGTCTATGTGGAATTCGACTTGTCGTTGAGGAGGTAGTCCTGGCAGATCTTCAGGGAACACATCAGGGAATTCCTTCACCGCCGGAATGTCTTCGAGTTTTGGCTCCACAGCCTTCTTATCTACAACGTGTGCTAGGAAATCAACACATCCTTTCCTTAAGCACTTCTGTGCCTTCATACAACTGATGATTCGTAGAGGCGCGTTTCGTCTTTCTCCATGTACGATGAGAGTTTCATCATTCGTCAGAGGGATGCGAATGATTTTCTCATGACAAATGACTTCAGCTTTGTTCTTGGACAACCAGTCCATTCCGACTACTACATCGAAGCTACCCAATTGAATAGGTAAGAGGTCGATGCTAAAATTTCGCTCGCCAAGTTCCAGTGTGCAGCCTCTAACAACTTCACTCGATTCAACAAGTTTACCATTGGCTAGTTCTATGGAATAAGGAATTTCTAATCTACTAGATTCTATTCCGAGTATGCGTTTAAATTCCACAGACATGAAACTATAATCGGCGCCAGTGTCGAATAATATGGATGCAAAGTGATTGTTAATGAGAAACGTACCGGTGACCACGTTAGGGTCCTCGCGTGCGTCTCTTGCTCCAATCACAAATGCTCGAGCCGGAGCGTTGTTTCTCTCTGGGCAGTTCTTCATGAAATGATCATTGCTTCCACACTTGAAGCATCCTTGGTTCTGCCCTTTCCCGTTACCATTCTTGTTACCAGCACCGTTTCCACTTCGGTTCTTTCCTTTTCCCCAACAGTCTTCTGTCTGATGACCCAATTTACCACATTTGTCGCACCTTGGAATGCGACAAGCCCCATCATGATGATACTTACATTTTTGGCATCTAGGCATGGAGCCTTGGTATGCTTTGGTTGCATGGGTTTTTGCCTCCTGAGTCGGGTTAGCGTCGCGCTTCTTGCTGAAACCCTTGTTATTACGAGTTGCTTGGTTCAAACTTGTATGCTTTCTCTTTTTGTCGCCGGACGACTCAGCATGTGTCTCGGTCTTCTCTGTTGGGTTCAGTGATAGCTTCTTCATACGAACACAATCTTCAGTAAGGCTGACAGCCAGAGTTATAGCCTCGGTGATTGTTTGTGGTTTGGCCGACGTCACCATGCCACGAAACTCTGAGGCCAGTCCCCAAATGTAGCGTTCAACACGCTTAAATTCCGGAGTCACCATGTAGGGTAGCACTCTTGACAGATCGTGGAACCTTCGGGTGTAACCATTGATGTCAGCACCTTCCATAGTCAAGTGCCAGAACTCTGTTTCCAGCCTTTGGAGTTCCGCACGAGAGCAGTACTTCTCTCTCATTCTTTCCTTCAGTTCCTCCCAAGTTAGGCCATAAGCGGCATCATCACCCAAAGTTTGGGCTTGCAGGTTCCACCAAGTCAGAGCTTCATCGACGAATAACCCAGTAGCAAAAGTGACTTGCTGATCCGCGGTACACTTGCTCATGCGGATAGTAGCTTCAGTCTTCTCCGTCCAGCGCACAAATGCTACTGCACCTCCTGTGCCATCATAGTTCATCGGCTTGCAGTCGAGGAACTGCTTGAAAGTGCAGCCTGGAATTGATTCGACCAATTCACACGTGAGCAATTGAAGAAATAATGAAACAAGGACCGTTCATAAATTTCTCCATGCTTAGCAAATTGTCTTAAGATTACCTTGAGCTGCATTGCCTCCAGATGAATCTCCGTTCCCATTACGTCTAGCATTGCTTGGGCCACCACTGTCTTGAGTACGGTTCGCCTCGTACTGGGCAATAGCAGCAGAGATCCTTTCTTCCAGTAGAGCGTTCAGCTCTTCGGCAGTTCTCGGCAGTGGGGGAGGAGGAGGTTGATCATCATTGCGAGCATTCACAGCTTTCCTGGGTGCCATGTTCTGACAGAACATAACACAGCAGGGTTAGGCATTCGTTTGATATCGTCACACTAGACAGTAGTATCATATATATTCACAGGTATATATACCACATAAGTGACATCAAACAATTATTACTCTAGCAGAGTACTTAGTAGGCTTGCACTGAGGGGATCTATACGTGATAAGACTTCCTGTGGTTTCTGTGCACTGAATTCCATAATTATGTATGCATCCATAATTACGTAACTCCTTGCACAGTCCGCACAGTTCGTTTCATCCTCGTATTTCTTCCTTCAGGTAGGCCATTGCTTTCAGATAAAGTCACGTATACTTGTGACATTCTACTTCTAGTACATGCTAATTATCACACATAATTGCAAGTAATTTCTAGTCAATGACAAGTGCTACTCAAGTGCACTCTAAGTCTCGTAGTGTCTTTTCTAGACTCATGTAGATAGTTTCAGGTAGTGGATGTCGCGGGACGTTTTATGCAATGAAAACTCTTTGAAAATTGTTTTCGTGAATGGATCCTAGAGATTGTAGACTAGACTCGAGAAGGAATCCTGGTTCACTACAATCGCAGCTCTGATACCAATCTGTCACACCCCTTTCTGCGGCGGAAGCACGAGGTGTGATCATGAAAGGTTCTCATTGCATACGAAGAGTAAACATGCTACATGCTCGTAAAAATAACATCAAATACCAGGATTTGAAAACATAAGTTTAGCGTTTACATCGCTAGACAGCTTAAAACATTGTCTTAAAAGTTTACAACTTTATTTAAAGTTAAACACAAGCGACATCCACGAGCATAAGCAAGACCGCGCGCACATCCATCCTAGTTACCTGAAATACATGTGAGTTTTTGGAAAAACGTCAACATAAAGTTGGTGTGAAGTCATGCAGTTTTGTATTTCACGTTTGTATACTTTGTATGAAAACATAGTTTGTGAGTAAATCAAGTTTTCATATATAAATTCAGTTTCATGTGTACACCACGTACACATGTATAATTCAATTTCTTCTTGAGTACTCCACGTACTCAAGTATAATTCTCATTTTCTTGAGTACCCCACGTACTTCAAGTATAATTCAATCTTCTTGAGTACCCCACGTACTTCAAGTTATATATCAATCTTAGTATGGTATGAATTTTATGTAAATACAGTATTTCTGTAAATATCAGATTGTTAATGGGTTGCAAAGCCATTAACATGTGGCACGACATAGGAAGTCACCAAACCTAAGGCATTTAATTGGTATATTCTGAGACACAAAAGCACTACTCGATTCTCGCCCCCACCGAGAGTGTGGCTACCAGGCACCCGTTAGATCTAACCTTTTGTTCTGCGGTCTAAGTATGTACACGATTAATGGTGCTTCTGTACCCTATTCATGACACTATTTCTCATAACGCATCCTACTTGGTTCTCGTCCTCACCAAGCGCGTTTCTTTTTATCATTTCTCATAACGCATCCAACTTGGTTCTCGTCCTCACCAAGTGCGTTTCTTATTATCTTATATTTTGTCACACTTGGTTCTCGTTCTCACCAAGTGTACTTCTTGTATTTATATCATACCAATTATAAATATTGTACATTTGTACATGTATTTCACCCCCGAAGTTATAAAAACTGAAAACAGTTAAAGAAAAGGGGGAGCATGAACTCACAACTTTGCGTTCCTTGCGTCGTAAACTTCACCGGATTTGCTTAATTAACGTCGTAACCTATACGCGTTTTCTTAACGTTAGTCACTAGACTTGCGTCGCACAAGTACAGTCACTCTCTTTTGTGTATATACTCTTGTGTTAAAAATATTCTATATTTTTAACTACGTATCTTACTTATATTATTTTCTCTAAAATTAATATAAGTATCTCGTGTTTTGCACTTTGCACCCGAATTATGTATCTTGTATGTTGTATGTGTATTTTTATGTTTATACTCCTCATGAGTATTTAGTGTATTTTTAATTCTTAATACACTAGCACGTATAACACATACTTTATACACTTAGCACAAAAGTTGGTGATAAAATAATATATATTTTTCTCTCAAAAATATACATACTTATATCCATTTTTATTCCTGAAGAAATCCTCGTTTCTTATCACCAAAAATTAGGGAAACCTTGGTAATACCCTTAAATACATTTTTAGGGAATAAGTTTCTCAAAAACTTATATTTTTCTAAGTGTCAAAATTTATAAAAATTTTGACAGAGTTTCCCCTAAAAATGGACGTTTCCCATGTTTTCAAAACATGTGTTTATTTTCTTTTAAATCGTCAACAATCATCAACAACAATTATCAACAATACTCATCAACAATAATCACTAATTTCTCCATTTCATGAACTTGAATATTTACAAAAATGTGTAGTAACTTACTAGCACATTTAGTAAGTCTTGTTATCTTTAAAAATAAGTTTAATTTCTTAAAAACTTTATTTTTAAAGAATATGAAGTTTCACAACTTCTAGTCAAGATTCACAAAAATATTTCTTTGTTGAACTTCCTTGTTACACAAGTGTTTACACACTTGTTTATTTACTAAAAATATTTTTAGTTCATGTAAGATCCGAGATTTAAACAAGACTAATATTTTTGCTTGGTTCTTCCGAAAAACCACTTGTAGATCTTTAGATCTACATGTTTAGAGTCTTATTTTACAAGAAAATTACTTTTACTCAAGTTCATGCCTTATGAAAGGATGGATCCATCATCTTTTAACTTTCTAACTTTTACATCCTACTAGTTCATGCTCTCTAACATGGACTAGTATGTCTAGATGATGATCCATCTTGCTTTTACTAACAACAACATCAAATAATCATAACTAGACAAGTTTCACAATATTTACACACATATCTTCTCTTTATCCACCCTATACACCTTATGTTCAAGACTTTAATGTAAGTTCTTTAGTGTTTCATGATTTTTATCCATTAAATCATCTATTAACCATCCTAAACAAGAACAAGATGGTGTTTTAGAGCACTTACTACTAGCACAAGGCTAGGGAAGTTCAAGAGGGCAAATGAAGTGGATAAAAGCAAATGAACAAGGTCCTTCAAGCTCCGTTGCTTCCAAGCTTCCTAATTATGCTTGATTCACCTTTGTATAAGCTTAGAATGTATGGAAATGGATTAAAAATGGAGGGGTTTGGAGGGGTGTTTGGAGTCGTGAGGTATGGGGGTGAAGGAGGTGGTTATGGTGTTGAATGAGAAGATGAAATCTTGTGATATCTTATAGTACATGGCAAGATCTAATAAGATCATATCATATCTTGCAATATCTAAATAAAATCAAATTAAATCCAAGAGATATCAATTAATATCTAGTGATATCTTGCAAGATCAAATGAGATCTTGAAATAGGTCATGTGACCGATTTGTTTAGGATATGGGGAGGGGGTCTAAATGTAAGTAATAACCACATAGTTAGTTCATCATTCCAATCTAAGTGTAAGGTTACAAGTATTAGTTATTAGGTAATTTAGTGGGTGTTAGGGTGTTCGGGGGCCCTAACTAGCTTAGAAAAATAAAAACAATGCTTCTAGCATTATTTTGGTGTTCCGGGTAATATCCGATTGTTCGGTTACATACCGATTCGTTAAAGTGCTAAATTACACTTTTTAGTGTCTTTTAAGTACCTTTCTTGTACTCTTTCAATTCCCAACACTTGGGGAAGTATTCTGGATAATAAAACGACATTTCTTCATAATATTTATATGTCTAAATGCTGATTTACTGCTGAATTATATAAATTCTGCACTTAAAGTGCGTTTCGGGTGCTTTTTAGTGCTTATTTTTGCTTTCGTATTGCATATATATTAACCCTTGTATGTACTCTTGGGTTTTAATGCATTCTTGTCTTCGGACCTACACCTAGGTTCCAATTTTATTGTCTGACTGCTTTCTGCAGTTCTGTTGACACATTGTGTCTTACCGGTGAGTTTACTATTATTTTTGACGCAACGTTCTCGTTTATGCATAAAGCAATATTTTGTAGTATACAACGTGCATGAATTCACTTGTTTAATCATGTGTTCAGACATTGCTGACAATTAAGCACATAATTGCAATCATTAAATAATGATTAAAGTGTACGGAAATTACCGGTTTGTGCCAGTTGTCACATAAAATAAGTATATTGTTTACAAATCTTAAATGTATAAGTTTCACAAAAACATTTCAACAAAACGTGGATTTTCATAAATCATGGTTTTGGCCACTATATTTCCGCAAAGAGGCGACATATAAAGGGAAAATCCTCCAAAAGTCGGCATTCTTCTTGGTTTTCCGTTACTGCGTCCACGCTTGAACTTACTTCCTTGGGATACATGTAAGTTGAAAAGTTAACAAAAGTTGAATTCATGTGTTTTGTTAAGTATCAAATGAATCTTTAAAACATTTGAAAAGCTTGTATTGAAAACCCGGTATGTAAAGCGTCTATGAAATTTGTTGATCATTAATGTTTTGCAAGGACATTAATATGTGTGATGACATAGGAAGCCACCAAACCTAGACGATGTATGTCGATTCTCCTCAACTTGGGACACAAAAACACTCCAACGGGGTCTCACGGACCAGGCGTGGAGCTCACCAAAATTCAATAGATCTATCACTTTCGTTCCTTAGTCTATATGTGTGATTAATGGCTGCTTGTTTATTCTAACCTATGCGCACATGACGTATGGTTATTTCATTCCCTAGCTTGTCATAACATTAGTAACATGTATTCCCCTTGGTTTTGGAAACATGAAAATATAATTGAAATAGGGGACATGAACTCACTGTTTGCTTCCATGCAAATTGCTAGCAATCACTTGTTCTCTCTGTTTTGAATCCGACCTACAAGTGTCCTAATTTCGTTAAGGCACTTAGGTCCATAGTTTGGATCATGTACAAGTCTTTCATAATGAATCTTGTTTGTTTTAAACTTGCCTTTGTTTTTGCTGGTTTGAGAAGCCTTGTTTGTTTTGGATTCGTTGGTAGTTGATTATCCATGTGTTTATTGTATAATGTATCTATATACATTTGTATCATTTGTTTGTGTATGAATAGGGCCTAGCCCTTCATATGTATTCGTGTCTCACATGATTGTTTTGTTGAGGTAGATAATCTATATTTTATTTCCAAAGTATATACTCTTGCTCCACGAATTCTTTGATTATGTCTAAGTGTGTGTGTGTAACACCCCGTGTTTCGGAAGTCAAAGTCAAAGTCAAGATTGAAGTCAAAGGAAGACAAGATTGCTAATTGCGATCGGTCTCTCCTTGCTCAATTCCTGTTTTAACTTCTTTGGCTTGTAATTAGTCTATTTTACTTATCGCTTTAGTTGTATTATGTGGAGTATCTATTAATAATCGCATAGTAATCGCTATTTAATGCATGTTTAATAGCTTTACCGCTATCGCAATTGCACTCGCAACTCGAAATACACATTTTGGTTACTGTTATACGTGTGTGTGTGCCTTTTGTGTTACTTGTGCATGTTTATTTATGTTATGTTGTGGTAATCAATCGAAACGCAAATCGCAATCGAATCGCAAACACTAAACGCAGGAAAAGTAGGATGATTGTATGTTAAGATATAGTAGTTGGGATTAAAAGTAATTTGATAAGCAACTCTATCGCATCACTTGCTCAAATCGCATCGCAACGCGCTACACGCAAATCAAAACGGCAAAACTCGTCAGGCCAAGCACTCGAACCAGGTGCCAGCCAACCGAACTGCCACCCGACCGGGCAGCCACCCGATCAAGGTGCCACTCGACCGGGCTGCCATCCGGGCGAGTTGCCACCCGAGCGACCAGCCTATTCTTCCCTTTCCACTTTGGGAAACCCTATAAATACCCCTTGTCACTTTCAAACTTTCTACTTTTGGCAACTGACGTCCGACCAGTGCTCCTGCTCGCTTTTTCCTTCGATTTCTCGCAATCCCGGTAAGATCTCGTCCTAAATCTTGCACTTTCTTAATCTACACGCATTCCTACACCTTTCTATCTTTTGAATCTTAACTTTTAACCGTGAAATCATCAAGATTCAAGGTGTTCTAGGATGACATCATCATGTGTTCTTGAAGAACTTCATGTTTTGGCCTCAACCCACCAAGAATAACTTGGATCTAATCGATTTCCACATGAACAAACAAAGATCTTTCATAGATCTAAACATAATCGCAATGAAAAGGATCGAAAGATGGTTTTCCAACTTTCTTTCAACTCTTTTACACTCAATGCACTCAAACCCAATGGAACCAGACCTAATGCTGATCGTCTACTCATTCTTAGCGATGTATCAGTGCTAGATCCAAGTTCCATTTGAAAGATAGTGATTTCGGGTTTGGACACGAACAATCGCCACGAACCGTGCACTGACGGACTAGGGTGATTCCTGTTCGGTCAGGTCATTGGGGCCGAGGTGGGGTTCCCATTGTTTAAACCAGTCACCACAACGTCTCGCTCAAGTTACAACACTTCAAGCAAGATCAAGTAACAGCACGATCAAGTCGTTGGGACGAGTTGTCATCCGACCGGACTGCTGTCCGACCGGGTTGCCATACGCTCGACCCACCGTCCGATCGGGTTGCATCTTGATTCATTTAAAGCTTAAACAATTTTCAACATGTTCAGTAACAGGGTTGCCACCCGGTCGGATGGACAACCGACTGAGTGACCGCCCTACTGTGTATTTGTTCTCACTGAGAAACCTCGCCATTCGAGTCGCCGTCCGATCGAACGACCGTTCGACCGACCGACCTGAAGGGTAGAGATGCCTCTCTGTTTTCAAAATGCCACAACGAAAACTTCAAAGGTCAAGCCATCATACACAAACACATCCTTCCCAAAGGAAGGAAGAAACAATCCACTCGAACAGTCATCCGGCCGGACGACCGTCCGAACGGACTACCACTCGCACGACTGGCCGTCCGATCGGATTACCATCCGATCGAACTGATGTCCGACTCACTTGTACCCTGCATCGTTTTACGCGTCACTTATCATTATGCTATCGATCTGTTCAGGCTAACCCTACTCTCTATCGCTCCCTTCAATCCATCAATCCCTGTGAGTATACTCGATCCCTTTTTGCTTTACGCACTTTTGGGTGTTACATACGTTACTTATACAAAATCACATCGAGCACACTACGCAATACTTTAAACGCTGACCGTTACCGCATGTTATACGTGACTTAATGAATGCTTGTTTGTTATGTTTACACATGGAATGCTGTCTACCTGCCTTAGCAACGATAGTACTATTAGTTTGGACTCAGCACCCGTTCACTCGGGGGTTGTTAAGGACAATTACCTACATGGCTCACAGTGGTAAGAATGTATCGCGAACTGCCTTAGGCAGTCAACCCGCAGTCATTGGTATCGATAGGTTCATGTCGATAACTAACATGCCTCATTTCACTCTGTGTACGTGCTGGTTATGCGTAACGCTTTCGAACTCTATATGCTATTATCAAACTTGTATGCTCACCTTTACACTATGTGTTGACTTTTACTTTAACGTATGTGACAGGTGCTTAGGATGCTTAATTGCTTTCTGTGGTGTGAAATCGAGGCTAGAAAAGACCTAGGTCAATAATAAATAATTGTCTGTAATAAAAATCTGAGTTGTCGGAATAGAACAATTTGACTAGATCTTCCTGTAATAATTGTATTATCATTTATGATATGGTATGGGACGTGTTGCTTTAAATATCTGGTAAATATAGTTGTTATGGAAACTTCTGGACAATCTGTTTCGCTCAGTGCCATTCCCCGATGTTTCCGCCATCGGTTGGGGTGTGACAAATTGGTATCAGAGCCATAACTATAGGGAATTAGGCAAGACTCGACCTAGTCTAGGTCGATGTCTTAGAGACCTAGTCTATAGTTAGGAACCAACAGACCGACTCGTGCATGTCCAGTAGGGATTATGTGTGAGTGTACTGCTATTTCTCGCTATTCTCGCCTATGCTGAACTTTCACTGCACTCGAATTTTCAAATTATGAATGAGCGATTTAGTCGAGATCAGGTGTGAAAACCGCAAACTCTCGACTGAATTGCTTGATCAACCCATATTTTTATCTATAAACACGAGAAATTGCGTTGAAATAAGAGTGAAATCCATACTTTGACGCATAATTCTCTTTTATTTTATCAAAACAGGAACGAAGTTGTTAAGCCAGGGGTGAAACCCTAACCTTGACGACTTATTCCGACTTTTACTTGGTTTTCCAAAACTCTCACCAAAGACTCGACGGACTCCAACGACCTGAAGTCACGGTATGACTAAAGGGATGCGTGCCAAACGCCCAAGAATCGAGGCAAAAGCACAGTCCTGAAAGTCAAAGTGTCTACGACAAGTCCTTTAGAAATAGTCGAATCACTTTGGATAGTCAATGTCTAATAGCTGCAGACGATCTATTTCTCGATTTTTATGTGTTTCGATTCTGAGCCCGCAACTGCTGACTCTGATGATTCGTCGATTTTATGTGTTTACAAGTATTTACCTGCTTATGTGTTTTAATTTTTGAAGAATTATTCGATTTTTGCTTTCGCTTCGATCGACACGCACGGCTCGCACTGCACCTCTATCTCAAAACGCTGACAAATCGCTAAATTGTGGACGACCCTATAATACGCTACTACTCGATATGTTAATCGCGGTCACTATTTTCGAACGCTCACCATAAATGGTAGGATCCTATATTCTGAGGTAGTCAGAATGCTCTACGTGTCTCTGTATGCTCCCATGTACCTCTATGATTACATGCGTATGTGCCTCTGTGCTCTACGTGCCAACGTGATTATGTGCTTCTGTGTTTATGTGAATCTGTGACTATGTGCTTATGTGTTTATGTAATACATGTTTCACTGTGTTCCTGAGCTTTAGTAAGTATTAGACGTGTGAGGTGAGATTCGATTATGATGTGTCTGAGACCTATGACGATGTCTGTTGCAGACAATGTCAACTGGACCATCATCCGGACCCCGTCACCCACGACTCTCTCGTCAAGAACAGAGGGACAAACGCCTTGCTGCCATCCTCGTGAAACAAGTGGCCAAGGTTGTGCCTCAGATCGTGAGTGAAATTTACGAGAATGTTAGCAAATTGTCTGAGGAGTCCAGAACTGAAGCTCCTAAAGTTGCTACCAAGACCGCTTTCAGCTTCAAGCAGTTCAAGGCTTGCGGTCTGAAGGAATTCACTGGAGAAGATTGCCCGACGGCTATGTTTCAATGGTTCGATTCCATCGAAGTCACTCTGCGCCAGAGTGGATGTCTAGAAAATCTCCGCACTCTAAACGCAACCGGCGTCTTCCAGTCCCGTGAACTAGACTGGTGGACGGCCGAGAGAAAAAACGCGGAAACGATGCAACTTACGAGCTGACGTGGGAAGAGTTGAAGGCCATCATGATGGATGAGTTCTGTCCTCCCCATGAACGCCAAAAGCTGGAGGACGGATTCTGGAACATTAAGCAGAAGGAAGGTGACAACGCTGCCCTGACTGCTCGCTTTAAGCAGCTCAACATCATCTGTCCCGATTAAGTGAAGACGTCCGACATGGCAATCAAGAAGTACATCCGAGCTCTACCCGACTGTGTTGCGGATTTTGTGCATGCCGCAAAAACAACAACGATCGAAGAAACTTACTTGCTTGCCGCATAAATCAACGAAAAGCGGGTAAAAGCTAGTTTTTGGGATAAAACTTTGAAGAACCTGCATCAAGTCACCGCCGCACCAACTGCTGAAACCGACGCCGCTCAATCGTCAAAGTCCTCACGCCGCAAGAAGAAGAACAACAACAACAGCAGCTCCAGTAACAAGAACTGTGCTGCCACCACCACTGCTGCTCCACTTCAAGCCGTACCGACTCAACAGCAGCTCCATCACCGACCAGCACCAGTTACTTATGCACTGCCAGTAAAGCGTGCATACACAGGCCCCCACCCTTCTTGCCCAACATGTTCTTACCATCACCCGGTGGGTCTCGCCTGTCGTTTCTGCGCTCACTGCAACATGTACGGCCACTTCACTGCTAACTGTCGTACTGGTCCCCATCAAGCCCCAGCGCAAGCCACTGCTCATCAAGCTCTGCTCCCAGCCCCGCAAGGCCAACAAGCGGCTCAGGCACCCGCGATCAACGCCCGAGTCTACTTCGACCCACCGTTCGATCGGGACGAGTTGTCATCCGACCGGACTGCTGTCCGACCGGGTTGCCATCCGCTCGACCCACCGTCCGATCGGGTTGCACCTTGATTCATTTAAAGCTTAAACAATTTTCAACATGTTCAGTAACAGGGTTGCCACCCAGTCGGATGGACATCCGACCGAGTGACCGCCCTACTGTGGATTTGTTCTCACTGAGAAACCTCGCCATTCGAGTCGCCGTCCGATCGAACGACCGTTCGACCGACCGACCTGAAGGGTAGAGATGCCTCTGTTTTCAAAATGCTACAACGAAAACTTCAAAGGTCAAGCCATCATACACAAACACATCCTTCCCAAAGGAAGAAACAATCCACTCGAACAGTCATCCGGCCGGACGACCGTCCGAACGGACTACCACTCGCACGACTGGCCGTCCGATCGGATTACCATCCGATCGAACTGTTGTCCGACTCACTTGTACCCTGCATCGTTTTACGCGTCGCTTATCATTATGCTATCGATCTGTTCAGGCTAACCCTACTCTCTAGCGCTCCCTTCAATCCATCAATCGCTGTGAGTATACTCGATCTATTTTTGCTTTACGCACTTTTGGGTGTTACATACGTTACTTATACAAAATCACGTCGAGCACACTGCGCAATACTTTAAACGCTAACCGTTACCGCATGTTATACGTGACTTAATAAATGCTTGTTTGTTATTTTTACACATGGAATGTTGTCTACCTGCCTTAGTAACGATAGTACTATTAGTTTGGAGTCAGCACCCGTTCACTCGGGGGTTGTTAAGGACAATTACCTGCATGGCTCACAGTGGTGAGAATGTATCGCGAACTGCCTTGTGTGACAACTGGCACCAAACCGGTAATTTCCGTACAATTTAATTATTAGTTGATTACTGCAATTATGTGCTTAAATGTCAACATTGACTGATTACATGCTAAACAAGTGAATTAATGCACGTTTTATACTACAAAATATTGCTTTATGCATAAACAAGAGCATTGCGTCAGAAATACTAGTAAACTCACCGGTAAGACACAATGTGTCAACAGAACTGCAGAAAGCAGTCAGACATTAGAATTGAGGCCTAGGTGTAGGTCCAACGACAAGAATATATTAAAACCCAAGAGTACATACAAGGGTTAACATATAGACATTCCGGAAGCCAAAATAAGCACTAAAAAGCACCCGAAACGCACTTTAAGTGCAGAATTTCACCAAATTCAGCTATAATCAGCTCTCTGACACTTAAATATCATGCAGAATTTATGTTTTATTATTCAGAATACTTCCCTAAGTGTCGGGAATTAAAAGAGTTACAAAAGAATACTTAAAGGACACTAAACGGTGCAATTTAGCACTTTAATGAGCCGGTATTTAACCGAACAACCGGACATTACCCGGAACATCAAAATATTATTAGAAGCATTGTTTTAACATTACCAAGCTAGTTATGGTCCCTAAACACCATATTACATCATAAAAACACTTAACACCTAAAATCCCTAAACATATCATTTAATATGTAACTAGAACTAGTAACCAAGAATCAAGATCGAACTAGATGCCCCCCCCCCCCCCCAACCGGTTATGGAGACTTTGGGAACCCCATGATTTTATAAAATTGTTTATTAGATCATGTCTAGTACTCTTGAAACATATTAACCCATGTGTAATTTCATGTTGGAAAGTTGTTTATAAAGTCCATTAGTTCTTCATTCTCATTATCCATCCACAACTCAACACACTTTCTTCTCTCCTCCTCCTTCTTGCAATCGGCTGAACCAAACACCACCACCATCACCATATTTTGATCTTCATTCATCCAATCCAAGGTTTACTCAAGGTGTAAGGAGGCGTTATAGGAAGCTTGGTGTTTGCGGATCATCAAGGACCTCATTCGTTTGCTATTAACCACTCAATCTTCATCCTTGTTCTTCCCCTAGTTTAAGCTAGTAGTAAGCACCTTCAACACTCTTATTTACTTCTATTTATAGTGGTTAAAAGACTTGTTATGTTGAAAATTTTGAAGAATACTAAAGAACAAGAAACTTGAACATAAAAGATTCAAACATAAAGCTTTACATGAAGATTTACATGATGAAATGTTGTAGTAGGATGTTGTAGTGAACATGTTGTTGATTACTTGATGATTTACTCGTTAATATGGATGTTAAAGGTCGTTGTTGATCACTAGACATGTTAACGGAACAAATAGAACGTGCGTTAGAACACTATAAGCTGAAAACAGTTTCTGTCCAAATATTACAGCCAACTTCAGTTGACTGTAACCAGATCGTAACTTGACAAAAACTTGATTTTCTTGAGTCTATCACGTGTTATTATGAAATACGGTTCTAATGGCACTGGAATCATAATTTTTGGACTTCGTTTACTATTTTTAAAGACCCTTTTTGTAACAGCAGCTAAAGCTGAGTTTTTACTGCAGTAAATGGGCGAAATATTTTTAGTCATAACTTGAGTTCTGTGTAGAATTAGCTCATGAAATTTGTACTGTAGATGACCACTGATGTATTTGTAATTCTTCCACTGGAATTTCGTAAATCGGACTTACGATGAATTTTAAATAAATTATTCCGTGGGCTGCAGTCAGAAAAAGATGAATCTGATTGCAGTCCGGAAAATGAATTTTTGTAAAATATTGGTAATGAATTGGATCCCGAGATTTTTACACAATAATATTTGGATCGTTTAAGACATTCTATAAAAGTTTGGGATTTTTGGAATAAGTTAACTATTTTATTAAAATCCCCGAAAACAGCCCAGTTTTGGAGAATAAAGCTGAAACGACATAAGTAGTAATTTGCGTGTCTAAATGTCGGGTAGGTTATTTGAGAATGACCTAACGTGTTAAAGAAAATGATATGCTACTTAGCATGGACACCTCCATTTACAAAGGAGACTATGGCGAAATTTTCTGAAAATCCTAACACTTAGTGAATATTTTCTGGACAAATGTTTGCTAGTGTGTTCTAAACTATGCTTTTCGAATATAAATCTCGCCATAATTTTTGTAACAAAAATACACATACAACATACAAGATACATAATTCGGGTGCAAAATACAAGAAACTTATATTTATTTTTGAGAAAATAATATAAGTAAGACACATAGTTAAAAATATAAATTATTTTTAACACAAGAAAACATATACAAAAGACAGTGATTGTACTTGTGCGATACAAGTCTAGTGACTAACGTTAATAAAACATGTTTAGGTCACGACGCTAGATAAAGCAAACCCGGTGAAGTTTACGACGCAAGGAACGCAAAGTTGTGAGTTCATGCTCCCCCTTTTCTTTAACTGTTTTTGGTTTTATAATTTCGGGGGTGAAATACATGTTATAAAGTTTACAAATAGTATGATGGGTACAAAAACATTCAAGTGAAACATTCTAGATCATGTCTCGAATAGGGTACCATAAGCACCATTAATCAACGTATACATTCAGACCGCGGAACAAAAGGTTAGATCTAATGGGTTTCAGGCAACCCCACTCTTGGCCTACTTCTACCAATGAGTGCTTCTGTGTCTCAGTCAAAGTCGACAAAAATGCCTATGTTTGGTGGCTTCCTATGTCGTGACACATGTTAGTGGCCTTGCAAACCACTAGCGATCTCACACATTCAAACATTCATAGTACAGTTACAGATACGTTATACAAGTTACATTCAAACATTCATACATCCTACAAGTTACATACTATGTTTCCATTCAAGTATTTAAACATTCAAAACAATCATTGCATGAATTCACACCAACATTATGTTGACGTTTTTCCAAAACTCACATGTATTTCAGGTAACTAGAAGTGGATGTGCGCGATGCCCTACTCATGCTTGTGGATGTCGCTTATGTTTATCTTTAAATAAAGTTGTAAACTTTTTAAGACAATGTTTTATGCTACCTCGCGATGTAAACGCTAACTTATGTTTTCAAATTATGAAATGTTTGGTATTTGAAGATATTTTTACGAGCATGTAGTATGTTTACCTTTCGTATGCAATGAGAACCTTTCATGATCACACCTCGTGCTTCCGCCGCAGAAAGGGGTGTGACAGTAGCGTGAGTTTATTTGGTGTGACTTCTTAATACCATAGCAACAATCATAACCATACTATATGATAAAAACATGAGATATTCATCCATTAATAAAGTTAGAAAAATCCCATTTTCAATAATCACAAAATAAGTTACAAACCTTAACTTGATTTAATTGAGTTTATAAAGACTTAGCAAAAGACTTTAAACAATACTAGGTTTAGAGATATGTAACCCGTCCAGGAAGAGATTACACCTTCTAAACCCTGGATGACTTCTTTATTCAAACGCAGCTTGAAAATACGTGCATACCGTGCCAGATCCGTTAGTTTCCTGAAATACATTTAGTTTGAAAAGTCAACATAAAGTTGAGCGAGTTCATGCGTAAGTGAGTATGTACAAACATTTGAAAATGTTGTAAGTATGTATAAAAGTCCCTGGTATGTAGCAATTAAGGAAAAAGAAATCAATTAATGTGTAGCTAATACATTAATAAGTGACATGGTCTAGGAAGCACTCAAACCTGTGACGCGTATTTCATACCGGTCCTTCCGGCGGAACGACATAGTCACCACATGCAGCCGCACGCTGGCCCATGTGTGGGGCTCGCAACACCCGATAGATCTATCACTCATGCCTCTCGGTCCTTATAAAAGGATTAATGGTCTTACGATAATATCCTAACCATTCACGTGATCTAGTAGTAAGTTCCTTAGCTAATCATACCATGTATAAAACGTTTGTAATCAGTATGTAACATGTATTTCACCCCCGGAGTGGTAAAGCTGAAAACAGTTAAAAGAAAAGGGGGAGCATGAACTCACAGAAGTGCGTCTTGAAATAGTCAATCCCAATCAACCTGCTGTGTGACGACCTACACGTACTAACTTCTATTAGACGGACGGCCGTGCCTTGGCTTAAGGTTTAACGTTTTTGGGAAATAGTTAGACAACTATTTCGTATTTACACTTCTTAATCATTAAATAAATATATTCCTTCCCAAGGATGGGGGTATTAATACATGTGCGTTCGCATAACTTCGAAATATATTATTAAGTCTCACTTAATAAAATATATTTTATTTCATTTGTCTAAAATACTATACTTCCAAAATATAAATATTTTTCCCAAAAATATTATATTTTGTTACATACCATTTTCCAAAATAATACTTTTATCAAAATACGCATTTAAGAGTATTTTTCCAAAAATACGAAAGTTACGTTTGAAGTTCGGGGGGTAATAATACTACCGGTGTAACTTAAATATTTATTGTGAGGGCGTTAGTATTATTTTGGAGTCGTTACTATTCAGTGTGTTCCAGTAATATTATTTTTACTCTAAAAATAATAATTATATAGTTCACAAAATACTCATAAAAATTACACAAGTGTTACTATGAAAAATATATATTCTAAATATATATTTAACAAGTTTTATTTATGAAAATCCCACCTCCGACTCTTGGAAATTTTGTAATAAAAATCATGGCGAACTTTGTTTGGAAAATTAAGTTAAAAATATACTCATAACACTTGTTGTAAAAATATTTCCAAGTGTTATATTTCTGGAAAAATTTCGCCAGAGTTTCCTCTGTAACTGGAGGTGGCCACACTTACAAGCGTATCATTTTCTTTTCAAAACCCAATCAACAATTTTCTCAACATCAACAAACAATATTTCAACATCAAACTAGTCAAAAATATACATAGACCGCAAACACATGAACTTGCAGTTTGTGTAAAAGTAGGTAGTAACCTTCCATTATCTTTACTAGATCTTTTTATTCTTATAAATGAAATCGGTTTCTTGAAAGCGTCATTTTAAAGAAAATGCAAGTTTACAACTTCTAGTTCATGGATTTCGAAAATATTTCTTTGTTAAATCCCTTCGTTACACAAGTGTCTACACACTTGTTCGTTCACAAAAACACCTTTAGTTTATGAAAGATCCGACTTTAAAATGAGACTTGTATATTTTTCTTGGTCCATCGAAAATACCACTTGTAGATCTTTAGATCCACTAATTTAGAACTCCATTTTACAGTAAAAACTATTTTTACACAAGTTCATGTTTATGTTGTGGAAAGATTCGTCATCTTGTAACTTTACTACTTAACATAAGGCTAGTTCATGTTCCATGAACATGATCTAGCGTGGTTTGATGACGATCCATTCCAACACTAGCAATCAACAACATAAAATAATCATAACAAAACAAGTTTCATAAGTTTTACACTAATATTTACTCTTTAACCACCATGTTCATCATTTTTACTAGACTTTAAGTTTTGTTCTCTAGTGTTTATGATTTTTTTTATCCGACAAATTTCTTATTAACCACTTCAAACATGAACAAGAAGGTGATTAGAAGCACTTACAACTAGCTCAAGGCTAGGGAAGAATCAAAGCGAAAACTAGGTGGTTAATAGCGATGTAGAGAGGTCCTTGAACTTCCGAGTGCACCAATCTTACTTGTGTGATCTTTATCACCTTTGGGTATGTATGGATCGCTTAAAAAAACTTGATGGTGATGATGATGGGGGTTGGTTCTTGGCCGATCACAAGCAAGAAGGAAAGAAAAGAGCTTGGTGGATGTTGAGTTATGAAATGAAAGATCAAGACCCATGTGGTTATTTATAAACCAAGTTTAACCTTTGTCCCATGAATAATATGTTCCCATTTACCCAACACTTACAATTAAATAATGAAAGGCATAGTGGGATGTCCCCACTCCACATAACCGTAGGAAGGGGGGTATGGGGTTGGGATTTAATTATTCTAGTTATTATTTAGGTAGGAAACAATTTGAATTATTTAGTGGTTTATGGTGGGTTATTAAATATGTAGTGTGTTAGGGTGTTCGGGGACCCTAACTAGCTCAGAAAAAATAAAAACATTGTGTTTGACAATATTTTATGTTCCGGGTAAAGTCCGGTTGTTCGGTTGGATATTAATCCGTTAAAGTGCTAAATAAGCATTTAAAGTGTCGTTAATATTATTTTTAGTGACACAATGAATTCCCGACACTTTGGAAAGTGTCTAGTATTATTTTCCCATGTTTTTGCACTTTACTAGTTAGCTTAAATGCTGAATTTTGTATTAAAGTGCAGGATTTTGTAATTAGAGCATGTTTTAGGCACATCCGGTCACTATAACTATCACCTAGTGACGCAGTTTTACAATCCTCACCTCCCTACACTCCCTACTGGTCTAGTAATCTATTCCCGGCTCATACTGGCCTCAGAGACAGTGTCTGTCTGATGCTGGCTATGTCAGCATGTTTACTGGGTTATCCGTATAGTGTGCTCACTGTGCTTTTGTGCATCAAGGTTGTCACTGATGTTTGTGTGTAAATAATAGAGTGATAGTATAAAATGTGATGCATGAGTATGTATGTATCAGAAATCAAGAAGCAGTTTAAACCACAATTGGAAGCAAGCACAGTAATTAAGTATTAATTAAATATTAACTAATTCATACGGACACCTGGTTTGGTGAGGGTTGTCACATTCTTCCCCCGTTAAAGAAATTTTGTCCTCGAAATTTGTACTACCTTAACTCCTTATGGTTACGTCACACATGTATATATATATATGAATAGTATCGAGGCGGATAATCTCCAACTGAATCAATCCTTGCTCACATTTGGTGAGTCCAAGAATATATAACAACCCGAATCCTAGGGTTGAAAGGTGTGTGCCTTTAGCATTGGCTGTCAAAGGTACAAGACACATTTGACGTATAATCTAGTGTAATCCAGCTAACAGGGGTTCCACCAAAAGTGGAGTTTTGACTAATAAGATTTTTAAACGATCGGTTGCAATATGTAAACGAGTTTTTCACCAACCATAGCACCCGCTATATGAACTCAAAAGCAACAACTCAACGTAATAGTAAAATGATCTGTCAACTCCTGAATAAATGTCTGGTAAGGTTTAGTGTGTTGACATTTTTGAATGGTGAAGATACACCGAATGGAATACAAGCGAATCTGGTGTATCATTGTCTTGATTTGTAGTTGCATCAGAAATGTTTAAATGATAAATCAAACAGAAGTATGCGTGGTCTCCTGTAAAACGGTTACCATGATTAGCACAAGCTACAAGTTAATGATGACACCACAAGGTGTCGTACTGGCATTATCCGATAATAGTGGTGACTGAACAAGTTCACCGCATTTGAAATCAAATGAAAGTGTACTAAGACAATCTGAAGATTTGATTTATACCATGTTATAGAGTTTCCAATTAAATACGGAACATCAAAGGACCACTGTTTCCAATCGAAGATGAAAAGTAATAAGTATCGCAAGGCATTTGATTGACAACGAAAGAATCGTTAGCAGGTACATTGTGCTTATGAAATGAATATATGTACCATTGCCTTAACACACAATTGTGTTGAGAACGCATTGATCGTGAAGATCCAAAATGGATTGTTAACAACTAAATAGGGAATTGAATCCGTATACGAAGTGAGTAACCAAATTAGCGCAAGCTTCAATTTTGTGAAAATATCACCGCAAGGTATCGAAACAAATCAAACGTTTTAGTGGAGTCGTAGACCAACCAAATCTACTACGACTCGAAATGAAAGAATCTCTGCAAAAATAGTTGAATATGATGCTCCCAATACATCATATAGCATTTCAAGTTAAACCTGTGAACTGGAGAAGTTCAAGCAATTGAACTTGGTTTCAACGTAACCCGACAATAAACGTATGTATCAACAAGGAATTCTCGGCATGGTCGCAAAATAAACCATGAATGTAGGTCATTCGAATCACGAATCAGTAATTAGGTTTAGCAAGGTAATATTTAAATTTCAATGAAGTGTTTGTTCGAAACAAAACCACATGCGTAGCAAATGATGCATGTGTGTCATGAAAGTTTCCGAGTACTGAACCAATGAGTGCTTGCTAAAATGAGGAAATGACCAAGTATCGAAACAAATGTGTGTTCGCTCTCAGCGTAGAAAACTTGTGTGATGCAACTACCATTAAGGGAAGTAGAGATGCAAACATCTACTCGTCAGAAGTAAAAGAAATCCAAGTACTCTCTGTTGGGTCAACGGATCTGGCATATGCGCCAAGTTAATGATGGTTGATTGTGTTGACAGACATGGTTCCTAAATAAAAACCCTTACGAGTTTGGACCTGGGTTCTCAGAGGTCCTAAATATATGTTTTCTAAATCCTCCTGATTTCGTGTCCCGTGTAGATCTGGTCTGTGCATTGTGTAGGAAGCACCGTTTTTGTGTACGTCTAAGAACTAATCATTGTCCCACAATTTTCACCGGTAAACTTTCTTCTTGAATTCACTGCTAATGACGCTCGATTGTTGACCAGTCGTGTAATAGTAGTTGGGTCCTCACAGTCAGTTATGTAAGGAGTTCGTTAGTCCTCAGCAAGTTCCACCGACTCTGGTTGGCCAGCTTGTCCGCCTCCCGGTCATTTGAAAGTCATTCGCCCTTTCTTTTGGCGAGCAGAACTGAGGTTATCCAAAAGGGAATTTTGGTCTGTTATCTTCCTTCTCTATTTACTACTGAAACTACACTGTCAATCCTTGCATCTCCGAAAATGTAAGTTGCTACGGTGCATCGACTACAGGTGCGGTGCCTGGAATTAAATTGATGCGAGATTCGACTAATCGTTGAGGAGACGATTCCGGAAAGTCTTCGAGGAAGACTTCAGGATATCCTCTGATCACGGGGGTATCTTCGGGCTTTAGTTCTTTGGCTCCCTTGTCTCCGACAGGAGCCAGAAAACAACACATTCTTCCTACAACCACTTTCGTGCCTTAAGCAATTTGTGATTCGTGGTGGCGTATCCTGCTTCGTGAGTCACGATTGTTCCTTCATTCGTCATCGGGGTGCGGATATTAACCTCCGCTCGACTGTTTGGCAACTAATCCACCCTGATTACCTCGCCGAAGCTTCCCAGCTCAACTGGCAGTAGATCTATCGTAGACTCGTGACCTCCTAGTTCAATTACACATCCTTAGACAACTTCATTCGCTTCTACTAGCTTTCCCTTAGCCAGTTTGATTGAGTACGGAATACCTAACTTATTAGTAGTTAACCCGAATATATTCTTAAATTCTAATGATACAAAGCTATAGTCGGCACTGGTATCAAATATCATGGATGCAAAATTTCTGTTTGATAGAGAACGTACCAGTAATCATGTCTGGATCCTGGCATGCTTCACACGCTCCGATGTTGGATGTCCCTTCATGCTCTTTATTAATCTTCCTTGGGCAATTTTTCCTAAAGTGCCCCACGTTCCCGCATCGGTAGCAGCCTGGAAATTTATTAGTATTTCCACTTTGGTTGTTGTCATTGTCACCTCCTTGTTCGGGACTCTTCGCCCCACAGGCATCCTTGTTGTGTCCTCTCTTCCCACACCAACCGCACTTAGGCTTCCAACACCCACATTCGTGGTGATACTTGCATCCACCTTGTTTAGGCTTAGTTCCTAAGTAAATCTTAACGTCGGCTTGTTTGTTGTTAGGACAATCTTTCTTGAAATGCCCTTTGTCCCCGCAGTCAAAACAACCTCGAACAGTTCTTTGTTCATTATTATTCGTTCGGGTATCTTCGGTGAGCTTCCTTTTGTTCTTTCCAGACGACTCAACCTGGGTCTCCTTCTTCTTGGTAGGGTTAGCGAGTTTTTCTAGTCTACGTGCTTCTGTAGCGAGCGCCAAACCCATCTTACTTGCAACAATAGTTGTTGGGGGTGTTGATGTTGTCATCAAGCTCAAGACTTGAGGCGCCAGTTCCCAAATGAATTTCCCCACTTCCTTCAATTCTGGTTTCACCAGGTACGGAACAACTCGTGACAAATTATGAAGTCTTTGCACGTACTCCAACACCTTTGGACCTTCCATCATCAGGCTCCAGAATTCACCTTCCCACTTCTGGGTTTCCGTTTGGGAGCAATACTTCTTATGCATCATTCCTTTTAGTTCACCCCATGTTAACGCATATGCTGCAGTTGCACCCATTATTCGAATCTGAAGGTTCCACCATAATCGAGCTTCATCTGCAAACAATTCAGAAACGTATGGGACTTGTTGTTCTGGCGTACAACCGCTCAATTGAAAGATGGAATCCATTCTTTCGATCCATTTCACAAAGGCTATGGCACCTCCAGTGCCGTCGAACTTCGGAGGCTCGTATTTGAGGAAGTACCAGTAGGTACACCCATGACTTTCTGAGGTGCCCTTGTTAGATTCGGAGCGCAGGGCCTCGTGTCGTGCTATGGCTGCAGCAATGATTCTTTGAAGTTCCGCCTCGTTGGTGGGCATGCGTACATCCCGTCTTGGAGGCATCTTCTAAATGATGATCGTATGGGTCAGGTCATAGTAAGTAAATAACACACGTACGTAATATCATTCACTGAGCACATAACATCTCATGTTATAAATTAATCAAGCACATAACATCTCATGTTATAAATTAATCATGCACATAACATCTCATGTTATAAATTAATCAAGCACATAACATCTCATGTTATAAAATTAAGACAATCAATCCCAACATCACATATAATGGGAATATTGCGATTATGCTATCGTAAATCGAGACCGCAATATAATGTTTACAAGTTTTATAATTGTACCGTACATCACAAGTGACTAAGGGCCACATCTCCCTCGTCTGAACTAGCTAGTCCTTTACGACAACCAAAGACTAACTATCAAAAGTCATGACGTCAAGATGCGGTCTCCAAACTGCCGTATAGTCGGCACAATCGAAATCTTTTCACCAAAAGTCTACATGTATAAAACCAAAAATATGCCTATGCTGCTGGCGGCGGAGGAGGGAAATGAAAGAAAAGCAAGCGACGCATATGTGACCAGTCCTCCTCCATAGCATGATAGGCGTGCAACAATTTTGATATCTGTTGCTCAGAAGTCCAAAAGCGTGCGTCTGAATCGGGGGAATGTGGACATGGAGGGTGCGGTGCTGCAAACGGTGCCTGACAATGACAAGATGGATGTGGTGCACTCTCCAAAACCTACATACGTCGCGTCGATGCGTCCTGTTGTATTATCAAAGAGATGAGGGTGTCCTTCGTAGAGTGCCCAACATGGTATGGGTGATATGGATCAACTAGTGGCCTTTGAAAAGTCTTCACCACCTCGGCTCATCGTTAGTGTCTTTGCCCAATTGTGATGCAATCCGCATAGTCCAGAAATCAACCACACTGGTGACCGAGGTGGAGGAGGAAAGAAAAGTAAATTGTTAACATGCGTGAAATCCTCCTCGAGTTTGTATATATGTTGAAGTAATTAGCTGATTTGCCGCTTGGCCGTAAAGAACGAGCATCACATCCTTGAACGGTGTAATAGCAATGATCAAGAGCGCAAAAGGAACCTTGATGTATGTGGCGAATTAAAGTATGCTGGTAATGGACAGCATGGAGGATGTGGTGTCTTACATAAGCTTTTCAGACAATATGCTGTCTTGTGATGTAGACACTTAAATCATGTTTTTGGTCATGTAATGTTTTGCATTTGAAGTTGCCAATTGTGGTGTCGGCCCAAGTTCCAACATTCTGCGACTCATATCCTTAAACTGTAGTTGATGTTACAGGTGCACTCATCCTGCGTACAGCCTCCGTAATGAGAGGGATGGCAAGGGTCTAAGATTAGTATAGCGTGTTATAAAATCCATCAAAGTGGCCCGTCCAGCGTTGTAGAGGTGAATGTAGCAAATGGTGCGACCTGTGCAGTTGGGTGAATGCTGTTGCAACAGATGAATCGTTATGCGGGTGCTGACCTGAAGCATCTTCCCGGGGTGCAGTTATATTCTGAAAGAAAGCTATAGGCACCTTGGCGCGAATGGAAGTCGGTCTTCATAGGGAAAAGGAGCAATGTCAGCGGTCGCGGGTGTAAAAACAAACATCTCAACAAATGAGGAGATTGCCCGATGCAGGTAGATATAAGGGGTGCAATGTCTGGCAGACCAAAAAGTAACAGGATCGTGATCACATAATGGTGTAGGCTCAGCAGGCGCATCATTGAGCTGGCCCAAAAGGTGTAGAAGCTAGCTCAAGAGCAGACTCTGGGCCGTGTAACGGTGTGGTGTCTCGAGCAGGTGATAGGGCAGCAGCCATGTCATCGTCGTCTTGTGTCAGTAGCAGAGTGCTGTAATCCAGCTGTTTGTAAGGTTGCAGGTATCACAGACTCAAAGGAGTCCGAATGTATGCTAGAATCAGATGATGGCTTGTTAACAGGGGTCTTAAGAAGTAAAGTTAGTAACAGTGTTCTCGTCTAATTTTCTATCATCATGGGCGTCGACAGGAGGACCATCAATAAGCATGCCCACGTAGTCATATATTGTGTCGAGTAGCCCACCTTTTGTAGAAGTGTCCGCGGGAGGCGCATCATTGAGGATTGGAGCCATGGTGTGTCCATCATTGGGATGACCAGTGACGGAGTGGTCATGGATTGAAACAGAAGTGACAGAAAGATTCTTGTCAGAAAAGCCATCAGCAAGGGTAAAGTATTACCAGAATCTGGTAGCGCGGACTGTTGGAAGTCGTCCTCGTCCTTGGTCGTCATATCAGGATCACTCTCAGTGTCTGCCGTAAATATCTCTGGCGCAGATGCAGTCTCCTTATCCGTGGCGGTGGCCGTAGGGTTATCAATGTCTGATAACTCGCTCTCTAATTAGTGCGACGTGTGTGCTGGTACATAATAGTCATAGCATGTATACCCATAGTAGTTATTAACAATTAGTGTATGCAAATATTCACCACGTGTGCACGCATATCAATAATCATCAATTAAGCAATAACAATGCAAGCATGTAATCATCCTAGTCTTCCCCAGACTATCCTCTCAGCCTCTCAGACTGAACTTCCTAGTCTCTCTGACTAAAATCTCCCAATCTCTCAGATTGAATTCTCAGTCTCTCAGACTAAAATCTCCCAGTCTCTCAGACTAATCTCCTGGTCTCCCCGACCTAATTCCTGGTCTCCCCGACCTAATTTTTCCTGGTCTCCCCGACCTAATTTCTCCTGGTCTCCCGACCTAATTTCTCCTGGTCTCCCGACTTAATTTCTCCCCAGTCTCCCCGACTGGACTCCCTCAGTCTCCCCGACTGAGCTATAAATTTAAATTTGGGAATGTGTATTTGTGCCTTTTCGTTTGTAAAAAGGTTTGTTCCCTGGATCTGGACGTATAGTGTATACAATGTAAAAGTGTTTGAAAACATTTTCGTGAGAGCCCTGATGATCATAGTCTAGACTCGAGAAAGAATCCTAGTTCGCTATGATCGAGGCTCTGATACCAAGCTGTCACACCCTGGCTTTGCGGAAGCGTGGGTTTATTTGGTGTGACTTCTTAATACCATAGCAACAATCATAACCATACTATATGATAAAAACATGAGATATTCATCCATTAATAAAGTTAGAAAAATCCCATTTTCAATAATCACAAAATAAGTTACAAACCTTAACTTGATTTAATTGAGTTTATAAAGACTTAGCAAAAGACTTTAAACAATACTAGGTTTAGAGATATGTAACCCATCCAGGAAGAGGTTACACCTTCTAAACCCTGGATGACTTCTTTATTCAAACGCAGCTTGAAAATACGTGCATACTGTGCCAGATCCGTTAGTTTCCTGAAATACATGTAGTTTGAAAAGTCAACATAAAGTTGAGCGAGTTCATGCGTAAGTGAGTATGTACAAACATTTGAAAATGTTGTAAGTATGTATAAAAGTCCCTGGTATGTAGCAATTAAGGAAAAAGAGATCAATTAATGTGTAGCTAATACATTAATAAATGACATGGTCTAGGAAGCACTCAAACCTGTAACGCGTATTTCATACCGGTCCTTCCGGCGGAACGACATAGTCACCACATGCAGCCGCACACTGGCCCATGTGTGGGGCTCGCAACACCCGATAGATCTATCACTCATGCCTCTCGGTCCTTATACAAGGATTAATGGTCTTACGATAATAGCCTAACCATTCACGTGATCTAGTAGTAAGTTCCTTAGCTAATCATACCATGTATAAAACGTTTGTAATCAGTATGTAACATGTATTTCACCCCCGGAGTTGTAAAACTGAAAACAGTTAAAAGAAAAGGGGGAGCATGAACTCATAGAAGTGCGTCTTGAAATAGTCAATCCCAATCAACCTGCTGCGTGACGACCTACACGTACTAACTTCTATTAGACGGACGGTCGTGCCTTGGCTTAAGGTTTAACGTTTTTGGGAAATAGTTAGACAACTATTTCGTATTTACACTTCTTAATCATTAAATAAATATATTCCTTCCCAATGATGGGGGTATTAATACATGTGCGTTCGTATAACTTCGAAATATATTATTAAGTCTCACTTAATAAAATATATTTTATTTCATTTGTCTAAAATACTCTACTTCCAAAATATAAATATTTTTCCCAAAAATATTATATCTTATTACATACCATTTTCCAAAATAATACTTTAATCAAAATACGCATTTAAGAGTATTTTTCCAAAAATACGTAAGTTACGTTTGAAGTTCGGGTGGTAATAATACTACCGGTGTAACTTAAATATTTATTGTGAGGGCGTTAGTATTATTTTGGAGTCGTTACTATTCAGTGTGTTCCAGTAATATTATTTTTACTCTAAAAATAATATTTATGTAGTTCACAAAATACTCATAAAAATTACACAAGTGTTACTATGAAAAATATATATTCTAAATATATATTTAACAAGTTTTATTTATGAAAATCCCACCTCCGACTCTTGGAAATTTTGTAATAAAAATCATGGCGAACTTTGTTTGGAAAAATAAGTTAAAAATATACTCATAACACTTGTTGTAAAAATATTTCCAAGTGTTATATTTCTGGAAAAATTTCGCCAGAGTTTCCTCTGTAACTGGAGGTGGCCACGCTTACAAGCGTATCATTTTCTTTTCAAAACCCAATCAACAATTTTCTCAACATCAACAAACAATATTTCAACATCAAACTAGTCAAAAATATACATAGACCGCCAACACATGAACTTGCAGTTTGTGTAAAAGTAGGTAGTAACCTTCCATTATCTTTACTAGATCTTTTTATTCTTATAAATGAAATCGGTTTCTTGAAAGCGTCATTTTTAAAGAAAATGAAAGTTTACAACTTCTAGTTCATGGATTTCGAAAATATTTCTTTGTTAAATCCCTTCGTTACACAAGTGTCTACACACTTGTTCGTTCACAAAAACACCTTTAGTTTATGAAAGATCCGACTTTAAAATGAGACTTGTATATTTTTCTTGGTCCTTCGAAAATACCACTTGTAGATCTTTAGATCCACTAGTTTAGAACTCCATTTTACAGGAAAAACTATTTTTACACAAGTTCATGTTTATGTTGTGGAAAGATTCGTCATCTTGTAACTTTACTACTTAACATAAGGCTAGTTCATGTTCCATGAACATGATCTAGCGTGGTTTGATGACGATCCATTCCAACACTAGCAATCAACAACATAAAATAATCATAACAAAACAAGTTTCATAAGTTTTACACTAATATTTACTCTTTAACCACCATGTTCATCATTTTTACTAGACTTTAAGTTTTGTTCTCTAGTGTTTATGATTTTTTTATCCGACAAATTTCTTATTAACCACTTCAAACATGAACAAGAAGGTGATTAGAAGCACTTACAACTAGCTCAAGGCTAGGGAAGAATCAAAGCGAAAACTAGGTGGTTAATAGCGATGTAGAAAGGTCCTTGAACTTCCGAGTGCACCAATCTTACTAGTGTGATCTTTATCACCTTTGGGTATGTATGGATGGCTTAAAAAAACTTGATGGTGATGATGATGGGGGTTGGTTCTCGGCCGATCACAAGCAAGAAGGAAAGAAAAGAGCTTGGTGGATGTTGAGTTGTGAAATGAAAGATCAAGACCCATGTGGTTATTTATAAACCAAGTTTAACCTTTGTCCCATGTATAATATGTTCCCATTTACCCAACACTTACAATTAAATAATGAAAGGCATAGTGGGATGTCCCCACTCCACATAATCGTAGGAAGGGGGGGGGGGTATGGGGTTGGGATTTAATTATTCTAGTTATTATTTAGTTAGGAAACAATTTGAATTATTTAGTGGTTTATGGTGGGTTATTAAATATATAGTGTGTTAGGGTGTTCGGGGACCCTAACTAGCTCAGAAAAAATAAAAACATTGTGTTTGACAATATTTTATGTTCCGGGTAAAGTCCGGTTGTTCGGTTGGATATTAATCCGTTAAAGTGCTAAATAAGCATTTAAAGTGTCGTTAATATTATTTTTAGTAACACAATGAATTCCCGACACTTTGGAAAGTGTCTAGTATTATTTTCCCATGTTTTTGCACTTTACTAGTTAGCTTAAATGCTGAATTTTGTATTAAAGTGCAGGATTTTGTAATTAGAGCATGTTTTAGGCACATCCGGTCACTATAACTATCACCTAGTGACGCAGTTTTACAATCCTCACCTCCCTACACTCCCTACTGGTGTAGTAATCTATTCCTGGCTCATACTGGCCTCAGAGACAGTGTCTGTCTGATGCTGGCTATGTCAGCATGTTTACTGGGTTATCAGTATAGTGTGCTCACTGTGCTTTTGTGCATCAAGGTTGTCACTGATGTTTGTGTGTAAATAATAGAGTGACAGTATAAAATGTGATGCATGAGTATGTATGTATCAGAAATCAAGAAACAGTTTAAACCACAATTGGAAGCAAGCACAGTAATTAAGTATTAATTAAATATTAACTAATTCGTACGGACACCTGGTTTGGTGAGGGTTGTCACAGACACCTTGGGCAGTCAACCCGCAGTCATTGGTATCGATAGGTTCATGTTGATAACTAACATGCCTCATTTCACTCTGTGTACGTGCTGGTTATGTGTAACGCTTTCGAACTCTATATGCTATTATCAAACTTGTATGCTCACCTTTACACTATGTGTATTGACTTTTACTTTAACGTATGTGACAGGTGCTTAGGATGCTTAATTGCTTTCTGTGGTGTGAAATCGAGGCTAGGAAAGACCTAGGTCAACAATAAACAATTGTCTGTAATAAAAATCTGAGTTGTCGGAACAGAACAATTTGACTAGATCTTCCTGTAATAATTGTATTATCATTTATGACATGGTATGGGACGTGTTGCTTTAAATATATGGTAAATATAGTTGTTATGGAAACTTCTGGAAAATCTATTTCGCTCAGGGCATGAGATGTTTCCGCCATCGGTTGGGGTGTGACAGTGTGTGTGTGTGTGTGTGTGTGTATATATATATATCAACACTCAATATATATATATATATAGGGCAGGGTTATTGTAAAAATGGTGTGTTTTGTAAGAAGTGTAGGAAGGAATCTACACCATTTGATCTATAGGGGATGGATCATGAGAAAACTAGTTTAAATGAGAAAACCAAAAAACTAACTAAAAAAGCCTAAAAAACATACATTTTTTACAATTTTTTTTATAAAAAAATCGCTATTTTTTATGTATGGAAAAAAATTTTCAAATTTTTTGTTGTTGTATTGCACATGTGCACTAATACGGATATAATGCACATGTGTAGTACACATATAATGCACATGTGAAATACAACAAATTTTTTTGAAGATTATATATATATATATATAATAGCTATTTTTTATAAAAATTTGTAAAAAAAAGAAAATTGGTATGTTTTTTTAGCTTTTTTTAGTCTTTTTTAGTTAGTTTTCTAGTTTTCTCATTTACATGTAGTTTTCTCATGATCCTCTCCCTTGATCTATAATCTAATAGTTGAGATGATAATGGAAAAATTGTAAATAGTGTTTACCATTAAATTATTTATTTATTTTCTATACTAAGGGTATAAAGGTAAATTTAACAAACCCACATGCAATGCACATGCAAGTTTCCCGCTTCTTTTTTAAACGTCAATAACTTTTTATACGTAACTCTTTTTTTAAAAAAAAAGTTACACCATAATTATGAGTGTTTTTTTATATTTAATATGAGTATCATATTGTTATACTTATATAGAGAAAAAAAATTACGTTTCGATCAAATGTTTTAGTCCATGGTGTTTTGTCTATGTTCATACAATGGTGTTTTAATTGTATTGTGATTCAAGACGTTGTGTTTTACAGTAAAACACCATGAACGTATATAAGACACCATAACATTGCAAATAATAAATTATGATTCAAGTCATGGTGTTTTAACATCTAGAGTCTGTAACAATGTATTTTGACTACAGTCATGGTGTTTTAACGTCCGGAATAGCAATAGAATCATTCTAGATGTTAAAACACCACGACTGTATTATGATTCAATTCATGGTGTTTTTGGAATTTATATGGTGTTTTATACATGCAAAAATAACAAAAATCATTCCAGATGTTAGAACACCATGGCTGTATTACGATTCAAGTTGTGGTGTTTTCTGGAATTCGTATGGTGTTTTATACGAACTGACGATTCAAAAAATAAGAACTGATGACTCAAAAAAAAATACGAACAGTAATTTCCTTCGATCTCTATGAATCAGACGATAATGATTTATAAAATCTTTGAGTTGGTATATAAAACTGATTTCTTAAATCTTTGTAAAAAAATAAAATTATATCACTAACCTAAAATAACTCACTGGAGGTTAAAAAGATTATTTTATCAATTAATTAAACTTTGAAGTAAATTACATTATTGCCCTTTTTAATTAATTAAATTGAAGGACACATGTCAATACCATATTATTTCCTACACTTCTCACACTATTAACCCTTTTTACAGAATTCTTAATATATATATATATATATATATATATATATATGTTCTTAAAAATATATGTTTTCCAAGTTCGATGCTTCTAAAAAATAATAGATTTTTAACATTGTTCTTGTATATGTTCTAAATGAGCAATACACCATTCAAAACGACTAAAACACCATTAATACAAAAACGCCAAAGCTTAATCATAAAACGCGTTGCAAACTTAGCAGGTAGATGGAACGAACGTTAACTGAAAGTCAATTATTAACATTTATTAGAAGAAATTCCCTCCTAAACTACGCGTCAAAAACATCATTATATAAACGACGTTACCATCGCTTCCATAATCACTTCCATTGATCATACTAAAAACGCCATCTTTAACCAAAACGATAAGTTTAATCAAAACACCAAAATGGCAACCATCGTTTCATGGCGATACACCCTCAGAATCAGAAGATTCATAATACGTTTTGACAACAGAAGAAGAGTGTTTGTTAAAACAATCAAATCCATTTTGAAAATGGAAGAAGAGGTACAAAGGGGTATCCTATCGCTTGGCATCCCACTTGATAATGAATGTGATGAAACACATAAAGTTATGAGAAGATTAACCAGAAAATTTGGACCAAGCAAAGCAAATACAAAAATGGACCCAGTCATCACATCATGGCATTTTAATGAAGATACAGACATGGTCACCGTTATATGTGACAACGGAGCCTATTCTGAACTCATGACATCATGGCGTTTAGATTAAAAAAACTTCCTGAGCATCAAATTTTCACTTTCTTCTCTACATATCATGTGAGAAACACATGTTCGGCCAAATTGCACATCAAATCAGCTACAAGCCCATTCTGAACTCATGAATCAGCCCGTCATCACATAAACACAGAACAACAACACTAGAAAGTATTATATGTAACAATGTGTTTAATATTGAATTGAAAATACAAAGCATGTTTTAACACTTATAAGACAACCATACTAAATCACTAGCTGGACATCCAACAAATAATACTCAAGATATTGTTGTCTATTTTCAATACAACTTTCAAGTATTAAAGAAACCAACATCAACGAGAAAGCTCAAATAAAAAAGATAATATTCTTTCTCAACGAATAAAAAAATGTGAGAATTTATATTTCCAAATAAACGATCAAATAATATTTCCATTTTCAATAATGAAGCATGAAACTTAGGAACATATTATGTTTTACATTTCAACAAGTTACAAAATTTTTGAACTTTGAAAACGAATGATAAAGCTTTCTACTAGTTTTTGTACAAGAAAGAAAACAAATCTAGAAAAACCTTTCATCATAAAATGTATTACACAAATCAGTGACCACATCAGAATCACACCACTAACATCTAATGAAAGAACAAGAATGAAATTAACATAAACATATGTGATCAAACAAAGAGTAATATGCTCTATAAAACTCAAGACCATGTTTGAAAACAATGAGCCTAAAGAATCATAATATATTTTCTAAACAACCAATCAGAAAGGAATTTGATTTATGTTAAAATTTGTAATGTGAACCATACCAATTTTATCCCAAATATATCTTTAACCAACCACTAAACTTAGATTCACCAATGAGAAAGAGTATATTAAGAAAAATGATACAAAGCACAAATCTAAACAACACGGAATCATATGACTATATAACAAAAAAGTCACAAATTTTAATACTAAGATACGACTTGTAAACATGAGTATCGAATAACAATAACCAATTAAACTTGTAGAAACTAGAAATGATACTCAAATACAACAAGAAACTCTCAAAAGTGAACCCTACAGATGTCACACCCTGACTTTTGCGAAAGCATATACGTGTGACTTGATCAGTTTTCATTGCATTCGATTATAATAAACAACTATATGACTAAAATGATGTTCATCCATTCATAAGTTTAAAACATTACAAACACAAGTTGTTTAAGTTTAGGTTATAATCCATCAAAGGTTAAGTAGTTCCATAAAAGAACTTCGTTGACAAAAGACTAGTTTCACAAGGCTTTGCTTCATATATCCCATCAAGGATAAGATATACAAATTAACCCTTCAAAAGTGGATGACACCTAAAATTGAAATTTACAGCTTGAAAACAACACCAGCGCCAAAGATCCATCTAGTTTCCTGAAATACATGTAAGTTTGAAAACAATCAATAAAAGTTGAGCGAGTTCATGCGTTTTGTATGAGTTCCAAATAAACTTGTAAACATTTGAGAGAATTCTTTTGATAACTGGTATGTAATGCGTCTATGAACAGATCATTAATGTTTTGCAAGGACATTAATATGTGCGGGTGTGTAGGAAGTGCTCAAACCAAGCGAATTTCCTCCGGTCCACATGGCTAGAACGACATAGTCACTATATGTGGCCACACAAGGACCCATGAGTGGGGCTCGCTACACCCGATAGATCTACCACTCCTGACCCTTGGTCTTAACAAGATTAATGGCCTTAATAGTGCGCCTATCAATCCACATGATCTAACAGTTCATTCCTTAACTAAACCATACCATTGAAACATGTATTTCACCCCCGAAAGTTATAAATCCGAGAACAGTTAGAGAAAAAGGGGACATGAACTCACGGTTTTGCGTAACTTGCGTCGTAAACTTTACCGACTTGTTTTGTAGGCCTCGTAACCTATATGTGTACTATGTACGTTAATCACTAGACTTGTAACACACGTGTACAAATCACCATCTTAAGTTAATGCATTCGTCTTTTGTATGCTCAATATTTGTGAGGGTCGTGCCCTTGTTTGTCGGGTCTCGCCCAGTTGTCGCGTTATCGTACTTTGAATTCGGCGTCGTCTGCTTGTGAATATATATTTTACTCCCTAAAATATATTTGTTTATGTAATCTTTGACAAACGATGGGTGTTAAAAATAATCTATATTTTTAACTTGTTCCAATTATGTTACTTATATTATTTTCCCAAAAATAAGTATATGTAATTTGTTAAATAATATTTTCAATATTATTTTGAGTAAGTATACTTAGGTAAGTATACTTGTATTTTGAGTATGTTATTTTGTATTCTCATATTTATGCATAATACTTGTTTATGGGCATTTTACCAAGTGTTGGTAGTGTATGTCCGTATGTATTTATACGTATAGGAATACGTATTTTCTTGTATTTATTAAGTATTTCATACTTAATTTATGTGTAATTTTCCAGAATATTGTTTTTTCATTATTAAAATCACCATTTTTATATGCTTAAAATATATATATATATATATATATATATATATTTTTTAAGAAAATTTTATAGAAAAATACCTATAATTTGACTTAGTAAAATATGAATGTATCCATATATCTTAAAAATAATATATTTTTAAGATCAAAGTTTGAAAATATACATTTTTAGTTTCCACCAAAATAATATATTTTTGAGTTGTTTTTGGAGATATATATTTCCTTACACTCCAAAATAACATATTTTCAAGTTGACAACATATGATATATTTTCATAATAATTGTAAAAATACATACTTTGTCGTTTGTCCAGTTTTGAGAGTATCGTTTACCAAATTTGTCAAGATACGAGTTAAATTTCCGGAATATTTATATATTTTGTCCAAGGTGTCCATTGTCCTAATCGTCCAATATATTTATGCAAATATATTTTCTTGTGTTTGTCCATATACTGTTTCATGGGTTATTTTGCATGAGTAATATTGGGTATTTGTCATGTATTTTTATGTGTATTTTGTTGGTGATACTCCTTGGGAGTATTTAGTGTATTTTCATCATCCTAATACACTACTATTATAATACACATAATATACACTTAGCACAAAATGTGGTGATCACTAAATACATATATTTTTCCTAAAATTTACATATTTAGTATAAATTTTAACTTGAATAAATCATTATTTCTTAACTTGAATTTTATACAAAAATTAAGAAACCTTGATAAATATTTTAGGTGAATTTTTGGGGAATAAGTTTCACCAAAACTTATATTTTTCTAAGTGTCAAAATTTTATAAAAATTTTGACATAGTTTCCCCTAAACATGTGTTAATTTTCTTTTCTTCACCAAAACAATTTCCAACAATTTTCACCAATAACATACACTAATTTCTTCTTGTAAAACGTTATGGTGAACTTGATTTTTGTTAAAAATGTGTAGTCTTTTAAATCTACACTTCACATACCATGATCTTCCAGAAACAAGTGTCTTGTAAATTTTAAACAAACTTTTTATGAAACTTTAAGTTACTAACCAAACCATTCATGAGTTCCATGGTTTCAAAGTCTTGAAAATCATGTTCTAAAAGCATTTTTATGTTCATTAGAAAGATCTTTATGTTTAAAACCATGTTTCATCATGGATCTTCCAAGATCCATACTTAACATCTTTAAATCTTTCATAAACAAGCTCCTTGATGAATTTCTAACAAACTTTTCATGGATTTTAGTTTCAAAAGTTAGTTTTACATACACTTTGTTACTTCAAGATTACAAGTTCATGCTTCAAAATTCATCTTTCAAGTTCACACAAGTGTTTCACAAGTTCATCTTCAAGTTTAACCATGGATCTTTCAAGATCCATGCTTAAACTTGTTAGATCTAAGCTTCTAACAAGCTTAACATACTAGATCTAAACATATACACAAGATTCAACAACATCAACTTCATCACATACACAAAAAATCACTAAAATTACTTGTTTTCTTCATGATTATGTTAGATCTTCACATATTCATCTTTTAAAGTTTAGTTACTTAGATGGTGTGACTTGTACATAACATAAACATGAACTAAAATAGTGATTAGGAGGCTTACAACTAGCTCTATTGGCTAGGGAAGTGGCGCAAGAAGGATGAAGATGAAGAATGATGAAATCAAGTGGTTAAAAGCTCCTCCAAGAGGTCCTTCAACTTCTAGCACTTGTAGCTTCCTTAGATAGCCTTTATACACCTTTATACACCCTTGGATTAGCTTGAAAGTGAAGCAAAAATGGAGGTTGGGTGGATGATGTTGGACCCTTGAGTTGTGGGAAGAAGGAGAAAGAAGGAAAGTGTTTTAAAAATGTGCAAAATGAAATGGTAATGTTAAGAGTCTAATGGTTCATTCTTATAATCATCCACCTAAAATTTAACCAAGGGATTAAAGGATAGAATCTTTGACCACACAACACTTTAGCCAACATGGGGGGAGGGGACATGTAGGTCCCACATGGGCCGGATTTGGATGTAAGGGGGCGGGGTAAAGTGTAAAATTTTGAAAGGTGAAGGTTTAAAGTGTAAGTTAGGGCTTAATGTAAGATTATATGTGTTTAAGTGTTTTTAGGGATTTTGATGTGTTTTATGACCAATACTAGCTAAATGACACTAAAACAATGTTCCAAGTTCATTTATGATGTTTCCGATAGTGTCCGGTTAATTGTTCGGTTGTCGATTTGTTAAAGTGTTTAAATGTAGGGATGAGCTCGGTACCGGACCGGTACCGGAAGTACCGGAACCGATTTTCATGAAACATTGGTACCGAATACCGTACCGAAAATACCGGTTCGGTACCGGTTTTTCGGTATGGTACCGATTTGGTACCAAATTTTACAAAAAGCTATTGATCATCAGTCAATCCGATTCAAAAGCCAAAAGCTTCACTGATACATAATGAGATTAGTACTATTAACATGAACCAACTTGCAGAATTCAAAACATATGTTTACTATTAAGTATTAAGAATTCAAAACATATGTTTATTATGAAGTATTAAGCATTAAATTTTGCATGACTGTGTTTAAAAATCAACTTGCAGAATTCATCAGTGATAATACATATGAAAAACTAAACATTCACACAAAATAAATATATTATACAGTTCAGTTCAGTGTTCACCACCCTTTTAACTTCTGAACTTTCAAATTAACTTTTGAATTATAAAACAATATTAAGAATACATGCTGTCAATTATGAATGGCTTGGTCAATGTTTTGGTTTGTGGTCAACAGAACAGAACAAAGGGATAACATATCACCAAGAATGGGATTCGGTACATAGGATACATCATCGGTACTACATAAGTGGTGTATATATAACCGGTACTCATTCGGTACTACCGGAAAAAACCGGTACCGGTACCGAATTTCCCGGTCCCGAAATTTATTAATATTTCGTACTGGTACCGGTACCGAATATGACCGGTTCGGTACGGTTCCGGTTCGGTACTGGTTCGGTACCGGTACCGGGTCCATTTTGCTCATCCCTATTTAAATGTGCAGAAGGTATGAAGTACCTTTTGTGGCAGTTTTCATTCCCGACATTGTACAAGTTATTATGGATGATTAAACACTATTTTTGGATGTTATTTTGGCTTGTAAAAGCTGAATTTTGCTGAAAAATGCAGAATTTGTTGTTTAAAGTGTGTTTCGGATAGTTTTTAGTGCGTAGTTTAGCTTCCGGGAAGTATTAATGTAAACCCTTGTACCCACACTTGGGTTTTAATGTATTTTTAATGTTGGACCTACATCTAGGCCCTAAATCTATTGTCTAATTGTATTCTGCAGTCATGTTGACGCAGCAGCTTGTCTTACCGGTGAGTTTACTAGTCTTTTCGACGCAACGCTTAATGTAGTGCACAATGCGATATTGGAAGTATAAATCATGCATGAGTTCATATGTAAAGCAAGTATGCACTTAGTGTTGACGTTTAAGCACATAATTGCAGGAATAAATAATTAATAAAATGTAACACCCGTCTCATTTAATTCGGAGTTTTAATATAAAATACGCATTTTCGAAAGAAATACTTAATTTCCTATTGATAGACCAAAACGGAAATATTCATAATAACAGAATTTGAGTTAACTACCAACTAGTTTAACATCCCAAAATGATAAGTTAAGTGTTTACAACATAACATGTTTTGTTTAACAAAGTTAAATAGATGCGAAAGCTTCAAAATTTGTGTTCGGTTCTTGAAAACGTGCTTGATCGCCATCTGATATGATTCCAACATCACCTAGAGTCAAAACCACTTAAAAAGTTAGTTTTGACATTGATATAATGCATATAAACAAGTTCTAGAATCAAACAATCGAAAAGAAATAAAAAATTCAGAACTAAGTCTGTCGCGTGTCGCGCCAGACTTCCTCCATTCCTTCGCGTGTCGCGAGGGCTCTCGCGTGTCGCGCCAGGTCCAGTGGATCCTGTCGTGTGGCGCGGGGGACTCGATTTTCCAGCAGGTGCAGGTTTTTGACCTGCATTTCCTGCCCAGCTCCGAATTTCAAAATTCTAACTTCAAATGCTCGTAACTTTTGATCCGAAGGTCCGTTTTAGGTGATTCTTTTTCCTACGCGTCTGTAATTTAATTACCGACGTGTCTATTACATTTATTATACCAAAAATTTAGTTTATGGACCGAATGACTAAAATCACTATGTATTTATTCAACCCACCAAGTTTACACCAATTTTTACTACCAATGCGATAGCAACCTTAAGGCGCTTTTACCCAACATCCGGGGCTTAATATCACCGGCATTTCATTACCAATCCTAAGGCTTCTTGCTCTTGTGATTTGTCAATGCCAAATGCTACCATCAAACACTAATACTACTTACTAAACAATTATTCGGCCCGTTTGGCTCATTTATGGAATCCTCCATTTTTAATGACTACCAAACGCTTCTTAATCTAATCTTAACTTATTAAATCAAGTAGTGAACATTGTCACTTCAATTAACACAAGCCTTTATTCTAAAACACAACTATACATGGTTTAAATATCAAATTTACTTAATGTAACGAAACGAGTTACATACCTTCAATGCACACCCTTCAAACGTGTGTCACCCCCGGCTTGTCCACTTGACGCTCCGGTTTCCTTCCCTATAGAGTTCAACCACAACCCGTTTAGAACTCTTTCCTTAGCATATAATGTATAGCTTGCCGAAATTTTACAATTATGCGTTTTAGCTCAATTTTTCAGTTTTAAGCTTTCTTTGACCCATTTTTACAAACACCTTAAAGGCATAAATTTCTCACAATTCATTTTCAAGTTCATAACTTGTTATATAGCCAAGATTAACATCAATCGGAAAATTTCATATAAATTTTAACATCAACAAATCAAAATTTCTTCATAAAAATCAGATTACACTAGAACAACCAAAATCCTAGTGTTTATCAAGTTCCCACAAAACCCACTAATCACCTTCATTGGTGTTCATGGAATTCACAAGAATTAAGCATGATTTCAACATATGATTGTCTAGGGTTCACTCCTAGATACAATATTATCCCTGTTTCATCCATATAACATTCATGCAACAACAAATTTCGAATTCTCTAAGTTCATCCAGAAATTCAAATAGGGATTTCCTATAAAATTCACATACCTTATGACCCCTTTCCAGAGGAGATCACTATTCCGTACTCGGATTTTGATTTGAAACTGAATTTGACCTTCAATTTGGGGAAATTAACATGAACTAGGGTTTGTGGGGGTTTTCCTGGTCGCCCCTGTGCTTCAATCGACCCAGACACACACTTTTGAGTGTGTTTGGATTTTTAATTTTGTTTAAATATTTCAAGTTTCAATTTTAACAACTTTGGCCCCTCTAAAATCGTTTAGTTAACGTTTTAAGTGTTTTAACCCACTTATAAGTTACTACAAGACTTTTACCTAACTAGGTTATTTTTATTCCTAGTTAGTTCTTTTTGTTTAACTACCGACATAATATTATAATAAAAGATTTATATTCTCGGGGTGTTACATAAAATAGTACGGAAATTAATGGTTTTGGCCAGTTGTCACAACAGATTACCGCACGATAATCTATACTAAATTTACAAGAATCAAGCATATCAACTCAATCTGTGAAACATAGATACTTTTGGGAATAAACTGTATGAGAGCTACAAGAAAAATCTTATAAATCTCTCACAGAATACAAAGCAACTCTCAACTTGGAACATTAACATGATGATAGAATACATTCATCAACCCTCAGATATAACTTAATTCTAACTAAGTACCCTAAATCTATGATGCGAACACGGGAAGCTAACAAGCAATGACGAGAAGTCTGGAAATAACAAGAAGTACACACTTCCATATTAGACAACTAACTACCAGAAACATATCTGATAAAAAAATCAAGAGTTACAAAACTCTATACAACTCAGAATAATGTCTGAAAAACTTAAATCACATAACTCAAGACCGTAAATGGTCACATGATTTTTAAGAAATTAGAACCAAGTCTGAAACTTTTGAATCACATGATTCTAAACACAAATCTGACGAAACTTAGAATCACACGACTCTACATTAGATAACAAATTTACAGCTAAAAACTCTGTATAGATAAAAAAACAGAGAACTTTTTCAAGAAGAAAAAAACATCTCACCAACCAGAGAAATAAAGAAGGCTGTAAAACATATTCGTGAACATTCTTAACAACACAAATGGTTAAAAACACTAGAACCACATGGTTCGATTAACTATAGAACAAGAGACAATAAGACATACGAACTACGTGCGAAAAACACTTCGATAGTCCAAAACTAAATTGAATCACTTGATCTAAGATAAAGATTCACACCACATAGATCACAAAACCACGCAAACAACGTCATGAACAATCTTGAACAAACAAATTAATTTATTAACCATATGGATTAACAACCAGAAACAACATTTCAATCTAATTCATATAACCAAGAAAGTAAGACATTACATGAAAATCATACAGCCAATCGTGATTGGAAGTACAAGATCATATAATCATGATTGAAAGTACAAGATCATACAATCATCAGACGTGATTAAAGAGATTTCATGATGTCCTAAATAGAAAAACAGAACACAATTTTCATCTAAACACATTTTACAAAACATGAATACAAGACATACAAAACATAAACATGTTTAAACACTTAACAAACAAATTGACCAAGATTACGACCATGATCGACGAAACCCATTTAGAGTTTAACATAAAAGTGAAAAACATAAATTATATACACAAACAAAAATCAACTTGTAGAAGATTTGTCCTAAAAAAGAAACAAAACTCAGCCAATTGTTATTTGAAAATGAGCTAAATTTTATGTGGAAGTCCTTTTTTTTAATATGATGTTATACTAAGTTTTCAAAACTTACTTTTTAATCAAACAATTGAAACTCGCAATAAACCACAAGAACTATTCTGAATAGACTATCAAACGAAACAGTGTTTAAAAAACAAGAACATCTGTTTAAACCCCTAAAATTTAATCGAAACATATTTTGTTAGTTTTTCAAATCTCAGATAACGCTCAAAGAAATGAAAAAAAACATTAACAACTCAAGACAAAAAATACAGATTATCATCAAAATATACTAAAAATACTAATATATTAGAGACACTTGAGCATATGCAGATCAATCAGGCTTCACATAAAACCAATGGTATGTCACTCCCTAGTGAACAGTACTAACAATACTAGTCCAATTAACCCAAACATAGTTATGCATTTCAAGATCTACAATCAGGTGACTGAAATGTAAACAAGATTAGGGAAAGAAGACTCACACCATAGTAGGCAAGGCAGAAAAACTCAAGACTAATCAAGAAAATTTCACTGGTGTCTTTTGCACTGACGATTCATCTGTGACATTGATAGTTGCTCCTGTTGAAGGAATCGATACAGAAGCACCCTCGTCTCCAGCTTTCTATGCAAAAGTCACCATGAAACAGATGGACTTTTTTTCGCCTAATGCTTTCACATATTCAATAAACATAACAACTGAGTGACAAAGGTCTGATTTGTTGCTTTCTTGGCCAACAATAATCCATATCTGGGCTTTGATGACCTTGTTTTTTATGTAATAATAGCGACTGTTGTCATTGTGTGGTGAGATGTGGGAAGATCAATTTACATGGAAACACATCTTACATCAATCACCTTATTTGAAGTTCTCTAGTTTACTTATCCCAGTACACTAAACACTTCAAACCACTCTCATACCAAATTACTGCAACTATAAGAACCCCTACTCGTTGTTTAGAGTGAGATGTTAACAAGAACACTAACAAAATAGATTTACTTTAGTCACCTTATTAGATCTAGGGTTCTAATATCAAGACTCCAGGTCTTCAACTATTCCACCCAAACACAACAAAATCTTCTAAAATCAAACGATGAATAATCTTCAACTCGAGTTATACGTGACAGTTTGCTTCACTTATAGACCCAATCAAATCGTAATAAAGGCGAATAAAGGTTCATATAACATAATCATTTCAGTATCCACTCTAAATGGTCACATTAATCATTAATGTACTTTTAAAGTCCTCATGAATCCATTTCTAATCTTTACGAATTCAGTAATCATAAGTCTCAAAACTGGTCCCAAATGATTCCAAGCATCATTCCGCATTGTTATGCACCATCAAATACCACTAACAACATCTTACTCACACGAATTCGATCAAAGAACAATCTAGGGCTCGTATCTTCTGCGGACGATATCTCCTTCAATTCTCAATCTTTTCAGGTGATTACAAAGCCCAACTTGCTTAATTTTTCGTGCTCTACAAAAGCCCTCTATCAATTTCAGTGATAGAAGGCTGAATTATTCGAATTTAATTCTAGTTAAAATTAGGGTTCTTTGCTCTTAGAATTTGGGGCTTTTAGATTTAGACTTGTGTTTTGATTAAATTGAAAGTATAATAATGTTATATAACATACTAGTGTATTGTGTTTAAATTTTGGGAATTTTTAGATATCAATTGGAATTTTGGTGAATTATTTATGTTTTAATCACCAGATAAATCAAATATTTAAGAGTATATAAACACTAGGGAATTTTAATATAAATTTTCCTTAGTTTTTTGGGAATTCATGAATATAATTTGGATTTAAACATGTTTTAATTATTCAAAAATACAAGTTTATCGCAAATAAATTTTATAAATATTTTTACTGATTCTATAATTGTTTTGAGACTCTTATATGAATTTTCTATAATTTTAGATAATTATCTTATCAATGGATTTTCTTTTAAGTAAATAAAATTTCTTTATAAAATTTATTATTTTAAATTAGAAATGTGATAACCATGAAATCTAAGGTATGATTTTGTTAGATAAATTCTATTAATTAATCAAAATTGGTAGCATTTAACGATTATGATAAAATACTAAATTGTTATTACTATATAATTAATCATGACTTTTTATATGGGTATCGATTTATCTATTATAATGAGTAATCATTTAAATCCCAAATAGGAGAACCCAATTTTCTAAAAATTTATATATTGTCCTTTCGTTCAAGTATTTCGTTATTTAGAATCTTGGTTATATTTATTCTAGGGTGATTTAGTCAATTGTTATACCTCGTGCACTCGTGCGGTAATTCTCGTGGATTAACTCTTCGCAAACCTCTCTCCCCTTTTTGTCATTAACTTTTTAGGGGTGTATCAGTGTGTTTCGTTCAATTGTTTTTATCTAAAATCGAGCATGCAAAGTCTTGTGTGTCTTATATGCATTACTTGTTGTTGCTGATTGTTTGTTGAAGTTATTGTTGTTGTTGTTGTTGTGTTGGTCATCATAGTCAATAGTCATTCATTCAGTGGATCCACGGCTGACCTTTTCTCATGACTTGGAGATATTGGTATCGCTCCATTAGTCTTGGGCTGACCTTTCCTCCTAACTATGGGATGTTGGTATCGCAATAGTCACACCCTTTTTGGGTGTGGGACGCAAGGTGTCGGTCTTGGTTTTGGTGTCGTCTTAGTCTTAATCATTAATGAGTTACTATTTTATGTTCATACTACTTGTGCATTGCTTCTACATGATTCATTTCATGTTTAATATTTAATTAGTATTTGAAATTAAAAAGGTAAAACATATTACTTTTATTTCTAAATTTTAAAATGGTAAACCTATTTTACTTAACACAGGGTTTACTCGCAAGCTCTTGTAGCTGACCCAAAAATACTATTTTACACATGATACAGGTGTAGAGGATTGAAAACTGGACTGGATCAGGATCACGTAGGAACTTTGGCTTAGTAATTAAAAGGACAAGTTGATGTATTATTTGAATATTTGAAACTTATATGAAAAGTGTGACATTAAATCATGATTTATGAAAGTTTAGTAGTGTCATAAGCTATGGGCAATCATCATGCCCCGTACCATTCTGCTACGGGTCGGGGTGTGACAAGAACCTTACTAACAATTTAGAGAACAAAAAAACTTTTGAACCCTAAACATAATCAACCTTCATGGCAACGGAAAAAACTATAGATCAGAGCCTTATAGCTCTGATACCATGTCAAGAACAAGGTACATCCACATTCCTAGGATCAACACAACCAAGTGTTGGGAAAATTAGTGAATGGATATTTAGTTAATTTATAATTGAGTGAAATTATAATTACTAATTAAACTCCATATGTGAAACTCTTGAGTAGAGTTTTATGTCACTTGATTAGCTTTTATTAGAGTTTTATCTCTCTAATTAAATAACTAATTAAGTGAAACTTTTATTAGAGTTTTATGTCTCTAATAAAATCACCAATTAAGAGAAATTCTTCACTACCGAAAACTCTTGAAAAAAGATGGTAGGTTATGTGACTCGTTGGAATGATGAGAAAACTACAAGAGAAAGATAATATGTATGAAGAATTCTTGGAGAAGTGGTGAAGACTTGAATATCCATATGTTGGGAATTATAGAGAGATGAGTTTTCTCTACTCGATTCCATCACCTTCGTATCATTAGTTTTCCACAAGTTCAAACACTATAATTCTATTCGGTGTAACCTCGGGCCCGTGGCCATTTCCGGCAGTACAGACTGCTTTGGCTGTTGTACCCTGGGAGACAGACGCGTCGTCTTTAGTAGAGGCGCGAAATCTGTTTTAAGGGAAGTGTGTTGAACACGTGCCTCAGCCATAATCGTCAACATTTGTTTGTTCTTTTTGTAGGAAATTATTGTACAAGAAGACGTGGTTCAAGACCTCGTTGAAGCCTACACAACGGACTGAAAACACAACGAACCATACAAGTAGACGCGGTTAAAGATCAAGTTGAAGACTTTATCTTTTGAAGATATTGGTTTGAATCGATTGTTTTATTAAATATGTTGTAGTTCATATTTATTTTCGTTTGAATTTGTACATGGTTCATGTACTACAATTTCCCAAATGTTTAAAGAGAGTATCTTTATTTTTTTATTATTTTTATTAACAAAATTGTGACCCATTTCCTACAAACTTAAAACAGATTTTCATGAGATTGTTGCTACAATCTTAAAACCTTATTTATAAGAATTTTGGGTTCACAAAAGGATTTATAATAAAAAAATATTTTAAAGATTATGATCTTGTAAATATTTTCTTTTGGGAAATATATATTGTAACACCCCAAAATATAAAATTTACATATACATATGTAAATTATAAATTGGTCATAACCAAATGTAACATAACTAGGAATAACTAACCTAGTTAGTAAATTGAATTGAAAAAACGATAAGGAAAACATGAAATAAATAACCATTTTATAAAATATGGAACTAGAGGGACTAAAAGAGGCAAAAGGAAAAAATGTTTTTAATTAAAACAAATAAACACCAAAACACACACATATGTGTGTGTTTGGTCGACGTTTACACAGAGCCAGGAGAAGGGTTCTTTTTTAAAACCCTAAACTCACTAAAATCCATCAAAATCTAAGGGAAATCGAGTTGGAAATTAGGGATTTAACTAAATTTGTGATCAACCAAGCTAGGAGATCACAAGGTATGTTGAATTTTATCATTTGGTGATATGTTGAAATTTGGATAAACATTCATGAACGAAATTCTTGTGTGAATGATGAATATTATAGTTGAATTGATATGAGTATGAGTCTAGGAACAAACCCTAGATGAGAACTTGATGAATTAGTGTCATAAATTAGAGATTGAATGATTACCCATATATGTGTTAAGTGGATTTTTATGATATTATGATGAACACTTGAAAAGTGATGGTAAATCTGAGAAAAATTGATGATGAGATATAAGTTCTAGATGTGGTTAATGCACACAAGACATAGAGGTTTGATTTTGATGTTAAAACTTGGTTAATAGTTAACCATGAAGTGGATAATAGATGCATATGAATCTCGCCTACAAGGTGCTCGTTAAAATGCCTAAGTGAAATCGTGTTGTCTACTAGTTTGTATGTAGATCTTGATTTGATGATTTCATGGGTAGTGGGTTTATGACAAATCTTTGATATGTATGAAATTAAACATGATGGTATATGAGAATCACCATAATAGAACTTGAATATATATTAATTTTAGTTCTAGTTCTCAAATTGACAAAGATGAAGTTGAGAAGATGATAAAATTAGGATTCATATGATGACTTCTTTAAATAGATGATGTTTTTGACATCTCTTAGCCTACAATCACTGTGTTATAGGTTTCTAACCATTAATCAAGAGTTTAATAAGGGCTTTAGCCATGGAAAATGGTTACATTTGATGATTTGGGTCGAATTTGAAAGGACCCTAAACATGATTTCCGTAGCTTTTTATATGGTTTTTGACTAATCTTAAAAAAATCATATAAAATCAACCGTTTATCCGATTTGGGTGTTCTATACCTTTTCGGAAAGCTTATGAAGTAAATTTTTACTGTTTTCAATCATAAGAAACAAATGTGGTTGTTAAATAGGCCAAATATGCGAATTAAAACTGCTGTTTAGAACTTGAAAGCTGTTGAAAAATGAAAATATAGTTGCTAAGCTGATTTTATAAAAATCATATAAAATCATAGAAAATTCGTTAGAAGGTGTACCTTATATGCTTGCGAAGGTATTGGAGCGTTCTACGATCCATCTTTGAACATGTTGATCTAATTCAGATTTTAAACGGGTCAAAATGGTCAATTACAGCAGCTGAATAGAAAATCGCTGCACATAAATAGTGTTCTTATTAACCAAGAAAAAGGCATAGGATTGAATATACTTGCTTTAGGCATGAATTATTGATTGTTGGGAACAAATAGCACTTTATGTGACATGCTTAAAGTGTTTAAACCTTGATAACCATCTTTTTCCCATTGACCTCACACCGATGCAACTTGGGAGTTTCGATATTATCGTGGGGATGGATTGGTTAACCAAACATCATGCTGAGGTGGTTTGTTTTGATAAGATTGTTCGTATTCCTCTTCCGTCTGGCGATGTTCTGGAAGTTCGTGGCGAAAAACCATCTGGCGGATTGAAGCTTATGTCATGTACAAAGGCCCAAAGATATTTACGAAAAGGATATGTTGCTTTTCTAGCACATGTCACCGAGGAAAAAAGCAACAAAAGAGTATTCAGGATATTCCGATTGTTCGGGATTATCCAGAGGTGTTTCCCGATGAACTGCCTGGTTTGCCTCCAGTTCATCAAGTCGAGTTTCATATTGACCTTGTACCCAATGCCAACCCGGTTGCGAAAGCACCTTATCGTCTTGCACCGTCAGAGATGCAAGAGTTATCGAAACAACTTCAAGAGTTGTCTAATAAAGGATTCATCCGTCCGAGCTATTCGCCTTGGGGAGCTCCTGTTCTCTTTGTGAAAAAGAAAGATGGATCTTTTCGAATGTGTATCGATTATCGTGAGCTTAATAAGCTTACCATCAAGAATCGATATCCCCTACCTAGAATTGATGATCTCTTCGACCAGCTGCAAGGTGCTTCATGCTTTTCCAAGATCGACCTGCGATCTGGGTATCATCAACTTCGTGTTCTCGAAGAAGATATTCCCAAAACTGCTTTCCGTACAAGATATGGGCATTACGAGTTCACTGTCATGCATTTTGGTTTGACAAATGCCCCAGCTATCTTCATGGACTTAATGAATAGGGTCTGTAGACCGTATTTAGATAAGTTCATCATTGTGTTTATCGACGATATTCTCATTTATTCAAAGTCTAGAGCCGATCACGAGCAACACTTCGTTTGACATTGGAACTCCTAAAGAAGGAACAAGTTTTTGCTAAATTCTCCAAGTGTGAATTCTGGCTTAAAGAAGTTCAGTTCTTGGGTCATATTGTCAATGAGCAGGGTATTCATGTAGATCCATCCAAGATTGTTGCAATTAAGGATTGGAATACACCGACGACACCTACAGAAGTTCGTTCTTTTCTTGGTCTTGCTGGTTATTATCGACGGTTTATCTCTTACTTTTCAAAGATCGCGGTTCCACTCACTGCTTTGACTCAGAAGAATAAGCCTTTTGAGTGGGCACCTAAGCAAGAAGAAGCATTCCAGACACTGAAACGGAAGCTCTGTGATGCTCCTGTTTTATCTCTACCTGAGGGAAACGATGATTTTGTTATCTATTGTGACGCGTCGAATCTAGGACTTGGTTGCATTCTTATGCAACGAGGTAAAGTCATAGCTTATGCGTCTAGACAGCTGAAAATTCATGAGAAGAACTATACGACTCATGATCTTGAGTTAGGAGCTGTAGTTTTTGCGCTTAAAATCTGGAGACACTACCTCTATGGAACGAAGTGTGTGGTTTTCACACACCACAAAAGTCTCCAGCATATTCTCAATCAGAAGGAGCTGAACATGAGGCAATGACGTTGGGTTGAACTCTTAAACGATTATGATTGCGAGATCCGCTACCATCCTGGTAAGGCGAATGTCGTGGCCGACGCGCTTAGTCGAAAGGAACGAGTCAAGCTTCATTATGTTCGAACTCTATCTGATATTCAATCTCATGTTCTTCAAACTCAACGATCTTGTGTGATCAAAGACTTATTGAAATATGAGCTACCGCTTCAACTTGAGCTTAAACTCGAAAGGAAAGACGATGGTTTACTCTATTTTGAGAATCGTTTGTGGATTCCGAATCAGGACGATCTCCGCACCTTAGTAATGGACGAATCTCACAAGTCTCGATATTCTATCCATCCTGGTGCTGATAAAATGTACAAGGATCTTCATACTCAGTATTGGTGGCCTGGTATGAAGAAGGATGTTGCCTTGTATGTATCGAAATGCCTAACTTGTCTCAAAGTCAAGGCTGAACATCAACGACCTTCTGGTTTGCTTGTACAACCAGAGATACCGGTTTGGAAGTGGGAGAACATTGCAATGGATCTCATCACTAAATTACCGTGCACGTCTAAAGGTCATGATGCTATTTGGGTCGTAGTTGATCGTTTAACGAAATCTGCTCACTTCTTACCAATCCGTGAGGATTTCTCTGCTGAAAAGCTTGCCAAGATCTATGTAGATGAGATTGTATCACGACATGGTGTTCCTTTAGATATCATTTCCGATTGTGATGCTCGGTTTTCGTCTCATTTTTGGAAGACCATGCAATCTGCTTTGGGGACTCAACTGAATCTAAGCACTGCTTATCATCCCCAAACAGATGGTCAATCTGAGAGAACGATTCAAACTGTGGAGGATATGCTTAGAGCATGCGTGATAGACTTTGGTGGTAATTGGGATTCTCATCTTCCACTGATCGAGTTCTCTTACAACAACAGTTATCATGCTAGTGTTAATATGGCACCATTCGAAGCTCTCTACGGTCGAAAATGTCGTTCACCTGTATGTTGGAATGAGATCGGTGAAGCTCAGCTTACTGGACCTGAGCTCATTCTGGAAACAACAGACAAAATCAAGAAAATCCACGATAATCTTGTGACTGCTAGAAGCCGTCAAAAGAGTTACGCAGATTTGGGACGCAAGCCCATGGAATTTCAAATCGGAGACCGTGTCCTACTCAAGGTTTCACCTTGGAAGGGAGTGGTGAGATTTGGAAAGAAAGGAAAACTTGCACTACGATATGTTGGACCATTTAAGATTGTTGAAAGAATTGGAAAGGTTGCCTATCGACTAGAACTACCTCCAGAGCTTGGAAATGTTCATCCGACTTTTCACGTGTCCAATTTGTGAAAGTGTTTAGCTGATGCTGATCTTCACATTCCTCTCGACAAGATTCAAATTGATGAAACGATGCACTTTGTCGAGAAACCTGTGGAGATAGTGGAACGTACATACAAACAGTTGAAGAACAAACGGATTCATTTGGTCAAAGTTCGCTGGGAATCCAAACGTGGTGTCACACCCCGACCGCGTAAAACAACAAATCGCGGCGGAAACATCGGGGCGTGTCGTAACAGAATTAATTGTTTCATAACCATGGTATTCAAAGTTGTATTTTATTTATCAAACAAGGTTGTTACATTGCCTTGAACAGTAAACAAAAGAGTTTATAACATAATTAAACAAGTCTATCTTTGTTTTTAGTCTCTAAGGCACAGGTCCGCCCTAGTGTCATGATCAACATCCTACGGAAAAGCTCCTGAAAACACATGTGAAAGTAGGTACGTCAGCATAAAAATGCCTGTGAGATACATAGGTTTGTGAAAATAGGATTCATGACTTGTATTTGAGAAAATGTTTAGTCATGAACCTTGTAGTTTGCTTTGTCTTGTAAATCATTTGAAAAACGATAAGATCAGTTGATATGTATAAGTAAATGTAAGGTTAAATGAATAACCATGTAAAATGAGTTTGTATAAAATAAACTGTTTTGTAAAAACAATGTCTTGTGAAAAGTATGTTATGTATATAAAATGTATTATGTCTATACTGAAATGATTTAAATAACGTTACGCTATGTAATATTATACAAACACTTATATATAGGAAGTACCAGCGGCGTATCCACCATGTTTGTATCATATTACACCCGTATCGTTACTCAAATCACTTACCCAAACAACCACCAATGTAACTTGTTCATGTACAAACCAATTGTCAAGTGTTGTTGTGTAAACCATATCAAAATGTCTATGCCCAATGTAAACCACCAAATGTGTATATCAATGTCATAATGTTTATGTTCAATGTAGATCATGTAATGTGTAACCAAGATGTCATGTATGGTAGTGAAATATATATATCAACTAAACCATATGTAAAATGCACAAAAACAAGGTATTGAAGTAAAACATAGTTTAAATCAAAGTTATGTTTTGTGTAACAAATGCATGCTATACTGATACAAACATTTATGCGGTATTGTTAAAATGCATACATCCAAGCCTTGAGACTGTGGTGATAAACCCTTAAACAGATTAAAGGTTTATCTAAGTTATGTATATCGAATTCGGTCATTCCTTTCATCCCCATACCCAGGATGTCCGGAACGGGAGTTGTCAATTCCTATGGTACCACTACCTACTAACGAATGGCATGATCAATGTTAATGAATGTATTGTTCCATGTTAAACAAACCAAATGTCATACCAAAAATGTAAGCATGTGAAAACGATGCACTAAGTATGTAATCAAATGAACATACCTAGCGTGAAATGTAATGTAAAACGATGTACTAAGTAATGCACACAATGGGCACACCTAGCATGAAATGTAATGTAAAACAATGTACTAAGTAATGCACACAATGGGCACACCTAGCATGAAATGTAATGTAAAACAATGTACTAAGTAATGCACACAATGGGCACACCTAGCATGAAATGTAATGTAAAACAATGTACTAAGTAATGCTCACAATGGGCACACCTAGCATAAGATATAATGAAATCATGTACTATAATGTACTAACGAACATAGCATGTATATGATGTGAAAACATGGAAAGCATGAAAGTAACAAGTAGGCACATGTGTTTCACCCCAAAATGTTTGGAAAACAGTAAAAGAGGGGTCTATGTACTCACTTGAGATTGCTCAGTTGTATGAAGATAACCACCAAGTAATGCTATAGATCTCGGAATCAAACGGCACCTAATATAGGTAACTATGTTAATAAACCGGACCTAAATCGGAAGATCGGGTAGCATGAGGGTTTGTAAACCAAACGAGTATGGAGACTCGTGTAGTATGGTTCAACAAAGCCTACATACTAATTGAAACCTAACATAATTGTTTACGACCCATTACGACCCGTTTAGGTAGCTTATGCTACTTTAACGCGTCGTTCGCGTGAAACGCGTTCGGACCGCCTAACTAGCCCTATGACAAGTGTTATATGCCTAAACATGTTACATAATCAGTTATGTGACAAAGGTTTAGGTTACATATGCTTAATTACCAATTAAACATGAAAAGGGTATTCTGGTAATTTACCTAAGGCATATAAACTACCTATCATACAACTACTTAAACGATGTGACCATAGGGTATAACCTCGGAAGGTTATTCCCTACCTACTATGGTCACCTAATGTGTTTGGTTGGATCCTAATGATCGACCAAATGGGTCGGGTTCGAGGTATAAGCGATTTATTAGATCGCTTACCCTACGACCCTAGTCAACGTGGAAATCAGTAGGCATAGTCCCAAGGGACTATGACCATCGTGATTACAATCACGTTGCGAAGTTCAAAAGAACTTCGCATTGACCATTACTGGTCAACGCTGAAAGTCAAACAAAGTTTGACTTTCTGACTCGAAAAGCAGTAAAATAAGGAAAAGAACGAAAGAATACTTACGAAGGGTCCCCGAATGCTAAACTTGATTCAAAAATCTCAGGTATGAAACAAATGTTTCAACTTAGAGTTTCTCAAATCAAATTTCTTGTGATTTTAGCAATGGGGGTGTTGGGGTATTTATAGTTTTTAGTCCACCGTTGAGATCGTTTCATGGAAACCGTGATTCGATCACATCCGTACACTTGTGGAAAGGTTATGGAAGCTAAATATGATCCTTATCTAATGACTAAGCAACTTAGAACATGTGGAGGAGGATCAAACAGCTGCAAACAGCTGTTAAAAACATTTAATCTGGTCTGATAGTGGGAAGCGGCCCGCTTCAGGATCAGCCAAATACAATGCGGGCTGCCTGGCCCTTCTGATCTGCACACAACTTTCAAAAATGGCAATTTCAGTCCCTGCACGTGTTTAAGGCCTTTTCCGACACTTCTAAGGCCCGTAAAGCCAACTTTAAGACCCTAAAATGTTGCCTAAAAATTGTGGACATGAAACATGCTAAAAATTATGCCGGGTGATGGTTCGTTTGGTCGTACGAACGCGATGTTCGCTTAATTACTACGGAATGCGCATAAGCGCGAAAAACGATCCAAATGACGCGACGAATGGATTTTTCTTATGGCGAACACTAAAATATAATATAGTCATGCTCACATAAATTTTTGGATGTCCGGATGTATTCAGAACGTAAGTTATGCGCGAAAATGCAAACTTGTGCACTTTTTGACACTTTTAGTCCCTGAATGACCCAAAAGTTTATTTTAGCACACCGAACCCCTCAAAGCCTATTTCTAAGCTATGTAAAGGATATTTAAGGTGTGTTTAACTTATGGTTATGTTCCGGAATGTCTGTTCCAGTACGAATCGTCATACTTTCGCAGTTTGTCAAGTTTAGTCCCTGTAAGCGAATTAACTTGTTTTTGCCATACCAAAGCCTTCAAAACTTATTTCTAAGTTATGTAAAGGTTATTTAAGGTATGTTGGGTATATGTTGATGTTCCGGAGTATTTGTCGCATTAAACTGAGTACGTTTACGCACCAGTTTGCGTATAACTCTCCAGAAAGTGATGTAGAGTTTGAAATTGAACATAAGTCAAAACATGAAAAATGTAAAACATAACAAAACAAACATTGGGATCAAATAACATTGTTTTATTGATAATAGAACTGTTCATAGTGATTACAAGCACAGTTGTTACAGTCTCCCCTACTTGTGGAAATTTCGTCCCGAAATTTATTTAGAGGAAACTCGTGGAAAAAGATGTGGATATTTCGCCTTCATTTGATCTTCGCGTTCCCAAGTAAACTCAGGTCCACGTTTAGCTTCCCAGCGAACTTTGACCAAAGGAATGCGCTTGCGTTTAAGCCACTTGACTTCACGTTCCATGATTTCCACTGGTTTCTCAACAAATTTCAGTGTTTTGCCAACACGAATTTCGTCAAGCGGTATGGAGAAGTTCTCATCAGCTGAACACTTCTTGAGATTGGACACGTGAAAAGTTGGATGAACATTTCCAAGTTCAGGAGGTAACTCAAGTCTGTAGGCTACCTTTCCGATTCTTTCGACGATCTTGAATGGTCCAACGTATCTAGGTGCAAGTTTTCCTTTCTTTCCAAATCTGATCACACCTTTCCAAGGTGAGACCTTAAGTAATACTCGATCACCGACTTGAAATTCCAAGGCTTTGCGTTTTGGGTCCGCGTAAATCTTCTGACGGCTTCTAGCTGCCTGAAGGTTATCACGAACTTTCTTGACCTTGTCAGTTGTCTCTAAAATGAGGGCAGGTCCAGTAAGTTGAGCCTCACCAATCTCATTCCAGCAGACTGGTGAACGACATTTTCGACCATAGAGAGCCTCGAAAGGAGCCATTTTGATGCTAGTGTGATAACTGTTGTTGTAGGAGAATTCAATCAATTTAAGATGTGAATCCCAGCTACCACCAAAATCGATCACACAAGCTCTAAGCATATCCTCCAGAGTCTGGATTGTTCTCTCAGATTGACCATCTGTTTGCGGATGATAAGCTGTGCTCGGATTAAGTTGGGTCCCCATAGCAGATTGCATGGTTCTCCAAAAATGAGAAGTGAAACGAGCATCTCTGTCAGAAATGATGTTCAAAGGAACACCATGTCGAGCCACAATTTCATCTACATAGATTTGAGCAAGTCTGTCAGTAGGAAAATCCTCGCGGATTGGTAAGAAATGCGCTGTCTTTGTAAGACGATCAACGACTACCCAGATGGCATCATGACCTTTCTTTGTGCGCGGGAGTTTGGTAACAAGATCCATAGTAATGTTTTCCCATTTCCAAACTGGGATCTCTGGTTGCTCCAATAAACCAGAAGGACGCTGATGTTCAGCCTTAACCTTAAGACAAGTAAGGCATTTGGATACGTATAAGGCAATGTCTTTCTTCATACCAGGCCACCAATACTGAATACGAAGATCCTTATACATCTTATCTGAGCCCGGATGAATAGAATAACGAGACTTATGGGCTTCATCCATAAGCAAGGTACGAAGATCATCCTGGCTTGGGACCCACAAACGGTCCATGAAGTAATATGATCCATTGTCCTTCAGTTCAAGAGCAGGTGTTATGTGATAAGGAAATTCCTTATCCATCAAACCTTGTGAAACACAAGATTGTTGAGACTGAGAAATGCGTGCTTGAATATCGGATCGAGCTTGAATAACAGATTGAACACGTACACAATGAAGCTTAGTACGTTCCTTACGACTCAATGCATCAGCTACGACATTCGCCTTACCAGGATGGTAGCGAATTTCGCAATCATAGTCGTTTAGAAGCTCAACCCAACGTCGCTGTCTCATGTTGAGTTCTTTCTGGTTGAAGATATGCTGAAGACTTTTGTGGTCAGTGAAAACCACACATTTTGTACCGTACAAATAGTGTCTCCAGATCTTGAGAGCAAAGACAACTGCACCCAACTCAAGATCATGAGTGGTGTAGTTCTTCTCATGTATCTTCAACTGCCTCGATGCATAAGCTATGACTTTGTTCCTTTGCATAAGAACACAGCCAAGACCCAATTTCGATGCATCACAATACACAACAAAATCATCATCACCCTCAGGCAATGATAGAACAGGCGCATCGCAAAGCTTCTGCTTCAAGTGTTGAAAAGCTTCCTCTTGTTTGTTTCCCCAATAAAAGGGCATTTTCTTCTGAGTTAGAGCAGTTAGAGGAACTGCAATCTTCGAGAAGTTTTCTATGAAGCGGCGATAATAACCCGCTAGACCAAGAAAAGAACGAACTTCAGTAGGAGTAGAAGGTGTATCCCAATCCTTAATCGCACTGATCTTGGAGGGATCTACATGAATACCCCGTTCGTTGATAACATGCCCCAAAAATTGAACTTCTTTAAGCCAAAATTCGCACTTGGAGAATTTGGCGAAAAGTTGCTCTTTCTTTAGGAGTTCTAGGGTAAGACGAAGATGTTGCTCGTGATCAGCTCGCGTCTTAGAGTAAATCAAGATGTCGTCAATAAAAACAATGACGAACTGATCCAAATAAGGTTTGCAGACCCTATTCATTAAGTCCATGAAAACAGCAGGAGCATTAGTCAAACCGAATGGCATGACTGTGAATTCATAATGCCCATAACGAGTACGGAACGCTGTCTTCGGAATGTCTTCTTCTTGCACACGAAGTTGATGATATCCGGAACGTAGATCAATCTTCGAAAAATAAGAAGCACCTTGTAACTGATCAAAGAGGTCGTCTATGCGAGGTAAGGGATATCGATTCTTGATGGTAAGCTTGTTAAGCTCACGATAATCGATACACATCCTAAAGGATCCATCCTTCTTCTTTACAAAAAGAACGGGAGCACCCCAAGGTGAAAAACTAGGACGTATAAAACCTTTGTCAGAGAGCTCCTGAAGCTGTTTAGACAACTCTTGCATCTCAGATGGTGCAAGACGATATGGAGCTCTGGCAATGGGATTTGCACCAGGTACGAGATCAATGCGGAACTCGACTTGGCGTGCTGGAGGTAGACCAGGTAAATCTTCAGGGAACACTTCAGAATAATCCCGAACGACAGGAATATCTGAAATAGACTTACCCTTGCCTTTATCTTCTGTAACATGTGCTAAGAAAGCCACATAGTTCTTCCGTAGATACTTCCGAGCTTTAAAACAAGACATGAGTTTGAGACCACCGATAGGCTTCTCACCTTGAACCTGCAGGATCTCGCCTATCGAAAGCGGCACACGAACTATCTTCTCAGAATAAACTATCTCTGCGTGATGCTTGGATAACCAATCCATTCCCACAATAACGTCGAAGCTTCCAAGTTGCATAGGCGCGAGGTCAATAGGAAAAAGATGGTCGTTAAGATTCAACTGGCAGTTGCGAAGAACAGAATCAAGAATAATGGGTTCACCACTAGCAACTTCTACTGTCAAAGATTTGCCTAGTTTCGTTCTAGACACGCGAAGCATTTCCTCAAAAGACAAAGACACGAAACTCTTATCGGCACCAGAATCAAAAAGAACATATGCAGGCTGATTATTAATAAAGAACGTACCGTTCACCACATTATCGTCAGCCTGTGCCTCTTGGGCATTCATGTTAAAGGCTCGGCCTCGAGCCGGAGCCTGATTCTGGTTCTGGTTCTGGTTCTGGTTGGCTAGCCTTGGGCACCGGTTTCTGTAGTGGGTCAGATCCCCACAATTGTAACAAGCACCCGGTGGGTATTGTAGTCGTGCAGCTTGACCCTGTTGCTGAGCAGGAGGCTGAGCAACTTGTTGAGCCGGGTTTTGAACTGCGCGATTCTGAGCAAACCGACAAACATCGGCAAGATGACCCGACTTCCCACAGCTAGTACAGAAACGACACTGATGTTGCGGCTGATGGTGACTGTTGCATCTATTGCACAAAGGTGCATTCCCTGTATAGGGTTTCTTTGCTGGAAGCTGTGCGGGTTGGTTGGGAGCTGCCAGATTAGCTTGGGCAGTGATAGCAAAATTTTGGGAAGCCTTACGCTTCCTTGACCTCTTCGAAGAACCAGAGTCCTTTCCATTCTTGTTTTGACCCTTCTTGCTATCCCCCTTGTCAGCCAACTGTTTCTTGCCCTTGTCACCCTTCCGGTGTAGCTTTCCCTTTCTAATCTGCGACTCAGTCAATGTCGCTGATAACTCGATCGCCTGACGGAGTGTGGCAGGTTCACTACCAGTAAGAATGTCTTGTACTGAGTCAGGTAGGCCGTCGATGTATCTCTCGATAGCCTTGTCGAGTGGGGTAACCATAGTCGGGCAAAGCAAACTCAACTCCTCACACCTATCAGTATAAGCCCTGTGCTCACCACTATCTTGCTTTAAAACATCAAACTCTTTCTCCAACGCTCGCTGTTCATGGCGAGGACAGAATTCCCTCATCATAAGGGCTCTAAGTTCAGCCCATGTCTGTGCGAGAGCAACTTCCGCACCTCGGTCTCTTATTACCCCATTCCACCATGTAAGAGCCCTCTTCTGAAACACGCTGGAGGAGAACTCGACCTTGCGATTATCCGGGCACTGCACGTGGCGAAAAGTATTCTCAATGCTTTCGAACCACTGAAGAAGCCCAGTTGCTCCTTCAGAACCACTAAACTTGAGTGGTTTAGCCTGGTTAAAATCCTTGTATTTGCATGGAACATTGTTGTTGTTGTTGGCTTGGTTCCATTGAGCAAAGAGATTTGGAAATTGGGCAGCCATCTGCTCCGCAATAATTTCTGCCAGTTCGGCAGTCGCAATCAGATTGTCGCGTCGAGGAGGCATTCTAAAAGAGGAAACATGAAAAGAAACGAGTGAGATGATTGGATGAAGAGAATGAGATGAAACAAAATCAACAAAAGCAAGGATGGTGGTCATTTGTCCGCATTACCAAGCAAACAAACGAATCACAGTGACTAATCAAAGTAAATGGGTCAAAAATAATGTATAATGAAGACATGCTCGCCTATAAGTGAACACTCATCCCAGGTAAGCACAACTGGTCTCGCGTCTGATGAGATATACACGAAGTGCTTGCCTAGACAGAAAACCCAGAATACAGGCATTCACCCTTCCAGTTTGCACATGTTCACATTATTTAAAACCCAAAACGTTTGACGGGATTTTGAAAATTTGAAGGCACAAGGCCAAAAACCAAACTGAAAAGGGTTCAAAACCATATAACAGAGGGTTCAAAACCTTTTAATAAATCATTCAAAAACAGATGATTGTTTTTCAAAAATCGTTTCGGAAAATTTTGGTTCTTGTTTTGATAATCACCTAAGGATAGGTGATGTACATGTTTTAAGATCTAAACACAAGGTAACTCGTGTTAGGGTCCTAGAAAAGTTATAGTCTAGGTCAAAGCATTACTAATAACCTAATTCCCTATAACCATTGGCTCTGATACCAACTCTTCTGTCACACCCCGACCGCGTAAAACAACAAATCGCGGCGGAAACATCGGGGCGTGTCGTAACAGAATTAATTGTTTCATAACCATGGTATTCAAAGTTGTATTTTATTTATCAAACAAGGTTGTTACATAGCCTTGAACAGTAAACAAAAGAGTTTATAACATAATTAAACAAGTCTATCTTCGTTTTTAGTCTCTAAGGCACAGGTCCGCCCTAGTGTCATGATCAACATCCTACGGAAAAGCTCCTGAAAACACATGTGAAAGTAGGTACGTCAGCATAAAAATGCCTGTGAGATACATAGGTTTGTGAAAATAGGATTCATGACTTGTATTTGAGAAAATGTTTAGTCATGAACCTTGTAGTTTGCTTTGTCTTGTAAATCATTTGAAAAACGATAAGATCAGTTGATATGTATAAGTAAATGTAAGGTTAAATGAATAACCATGTAAAATGAGTTTGTATAAAATAAACTGTTTTGTAAAAACAATGTCTTGTGAAAAGTATGTTATGTATATAAAATGTATTATGTCTATACTGAAATGATTTAAATAACGTTACGCTATGTAATATTATACAAACACTTATATATAGGAAGTACCAGCGGCGTATCCACCATGTTTGTATCATATTACACCCGTATCGTTACTCAAATCACTTACCCAAACAACCACCAATGTAACTTGTTCATGTACAAACCAATTGTCAAGTGTTGTTGTGTAAACCATATCAAAATGTCTATGCCCAATGTAAACCACCAAATGTGTATATCAATGTCAAAATGTTTATGTTCAATGTAGATCATGTAATGTGTAACCAAGATGTCATGTATGGTAGTGAAATATATATATCAACTAAACCATATGTAAAATGCACAAAAACAAGGTATTGAAGTAAAACATAGTTTAAATCAAAGTTATGTTTTGTGTAACAAATGCATGCTATACTGATACAAACATTTATGCGGTATTGTTAAAATGCATACATCCAAGCCTTGAGACTGTGGTGATAAACCCTTAAACAGATTAAAGGTTTATCTAAGTTATGTATATCGAATTCGGTCATTCCTTTCATCCCCATACCCAGGATGTCCGGAACGGGAGTTGTCAATTCCTATGGTACCACTACCTACTAACGAATGGCATGATCAATGTTAATGAATGTATTGTTCCATGTTAAACAAACCAAATGTCATACCAAAAATGTAAGCATGTGAAAACGATGCACTAAGTATGTAATCAAATGAACATACCTAGCGTGAAATGTAATGTAAAACGATGTACTAAGGAATGCACACAATGGGCACACCTAGCATGAAATGTAATGTAAAACAATGTACTAAGTAATGCACACAATGGGCACACCTAGCATGAAATGTAATGTAAAACAATGTACTAAGTAATGCACACAATGGGCACACCTAGCATGAAATGTAATGTAAAACAATGTACTAAGTAATGCTCACAATGGGCACACCTAGCATAAGATATAATGAAATCATGTACTATAATGTACTAACGAACATAGCATGTATATGATGTGAAAACATGGAAAGCATGAAAGTAACAAGTAGGCACATGTGTTTCACCCCAAAATGTTTGGAAAACAGTAAAAGAGGGGTCTATGTACTCACTTGAGATTGCTCAGTTGTATAAAGATAACCACCAAGTAATGCTATAGATCTCGGAATCAAACGGCACCTAATATAGGTAACTATGTTAATAAACCGGACCTAAATCGGAAGATCGGGTAGCATGAGGGTTTGTAAACCAAACGAGTATGGAGACTCGTGTAGTATGGTTCAACAAAGCCTACATACTAATTGAAACCTAACATAATTGTTTACGACCCATTACGACCCGTTTAGGTAGCTTATGCTACTTTAACGCGTCGTTCGCGTGAAACGCGTTCGGACCGCCTAACTAGCCCTATGACAAGTGTTATATGCCTAAACATGTTACATAATCAGTTATGTGACAAAGGTTTAGGTTACATATGCTTAATTACCAATTATACATGAAAAGGGTATTCTGGTAATTTACCTAAGGCATATAAACTACCTATCATACAACTACTTAAACGATGTGACCATAGGGTATAACCTCGGAAGGTTATTCCCTACCTACTATGGTCACCTAATGTGTTTGGTCGGATCCTAATGATCGACCAAATGGGTCGGGTTCGAGGTATAAGCGATTTATTAGATCGCTTACCCTACGACCCTAGTCAACGTGGAAATCAGTAGGCATAGTCCCAAGGGACTATGACCATCGTGATTACAATCACGTTGCGAAGTTCAAAAGAACTTCGCATTGACCATTACTGGTCAACGCTGAAAGTCAAACAAAGTTTGACTTTCTGACTCGAAAAGCAGTAAAATAAGGAAAAGAACGAAAGAATACTTACGAAGGGTCCCCGAATGCTAAACTTGATTCAAAAATCTCAGGTATGAAACAAATGTTTCAACTTAGAGTTTCTCAAATCAAATTTCTTGTGATTTTAGCAATGGGGGTGTTGGGGTATTTATAGTTTTTAGTCCACCGTTGAGATCGTTTCATGGAAACCGTGATTCGATCACATCCGTACACTTGTGGAAAGGTTATGGAAGCTAAATATGATCCTTATCTAATGACTAAGCAACTTAGAACATGTGGAGGAGGATCAAACAGCTGCAAACAGCTGTTAAAAACATTTAATCTGGTCTGATAGTGGGAAGCGGCCCGCTTCAGGATCAGCCAAATACAATGCGGGCTGCCTGGCCCTTCTGATCTGCACACAACTTTCAAAAATGGCAGTTTCAGTCCCTGCACGTGTTTAAGGCCTTTTCCGACACTTCTAAGGCCCGTAAAGCCAACTTTAAGGCCCTAATATGTTGCCTAAACATTGTGGACATGAAACATGCTAAAAATTATGCCAGGTGATGGTTCGTTTGGTCGTACGAACGCGATGTTCGCTTAATTACGACGGAATGCGCATAAGCGCGAAAAACGATCCAAATGACGCGACGAATGGATTTTTCTTATGGCGAACACTAAAATATAATATAGTCATGCTCACATAAATTTTTGGATGTCCGGATGTATTCAGAACGTAAGTTATGCGCGAAAATGCAAACTTGTGCACTTTTTGACACTTTTAGTCCCTGAATGACCCAAAAGTTTATTTTAGCACACCGAACCCCTCAAAGCCTATTTCTAAGCTATGTAAAGGATATTTAAGGTGTGTTTAACTTATGGTTATGTTCCGGAATGTCTGTTCCAGTACGAATCGTCATACTTTCGCAGTTTGTCAAGTTTAGTCCCTGTAAGCGAATTAACTTGTTTTTGCCATACCAAAGCCTTCAAAACTTATTTCTAAGTTATGTAAAGGTTATTTAAGGTATGTTGGGTATATGTTGATGTTCCGGAGTATTTGTCGCATTAAACTGAGTACGTTTACGCACCAGTTTGCGTATAACTCTCCAGAAAGTGATGTAGAGTTTGAAATTGAACATAAGTCAAAACATGAAAAATGTAAAACATAACAAAACAAACATTGGGATCAAATAACATTGTTTTATTGATAATAGAACTGTTCATAGTGATTACAAGCACAGTTGTTACACGTGGCCCCGAGTTTACTTGGGAACGTAACGACCAGATGAAGGCGAAATATCCGCATTTGTTTTCACAAGATTCCTCTAAATAAAATTTCGGGACGAAATTTCCTAAAGTAGGGGAGAGTGTGACAACTGTGTTCTGTAATCATCGTGTAATGTAAAACAATGTCAGTTATCAATAAAACAATGTGCTTTAGTGTTATTATATGTGTAATGGTGTTTAATAAATTTTACAATTTGATTCGATTCCGGTTTCAAGCTTTAAATCACTTTATGGAAGGTTATACGCAAACTGGTGCATAAACGCAATCTGTTTAACACGACGTACACTCCGAAACTGTGACGTAAGCCAAACATACCCTAAATATCCTTTACATAACTTAGAAATAAGTTTCGAAGGATTCGGTAAGGCAAAAACATGTTTATTTGAACTAAAGGACTATTTACGATAAAACTGCGAAACGAACGTTGGTGACCGCCCGGATAATATTTAAATCCCAAAAGTATTCTGTTATGATTAAAAATTTATTTTTAATCAGGTCCATGTTGAAAAATAAATTAAAATGCCTAAAAACGTTATTTTTCAAGTTTAAGCGCGTACCGTGTGTTTCTGCGCGACACAGTGCTTCTACTGCGAAACGCGGACAACGCAGCCAGTCTTGGCAACTGAAATTTATTTCAGTAATATTTTGGCAAGTTTATTTTTATAGAATAATAAAAATAATTTAGTACGCCATAAACCGGGATTTAAACGCTAGATAAAATACCCGGTATTCAATTAAACACCCGTTTTAGCCTACTTATGGCATATTTATATAAAAAAATTCCACATGGAGCCCTCCCCCATCTAAATTTCGGTCACCATATTTAGATGGACTCCACCATTATATTTTGTCTAGATTTTATTGATTTTTGTGTTTGTGCTTTTGTTAAAGGAACTTGATTTATAATTAATCATCTCAATTAAACCAATACCCCCCCCCCCCCATAAGCTGATTCATGGTTCTAGAGCATGGCCCCCACTCACCTAAACTACTTCAACTAATACTCAACCACTACAATCATTCTTTGGGAATAAGTGAGATTATGATTTGATTGTGCATGTGCTTTTGAAAACATAAGGTCCCGTGGATATTTAGATTAGTGTATAAATAACCACTATCATCTTCACCTAATTCACAAAGAAAATTCCTCCTCCTTCTAAAAAAAAACTACGGAAATGACTTTCCCCACCACCACCATTCTTTTTGTTTCAAGCTCTAGCACTCCAAGGCCATCTCAAGGTGCACAAAGGTGTTTTAGAAGGTGTGGAACACACGGATCGTGAAGGACTTCTACCACAAGCTTTTATCCACTCATTTTCTCTAGTGTTTCTTCTCTAGCTTTAAGCTAGTTGTAAGACTGTAACAACCCGCACTTTTGTGCGTTGTTACTACTCGTTATACTCGTTACGCCTAGCACCGGAGATTCGGATCATAATGTAACTATATCGTATATATCGCTATTCGAAGGATAATCGCATATTTTCGAAATACAAATCACTATACTACAACTATTATCACACTAACACTCACGGAGGCAGTGAGTGAGGACCTATTCTACCCTCCTCAGTGGCCGTGATGTGTCGAACGTAAACAATTAACGCTAGCAAGGACCCTCGGGTGAGTGCTGTAGCTCCAGTCGTCATGACGATGATGACAGTACGAATAAACGGTACCCCGTCAGTCTTTGTGGCACTACACGAAATAACGTTCACGATGACATCAAGGAAGGACCTATACTACCCTCATTGATGGCCGTGAAACGTCGCTAATAATCGCATACTCGAATCGGAAACCGTTGGTTAATTATCGAAACTTTGGATTGTGGATACGTAAATACGACCCCTAGTGATATATATATATAATGATAACAATATAATGATAATATAAATTAATTATGGAAAGTACGCACTTCGAAAACTATCAAAACGATCAAAAACGGAGAAGTCCAACGCGTCTGGATAGCTATCCGGACGGATGGGCATGCGCACGGATGGGCCATCCGCACGCATGGGCCATCCGCACGCATGGGCCATCCGCACGCATGGGCTATCCGGGCCAGAACTCTTTCCTTCTCCTCTGCGGCCTATAAATACCATGTCACATCACTTGAACAGTGATGTGACAGCTCCTATTCAACCAACCACGCTCCAAGACCCTTTTCTCTCGATTTCCTCGCGATTCCGGTAAGATTTCAACCTAAAACTTGTACTTCTACAATCTACACTCGATTCTACATCATCTATCTTTCAAAACTCAAATTCTAACCGTGAAATCTGCGGATTTGAGGCGTTTTGAGGTGATGTCACCAAGAGTTCTTATAAACTTCAAGTTGGGGTCTCATTTCACTATAAACGACTCCGATCCGGGTGATTTCCACATGTTTTAATGACAAATCTCACCTAAATCTATGCGATTTCGAGTTAACCATGAAGAACCATCACGAACGGCCAGATCTGATGGAACGGGGTGATTCTCGGCCGTTAGAACGAGTCGGAATTGACGGAACTTCAAGTGTTAGTGCGAAATTACACTACCCTAGTAAAAACGAACGTGTTCCTTCCGTTAAACACTCGGAAACAATGTTCAGAGTGCGAAACAGACATGTCAGTCCGCACGGATGACATGTCAGTCCGCACGGATGACATGTCAGTCCGCACGGATGACATGTCAGTCCGCACGGATGACATGTCAGTCCGCACGGATGACATGTCAGTCCACACGGATGATCATGCCATCCGCACGCACAATTGTCATCCGCACGGATCATGTCATCCGCACGCACTGTCATCCGCACGGATGACCACACATACGCACGGATGACCACTCATACGCACGGATGACCACTCCTACGCATGGATGACCACTCATACGCATGGACGACACCTTATCCGCACGGATAACATGTCATCCGGACGGATGACTTGTCATCCGGACGGATAACATGTCAATCCGCACGGATGAGGACCATTCAACCTATGAGTAACTTTTCAAGGCAATCTTGCTTAACCGTGTATCGTTTACTCTATTCTTCAAGGATCATTACAGACATACTCGCAACCGACTCAATCAAGTTGTAATCTCGCTAAATACGCACTGTGAGTATACTTGACCCCTTTTAATCGAATTTTGGGTGTAACATACGTTTCTAACAAATCGAATTTATCAAGCGAAATATTCAAACAATCGAATTATCACTTGCGAATCACTGTTATGCATAGATATACGTGATGCTAGTTGCATATATGCTAGGGCTTATACTCGCGACGTCCCACCACGACTAGTATAGTACTATTGCGCCCCGACGGGGTCTAGTTATGCCATCGTACATTCGAGCATCGAGGACTTAGTTGGTAGTATCAGTTTTGTGAGTATATATGTCGTGTATTACGTTTATGCATGTGGAAATTCGCAGCACTTTTAATCTATTATGCTATACTATTCAAACCTGTATACTCGCCAATACTTTTGTATTGACAAATATTTTAACGTATGTTGCAGGTTAGATCGCAGACTTTATCGATCAAGCTAGGAAGTCTAGAAACTCAACTAAAATCTAGGTTGTCGGATTTGTATTGTTCGAGAGGGCAAGAAATCTGTGATAACTTACGTGATTGTATTATTTGTTAGTATGGGATAACGAATGTATTAAATATTGTCGCAATATAGTTGTTATGGATTCTCTTGAGCAATCTGATTCGCCCAGTGCCGCGCCCCGATGATTCCGCCATCGGTTGGGGTGTGACAGATTGGTATCAGAGCCATAACTATAGGGAATTAGGTCAGAATCGACCTAGTCCGGGTCGACGTCTTAAAAATTGACCTAGTCTATAGTCTAAGTACCAACAGGCCGACTCATACAAACCCGGTGGGGTTGTATTGGGCTTACTTGATACTCTCGATCGAAATTGCTAAAAGATACAACTTTGTGTGAACCCCGCGTACTACAACTTCACACGAAGAAGCCTTTCCTAAGGCTGAAATACTACTTAGCCTTTCCTAAGGCCGACACAATACACACGTTTTCAAAAATACTCGCATAACGAAACCGAGCGATCCAGTCGAGATCAGGTGTGAAAACCAAGAACTCTCGATAGGATTGCTAACTCAACGCATTTTTCTAGCACGAGAACTCTTCATCGAGTTAGGAGTGACATCCACATCTCGACAAAAGTCTCCATTTCTAAATCTAGTGGAACTCACGAATTTATTCGAAGAGCATAGCCACAATTAGGAACGAAACTATTAAGTCAGGGGTGAAACCCGTACCTTAATAAGTCGTCCCACTCTCTATAAACTGGTTTTCAAAAGCTCTCACCAAGGACTCGACTATCACGATAACTCGAGCCACGCGATGACTAGGAAGACGAATGCCATGAGCTGCATCCCAGTGGAAGCATGAAGTCCTCTAGGTCAACGCGCATGCTCGAACTTGTTAGAAATAGTTGGGTTACCTTGGGTAGTCCACGCCTAAAACACCCAAGGCACTCTATCATACGACCCACCAATTTTACAATGATTGGAACTATTTACGTTTTGAAACTTTACGCTTTATCGATTTCTCGATGTAACGATTTTCACTCCCTACTTTATAAACGCACGATTCGCACAGCCATCGCAATCTAAAACGAAATCCGAATGTTCGCAACAAAACTAATGCATAATCTATCGCATTCGCTCTCGTTTTCTCACTTCAATGCGACCTCGCTTATTCTAAATCGACCTGTATGTGTATGAATACAAATTCCAGTTATGTAAATACCTATATATATATATATATATATATATATATATATATGTATAAATGACAAGTCATTGTGTGAGAACTTAGGAAATTCGTGTCTCCTATGTGGCTCCTATGTGATTCGTATTACTATACTATCGCACCAAGTTTTGAACGCGCTCAATCGCAACGCAAAACTCAAAAATCATTATGATCGAATCTCACTCCAAGTCTCTTCCTGTCTAGATGTCTTCCAACAACTCTACCTCGAGACGAGTAGCTAAGAGGAAAGCCAAACGAAGCGCCGAGAAGAGGATTGCTTCACTTGTGATTAAGGAAGTGAGTAAGCTTAGTCCTCGAATTGCCGCTCAAGTGCACTCTCTCAGCAACTCTCGAGCCTCGGAAGACTCCAAGACGGAAGCGCCGCAATCTACTTTCCTCTACAAGCACTTCAAAGCCTGGGACCCGATGGAGTTCACGGGTGAAGGAGGTGCGACTCAACTACTCCAGTGGTTCGATTCTATCGAAGTTACCCTTCGTCAAAGTGGTGTCCCGATAGTCTCCGTACTACTTGCGCCACCGGAGTATTTCAATCGCGAGCACTCGACTGGTGGACCGCCGAACGTAACAAACGTGGGATCTCCGCAGCTTACGCTCTCTCTTGGAATGAGCTGAAAGAGCTCATGGAGAAAGAGTACTATCCTCCTCACGAGATTCAGAAGCTGGAAAACGAATTTTGGGAAATCAAGCAAACCGAAGGTGACAATGTTGGCTACACCGCAAGGTTCAAACAACTTAGCATAATCTGCCCAAGTCAAGTCAACACTCCGGGGAAGGCCATCGCGAAGTACATTCGTGGCTTGCCCGAGTGCGTGGGTGATTTTGTCAAAGCTGCAAGACCTGCTACCATCGAAGAAACCTACCACTTAGCCGCAGAAATCAACAACAAACGACTCGTGGAAGGGTTATTCTCAAGAAATCCTGTCAAGCAAGCTCATCAAGCAATCGCCAGTAATCCTCCAGGCGAACATGTTGACGAATCCTCTGATGAATCTACTGACGAATCTTCTGACAAATCTACTGGCGATTCTTCTAATGAATCAGCTAACGATTCTTCTGACGGATCTGCTAACAATTCTTCGGACGGATCTGCTGCCGATTCTCCTGACAAATCTGCCGATGAATCTTCCGACAAACCAGCCAAAGACTCCGCAAGCGAGTCTTCCGATGAATCCTCCAACGACGACACTTCTTCGCAAGACACCGACGAACCCAGCCGCAAACGGAAGACTTCAAGCCCGAGCTCATCAACAACCGAACTGCTGCAACCGGAACCTCTTCGAACAGTTCCGATGTTTCCAAAACGAGCCTACACTGGAGCTCATCCTCAGTGTTACTCGTGTACCTATCATCATCCAGTTGGGGCTGACTGTCGCTATTGCAAAAACTGCAACCGTTACGGTCACTTCACCCGCAACTGTCGCATCGAACCGTGAACTGAGTACAACAGCTCCAGCAAAAGCCTTCAGCATCAGACATCTAGCAAGCGTAGGATAAAGTTGTAATGATACGATTTTCGACGTTTACTTCTAAGCTTTGAACCTACTCTATTACTCAATGTTGCCCACGTATTCTCTTTCACTCTCTAATCGTCGCACTCAGACTAGATTCACACACATACTATATACTATATACTATATCACGAAATAGTGTGTTTTACCCTCACTACACTCTTAGAACGAGGTACGATAAACGTGCAAGGAACGAATAATCACGGGTGCACATGGGATTATTTGGGTCAGTGCACGGTGATCGTAGTGAATTCTAAAGGTGCCCTAGCGTTTTGACAAAAGGTGACACCAAAACACGGGACGAAAGTAGTAGGGGTCGGGCAAGGTGTGCTTTACCATACTACCGAAGTTCCGTAAAGAAAGTGCCACGTGGAGTTGAACGTTATTAGACCTATTATACTATTGTGATTATTTTCAACACACTACACTCAATCGCAAGGCGTAACAACTGAAATTGCATCATCGCAAGACTTGTCGTAAGTCTGCAAATGCAATGCAATCGCCTCATCGATGGACTCTGGGGAGTCTACCTCGCAGGACAATTGCATCAACGCAAGACTGGTCGTAAGTCTATAGCGAGCAATCCCATCAAACACACTAACGCTCACGATATTGTTGAGTGAGGACCTATTCTACCCTCCTCGATAACCGTGATGCGTCGCAACGTAACGTTAAGCTTACTCAAAACAAGACTCGACTAATCGCAATCATTTATTATGTGTATCTTGAAAATCTCTATCGCTTATTATGTGAATCTCTATCGCCTGCTGTGTATCAATCTATCGCTATACCGTTATCCGTGATATTCGTGCTAAGTTAGAACGCATGACCTCGCCTCACGAGAGGAAGCTCATATGGTTAAAACAAGGTGTTTTATTTATATCAGCGGCCTTTCGTGGAAACAGGCCATGTGGGGTCTGATGATAGCTAAATTATGCGGTGTTAATCAATCGAACCGAACCGCGTAAATCGAACCGCATACCTTCATCGCTTGCACGCAACAACTACCGCTTATCGTAATCCGATTATCATCACCATCATTTCTAGTGTTATGTTTGTATCATTCGTTTAATCACCTAATCGCTGATCGCCTATCGTGTATAATCTACCGCTTATCGCTCGCTTGGTGTTCATTGCAGTCTGTATGACATTAAGTACACATGACACCGCTCCACGAGACAAAGCTAACCTGGTTAAGCATGGTGTTTCGCCATGTTAGCAAACCCCCGTGGAAACGTGCCATGTGGGTGTAATGTGGAATCTAATCAAAAACGTGCTATTCGCTTCTCGCTTATCAACTCGCCGAATTAATCTATTCGATCCTATCCTATGCTCGGACCGGCTTTCTATCGATTGGGCCAAGTAAACGCAATTCTATCCGAGTCACATCGGCACACCTGGCGCGGCCTCACGAAACGGAAGTAATATGGGCAAAACATGGTGGATACGCCGCTGGTAATTCCTATATATAAGTGTTTTAAACATATTAACGAACTTCCGTGGGAAGGTGCCAAGTGGGGCTTGATGCTAAATCATTCTTTTCAAAAGGTTAAAAAAAACTGATTTTTATAAAACTTTTATTAAAACCATGGAACAAGTGAAATTCCTCACAATGTGGAGGTAACATCGAATCAGCTTAACTCCATATTCAAAGGGAGCTTCATGAGTTCAATTTTTCCTTAAAACCTTTTTCAAGAACAAACACAAGACTTTCAAAAGGAACCCATATCATAGGAGAGTTTTCGTAACCCTTGTTTCATTTTCGAATTCCTTAAAATGTTAGAAACTTAAACTTCCTTGCAACGTCGGTTAACATCGACTCTGTTGACTGCACGTTAAAAGGAAAATTTTCAAAGATTTTCATCCTAAATCCCTTTTTAATATCTAAAGCGAACGCTTCTTATAATGTTGGTTAACGAACAACTCAGTTAACTCTACGTCATGAGAAACCTTTCAAATTACAATCGCATCGAACTAATGAACCCTACACAAGACAAGGTACTTTGGAATGCCAACTCGTGGGGTTAATGCTTTCGCCTTTACGCCGCCTCCTCGCTATCACAGTCGATCTCTCTTATCCGAAACGTTCTCGCTGTCAACTTACGGTCAAATCACTCGCTACTTATACAAGATCAACTCTTAGAAATCTACCTATTGGATTAATTTCGGGACGAAATTTCCTAAAGTAGGGGAGACTGTAACAACCCGCACTTTTGTGCGTTGTTACTACTCGTTATACTCGTTACGCCTAGCACCGGAGATTCGGATCATAATGTAACTATATCGTATATATCGCTATTCGAAGGATAATCGCATATTTTCGAAATACAAATCACTATACTACAACTATTATCACACTAACACTCACGGAGGCAGTGAGTGAGGACCTATTCTACCCTCCTCAGTGGCCGTGATGTGTCGAACGTAAACAATTAACGCTAGCAAGGACCCTCGGGTGAGTGCTGTAACTCCAGTCGTCATGACGATGATGACAGTACGAGTAAACGGTACCCCGTCAGTCTTTGTGGCACTACACGAAATAACGTTCACGATGACATCAAGGAAGGACCTATACTACCCTCATTGATGGCCGTGAAACGTCGCTAATAATCGCATACTCGAATCGGAAACCGTTGGTTAATTATCGAAACTTTGGATTGTGGATACGTAAATACGACCCCTAGTGATATATATATATAATGATAACAATATAATGATAATATAAATTAATTATGGAAAGTACGCACTTCAAAAACTATCAAAACGATCAAAAACGGAGAAGTCCAACGCGTCTGGATAGCTATCCGGACGGATGGACCATTCGGACGGATGGGCATGCGCACGGATGGGCCATCCGCACGCATGGGCCATCCGCACGGATGGGCCATCCGCACGGATGGGCTATCCGGGCCAGAACTCTTTCCTTCTCCTCTGCGGCCTATAAATACCATGTCACATCACTTGAACAGTGATGTGACAGCTCCTATTCAACCAACCACGCTCCAAGACCCTTTTCTCTCGATTTCCTCGCGATTCCGGTAAGATTTCAACCTAAAACTTGTACTTCTACAATCTACACTCGATTCTACATCATCTATCTTTCAAAACTCAAATTCTAACCGTGAAATCTGCGGATTTGAGGCGTTTTGAGGTGATGTCACCAAGAGTTCTTATAAACTTCAAGTTGGGGTCTCATTTCACTATAAACGACTCCGATCCGGGTGATTTCCACATGTTTTAATGACAAATCTCACCTAAATCTATGCGATTTCGAGTTAACCATGAAGAACCATCACGAACGGCCAGATCTGATGGAACGGGGTGATTCCCGGCCGTTAGAACGAGTCGGAATTGACGGAACTTCAAGTGTTAGTGCGAAATTACACTACCCTAGTAAAAACGAACGCGTTCCTTCCGTTAAACACTCGGAAACAATGTTCAGAGTGCGAAACAGACATGTCAGTCCGCACGGATGACATGTCAGTCCGCACGGATGACATGTCAGTCCGCACGGATGACATGTCAGTCCGCACGGATGACATGTCAGTCCGCACGGATGACACATGTCCGCACGGATGATCATGTCATCCGCACGCACAATTGTCATCCGCACGGATCATGTCATCCGCACGCACTGTCATCCGCACGGATGACCACTCATACGCACGGATGAACACTCATACGCACGGATGACCACTCATACGCACGGATGACCACTCATACACACGGTTGACCACTCCTACGCACGGATGACCACTCATACGCACGGACGACACCTTATCCGCACGGATAACATGTCATCCGGACGGATGACTTGTCATCCGGACGGATAACATGTCAATCCGCACGGATGAGGACCATTCAACCTATGAGTAACTTTTCAAGGCAATCTTGCTTAACCGTATATCGTTTACTCTATTCTTCAAGGATCATTACAGACATACTCGCAACCGACTCAATCAAGTTGTAATCTCGCTAAATACGCACTGTGAGTATACTTGACCCCTTTTAATCGAATTTTGGGTGTAACATACGTTTCTAACAAATCGAATTTATCAAGCAAAATATTCAAACAATCGAATTATCACTTGCGAATCACTGTTATGCATAGATATACGTGATGCTAGTTGCATATATGCTAGGGCTTATACTCGCGACGTCCCACCACGACTAGTATAGTACTATTGCGCCCGACGGGGTCTAGTTATGCCATCGTACATTCGAGCATCGAGGACTTAGTTGGTAGTATCAGTTTTGTGAGTATATATGTCGTGTATTACGTTTATGCATGTGGAAATTCGCAGCACTTTTAATCTATTATGCTATACTATTCAAACCTGTATACTCGCCAATACTTTTGTATTGACAAATATTTTAACGTATGTTGCAGGTTAGATCGCAGACTTTATCAAACAAGCTAGGAAGTCTAGAAACTCAACTAAAATCTAGGTTGTCAGATTTGTATTGTTCGAGAGGGCAAGAAATCTGGGATAACTTACGTGATTGTATTATTTGTTAGTATGGGATAACGAATGTATTAAATATTATCGCAATATAGTTGTTATGGATTCTCTTGAGCAATCTGATTCGCCCAATGACGCGCCCCGATGATTCCGCCATCGGTTGGGGTGTGACAAAGACTTCCATAAACTCTTGTCTACTTAAATTTTTATGGCTAAACAAACATAAAACATGAACATATAAGCTATAAACAACATGCTGAGTAACATTTTCAGCCAATTTCAACTGGCTGTAACTGGGTCATTATAAATCGAAAAACTGATTTTCTGAAGCCTAAATTATATATTTTTTTAAAACGGATCAAATGACACTGGAATCATAATTTTTCGAGGTTGTTTACTATTTTTAAAGGACTGTTTTTGGACAGCAGCTAAAGCTGAGTTTTACTGCATTAAATGAGCGATACGTTTTCAGTCATAACTTGAAACCTTAGTAGAACCAGCCCCTGAAATTTATACCATAGATGGTCACTGATGTATTTGTGACCCTCCAACTAGAATTTCGTAAATCGGACTTACGATGAATTTTAAATGAATTTTTTTGTGAACTGCAGTTAGAAAGTGATGAATCTGATTTGCAGTCCGGTAAATGAATTTCTATAAAATATTGGTAATGAACTGGACCCTGATATTTTTACACAATAAAATTTGGATGGTATATGACATTCTGTGAAAATTTGGGAATTTTTGGAGAAGGTTAACTATTTTATTAAAATGCTCGAAAACAGTCCAGATTCATGTATATTAAAACAGAAATGACATAAGTAGTATTTTGCATGTCAAGGTGTGGGTTTGTGATTATTAAAATCATTCTTATTTAATTTAAGGCGGATAAACAATTGAGGGATCGTGTTAACTTATAAAAAACGCACCCAAAGGTGAGTACATAGATCCCCTCTTTTTACTGTTTTCGATTGTTTTGGGGTGATTCATATGTATCAAAACAATTTCGATATTCTAACGATGGTTTCAAAACGATTGAGATGGTTTATACTAAACTAATAATGATTTCGATAATGTGAACGAACTTGTTGGTGGTAGTTACATAAAGAATGACATTCATTAATTTTGGCCGAACCAACCAGTATTAGGTTATGGTACCATAGGATCCGACAAATCCCGTTATCAGACCGGACCCATGGTTATGTGTGGGTCAGGTGGGTAACGACTGAATCTGATGATTGTTAACTTACCCTTTGGTTGTTTGTTAATACGAGTTGAACAAGTTGAACGATGAACGAGTCACGAAGGTTTGAATGTTATTAGCGAGACGACCAAAAATAGTTTTCACAATTAAAACAAGAACGAATTGAACGAGTGAATGAATTGAACGATTTGGAATGATTTGAACGATTTAAACGAATGAACGATGTTCTATAACGAGAGCGAGTTAAACAATATTACACAACGATGTTTACGAAACTATATAAACCATACGAGTTTTATTACAAGAACGATTTATGATTTGGTTTACATAAACAAATGTTTTGGGTTAAGATTCATGGCATCGAGGTTTATAAATTATTACCAATCTATTTTGACTTGGTTATTCATTTACAATACAAACATTTTACAAAACAAGGTTTTTTTAATATCAATTAACGAAGTTGTACAAGTTGTTTTAACATACAAACGAGCCATGAATCTGATACTCACACAAAAAAACTATGTACTCGCCAGCATTTCTTTGCTGACTTTGTTTTTACATATGTTTCAGGTGATGTTGCTTAATGTTGATTGCGAATAGGATGCATGCTCACTTAGGACCGGATGAGGCCTTAGTGATTTAATAACGATGATAAACTATGTTTGAATTGCTTGTTTAACTTTAAGACAATGTTTAATATTCAATAAAACGAAACTCTTGTATCCATGGTTTGAAACAATAATTCTGTTACAACACTCCCCGGCGTTTCCGCCACGATTGGTTGTTTTACGTGGTCGGGGTGTGACAGAAAAGTTGGTATCAGAGCCAATGGTTATAGAGAATTAGGTTATTAGTAAAATTTTGACCTAGACTATAACTTTCTATGACCCCAACGCAAGTTGATTTGCGTTTAGATTTTTTTTTAAAACAAAAATCCGAATCTGCTTCGAAAATTAATCATCCGTTCTAGGATGATTGATTACTAGGTTTTGAACCCTCTGTTGTAAGGTTTTGAACCCTTCCAATTTGACTCAATTTTTTTTTTTTTTTTTGCTTAGTGCCTTATGGATTTTCAAATCTCGTCAAAGTTTGGGTCTAAATAATGTGAACACGTGCAAACTGGAAGAGTGAATGCCTGCACCCTGAGTTTTCTGTCTAATGCTAGAGTGTTCGTACAAATCCACATAATCGGACCAGTCACTCTTACCTGGGAACTCTTGGGGTGAGTGTTCACTTATAGGCGAGCATGTCTTCGCGATACATTATTTTGATTCATTACTTTGATTAGTCACTGCGTGTAGTTTGTTTGTTCGAGGTAACGAACAAATGATCGCCTTCCTTATGTTTCGTCGATATTTTCAATACCTCTTTTGTTTTTCCTAAGTGTCGACCTCACTCGTTTCTCATATTTCCTTGTTAGACAATGCCTCCTCGACGTGAAGCATAATCTTTTACTATTGAAGAAATCGCAGCCCTGGTCTCTCAGCAAGTGGCTGCTGTGCTTCCCGGTGTTGTGACCCAAGTCCACGAGATATACAACAACAACAACAACAATAACAACAATAATGCACCGTGTAACTTCAAGAATTTCAATTCTGCTAAGCCGCTAAAGTTTTCTGGGCCGCAAGGAGCAACTGCGCTCCTGCAGTGGTTTGAGAGTATCAAGAACACATTCAGACATGTGTAGTGTCCGAATGCGCGTAAGGTTGAATTTGTTTCGAGTGTGTTTGAGAAGCGTGCTCTTACGTGGTGGAACGGAGTGATATGCGACAGGGGTGCCGAAGTGGCATTGGCACAAACATGGGAAGAGCTTCGAGCTCTCATGATGAGAGAGTTCTGTCCCCGTCACGAAATTCGAGCTTTGGAACGAGAATTTGATGATCTGAAACAAGATGGGGGAGAACACCGTGCGTATATGGATCGATTTGAGGAGCTCAGTCTTTTGTGTCCTACTATGGTTACCCCGTTGGAGAAAGCGATAGAGAGGTATATCGATGGTCTACCCGATTCTATTCTGGATATAGTGACCGGTATTAATCCTACCACCCTTCGCCAAGCAATCGAGTTGTCTGCTACCCTGACTGAGTCTCAAGTCAGGAAGGGTAAACTCACCCGCAATGGTGATAAAAAGAAGGCGACTGATTCTGGGAAGGACAAGAAAAAGGGTAAGGGTAAAGAAGGTGAGTCATCAAAGAAGTCAAGAAAGCGAAAGGGTGCTCAGAATTTTGCAGTAACTGCACAAACTGCTCAGAACCCGCCAGCTCAACCTCCTGCGAAGAAAGCGTATGCTGGTACCGCACCTCATTGTGCTCGCTGCAACGGTCATCATGTTGCACAACAAGCTTGTAGGCAATGCACAACGTGTGGTAAACTTGGGCATCTGGCCAACGTCTGTCGTTCGGGTCAGAATCAGATTGTTCAGAATCAAGCTCCAGTCCAGGGGAATGCTGCTAGATTCCCACCGGGTACATGTTTCAATTGTGGAGAGCTTAGTCACTACCGCAACAACTGTCCGATGTTGGCAAATGCAAATGTAAATCCAAACGTGAATGTCAATGTCAATGCGAATGCAAATCCCGCTCGTGGGCGAGCGTACAATCTGAATGCTAACGAAGCGAGGGCTGACAACGAGGTGGTTAATGGTACGTTTCTTGTTAACAATCGACCTGCATATATTCTTTTTGATTCTGGCGCCGATAGAAGTTTTGTTTCACTATCTTTTGAACCTTTGCTTACGATACCTAGAACTAAACTGAGGAAACCCTTATCTGTCGAAGTTGCTACTGGTAAACCTCTTGTTCTTGATTCTGTTATTCGTGATTGTCAGTTAAACCTTGATAACCATCTTTTTCCCATTGACCTCACACCGATGCAACTTGGGAGTTTCGATATTATCGTGGGGATGGATTGGTTAACCAAACATCATGCTGAGGTGGTTTGTTTTGATAAGATTGTTCGTATTCCTCTTCCGTCTGGCGATGTACTGGAAGTTCGTGGTGAAAAACCATATGGCGGATTGAAGCTTATGTCATGTACAAAGGCCCAAAGATATTTACGAAAAGGATATGTTGCTTTTCTAGCACATGTCACCGAGGAAAAAAGCAAGAGCAAGAGTATTCAGGATATTCCGATTGTTCGGGATTATCCAGAGGTGTTTCCCGATGAACTGCCTGGTTTGCCTCCAGTTCGTCAAGTCGAGTTTCATATTGACCTTGTACCCAATGCCAACCCGGTTGCGAAAGCACCTTATCGTCTTGCACCGTAAGAGATGCAAGAGTTATCGAAACAACTTCAAGAGTTTTCTGATAAAGGATTCATCCGTCCGAGCTATTCGTCTTGGGGAGCCCCTGTTCTCTTTGTGAAAAAGAAAGATGGATCTTTTCGAATGTGTATCGATTATCGTGAGCTTAATAAACTTACCATCAAGAATCGATATCCCCTACCTAGAATTGATGATCTCTTCGACCAGCTGCAAGGTGCTTCATGCTTTTCCAAGATCGACCTGCGATCTGGGTATCATCAACTTCGTGTTCTCGAAGAAGATATTCCCAAAACTGCTTTCCGTACAAGATATGGGCATTACGAGTTCACTGTCATGCCTTTTGGTTTGGCAAATGCCCCAGCTATCTTCATGGACTTAATGAATAGGGTCTGTAGACCGTATTTAGATAAGTTCATCATTGTGTTTATCGACGATATTCTCATTTATTCAAAGTCTAGAGCCGATCACGAGCAACACCTTCGTTTGACATTGGAACTCCTAAAGAAGGAACAACTATTTGCTAAATTCTCCAAGTGTGAATTCTGGCTTAAAGAAGTTCAGTTCTTGGGTCATATTGTCAATGAGCAGGGTATTCACGTAGATTCATCCAAGATTGTTGCAATTAAGGATTGGAATACACCGATGACACCTACACAAGTTCGTTCTTTTCTTGGTCTTGCTGGTTATTATCGACGGTTTATCTCTAACTTTTCAAAGATCATGGTTCCACTCACTGCTTTGACTCAGAAGAATAAGCCTTTTGAGTGGGGACCTAAGCAAGAAGAAGCATTCCAGACGCCGAAACGGAAGCTCTGTGATGCTCCTGTTTTATCTCTACCTAAGGGAAACGATGATTTTGTTGTCTATTGTGACGCGTCGAATCTAGGACTTGGTTGCGTTCTTATGCAATGAGGTAAAGTCATAGCTTATGCGTCTAGACAGCTGAAAATTCATGAGAAGAACTATACGACTCATGATCTTGAGTTAGGAGCTGTAGTTTTTGCGCTTAAAATCTGGAGACACTACCTCTATGGAACGAAGTGTGTGGTTTTCACAGACCACAAAAGTCTCCAGCATATTCTCAATCAGAAGGAGCTGAACATGAGGCAACGACGTTGGGTTGAACTCTTAAACGATTATGATTGCGAGATCCGCTACCATCCTGGTAAGGCGAATGTCGTGGCCGACGCGCTTAGTCGAAAGGAACGAGTCAAGCTTCATTATGTTCGAACTCTATCTGATATTCAATCTCGTGTTCTTCAAACTCAACGATCTTGTGTGATCAAAGACTTATTGAAATATGAGCTACCGCTTCAACTTGAGCTTAAACTCGAAAGGAAAGACGATGGTTTACTCTATTTTAAGAATCGTTTGTGGATTCCGAATCAGGACGATCTCCGCACCTTAGTAATGGACGAATCTCACAAGTCTCGATATTCTATCCATCCTGGTGCTGATAAAATGTACAAGGATCTTCGTACTCAGTATTGGTGGCCTGGTATGAAGAAGGATGTTGCCTTGTATGTATCGAAATGCCTAACTTGTCTCAAAGTCAAGGCTGAACATCAACGACCTTCTGGTTTGCTTGTACAACCAGAGATACCGGTTTGGAAGTGGGAGAACATTGCAATGGATCTCATCACTAAATTACCGCGCACGTCTAAAGGTCATGATGCTATTTGGGTCGTAGTTGATCGTTTAACGAAATCTGCTCACTTCTTACCAATCCGTGAGGATTTCTCTGCTGAAAAGCTTGCCAAGATCTATGTAGACGAGATTGTATCATGAAATGGTGTTCCTTTAGATATCATTTCCGATCGTGATGCTCGGTTTTCGTCTCATTTTTGGAAGAGCATGCAATCTGCTTTGGGGACTCAATTGAATCTAAGCACTGCTTATCATCCCCAAACAGATGGTCAATCTGAGAGAACGATTTAAACTGTGGAGGATATGCTTAGAGCATGCGTGATAGACTTTGGTGGTAATTGGGATTCTCATCTTCCACTGATCGAGTTCTCTTACAACAACAGTTATCATGCTAGTATTAATATGGCACCATTCGAAGCTCTCTACGGTCGAAAATGTCGTTCACCTATATGTTGGAATGAGATCGGTGAAGCTCAGCTTACTGGACCTGAGCTCATTCTGGAAACAACAGACAAAATCAAGAAAATCCGCGATAATCTTGTGACCGCTAGAAGCCGTCAAAAGAGTTATGCAGATTTGGGACGCAAGCCCATGGAATTTCAAATCGGAGACCGTGTCCTACTCAAGGTTTCACCTTGGAAGGGAGTGGTGAGATTTGGAAAGAAAGGAAAACTTGAACCACGATATGTTGGACCATTTAAGATTGTTGAAAGAATTGGAAAGGTTGCCTATCGACTAGAACTACCTCCAGAGCTTGGAAATGTTCATCCGACTTTTCACGTGTCCAATTTGCGAAAGTGTTTAGCTGATGCTGATCTTCACATTCCTCTCGACGAGATTCAAATTGATGAAACGATGCACTTTGTCGAGAAACCTGTGGAGATAGTGGAACGTACATACAAACAGTTGAAGAACAAACGGATTCATTTGGTCAAAGTTCGCTGGGAATCCAAACGTGACCCCGAGTTTAATTGGGAACGTAACGACCAGATGAAGGCGAAATATCCGCATTTGTTTTCACAAGATTCCTCTAAATAAAATTTCGGGACGAAATTTCCTAAAGTAGGGGAGACTGTGAAAACTATGTTCTGTAATCATCGTGTAATGTAAAACAATGTCAGTTATCAATAAAAAAATGTGCTTTAGTGTTATTATATGTGTAATGGTGTTTAATAAATTTTACAATTTGATTCGATTCCGGTTTCAAGCTTTAAATCACTTTCTGGAAGGTTATACGCAAACTGGTGCATAAACGCAATCTGTTTAACGCGACGTACACTCCGGAACTGTGACGTAAGCCAAACATACCCTAAATATCCTTTACATAACTTAGAAATAAGTTTCGAAGGATTCGGTATGGCAAAAACATGTTTATTTGAACTAAAGGACTATTTACGATAAAACTGCGAAACGAACGTTGCTGACCGCCCGGATAATATTTAAATCCCAAAAATATTCTGTTATGATTAAAAATTTATTTTTAATCAGGTCCATGTTGAAAAATAAATTAAAACGCCTAAAACGTTATTTTTCAAGTTTAAGCGCGTACCGCGTGTTTCTGCGCGACACAGTGCTTCTACTGCGAAACGCGGACAACGCAGCCAGTCTTGGCAACTGAAATTTATTTTAGTAATATTTTGGCAAGTTTATTTTTATAGAATAATAAAAATAATTTAGTACGCCATAAACCGGGATTTAAACGCTAGATAAAATACCCGGTATCCAGTTAAACACCCGTTTTAGCCTACTTATGGCATATTTATATAAAAAATTCCACATGGAGCCCTCCCCCATCTAAATTTCGGTCACCATATTTAGATGGACTCCACCATTATATTTTGTCTAGATTTTATTGATTTTTGTGTTTGTGCTTTTGTTAAAGGAACTTGATTTATAAATAATCATCTCAATTAAACCAATACCCCCCCCCCCCCCCATAAGCTGATTCATGGTTCTAGAGCATGGCCCCCACTCACCTAAACCACTTGATTATTGTTAGATCTATATGGAGATTTTACCTTCATTTAGGAGAGCATCCTAAATATACATATCTCCTAATGAATAACAATAGATGTGTGCAAATCACTTATGGAAAATTATGAATGCCATGTTGTTGAGTGTCGATCTAGTTGACTCTATTTCACACATAATAGTGATTGTAGACGAAAAACATTCATCTTGTTGGTGATGAATGCGTTCACCAAGTGACTTGGATTAAGACTTATGTTTAAGTACTTATGAGTTAATGGTAAAATGTTGGAGATCAAAGGTAAACAAGTTATGTTCCTTAAATGAATGATGAAATTTAGCTATGTGCTATATACAATAATTTGTGAGACCTTCCTAAATATTGATGTTTTAGGATTATGAATAAGTCTCATTATTTTGTCTTAACAAGGGATGAATGTTAGAAAGTGATATTATGATATCCTTAGGGCTGTGAAGAATCAGAATGATGCATCTTCTGTTCACATGCTATAGTATTGTAGTCTAAAGCATGCTAGACTAGTACTTGGTTAATTATGGGTCTTGACGGAGACTAATTAACTCTAAACATTAAAATGTGTATGAACATAAAAAGAATTTGGGTATAGACAAAGTTGAGGGAGAATTTTCATTCATTATAAGGAAAAGACATGTAACTTTTTAAGAGTTTGTTCGAAAAGCTAATGAGGAGAACTCATTGTTTAAGCTTATTCTAGATGTTAAATTAGAATTATTTTAAGTTGGTGACAAACTTATGACAATGGCATGTGTTGCTTTGGTTAGCTCAGAAGCTTATGTAAGCTAATGCAGTATGAGTTGAATTCACTGATACAATGAGGTTGATCTTGTTCAATCATATGTGTATAAATGTCGTCATAAGTGAAGTTACGAAAATGTTGATCAAATGGCAAGAAATGTGGGGGAGGATCCATTTAGAAACAACCCTATAAGGGTATGTAGAAATGGTTTTCATTACCCAATCTGGATGATATCCTATAACACTTAAATGTGGGGGTGTCTTGCATTTGTATCATAAAAGTTTGGCAATAAGGATTTTGTAATCCAATCTAACATTGCAAACAGACGCCTATGTGGAGGACACAAAGGTCGTAGTGCATAATGGAGATGTGTTTGCCTTAAATGATAAGCGTATCTTACAAAGACATATATTATAACCAGATTCAGATGGCTACTGAGGTTATAGTCTTAGAAGTTGACAATAGGCAAAATTAACTTATGAGTTAAGAGCACATCATGACAACTGATCTCAAATACGCAAAGTTATTTGTTAATGTTATGGATCCAACAACCTGAGGGTTTATTAGAGATCAAGTTGTGGAATGAGACTAAAGCCCATTGAAAAAGGGTATGTGAAGGACACCTAACTTAGTTGACTGGAGATCCCAAGATCTAAGTTCAATAGGACAACTAACTCATATGCCTAAAGGTGGTCACTGTGGGGGCATAAATGATATGCATAAGCTAGTATATATGCCTATACATACCCCTAAAGTATAAAAGGGTGTTTAAATACGTCCTAGTCTATTCCTATGATATTCAGTGACAAAGAGTGAGGCTAAGCATAATATGTGGTAAATGATTTGGATAAATCACGATAACCACAATGCTTTTAATGATCTAAGGAGAATCACCTATGTTAGAGAGAAGTGGGGTCGCTTCGAATGGAATTGAGGGCACAATTCCTAGAGCTCTCGCAGAACCAGGAAAGTGTTCCACGACCAATTTTGGACACGACTATGAGGAGATGACCCGGCTAGGGAGAGTCTTGTGTGAAGTGTATTGTCGTCTACACAAACGGCAGACGAGTTCAAAGACATCAAGATCTACTCAGAGCTAGTGGGCTAAGTGCATTTCATGAGCGAAGGTTCAAAGGGTAACACCTACCTATCGTATGCAAAACTCAACTGTCGAGGTTACATTGGAAATTTTAAGTGTTTTGAACAATCTCCATTCATGTGGGGGATTGTTGGGAAAATTAGTGAATGGATATTTAGTTAATTTATAATTGAGTGAAATTATAATTACTAATTAAACTCCATATGTGAAACTCTTGAGTAGAGTTTTATGTCACTTGATTAGCTTTTATTAGAGTTTTATGTCTCTAATTAAATAACTAATTAAGTGAAACTTTTATTAGAGTTTTATGTCTCTAATAAAATCACCAATTAAGAGAAATTCTTCACTACCCACAACTCTTGAAAAAAGATGGTAGGTTATGTGACTCATTGGAATGATGAGAAAACTACAAGAGAAAGATAATATGTATGAAGAATTCTTGGAGAAGTGGTGAAGACTTGAATATCCATATGTTGGAAATTATAGAGAGATGAGTTTTCTCTACTCGATTCCATCACCTTCGTATCATTAGTTTTCCACAAGTTCAAACACTATATTCTATTCGGTGTAACCTTGGGCCCGTGGCCATTTCCGGCAGTACAGATTGTTTTGGCTGTTGTACCCTGGGAGACAGACGCGTCATCTTTAGTAGAGGCGCGAAATCTGTTTTAAGGGAAGCGTGTTGAACACGTGCCTCAGCCATAATCGTCAACATTTGTTTGTTCTTTTTATAGGAAATTATTGTACAAGAAGACGTGGTTCAAGACCTCGTTGAAGCCTACACAACGGACTGAAAACACAACGAACCATACAAGTAGACGCGGTTAAAGATCAAGTTGAAGACTTTATCTTTTGATGATACTGGTTTGAATCGATTGTTTTATTAAATATGTTGTAGTTCATATTTATTTTCGTTTGAATTTGTACATGGTTCATGTACTACAATTTCTCAAATGTTTAAAGAGAGTATCTTTATTTTTTTATTATTTTTATTAACAAAATTGTGACCCATTTCCTACACCAAGTACCCAAACCTGACTGTTTATTACCCAAACAAACAAATACAGAATCTGTTTACAAATGCACAACACTCTTAACTCTCCAATCACTCGCTAAAGATTATTGAACTGATTATCTACACTACGGAAAAACGAAAAATCAAAACTAAGATCAGATTCAACATGATTCTGATCTACCTAGATAAAACCCTAATAGCAATGAACAAGAGAGAGAAAGTGACGATGTGAAGATCTTGACTGAATGAATTTGGCAATCAACTCTCTTATTTATATAGATGGACTTCAATAAGGCTTTTAGTCATTTAGCCATGTGAACCCGTGTACAACATCCTACCCATTTCAGCAGCCCAATATCCAGCATCCCATCCCAGTTGTATATGTAAACACAAAACCACAAACATAAAAATCACATTAGTAAATATAATTTGCCCATTGAATTAAATTGATCCAAAATACGAAGGATGCATGTTTATTATTGAATTGAATAAATCGTTTACTTTTTCAACATATAGATTTAACACAGTTTTATATAATAGGGCAATTTTATACTTCAAGGGAATATTATGTTTTCTTAAATCTTGATTTATTATATGAGTAAACTGTCATGTTGGTTCCCGAGGTTTGGTCACTTTTGTCAGTTTAGTCTAAATTTGAAACTTTTTGCATCTGGGTCCCTGTGGTTTCACTTTTATTGCCATTTTGGTCCAAAAATAAAATCAGGCCATATTTATCAAAGAGTTAATTGCCAAAATCGTCCCTGAGGTTTGGGCATATTTGCCATTTTCATCCAAAATGATACTTTTATACCAAATTGCCCCAAACGTTTGTAACTTTTTGGCATTTTCATCCAAACCACTAACTTAGTTTATTTTTCTGTTAAGTTGAGGATATTTGGATGAGACTGGCAAATATAAAATCACAGGGACGATTCGCAATTTACTCAAACTCTTTTAATTTTTTTTATTTAATTAATTTTGTTACATATATAATAAAAAAGAATATACATGCAATTTTATATGAAAAAAATAATAGCTTTGTCACATAATTTTTATAAATTTCCATCCAACCACTAACTAAGTTAATTTTTCTATTAACGCGAAGGATGTTTATAAACTAAGACAAAAATTAATTTCTAAATTTTTATATAGATCAATTTTATAAAAATAAAATCTATTTAAACAACTATCAAACAACATATCGTTACCAAACCTTAAAATTACCCACCAAATTGTAATTATAATGTTATTAACCAAAATTTTCTTTACTCAAGCCACTCAGAATAAGTATTAGTTAGTTGCCCTCATAATCTTAATTAAATAAATATTTTATTTCTAGCAACATATTTCCTAGGTGCTCAACACATTTAAAAAATATGTAACGTTTTACAATTTTTTTCTATCTCTACAATTGATAAATACTAAAAGTTGTAATCGATTGTTATGTGTTGCACACCAATGACGTTTTCTCTTTATAAAATTGATTTATATAAAGAAGCTGTAAACTAATTTCTGTCTTAATTTATAAAATTTAAAGCATCCTCCACCTTAACAGAAAAAATAAACTGAGTTAGTGATTTGGATGAAAATTTATAAAAATTATGTGACAAATCTATTAATTTTTTTTTCTAAAAACTCCATGTATATTCTTTTTATTATATATGTAACAAAAATAATTAAATAAAAGAAATCAAAAAGGGTTTGAGTAAATTGCCAAAATCGTCCCTCTGGTTTTATATTTGTCACTTTCATCCAAATATCCTCAACTTAACAGAAAAAATAAACTAAGTTAGTGGTTTGGATGAAAATGGCAAAAAATTAAAAACGTTGGGGGCAATTTGGTACACAAGTGTCATTTTGAACGAAAATGGCAAACGTGCCCAAACCTTAGGGACGATTTTGGCAATTAACTCTTTATCAAATTAAATCCTGGCATTTTGTCTTATACCTCAGGCAAAATGGTCATTTCTTTTTTATTTTATTGTTTTAATAAAAGCTTTAAATAAAATAAAAAAAGAAATGATAATTTTGCCCCTGAGGAAAAAGACAAAATACCATGATTTAGTTTGAGAAATATGTCATGATTTCATTTTTAGACCAAAATGGCAATAAAAGTGAAACCATAGGGACGCAGATGCAAAAGATTTCAAATTTGGACTAAAGTGGCAAAAGTGACCAAACCTCAGGGACCAAAAATGACAGTTTACTCTTATTATTATTATATTTATATAGAGTAAACTGCCATTTTGGTCCCTGTGGTTTGGGCACTTTTGCCATTTTAGTCCAAATCTCAAACTTTTTACATCTGGGTCCCTGTGGTTTGCATTTTGTTGCAATTTTAGTCCAAAATCCAAAAACCCTCTATTTTGACTGTTGAAAACTGATTATTTTGTCCTTTAGTGTAGGGGCATTTTGGACATTTTTTAAATTTCATTTTTTTAGCAATAAAACGCAGATCAAAATAATCAGCTCTCTCTCTCTCTATAGCACCACCGCCACCTCCTCCCCCTTCTCACCACCGCCACTCCGGCGTCGTCCCATCCAACAGTCACACCCACACCCCCTTCCCAATTACATCATCATCTTCAACCTTTTTCAAACAAACAAACATACATTTCAGTGCATATTAACTTCATTGAATCTGAAGATATCGAGGTAAATTCGTCACAAATTCCACTGAATCACATAAAAGTAATCCGAATCAGCAATTGAAACAACAAAATTCTACAGTAACTCACAAACAAATAGACATTTCAGTGCATATAACTTCACTAAAACTGAAATTGTTGAGGTAAATTGTTGAATTACATGGCAGCTTACAGTTAATCACCGAATTAGGTCTAAAACGTTACCTAATTTGAACCGATGATGCTTCGGTGTACTGTCTACAGACTGAGAAATTCAATGCCGCTGTTGACATTTGGAACTGAGAAGCACCACCACCTGCCACCACCCTCTCGCACCCCCTGCAACCACCCCCCCCCCCCTCTCTCTCTTACATCACAACACCATCACCTCCACCTCCACAACTGCAACTCAATCCGGTGAGCACCTCTACCCAAAAAACGACTGGGCAAACACTATAGACCCTACCGCTATCTTCATAAATTCGCCCTAATCTTCCACTATTCTCCACCATCGTCGCCTTATCCCACCTTAAAAACCCTAATCGGTTTACCATGTGTTCTTGAGGCGGAGATCTGTGTGTTCTTAGAGTTAGGGTTTTCGAGCGTTTGAGCTTCGATTTGAGCACCAGCAGAAGATGCCATTCGTGCCCTGCTTGTTGCGGTATTTTAGAGAGAGAGCAGGTCATTTTAGAGAGAGAGCAGAGTTGGCGGCGGTGGGATGGTGGTGGGGATGATGCGATGGTGGGCGTGGTGGTGGGGATGATGCGATGGTGGGGGTGGTGGTGGTATTTTAGAGAGAGAGAGCAGAGTTGTATGTTGAGAGAGAGAGAGAGAGAGAGAGAGATGTCTGTATGTTGAGAGATGAGGTTGAAGATGATGATGTTCAGGGGGTTTTATTATAATTGAGTTATAATAAAGAGATAATAAATCTAAAATGACCAAAATGCCCCTGAGGGTAAAGACAAAATAGCAGGTCATTAATGGGAAATCTAGTCAAATTTGAAATTTGGACCAAAATGGCAACAAAAACCAAACCACAGGGCCCTGGATGTAAAAAGCTTAAAATTTGGACTAAAGTGGCAAAACTGGCCAAACCACAGGGACCAAAATGGCAGTTTACTCATTTATATATTATAATTTAAATCATGATTTTTCTTAAATCCTGATTTATGTATTATGTACTAAAACTTATTCTCCAAGGGTACTAAAATATTATATTAAAAAAAGAACATATGAAACTCTACCTTATATAAACTTTAGTTTTTAAGCATAACCTGAAAGTAAAATTAACATTGTAAGGCTTATATTCCTAGAACAAATATTTGTACGGCTGAGGTTCGACTTAGAACCACTAAATCTGGGAATCAACATATGTGCTTTTTGAGTACAACATCCTTTGCTATTATAATATTAAAACTATGCATAGTTGAGTATATCTGTATGCCATAACAACGAAAACAAATAACATATGAACTTTTATTCTGGTTTTCTGAAAATAAGTAAAAATAATTTTTCATCTTTGGTATCGTAGTGTTTAGTTACACTTCAAAAAATATTTAACATATAAATTAAAATATATTTATAATACTTAAACCACAGCTGGTATTTTCCATAACAATTGTTTTGTCATAAGATTAATCAAGAGATTAATATTATTGCACACAATTATTATCAGAACATCTTTTTACAAATAAATAGAGTAAAATGCCCAAAGAGTCCATGTGGTTTCTCAAAGTTTCACTTTTAGTCCCTAACATTTTAAAATTACATTCGTGCTCCCTGTGGTTTATTCATTTGTTACTCGAATAGTCCTCTGAATGGATGGCCGTTAGTTTTCTCAGTTAAGTTCATGTAAATTACTAAAACACACTTACTATTAAAATATAATAATTAAAAACATTAAAAATGAATAATTGATATTTATGAAGCTAAGTGGGTCCCACCATTAATAAAACCTGCCCCACCCCATACCCCTTTCTTCTTCTTCCCTAACCCTAGCCACCTCGTCCCCTCTTCTTCTCCGGCAAAATATTACCACCCACGGTTGCCAGCCGATCTGCACAAACACAACAAACGCTTGCTTTGGGTTCTAATATCTTACCATTTCAAGATCATGGAATTGAAAATGAAGTCCGATTTCACATACCTACGAATAACTACCACTGGCTTCCAATTTCACATACTTAAAAAACCACCAACTCGAGGTCCGATTTCACGGAGTATCTCTTCGGTAGCTTCGATCTGGTTTACAAATTGAAGGATTAAATTTTGTTTTTTTTGGGTTTAGCTAGAAACCAGCCACCAACGTCATTCCTATCAGGTTCGATTTTCAATTTGGATCTGAAACAGATCTGCAATGGTGAAGTCAGATTCGATTTTTGTAAGGACCTGCACGAAAATGTCCTAAAACGCTCTGTAAGTAAAAACCCGAACCACCTAAAACCCTAATTTTTATGAAAAATCAAGAAAATCAAATTTTAGTGTTCGCTCGCGGGCCGCGAAAGATTAAGCAAGGTCTTCGTGGGGCACGACAGACCTAAGGATCTCCGGATAAGCTTCAAGGCCACGTGTCACACACGTGGCGAGGCTAGGGTATGACACGGCAGCCCTAGCCGTAGCTAGGGTGGCCCTCGCGGGGCGCGTAGGACGGCCTTAAGGCCTTCGCGGGCCGCGACAAACTCAAAATTTTGCTATAAATTGGACGTTGCATGGCCATTACCGTCTGCTCGAAATTATCTTTCAAAAACATCATATTCTGCTCAAAATCGTGTGTTTAAGTGTCGAGACGCTGCTACGTTAACAGGGTAATAACTCGATCACTGCTATGATACAATGTCCGATCGATTAAAACCGATCCGATGGATGTTTAAGTGCTGCCCGAATCTTGGGCTATACTTTGTCATTCGTCGTGAGGGTTTCGATCTCGTGAGTTATCGTAAATGTTGTATTAAGTTACTAACCTAATTTCGCTTGCATTATCTAACTAGGTTACCAGGCTTAATCAGTAGGCAAACTCTGTCCGTCTAAACTTGCAAAATGAGTCATTCTGTTTTTATCAAAGTTGCTTTCTAAAACCCTAAATGTTTTCCAGTTATAAGTACAGGGATTAAGTCTTTGCAAATCTTTAATTACTGGCAGTAAGTGGGGGTATTGTGCACATTACTACTGTTTTATCACTCTTAGGTGGGCGAGCCTAATTAGTGATTTGGCCACAGTCATAGATCCGGTCGAGTGACAACTAGACCAGATAATTATAAGATAGGGGCAAATGTAAAAACTCTTAATACTGTAATTTATAACAATGTGTCGTTTTGTACAAATTGGATGACTCGACATTATTTCCCACTGATCAAATCTTTTTAAAACATGTTTCAGGTGATTTATTGTGAACAAGGAAAAGTGCATCCTAGCACTCCAGCTTGAATGAAGTGGCTCAGTAAATAAATAAACATGTTTTTGTAATCCGGGGATTTCCCAGTGAAATTCCTTTATTGTAAATTACGGGGTTTGTCCCAAAACTTAAAATAAAATAATTGGGTGTTTTCAGTTCAACGATCCTGTTAAAATTTTCCGCTGCCAAATCAACCACCAATACCACGGGTTTCTGTCCCGCGGCCTTTGAACCGGGTAAAACGGGTCGGGGATCGTGACCGAAAAGGTGGTATCAGAGCCTCTAATTTAAGCTAATTAAGTATTTGAAAAATACTTAATTATTCAAGTTGCCATTTTGTGATTCTGTTAAAAGTAAATTTACAATAAAATTTAATTTCGATTTTTGTGTTTCTTCATATGTGCCTAAACAGCATGAATGAACTATCAGAAGCCCTCTGAAATTTCACAATCCATACTACTGATATGGGTACAACAGGAACCCAGTCTGGTTATCAGGCTGACACCGAGGAGCCACTAGTGTTTCAGGCACAGTCACAGGAGAAACCCAAACCTAAAAAGAGGAGAAGACTTCTGGACTGGAAACGAGGACGAAAGAAGAAGCCTGCTGCCCAAAGGGTGAAAAAGACGGAGGATCCAAAAGGAAAATGAAAAGAAGTAGGGGAGAGCTCTGGTCAAGCCCAGGAATTGCCACCTTGGAAAGAACTCGATAGAAAACTGGCAAACTGTGACCTCATCGGACCTGCTGACGAAACCCTTTTCAATTTTCCCGCTCAATCAGAACTTCTTGTCAATTTGGAACCTGCTATTCCGGACCCAATTGTCAACCCTCAACCTCTTACAGGGCAGTTGGAAGAATGGTGGACCAGTGACTGGCATTTTCAAAACTTTATGAATAACCCAATTGTGTACTTTCCCCAGTTTGAACCTGAACCTGCTCCTTTTCCTCCCATGAACCCGGAGAACGTTGCCGAATTACGCCGCTACGGCGAGGAACTGGTAGATGCGGGAAATCAAATTCGAGAAGTGGGGGAAAACATCACATGGAAGTACGACGAGAGGGAGCATCATTTTTGAAAAATCAGTTAACAATAGTAAAATGTTTTGTATAATAATAACATGTGAAAAAAAATATAATATATATATATATGTATAATAATAATACAATATTGTATAATAATATTAAAATAAAATATCTGTAAAATATCTGGCTTGTACGGACGCATAATATTTTATATAAATATAAATGTCGCAATGTCGATGATTTTGGCTATATGTGTTGACTTAATTGTGTTGTGATTTCCCTATTGTGTTTAGTTGCTATCCGTTTTGTGACAATAATATATATATATATATATATATTGTTAATTATTCAGATGGAAAACGCAGAAAACCAACCGGCAAATGAAGTTAATTTGGCAAATGAAGTTAACCAATCTGAACCCAATAATGAAGACCATTTTCTCAATAGACAAGATATAGAAAATATCGTTGCTTAGGGAATAGCCAACGCTATCCCAGCAATCGTCGCTGCTGTTAAGAATCCCGTTGAACCTTTCCAAGCCAACCATAGCAAATGCACCCGTGACGATAATTTTAGTAACAGTGTGAACGGGGGTGGTAATAATAATAATGTGGTCAAGCCCCATTACTTAAGAAAATGAAAGTGGTAACGACTGGTTGCACTTACAAAGAATTTCTCGCCTGTAAGCCAGTCAATTTTGCAGGCAATGAAGGAGCGACTGCCGCACTACGTTGGTTGGAAAAGACCGAAGCTGTGATTAAAATAAGTAAGTGCGCAGAAGAAGACCGGGTAATGTATGCATCCCACCTTTTCAAGGAAGAGGCGTTAGAATGGTGGAACACGATGCTGCAGGCTAAGGGAAGTGACGTGGCTTATGCCATGAGTTGGGAGGAATTTAAGGAATTGGTGGAAAGAAAGTTTTGTCCCCCCAACGAAAAGGAACAGATGACCAACAAGTTCCTGAACCATCGGATGATGGACGTTGACTGTCGAGGGTATACTTCGAAATTTTTTGAGTATGCTAGAATAGTACCAACTCTGGCCTCGCTAGAACTGGTGCTTATTTCTCGCTACATTTGGGGACTAACTAGCGAGATTCGCGACATAGTCAAGGCTGCAAGACCCCGAACGATAAACGATGCGATCGAATTGGCCAACACCCTAACTGACGCACTGGAGCGCACAAGAGAAGAAAAGAGGAAAAAGGAATTGGCTCAAAAGATTACCCAAGGTTTCCGTGGGGGTAATACTAGTACTAACTTCAAGAAAAAGGGAACCGGGCAATCCTCCACTGCTCTGTTTTACAGTAATTGTAAGAAGAAGCATTTTGGGAAGTGCAAGGAAAATTGGAATTTCTGCAATAGATCGAGACACCGAGAGGAGGAATGCAGAAAGAAATCCATGGTCTGCTACAACTACGGAGAAGCTGGGCATTTTAAGCCAGAGTGCCCTAAACTGGTCAAGCCAGCTGATAACAAGGTAAAAGCGACTGAAGGAACTAATAAAAAGAATGCAAGAGCCTTCCAGCTGACTACCCAAGAAGCAGATCTGATTCCGGATGTGATAGCTGGTACGTTTCTTGTACATGACGTTTACGCAAAAGTATTATTTGACTCTGGTGCAAACTAAAGTTTTATAAATACTTCATTCTGCCAAGCTCTTAAGCAACCTTTAACCACGGTTAGGCAAATTTATACGGTAGAAACGACAGAAGGGAATTCTGTTAATAGATAAGATACTCCAAGAGGGAAAAAATAGAACTCTCAGGCCATAAATTTTCTGCAAACCTTCTACCTATGAATTTATCTGGATTCGATGTTGTGTTAGGAATGGATTGGTTAGTGGCCAACCATGCTCGAATCCTTTGTGATCAAAATTCCATAGAAATACATACACCAGCAGGAGAAGTGATTTTAGTTATGGAAGATAAGCCCCATAAACCAATGAAGTTCATTTCAATAATGCAAGTTGCTAGTTATGAACGCAAACAAGGAATAGTGTATATGATTTCGGTAATCATTAACGCTAAAGGCACAGAACTTAAAGAGATTCCAGTAGTATCCGAATACCCTGATGTATTCCCAGAAGAACTACCTGGATTACCACCCGATAGAGAAGTAGAGTTTAGAATTCATCTAATTCTTGGAACTGCACCAATAGCTAAGGCACCTTATTGGTTAGCACCCACCGAAATGTTAGAACTGAAAAAGCAGTTAGATGAATTGTTAAGCAAAGGATTCATACAACCTAGTTCATCCCCTTGGGGAACACCTATGTTATTCGTGAAAAAGAAAGATGGGTCGATGCGGATGTCTATCGATTATAGGGAATTAAACAAGGTTACCATTAAGAATCGATACCCGTTAAACCTAGGATCGATGATCATTTTGATCAACTTCAGGGAGCTAGATACTTCTCTAAGATAGATTTACGCTCCGGATACCATCAGTTGAAGGTTCAGGAAGAAGACATACCTAAAACTGCTTTCAGGACTAGGTATGGTCACTACGAGTTTACAGTCATGCCATTTGGATTAACGAATGCTCCTGCAGCATTTATGGACATGATGAGTATGATCTGTAAGCCGTATCTGGATAAATTTGTAATTGTCTTCATCGACGATATACTTATTTATTCCAAAAGCCAGGACGAACATTGTAAGTACTTGCATGCACTCTTAACCTTGTTAAGAAAAGAAAAGCTTTACGCTAAATTCTCAAAGTGTGAATTTTGGCTACAAGAGGTGCCATTTTTAGGACACATGGTGAATCACAAAGGCATTCACGTAGATCCCTCCAAGATAGAAGCGATCACAAGTTGGAAGGTCCCACAATCTGCTACGGAAGTCCGAAGTTTTCTAGGATTAGCCGGATATTATAGGCGCTTCATTAAAGACTTTTCTAAGATAACTGTTTCATTAACTAAGCTAACCAGTAGAACTGTTAAGTTTGAATGGGGACCTAAGCAAGAAGAGGCCTTTAGGATTCTAAAGCAAAAGCTAACAAATGCCCCAATTCTTGCCTTACCCGAAGGAACCGAAGATTTTGAAGTCTACTGTGATGCTTCTAAGCTAGGATTAGGTTGTGTGCTAATGCAACGCAAAAAGGTAATTGCGTATGCATCAAGACAATTGAAAAAGCACGAGGAAAATTATACGACTCATGAATTAGAATTAAGAGCAATAATTTTTGCCCTTAAAATTTGGAGACATTATCTGTACGGAAGTAAGTTTACTGTCTATACAAATCATAAGAGTTTAAGGTATATATTTGGGCAAAAAGAATTAAACACGAGGCAAAGAAGATGGATGGAAATTTTCAGTGACTACGATTGTAATATCCTGTATCACGAAGGAAAGGTAAATGTAGTAGCAGATGCCTTAAGTCGTAAGTACCATGAGAAATAAAGACGAGTCCGTGCTCTTAGATTAAATCTACGATTGGATTTAATGGAACAATTGAAAAATGTTCAAGAAACAGCAATCCAAGATGATTCGGAAGGAATGAAAGGACAGATAAAGGAATTAGAACAAGGGGCTGATGGAATTTGGAGATTCCATAAGAAAAGGATTTGGGTACCTAGACAAGGAAATTTAAGAGATAAGATATTAGAGCTTGCCCATAAATCTAGGTATACGATGCATCCTGGTAATAACAAGATGTATCAAGATTTAAGGAATAACTTCTGGTGGATAGGCATGAAAAAAGACATAGCTAGATACGTTTCTAAGTGTCTAACTTGTTCGAAAGTTAAGGCAGAACACCAGAAACCCTCAGGTTTACTTCAACAATTAGAAATGTCTGTATGGAAATGGGAACTAATAACAATGGATTTTGCTACTAAGTTACCCAAGACTAGGAAAGGTAACGACGCAATCTGGGTGATTGTAGATCGATTAACCCAATCAGCTCATTTCCTACCAATAAAGGAAACCTTTAGCATGGAAAGATTAGCTAAGTTATACGTAGACGAGGTAGCATCCCTACATGGAGTCCCACTCTCCATTGTGTCAGATAGGGATAGTCATTTCACTTCGCATTTCTGGACAAGTTTCCAAGAAGCAATGGGGACACGATTAAATTTAGGTACTGCATACCATCCCCAAACAGATGGACAAAGTGAAAGAACGATCCAAACCCTAGAAGACATGCTCAGAGCATGTGTAATCGACTTTGGTGGAAACTGGGATGACCACTTACCACTAATAGAATTCTCCTATAACAATAGTTATCATACAAGCATAAATGCTGCCCCGTTCGAAGCACTTTATGGACGAAAGTTTCGAACTCCAGTATGGTGGGCAGAAATAGGAGAAAGTCAATTATCAGGTCCTAAGATTTTACAGGAAACCACCAACAAGATAACTCAAATCAAGGAAAGACTGAAAACGGCTCGAGACCGCCAGAAGGGTTATGCAGGCAATCGACGTAAGCCGTTAGAATTCCAAATTGGGGACAAGGTATTATTAAAAGTTTCCCCTTGGAAATGGGTCGTTCGATTTGGTAAGAAAGGAAAGCTGAGTCCAAGGTACATAGGACCATTCACAGTTACCCAACAAACAAGACCAGTTTCCTATCAACTACAACTACCAGAAGAATTAGCTGGAGTACATAATGTATTTCATGTATCTAATCTTAAGAAATGCTTATCTGACAAATCACTGGTAGTACCTCTTCAAGATATAGAGGTGAATGAAAAATTGAAGTTCATAGAGAAACCTCTCCAAATAGAAGATAGAAAGGTCAAGCACCTCAAACACAAGAGATTGGTACCAGTTAAAGTAAAGTGGGATTCGAAAAGAGCACCTGAGTATACATGGGAGTTGGAATCGGAAATGAAGCGAAAATATCCTTACTTGTTCCAATAAATCTCGAGGACGTGATTTTAAATAAGGTGGGGAAGATGTAAGGACCTGCACGAAAATGTCCCAAAACGCTCCGTAAGTAAAAACCCGAACCCCTAAAACCCTAATTTTTATGAAAAATCAAGAAAATCAAATTTTAGTGTTCGCTCGCGGGCCGCGAAAGATTAAGCAAGGTCTTCGCGGGGCGCGACAGACCTAAGGATCTCCGGATAAGCTTCAAGGCCACGTGTCACACACGTGGCGAGGCTAGGGTATGACACGGCAGCCCTAGCCGTAGCTAGTGTGGCCCTCGCGGGGCGCGTAGGACGGCCTTAAGGCCTCCGCGGGCTGCGACAAACTCAAAAATTTTCTATAAATTGGGCGTTGCATGGCCATTTCCGTCTGCTCGAAATTTTCTTTCAAAAACGTCATATTCTGCTCAAAATCGTGTGTTTAAGGGTCGAGACGATGCTATGATAACAGGGTAATAACTCGATCATTGCTACGATACAATGTTCGATCGATTAAAACCGATCCGATGGATGTTTAAGTGTTGCCCGAATCTTGGGCTATACTTTGTCATTCGTCGTGAGGGTTTCGATCTCGTGAGTTATCGTAAATGTTGTATTAAGTTACTAACCTAATTTCGTTTGCATTATATAACTAGGTTACCAGGCTTAATCAGTAGGCAGACTCTGTCCGTCTAAACTTGCAAAGTGAGTCATTCTGTTTTAATCAAAGTTGCTTTGTAAAACCCTAAACATTTTCCAGTTATAAGTACAAAGATTAAGTATTTGCAAATCTTTAATTACTGGCAGTAAGTGGGGGTATTGTGCACATTACTACTGTTTTATCCCTCTTAGGTGGGCGAGCCTAATTAGTGATATGGCCACAGTCATAGATCCGGTCGAGTGACAACTGGACCAGATAATTATAAGATAGGAGCAAATGTAAAAACTCTTAATACTGTAATTTATAACAATGTATCGTTTTGTACAAATTGGATGACTCACCAGTATTTCCCGCTGATCAAATCTTTTTAAAACATGTTTCAGGTGATTTACTGTGAACAAGGAAAAGTGCCGCGTAGCACTCCAGCTTGAATGAAGTGGCTCAGTAAATAAATAAACATATTTTTGTAATCCGGGGATTTCCCATTGAAATTCCTTTATACAAATTAGGGGTTTGTCCCAAAACTTATAATAAAATAATTGGGTGTTTTCAGTTCAACGATCCTGTTAAAATTTTCCGCTGCCAAATCAACCACCAATACCACGGGTTTCTGTCCCGCGGCCTCTGAACCGGGTAAAACGGGTCGGGGGCCGTGACAATTTTCTAGTTCGATTTGCCTTTATCAATTGTTTGTAGAAATGTTAGATCTATTTGTCAATTATTCATTTTCCAGATGCTACAGTTTTGTACCATTAATTTTGAATATATATTACAAATTTAGAGTTTTAATTTTATCTAACATTGGAAACTTTTTATGAGCTTCTAGTGTTTTGCTACTAGTTTGATTAATAAAGTAAGAAAGTGGCATAAGTGATAAGTTATACACTTGCATGAGTTGCATCTATAGAATTGGTTTGTGTTATGTTTAGTGTGGAAAAGGATGGCCGGAATTTTTAGATCCGCTGGAGAGATTTGCCGGAGAAAAATGAGATGGGGAAGATGAAATGAGTGAATGGTTTGTTAAGTAGGTCCTACTTAATTAATTTATTTTGTTTTATTATTAAGGGTAATATAGTCATTTTACATGGACTTAACTATACAAACTAACATCCATCCAGTGTAAGAATTATCCAAGTAACAAACGAGTAAACCACAAGAAGCACAAATGTAATTTTAGAAAATTGAGGACTAAGAGTGAAATTTTAGCAAACCATAGGGACTAACCGGATATTTTACTCAAAAGTTTATATGATATTAAACTTTTAAGTATAATCATTGATTTGACATCTAATTTTAGAAACAAGTACTTTAAATAAGGATGCATATTTTAAAACGTGGTCAATGATTTAAGCTCAAAACGTTTTTTAACTTTTATTTTCCAAATGATTAAATGGGTCATCTTACTAGTTTCATTTAAGATTTAAGCGATTTTCATTGCTCTATCTTTACATTCATCTAAGCTCGATTTTGGGGGCATTTTCGAAGCTTGATTACAAATTTAAAAACCGAAACTTTTATCATACTTAACAAAGTCGATTTGGTGTCGGTTTTTTTATGTGGATCCCACTTCTGATGCCAATGGCAGGTCTTTGAAGATCAGTGACGGAGGCAGGAATGTTTTCTTATGGTGTCAATTTTTTTGGTACTCTGATTTATAACACCCTGGTGTCAAAATTTTCTGATCAGTTCAGGTTGAGTCGTCCCTGAATCCCATCTTTGATCAGGTATTCAGAATCAATCACTAACGTGCTGCATCTCTTCAGTTCGAACGAAATCGTTCTTGAGTCACACCAATTGTGACTCTTCTTAGCTTATGTTTGTCTCGTGACTCTTAAGTTTGTCATTAGCGGTCTTATTTTATTTAATTAAGCAATTGGAATCAATCAATTGTGTCACTAAGGTTAATGGGTTAAAAGCTTAAAAATAAGACATGAGTTATTAATGGTTAAAACTTTAAAGTGAATTCACTATATGGAATTCAAGTAATTAAGCTTAACTAATAAGCTATAAAACAAATTTAGTAACACATTTATATACTTTCTTTCTTTAGTAACAAATATACATAGATTTTTTACACGCCAATCGGTCAATTATTTCATTTTAATAAAATCAATGGTGTCAGTCGAAAAAAAAAACGGTGGTGTTGTTTTAGAATTTTTTTTATTACAAGCTTTATGTAACACATGGAATATATTGGGGTCGAGTGACACCAATGCTCTCTATGTGGCTCCGCCACTGCTGAAGATGGTGAAATTCATGATAAGGTTAAGGTTATTACTTAGCAGCGTGACCCCTAGGAGTTGTCCCCATCGTTGTTGGTTGGTTAAAACACAGACACCTTAGAGTCTCCTGTGAAGGGGCGGCCGGGCGGGTACCCTACAATCGCTTCTTCCAAATCACAATTACTAGCAAAAATTGGGACATATGGTACCCCTCATGAATTGGGGCAGTTGTTTCATGAGTTAGAAGATGACATATATCATGTTTTCCAGAGGGGGTATTATGGTCTCTAAAAGGACAAGTTTATAAATTATCCATGGGTCTAACTGTCCTCTGCAAAAACTTAAATGACGCAACTTAATGTTTTCTGTATGTGCCATATTTGGAGCCCAACAATGGGATTCCACTGTCGGTGTTTGGTCGAATGCTGTTTCTTTGAAGAGGTAGAACTGTAGAAGGCATCATGTGATTGATAGTTTTTTGGTTATATTCAAACTCAACCCTTTTTAATGTTGTTGAACATGTTATAACTAACGAAAAACAAGTTAACTACTATATAGGCACTTTTAAGTTGCTATCACAGGGAGTATGTTTTTGTTCGAGCCATAAAGTTTTTGGCGATATGTGACCATGTAACATGAGGTTGATATCGTATTAGATGAATAGTTAGTATATCTTTAATACTTTATTTTTATCAGTGTTACACTCTTTAATTGCTTTTTGATAGAAGGTTGATGAGAAAAATTATGAAAACGTGAAGTTTTTATATTATAATAAAAACCATGATTATGGGACTAATGATTTGTTGCATTGTATCATAAAGATAAACATGAAACAACCGTTACTGGTACACCAAAAAACTGGGCATATGCATTATCTTGAATTTACACACATATTAAAAACTTTACTTTAAGGCTGATGGGTGTGGTACACCGCTCTCCATCACATCAGCTAATGGTGCCTCATAGCGCCCCTCCCCATTTTCTAGGCGCCAAAAGGAGGGCACCATGGAGAGGGCTTCATCCCATTAAGAAGCGCTAATGGCATCTACAGGTGAGGCCATTGTTTTCAACCAATCATATTGTTTGCTCTTTATTTTTTTGTATTTTGTTTAATAGGGGTCTTTAAAGAGGCTTTAAACCATACCGTGCAAGTTAACGATAAAGCCCTCGCTTACGTGGTGCATACGTGGCTCTGATGTGACACTATAAAGCCCCTAGAGGCTTTAAACCACACCCACCTACCTAACAAAACTACAATCAGATGTCCCGTTGTCCTTGTCAGATAACCCGAAAATGCCACGTCAATGACACAGTTTACATGCATCAGCAAATGGGATTTCAAAATCAACAGCTACAGAATCATGTATGCCCCTTAAAAAGTCTCTTTACGGTTTAAAACAAGCACCGCGGGCTTGGTACCAATGGTTTACGGATTACGTTCTCACATTGGGTTTTCAGCACTCGTCTTGCATCTGAATTTGCCACGAAAGATCTTGGCCCACTTAGCTTCTTTCTCGGTATCTCGGTCACCCGTCACAAAGACACTATGTTCCTATCTCAACAGGCTTATGCTCATGATATCATCGAGCGTGCAGGCATGCAGTCTTGCAACCCTGTATTTACCCAGGTCGACTCTAAATCTAAAATCCAGGCTGATGCCGGGGCTGACTTTCATGACCCGACTTTATATCGAAGTCTTGCTGGAGCATTACAATACCTAACCTTCATGCGACCAGATATTTCTTATGTCGTTCAACAGATTTGTATGCATGCCTGCTCCAAAAATGGATCATTAGAATGCTTTGAGGAGGATCATTCCATACATTCAAAGAACATCTTCTCTAGGTCTCACTCTAGGGCCATCCTCCACTCCGAATCTTCTAGCTTACACAGATGCAGATTGGGCAGGTTGTCCGGACACTCGACGCTCCACTAGTGGCTACTGTGTTTATTACGGGGATAACCTCATCTCTTGGTCTTCAAAATGCCAATCTACTATTTCCCGCTCTAGTGCTGAGGCCAAATATCGCGGGGTTGCAAACGTCATATCCGAGATTTGTTGGCTATGAAACCTTCTTCTCGAACTACAATGTCCGCCAACGCGTGCCACCTTAGTCTACTGCGACAATGCCAACGCCATTTACCTATCTGGTAACCCGGTTCAGCATCAATGAACTAAACATATTGAATTGGATACTCACTTCGTTCGTGAACATGTTCAGCGAGGTCAAGTTCGTGTTCTTCATGTAACCTCCAGATATTAGATAGCAGACATCTTTACGAAAGGCCTTCCACATCTCTTATTTGAAGATTTTTAATCCAGTCTCAGCACTCAGTCTCCTCCCGCTTCGACTGCGGGGGTGTAATAGTCATTATAATTGTATTAATAGATAGTACCAATTGTAATCTAGCACAAAATAGGAGATTTTATTTATCCTATATATATAATACGGTATAGAGGAGAGGGATCTCAAGGATCCTGTTTTACCAATTATTAGTAACAATTGATGATGATTCAAGCTTCTATCACATAGGATTCATGGAACTTATTGCGTTAGTTAAATCTAAAAACAATTATTATGTTTGTTTTGGACAAGTATTATGTTTGTTTTGGACAAGTTAATGGTTTTTGTTTGATTTGGTTGTTGAACATGAATTAGAATTAATATTATAATTAAACTTTATCTAGTGTTATGTGCTCTTGATCAATCTACCATACTTGACGCCCGACGTTTCTACCGTCAGTTGGGTGTTACATATGAAACTTTTTGTTTATGTTTTTAAATATCCACTTAGTGATTTTTTTTGCTCAATACGCTCAAAAACATGTATATTACATGCCCTATTTTTTTCTAAAAAATACGATGTTTTAGATAGTGTAACACAACGGTTTGTGAGAGTTTACAAATTTCCTCAACTTAAGTGGTTTTCATTTTAGTATTCCTTAGCAGTTATTAAATATTCTTTATTATATTTTGTAATAAAGATATAGTGTTATAATACACTTCTCACACTTCTCACACTTTAGGCCCTTTTTACACTATCCTTACCCTTTTAACCAATTTAACGAAATGTATATTTTTTATTAATTAACCTAATTATTTAAATAAGCAAATAATATACATTTTTAGTATATTAATACTAATTAAACTTGCTAACTAAATGGTTTTATGAAATATGAACACTGATTTAATGGTTAGAAATAAACCTTTAAATTTAATTTCAAAAACATTAAAATGAAAACTAGGCTGTTTTTAAGGTTGGGCCGGGGGACATAAGTGTGCCTAACGACTAATAGCCTTGTTTTGGGCCCGAAGGGTATGAACAAGGGAATAGGGATCGTGATCAAATTAGAAGGGGAAAAAAAAACACTAAAACAAAAATTATTTGATTTTGCATATTATATCCAGTATTTTATTTGAAATATATACAATATTTTGTTTGATTTATAACAAAAACTAAAAATTCGTAAACTTTGTTGTCATATCAATTCACAAAAGCAGTTTATTTATGTATAGGATGCCTTGTTTGAATAGCAACTCTATCATTTTCTTGTGATTTTTAGTTCTTTAAAGCATCGCGGGTATTTTAACAAGTAGCCGGATACCCACACTCTTCAAACGTATATTTTCAACGACTCTTTTCTACTCTTTACATGGATCATTTTTCTTACTTTATTTCTACTAGTTTTCTCCATTAACTACTTCTTTGTGAGAATGAATCTATAATTCTTTTCAAGATAGTGGATGTCACCAGTGGCGAAACTTAAAAATTTCCACCGGGGGGTCGGAAGTCACTGGACCTAAAAGTATATACCTAATATTTTTTATAAAACCGGGGGGTCGAAAACGTATATAACTAAAAAATTCTATACGAAACGTACATACATAACACTACCGAGTGAAAAGTTCGGGGGGTCGCCCCTGGATGTCACTAACATCGTTATGGACTTCATACGAATATCATAACACTTGGCCATTCAGCTAGTCGAATAAGCTAGCTAGAACACTAGACTTACCCGGATAACAAAAGATTACACAATCATAATGATACACCAGTTCTGCTAGATTCTTTGTCTTATGTTTAGATCACATTGATCAAACAATTATCTATATATTAATTTTTGAATGAAATGAACAGTAACCATTTAAGACTTTTTTTTTTTTTTTTTTAACATATTGTAACTAATGGTAAACAACCATAATGAACATAAGTGGTAACTAATCGTAAACCGTACAAGACATTGATTTTTGTCGGCTGCAAGTATAAGGCTATGCAGTATGGTGATGGTCCTCCCTTGAAGGATGATCCGCCACGTAGGATGGGTGTGAGGATGGGGCAAAGAGAATGGATGTATGAAAATGAGGGAATGGACCTAAAATGTATATGTATATATTGTCTGTATAGGTGTGTGAGAGAGGGAGAGTGATGGTTTTTGTCTTCTTGTGGATCGTCACCATCGTCCCATACTCGACGCCGAGGACGAAGCCGCGGGGGGGGGGGGGGGGGGGGCAGGATGGTGTTCCCTACCGGCGCCGTTCCGGAATCATCCGGGGACGGTCCCCATACCCAGAAGCCTAAGCAGCACTATGTTGAATACATATTGAACCGTAATTACCTATTACAAACATGACTAATCCACTTTAAACACAACAACAAAATCGTCGCGCAACGCGCGTCAGCTAAAACCCCTAGTTATACTACAAAATCAAACATTTTATAATCTTAAATTTCAATACAATCATGATATACTTTTCTTTAAATCGACTTTACACAATCATAGGGTGCGTTATTACTTTTTGAGTCACTGTGTTTTAGTGGTTTTAAACACTTGAGTCCAAAATCAAAAAGTTTAACGTCCTAAATCCCTAACCGCTCATTTTATAATATTTTGAGTCCCTGTATTTTGGTGATTTTAACCACTTGAGTCTAAAATCAAAAGTACAAGTGTTAAAATTTGGACTCAAAACATTATAAAATGAGTTGTTAAAGACTCAGGCCGTTAAACTTTTTGATTTTAGACTCAAATTGTTAAAACCACTAAAATACAATAACTCAAAAAGTAATTTACTTTTATTCTTATAAATTGCCATAATTGTTTATACATGTGGAATTATTATGCGTGCCTAGTTATATATGGTCGCATAATTATTTGTAGTGTGTAATAAGCTTAGTAATACAATATTTGTGTGTGCTTATGGCGGGGAAGATATACCCCTCACCCATGGACACGTCTTGCATACTGGTGGCTTTGTATGCTATGCTTTTATTGCTTTGTATGTTAAGAACCCTTTGTACGTTAATTTGATAATATATCTCTATGTGTGGCAGGGCCGTCTCCGAAAATCGCAAAATTTTTTTTGGCCCTGTTCGAGATATAAAATTTGGGCCCTATTCGCAAATCTTCATATAATATAAACTCATCAATCATTCAATCAAATAACTCATAATACTACGATAATTGTATTCAAATAGATAAAACAAATTAACAAAAATAGTGTAGCAAAAATGATCAAGTTATCGAACCTACTTGCTAAGCGAAAAGTGTGGTTCTTCTAGCGTTTTTTGAAGCAAAGCTCTCGATCACCTCCTTGTAATCCATAGTATCTAATATTTCAATTTCAATAGAAATTGTCGCCCACCCGTTTAGCCTTTCTTTTCTCTTCCTCTAGCTTCCTTTTCTTACGTTTTTTATGCCGGATGGGTATTTGTATTTAGGAACGGGAGGCATAATTTCTAAATATTAACAAAAAAACATTCATTCAATATTTCAATCACAAGACATCAGTTAACAAAAAACATACATTCATTCAATATTTCAACCACAAGACAATAAGTCATCAGTTAACAAAAAACATACATTCATTCAATATTAACAAATAACATTCATTCAATATTTCAAATTTTCAATCAAAAAGACATTCATTCAATCAAAAACATTCATATGAAATAAAAAAGACATTCATTCAATCAAAAACGAAATAAAAAAGACAAAAACATATGAAATCAGCGACTGATATACCCTCTGATTCCGAAAGTCTGATGATAATTGCGACTGATCACTGATATACCTCCGAATCTCCGATTCCGAATCACAGTGATATTAGGAACGAAAATTGAAACTCTGATGATCAACTGAAATCCTGAATCACTGTGATATTAGGAACGAATTGAGAGTCGACCTTTTGTTTCCCTCTTGACTCCTGTGCGTGCAATTGATATCATCAGGCAACAGCGACTTTTTGTTTACCTCGTCCCTCCTGTGCGTGCCATATATGATCACTGTAGGCCTTTTTTTTTTTTTTTTTTTTTGTAATTGGGCCTAATTTCATTTGATTGCAACCGACTCTGGGCCTATTTAAACATACATATTTTATTTTTTATAAATACATACAGAATGTTTTTAAATTTTTTGGGCCTCATACTGGTTTGGGCCCTGTGCCCAGGCCCATTATGCACCTTGGCTTAGCCGGCCCTGATGTGTGGTGTGTCTATATATATATATAGGTGAAGCATCCGTTAGAAACCACCATTTATTACGAGAACCAATGTGAACACAACCAAAAATACCTAAAAATAGCTAAAAAACACACAATTTTTTTTTATATTTTTTATAAAAAAATCGCCGGATTTCGTTACCAAAAAAAAGCTTTTTAAATTTTTTATGGCTACTAAAAGTAGCGATTTTAATGTAAAAAAATATTAAATTTTTTTTTTTGTGTTTTTTAGATTTTTTATTTTTTTTGAGGGTTTAATTTTTAGCATTTTAGCTTGGGAGGGGGGTGTTTAGGTTTTTGGGAGGTGGGGGAGGGGGGTTTAGATTTTTTTTTTTTTGGGGGGGGGGGGGGGGGTTAGGTTTTTAGGTTGGGGGGGGGGGGGGTGTTAAGGTTCTTTTAGTTTTTTTTAGGTATTTTTTGTTGTGTTCACATTGGTTCTCGCGATTCATGCGAGGTTCTCGCAATAAATCGCATGAACCTTACCATATATATATATATATATATATATATGTGTGTGTGTGTGTGTGTGTGTGTGTAAATGAGTTTAATTTCTTTTTTAATAATGTGTATTCATTTATATAGAGAAAATATAAGTTAGCGTTTGGTACGAAGGAATAAATGGTGAAATGAAATGAATCATTGTCATGGAATGAAAAGAAATTTGTTTGGTTATCATGTGGTAATGGAATTGAGCGTTCCAAAGGAATATAACTCTTTTCAAATATAATAATTTTAATTCCTTGGTACGATGATATTTTTTTTTTTCATTCCTTCAAGGAATGGAAAGAAATACATTATTATTATTATTATATTTATATTTATACTTATACTTATATTTATATTTATTATTATTAATATTCATACTAATATTAATATATATCAAAAAAATTATTATTAATTTTTTTTACCATTAATATATTATTATTATTATTATTGAGGCAATTATATTTTTATCGTTTTTAATACTATTGTATTTTGTTACTTCGTTTTTTTTTTGTTTATCAAATTCTACAAAGTAATGATTCATTCTAGTCACATATGAATAACCAAATATCACAATGGAATGGAATTATCTATTTCATTCGGTTGTCCATTCTATTACCTCATACATTCCAGTCTCTCATTAATTCCATTACCCCATACCAAACAGACCTATACTTTTACTGTTTCATTTTTTATAATCAAAGTTATACAAAAACTGAATAATTCTTTATAATTTATTTATGAATTTCTAGTAGTTAGTATTATTGCTGTTATTATTGTTAAGCATCTTTATCCAATTTATTCTAATTATAGCTATCTTATTATTTTCAGGCAAAAAAAATTTAAACCTAATTTAAATTAGAGATGTATTATCATATTTATTTTTTTAACCACAAGCTTATATATACTGTATCAATTATTTTATTTTCTTTTAAGACAGAAATTAAAATCTCGTAAACTTTTTAGCAATTTGTCATCACTAAAATTCAGAAAAACTATCTATAATTTATAATGTATATCTATAATCTATCTATAATCTATAATCTATCTATTAATCTATTAATAATTAATTAATTATTATAAATAAAAATAGGAGTACACTTGGCTCATTCATAGAGTATCCACCTAAAATTTTGTCACTTGTCAACTTCATATTATTTCTCACTATTTTTAATTATTTATGGTTAAAAGCTAGAGATTTTTTTATATGCTTTTTAAATAGCAAACTAATACATTCATATTTATGGTATCTTTTAAATTTTTGTTAGTTGTAACATTTTTATATTATTTAAAAAATCTTTAATTGAAGTGTAATCTTGTTATACATTAAAAAAATCAACTATTTATGAAATAAAAAAAATAGTTGTTGTGTTGTGTGTATAACATTTTTAATTATCATTGTTGCGTAATAATTTTTATAATTTATTTAATTATGTATGTACGATGTACATAATTGTAGCATGAGTTGCGTAATTATCATTATAAGTTGTGAATTACCATATATAAACAAATTATTTTCACATTATATATATGTTACCCGTGTAGTACACGGGTTGCTAACCTAGTTTATAATAATGCAAAGATAATTACGAACGTTATACCCACGTTACATTAATATTTAAGTAAAAAGTATAGCAATATTATACTTAAATTAACGAGTAAAAAAATATGAGTTTATGATATAATTCTTAAGTATATAATCTAATTTATAATAAAAGACTCCAAATGATGCCACGTAGAGCTCTCTCATTTTATTTAATAATAGTGTTATTATTATTAATATATTAGATTAATTATATCTAACTAATATTATATATATAAAATATTTATCTTTATCTCTATTATTGTAAATATTACTATTTATTGTTGTGTATTTATTTATTTATATTATTAATGATATTGTTATTTATATTATTATTGAGGGTGAGGTTCGGCTACAAAGTCCATTTTCCTACAAAATGTACAAAGTCATAAAACACTAAAATTTCAGCCATAAAACACACTCAAAACCCACAAATAACATAGTGGAGATCACTAAAACACAATATCCAAACCCTAACAGTCCTTAAAAACTTCAAACACACTATCGTACAACTATGAATATAAAAACTCAACATGATAATCAACATAAAACACACTCAAAACCCACAAATAACATAGTGGAGATCACTAAAACACAATATGCAAACCCTAACAGTCCTTAAAAACTTCAAACACACTATCGTACAACTATGAATATAAAAACTCAACATGATAATCAACATAAACACATTAATGTTAGTTATTCGATAATCAAAGCCTTATCATCCAAAACAAAACACAAAACCCACAAATATGGTGTTTTAGTAATCTTCACTATGTTATTTGTGAGTTTTTAGTATGTTTTATGGTTGACATTACGGTGTTTTATGACTTTTTACACTTTGTAGGAAAATTTGAATTTGTAGCCCACTCCCACCCTTATTATTGATAAGCAGTATAATTTTTTTTAGTATTGTTTACTTTTTCTATTATTATATTTATTAAAATAAAAAATCGTTAAGGACATATGTTATATTTTGGTGTTTTATCACATTTTTTTTGGATCTCTCTCTTACTTTGTTTTGAATGGTTTCGGTGTAATTGGCTTGCAACACGGTAGGGCTATACATGTCGGCACCTTACCCAAGTTCGAATCCTTGAATAGTCGTGTTCTCCCGGATTATTTGCATATGCTTGTTGGATTCGAACTTGAGACCTCTAAGAGGAAAGAATGTTGTGGGAAAACCCTTGACCAACTGGGCTATACCTAGAGGTGTTCATCAGGTTTTTTCCTTCAGGGTTGGGTTTTTCAGGTCGGGTTATTCGGTTTTCGGTTTAGATGTAAAATGAAAATAAATGTTTTTTTTTTTTACAAAATATCATCAAAATTTATATTGCTACTTTAAAAATATTAGTTGACAATATCCTATTATAATATTTAAAAGTCTCAAGAGTTATTGTTCCATATACTAAAGACCCCAAATCAAAACACTTCTAAAAGAAAAAAAAATGTTAACATTTTTCTTCGGGTTTCATGTTTCGGGTTTTTCGAAGTCGGGTTGTTCGGGCTTTTGGTCGGAAAAAAGTAACCCGATAACTGAACCATTTAAAGTTCGGGTGGCTTTAAATTCGGGTCAGGTTTTAAATAAAAATGAACAGATTATTTTCGGCCAAAAACTGACGAGCTCACGGACCTGTGTCTTTCCTTCCACGGTCACAAAACAGCGACCTTCTCTAGGATCCTTTAGTGGTCCCAGACTTCCCGATCTCATCCACCTCAACCTTCTATCTTCCATGTCTTAGTTTTTGGTCAAACTAGGGTATGATTGTATTATAATGATGAATGTTAGTCTTTTCAATTTCAACGAATGTACACACTTATTATATTATACACTCTTTTTCAATAACTATTTACTACTGTAATTTATGTTCTTTAAATCCATCAATATTTTCTTTAAATCCATCAATAATTGGCAAAAGCTGTACCTTGGTCAAAGACACAAAAAGAGTTCAAATGGGTATGATCAAGGTCATGATTACGGGAATGTATGTTGTTTCATCATTGAATAGTTTTGGTAAAAAATCCGCAATAATCCAAAGCTTATGTCTGTTTAATCAAATAAAGTCAACAATTTCTTTATGGGATTTTCCCATAAAGAATCAAGAAAATATATGATTACAAAAGGATAAAAAGTTGGATAAAGATTTCCATACTGCTAATCATTTAAAGTTAGTGGTAAAATCTTCACATTGGTTTCTAATTGATGTCAATAGCATAAGTACATATCTCCATGGTCAAAAAGTTTAATACTAAATTGTCAAACTAATTGCTTTTTTAGTGCTTTTTTTTTGTTTATTTTTGACGGATCTATAAATTTCAAAATCTTTGTCTTTTTTAGCATAAAGTTACTTTGAAAAAAATATTTTAATTACGTCATAATTGGTTCACTTTTTAGTGGGTTAAAAAAATTTGTAATTAGGCGATGGGGTGTGGTATCAACAAGTAGCTCGGGGAACTTAGGTGGAGGCTTTCCCCGATCGGGTACACCGCCCCTCCCGACCGAAGATCGGACCATCGGTGAATAACTCCCGTCTACCGCGAACACTTTTCTCTTGGAACTTTGATGGTGATCGGTTGAAAGGGAAGGGGAAGAGGGAAGGGGAAGGGGTACACCACACCTCTTGATGGGGAAGATGATAAGGTGCTGAGGTGGCCTCTATGTGGCCATGGGGAAGGTGGAATCACACCCCATGGTCTTAGGAAGTAACAAAATTTAAGTTTAAGCACAAACATAAAACATTCGATTTTAACACATATTTAATGATTCGATCTGGAGTTTCTAAGGGCCTGACTCGAGTGTTTATCGAATTTTCATATTTTATGTGATATATAGACTTGTTATATAAATACTATGTAAATTACAATTGCAAGCGGGAAGGCTTCATGTATTAATAGTTACGGAAAATAATGCCATCATGCACCATCACAATTCATATATATCAAATATAAAGAGATTAGTGAATAAATATTATCAATCACCCAAGCAACTTATATTAGCGACTTGTTTCTCTTCTTTTTGGCTTTGAGTTTAGCGACCTGGATTCCTTGTAGGTATTCAATGGTGTATGCCACCTCTAGGCGTCCCCCACCGACCGGTCCTATGACTAACATGAGAGAGTTAAATCACATGTCTCAAAGTAAATCAGGTAGTACCGAAGTTTGATCCCCATACCTTCAAATAAATTCTCACCTTTTTACCACTGGAGCACTATCATAGATTCGTAGGGACCCGATAGGTATTGCATGTAAGATTAAATATTTATTTATATGTATTTAATCTAGTAGCCGTTATTATCATTTATATAATATGGATCAAAATATATTAGAACCTATAATATAATTAGTTGGTAATTGTTGATGGACCATATTACCCTTATTAAGGAGATTACTAGAGAGGGATTAGGGTTAAACTCTCATAACATCAACACTAAAATCGTCCCCTCCTCTCTCTCCATTACTACGAGTTCTTTAACCCTAAAGAACTTGGTACTACCATCAATAACTTACATCCTAAAGGGGAACCAGGACATCTTGACAACTATGTCGAACACGATGGCTGCGTCTCTAACTGGATTCTTTGCTGTCTTGTTTGCTGTATCAGGTATTATTTACATGGTTTCCATTATGTTTATACAGAACTGATCAACATTGCAATGCCCAAGTGAGATGTTGGAACCCTATGGATACATGTTCTACATGTGCAAATTTGCCACTACATGTGTAAGATCATCTACCACCACCACGTCATCGTGGTGGCCTATAAACCCGGTCTCCGACTAATATAAGAAGCATACTAATACACACAATCGATAAGATGATAAGGATTACGTAAAGACAATTGGATATGGCTTCAAAATTATCTACATGCAATGATGTTATCGAGTGTTTTGTCATAGGATGTCATATTACTGAACTGGTTTATAGAGGTCGGATTGTGTCCATTGATAATGAACAACGCAAAAAAAAAAAAAATGATATCACGATGTCGTATCTCCTGCCTACGCTAATAGACGAGTATTACACATTGGAGCCCCAAATTTCTCTTTGTATCAATAACATTCATTAAAGGTTTTGAAACGGCCGCCATAAATAAAGCATCCACCTACGAATTCATGCAACTAACAAATGAAGTACGTATTTTCATAAAGGGTTATTGGACTTTATCACCCCCAACTATCGGCCTTTGGCCGTTGCCACCCCCAACTAACACTTTGACACCCGACACCCCCAACTTGACTTTTTGTTTGTGCTGGCACCACTCTGTTAATTGAACACTAACTCAGTTAGTGTTTTTGCCTACGTGTCACCATCTTTCCTACATGGCTGTGATTACATGGCAATTACGTGGCTAATTATAAAACCCCACATCAACCCACCTCTCCCTTCTCTTTCTCCCTAGCTGAAACACCACCATCGCAACCAACCGCCACCATCATCATCATCAACCACCCACAACGACAGTCACCATCATCATTATCTCCACCAACCGCAATCAGCATCACCGAACAAAGTTGTCCACCATAATTACGGCACCACAAATGGCAGCCATTATTCACACCAAAATCTAGCATAACAACCTCCAACACCACCACATCAACCATAACCACAAGAATCCCCACCATCAGATAAGACCACAAAAAATCCCTAATCTAACCCTAACTACACTTAAAAGCCCTAATCTAAATGATCTGAACTTACCAAAGATTTGTTAGAAGCCCAAGTCATCGAAATCTTTTCCTCAGGCCATAACCACCGCCGTCGTCTCTTCCATCATAACCCAACAGCACCGGTCACCACTATAATCACAACAACGACATCATCGGAACCCTAGATTACCTCCTATAATTTGTTCCAATGACTGATTCGATTTCAAAACGAGAATATGTACGATTTGAGATGAGGAATTTAGAAGCTTCACACTTGATTCGTTGTTAAGATTGATTCGGGAAGACGGTGGTGAAGCAGGGTAAGACCAGAAACAAGCTCAATTGGATCAGAAACAGAGAGAGAGAAGTGCCTGTGGATCAGAAACAGTTGGATGAGAAACTCAGTTGGCAGTGCCGGTGGTGGCATGAGGTAGAGGTGGTGATGTCTGTGGGAGGTGATGGTGGAGGTCGTGTTAGAGAGGGAGAGAAAAGAGAGAGAGAGAGAGAGAGTGAGAGAAGTCAAGATGGATAAGAAACAGAGAGAGAAGTCAAGTTTTATAAATATATATTCGCCACGTAATCATGTCCACGTAATCAACTCTGTGCCACGTCGGATAAAAACAAACCCAGTTAGTGAAGATTTAACTGGGTGGTGCCAACACAAACAAAAAGTCAAGTTGGGGGTGTCGGGTGTCAAAGTGTTAGTTGGGGGTGGCAACGGCCAAAGGCCGATAGTTGGGGGTGATAAAATCCAATAACCCTTTCATAAAACAATATTAACTTTGCAAGTTATACTAAACAATCAAGCTTTTGTGTTTGTAAAAAGCTTAAAATTTATTATTTATGGGTTGCATTAAGTGAACTCTTCCTTATGATTTTTAGTGTTTTACTAAATGTGCATCTTTTTCCCCACTAAATTGGTCATATCCTCACTTCTCACTATAGTTTTTCTTTGGCTACACGGTATGGGGTCAGCCTTGGACCAGCGCCACCCCCAACACCGTTCCCTCCCCCTTGCGTCGTCCTCTCCCTCTCCTTGGAGACGTTTGTGCCGGGCCAGGAAAAGAAAAAAAAAGGCATAACGGCTAGTTGACCGTTTCAAAAGAAAAAAAAGTAAATTATGTTAACGACTATTTAAAAAAAACCCTAAAATTCATGATTTTTTTTTTAATAAATACAACCTTAACACCCAATTTTTTACCAAGTTCAAGCCCATCTCTCTCTCAACTTTAATACTTTTATAAAAATTAGCCATGTCTTCATCTTCTTCTTTAACGTGGTATTTGTCATCTTCGGGTGAGAACGAAGCATTTTTTGCAAACGTCATTATGTACGCAGCTCAGATGTTCATGGAGGAGGATAAAGAGTCTGAAACATTGTCACAGCGGCAAACTAGGAGAGCCGCCTTAAACCGAGACAAAGAAGGTAATTTAATTTTTTTAGAGTATGTTTATTTAAATTCAATAATGAATTTAATTTATTTTTCGTTTCTAATATATAGCCGCCCATGATAAATTATTGGCCGATTATTTTTCCGACGAACCTGTGTACACAGACGAGATGTTTCGACATCGGTTCCGAATGAGTCGTCGACTTTTTTACGTATCGCAGACGACTTGGCCCCGTCTGATCCGTTTTTCACACTGCGATACGAGGCTAGGGGCCAAAGGGGATTCACTACTTTACAAAAATGTATGTCGGCCATTCGCCAACTAGCATATAGGTACGCACCCGATTCGCTGGACGAGTATTTAAGGATGTCTGAAAGAACTGCACGTGAATGTTTGCATAGGTTTTGCGAATGGGTCGTGAAATTATATAGCAAGAAATACCTGCGGAAACCAAACGCAAACGACGTACAAAAATTATATCAAGCACACGAACAAAGACATGGTTTTCCAGGAATGCTCGGGAGCATTGATTGCATGCACTGGCCGTGGCAGAACTGCCCTACTGCTTAGCAAGGTCAGTATACTCGGGGAGATCATGGTCATCCAACTATAGTTCTAGAGGCTGTTGCGTCACAGGATTTCTGGATCTGACATGTTTTTTTTGGTCTACCTGGTTCACTTAATGATCTTAACATCATCTACCAGTCACATACATTTGACGATGTAGTGGCATGAACAGGTACAGACACGAGTTTTATGGTTTCGAGGGTGAAATATAGGCGGGGTTACTACCTTGAGGATGGAATATACCCAACGTAATCAACAATCGTCAAAACTATTACGCACCCGACAGACGATAAAAGAAAGAAATTAAACTTATGTAATGTTTGGTTTTCTAATATTAATGAATTTTTTTTTAGTTATGTAATGTTTGGTTTTTTTTTAAAAAGGTAGATAAATTAAAAAAAATATGGTGAGGTATGATCATCCTCCATTTCTAGTGATTCTATCTTAGAGGGGCATCCTTCAATGGACTATGATGTGTCGCCTACATGACGGATCATCTTCCAAGAAAGGACCATCACCGTACCGTTATAGAACAATATATTAAGTACACAAAGGGATACTTTTAAGCTCACCCAAATATATCCATACGTCAACACTTTGATCGTATATATTATTATTTTGTTCCAGATGTTACAATAAAAAACAATTCACTATAAAATATATTTAAAATAATACACCTTTCTTCTTGCAGAGTCATATGGATCAATGTTTTCTTAAATTTGTTTTACTTTATATTTATTTATTACTATTATTATTAGTTATTACCATTATTATTAGTTATTACTACTATCATTAGTATTAATAAAACAAGTATCATAAGTAATATACGTTAAGCTTGGCTAGCTAGTTTTTAAAATAAAACTAATTTACTTTAATACCTTAAAATATATATAAAATTTAACTTGTAAAGATAATCTTTTTATATGAACCAAAACAAATAAATAAAACGTAATGGTTATAACTTTTAACAAAAATAAAATAAAAGTTTGGAATATGAGAAAGACATCACACATATAACGGTTAGTATAAGAAACCCAAGTTTTCGTCCACGCCATCAACGGTGCAGAGACGAGTCTAGGTTTTCCAGATGACACAAACTGTCTCCACAGGCTACAACGTCAACATCCTATGTTAAATCAGATCATGCCACGTATCGGCCAATCATTATAACGCTGTCTCTCTGGCCCAATATATATTTTACCCCAATGTCACAGGCGTCAATCCACACCTTTTTTGTTTACTCATCCATACAATCATACCCTCTCACACAACCAACTATTTTTATATATTATTTATTATATTATATTAAATAATTGGTTTTTAGATATAAAAAACAAAGCTCGAGGGTAAAACTTAGCTAAGTGTCACGGAGTTAATTGTTCAACTCGCGTGCGGCCTTAGAACACGGTCTAAGTAAGCCTAGCCGACTTGGTGTCGTTGGGTTTTGGTTATGATTGACGCTAAAGGCAACGTTGGATCGCAAGAGTATTGCTTGTAGTACTTGAACACAAGTATACAAGATAAAAGCTTTGTATTAACAAATGGAGATTACAAGTGTGCTAGATGTTTACAAGTATTTGGGGATGTCTCAAATAAGACCCCAAATTAGCTATTTATACTACATTGGAGCCTATCTAGAGTGTTCTTAATCTAGAATACTCTTTACATAATATCTATCTTAGATATCTAGAGAATTCCTACATAAATTTCATGATATTGGTTGAGATTCTAGAGTGTTCCTTGGCAGATTTTATGGCTGATGTAACTAGCCATTTCTAGCAGATTCTAGGCCCTTCTTTGCTGGAAGTTTATGTGTTTTGTGCCCCCTACGTTGCTGGAAGAGTACCGGCTGTTCCGGAGTCTTCCGGGCGGCTCTTGAAGCGTGTAGATGGCCCCGGAAGGTTTTAGAATGTTGAATTTTTGGGCTGAATTTTAGCGGGGCGTGACATCCTCCCACCTAAATTCGCAACGTCCTCGTTGCGATGCCTGAATGCCTCATGAGTTGTATTGCTGATAATATTTTTCCTCGGTTCTTGGACTTCAAGGGTGCGATGTGTACTTTATCACCTTTGATGATGTAGAGTGTGTTCATGAATGGTGCTGGCATGGCCTTATGTTCTCGAAAGAAATCCACCCCGAGCACGATGTTGTAGTCTTTGATTGGAACAATCGAGAAGTGTAACTTGCCTGCCCATGTTCCAATTTTCGCTTTTACACCCCAAGCAACACCTTCGATTGGTATGGGATCTCAGTTAGCAGCTTTAATCCAGCCTTCTTTGGTTGTGATCCTTAAGCCGAGTCTTCTTGCTTCGTTTGTTGTCATAAAGTTGTGGCTAGCACCAGCATCAACAAATGCTTCTAAGGTTTTCCCTTTGATTTCTATATTGACAAAGCGAAGAACTTTTCCCTTTGTATTGCCCACGACTGTTGTCGGGTTAGCTTGATTTGCCATTACCAATGGCTTTCCGTCCATTTCAGTCATAACATTTAAGACTTGGAGTTGCATTGCACCTAGGCGAACCTCTTCGGTTTCCTCAGGTTCATCATCGCTGGTCCTTATAAGGGCCGTTAGTCTGGCTTTCTTTGGGCAGTCTCGTGCATCATGAGGCCCATCGCAAAGGAAGCAACCTTTGTTTACGGCTTTTCCTTTGTTATATAATGTTAATGCCCGATCATCATTCTTCCAGTATTGATTTTGGTTGGTGGGTTTTGCTCCCCCACCTTTTGCATCGCCAGTCTCTGTAGTTGCTGATTTTATCGAACGATTTTCATTAAGGTCATGCAAGTTTTCAGCAACAGAGATTGCCGATGATAAGTCTTGAACATTTTGTCGTTCAAGTTCGGTTTTGGCCCATTGTTGCAAGCCATCGACAAAGTATATGAGAGCATCCTTGGGCGACAAGTCCGGAATCTCAAGCACAAGGGTAGTGAATTCATTGATATAATCTTTGACGCTACCCCTTTTTCTAAGGTTTCGTAGCTGAATCTTTGCATCGTGTTCAGCATTTTTCGGATAAAACTGCTTCTTAATTTCTTTTACAAAATCAACCCAAGTGTTGATGGTGAACATACCTTTTTCGATCTCCATGTGCTTTCGTCGCCACCATAGAGCCACGGTTTCCTTTAAGTATAAGGTCACCGTCTTGATTTTCTTGCCATCGTCAACGATGTCTACAGCTTCAAAGTACTGCTCGATCTCTCAAATGAAGTCGTCAACGGCTCGTGCCTCCCGTTTTCCAACAAACGGAGATGGCTTTGGGACTTCAGTCTTTGAAGAAATGATTGTGTCGCCTCGATTTGCTAGTGCTTGTTTGAAAATGTTTAGCTCCATTTGCAACTCACTGAATTTTTCAGCAAACTTGCTCTCTATATTGCTTTGTACTTACCCCAGCTCCTTCATAAACGTCTCTTTTAACTCAGCTTGCATGACCTGCATATCAAGTTTGATGTCGTCTCTTAACTCGCCGAGATCGCCACCTACTTGTTCCAGCGACTCGTTAGTGTTTGTTTGGAATATGTCGACTTCAGCCTTGAATTCTTCAAGCTGTGACTTGAATTCAGCTATCGATGTCCCCACGTCTTCCACATGTTTGTCTAAGCTTGCAACCAAGTCCTTAGACATGTCTCAATTCTTTCTTCCTCATTTGCGAGTATCATCACGCCCACGTGTCTCTTCTCCAGTAGCCGTGGTTATAGATTGGGTCTTATCATCAGCCATCTTGGATGGATCGAAACGTCACTCTGATACCACTTGTCACGGAGTTAATTGTTCAACTCGCATGCGGCCTTAGAACACGGTCTAAGTTAGCCTAGCCGACTTGGTGTCGTTGAGTTTTGGTTATGAAAGATGCTAAAGTCAATGTTGGATCGCAAGAGTATTGCTTGTAGTACTTGAACACAAGTATACAAGATAAAAGCTTTGTATTAACAAAGGGAGATTACAAGTGTGCTCGATGTTTACAAGTATTTGGGGATGTCTCAAATGAGACACCAAATTAGCTATTTATACTACATTAGAGCCTATCTAGAGTGTTCTTAATCTAGAATACTCTTTACATAATATCTATCTTAGATATCTAGAGAATTCCTACATAAATATCATGATATTGGTTGAGATTCTAGAGTGTTCCTTGGCAGATTTTATGGCTGATGTAACCAGCCATTTCTACCAGATTCTAGGCCCTTCTTTGCTGGAAGTTTATGTGTTTTATGCCCCCTACGTTGCTGGAAGAATACGGGCTGTTCCAGAGTCTTCCGGGCGGCTCTTGAAGCGTGTAGATGGCCCCGGAAGGTTCTAGAATGCTGAATTTTTGGGCTGAATTTTAGCGGGGCGTGACATAAGGCATCCATGTTAGTTTTTTTTTTATTTCCATCTACGTAATTATACTCAAAATATAAACTGCTAAAATCGTCAAGAGGATTGAATATTTTTGTTAGATCTATTCAATTTTTTTTTCTCAAATGGGCCATTTCTCTTATAACATTCAAACTAACATTAAATAACATTAGACCGTCGTCTAAATTAGAGTTCTTTCTCCTCCTCAGAACTTGTTCCATGAACAAAGTTCGTCTTTTTCTGAAAATTTTTCTTTTCAAACTTTTTCTAATGTTGTTTCTTTTTATAACCCAACCCAGCCTTCATATTTTTCGTTTTGTAACCAGATTTGTTATAAAAAGGCTTCTTGCCCTTTCCAGCAAATTTTGAAATTTCAGATTTTTCAATTTCTTCCAATTTAAACACTTTATCAATCTTATTTGAAATCACATTCTGAATCGGGACTTCAACATTTGAGAACAACTTGTCCGATCCAATCATGGTATAAGCCAATCCTATCGGATCATCATTCGCATCTTTCTCAGATTTGAATTTTTAATATAACTTTCATGAAAACTTCCCTCATTTTCATCCTGTGACTCAGACTTATTTGTTTTGGTAGATTCATCTGTCAGAACGCTTTCAACAACCTTACCTACCACCTCTGAATCACCAAGATCATCAGATTTGGTGTAAGTCACATCGATATTGTCAGGTAATTGGTCAACCATGTTTATAGCTTTTTCCACCTTTTCGCTATCATAGAATGTATAATTATCCTCCACCATCATAGAATGTATAATTATCCTCCAACGGTGGTGGAACCTGATAGTATTCAGACCCAATTCCTTTTTTGTTCTTTTCAGACTATTTACCATCTGGTGTGATGTTGAAAATACGTTCCAAAACATATGAAAAAGCATGATAACTTTGAAGTTTGTTAACCAATTTTTCTTTTCAGCCAGTTCTTGTTTAAGTTTAGCAGCTTCATCAATATAGTTATTTAAAACCTTTTGTTTTCCTTTATATATGGCTTCAAGAAATTTAGTTGTCTTTTGACATGCTGACAATCTGTCATCTAAACTTTTGACTCTACTCTTCAAAGTTTCATAAGCTTCTTTAACAGTATGATATGACAATTTCATTACACCATATTCCTTTTGCAATTCTTGAATAGTTTTATCTTTTTGACCACATTCAGCTGAACACTTTTGTTTTATTTTTTTTCTTTTTCAAGGTTTTCACATTTTTGCGTTAACTCTTTTTCTTTTTCTTTCAAAAACCTTTCATTTTCAAGCAATTCATGACATTTGTCTTTGAAGATCTTTTCTATTTTAGTAAACTCAATGTCCTTGATTTTACATTTTTCATCTTTTTCAGTACAAGCACTGCATGTGACACTTTGGGTTTTCCCGAGCAACCTCTCTATGTATTGCCGTCATATATATGATATTAAACGGGAACCTGTTATCTGTCTATGTGCACTATATTATTCCTTGTGTGTTAGGAACATAAATGATTTAATTAATATTTGTTATACATATTAGTTAACCGAAACCAAAAAGTTCCAACTCGAGACCACCCGGTGACCTGTTAAACCTCAAACAAGAGGGCGGCTCACTCAACGGACCTGGCCCAACATCACAACCGGCCAACTTGAAACCCCCTTGGAGTGCACCGCCCTTGAAGGGTAAAAAACACTAGCCTAGCCGCCCTTGCCATTTTTGGCAACCATCAATTACATCAAATCCCAAACATTCCCTCATTCTCCCCCCTCTCTCTCTCTCTAGCTCTCTCTCTAGAAAACCCTAAACCCTAACAACAACAACACCACCTCCTCTCCTCCTCTCGGGTTCAAAACCGACAACCATCGGAGGACTTGGATCAGCTCGTAAGCACCGTTTGGGAGCCTCATTCTTCATTTCTCTACACCTTTTTGCCCACACTTGAATCGGTTAGTTGCTCCTTACATTATAGTTAACAATGTATGACAAAGATGTGTGCTTGATGAATGATATGCATGTTTCTATATGGTAAGTGGTTTAAATGAATAGATAATTATTATGCTAGCTTGATGTTTAGATTGTGTGTTAGGTAATATAGAAATGGATGAGTGTTGATAATAGAATGATATGCAAAACAGGTTCCTATATGATTCTATGTGATAATGTTGCTTGATGATAATATGTAGCAATTGTTATGACATATAAGAATGTGTATATGTGCTTCTGAACCGAGGAATGTATGCTAGTTGTTAGGAGCTGATGATGATTCATGAATAGTGCAGTGATTAAGAATAATATGCTAGTATGGATTTGTTTTGAATAAGCATGTTTGCTTGTGATGAAAACCCTAAATGATGAACTGTTTGAATATGTGATGAACATTTTAAAAAGATGCTGGATTGATTCATTTTAGTGATTGTACGGAGGATAGGAACATGTTAAGGAAAAATGATTGGTTCATACTAAATGAATAAGGTTCTAGAAAGATTCCACCAGTTGTCACGAGTCGAGACAACAGTGGTTTTGACTCATGGTTTCGGTTCGAGACAAGGCAAAAGCACATCAGGGGACTCGAGACCAAGGCACGTATCAGGAGACTCGAGATCAACATGGTTGCGACTCGAGATCTCTTGATCTCGACCCGAGACTGGACTCGAGCCCTCCATGGTTTCGACTCAAATATGCACGACTCGAGACCAGCTGTTGTGACTTGGGACCTTGTGGTTGTGACTCGAGACCTTGTAGTCTCGAGTCGAGACAACCTAGTCTCTATTGGGCTGCTTGAATTTGTTATTGGGCCGCACTGTGTAATGACATGTTTGGGCTGTGTGTTCCTGCTACTGTTTAAACTGGACTGTGTGGTATTGCTACTGTGTAAACTGTTTGTATGATAGGACAGGCCCAATAACGTTAACATGCATGCTATGTGTTAGATACGTGTAGGAGATACGTGACTTATTAGTACCCAACCTGACCTATACTGGTAACCATATTAGGACGTGGTTGACCAGCTCACTTGACCAAGTAAACTTTCTGTCGAGCAAACCGAGGTGAGTTCACTACTTTTCTAAAAAGCATGCGTTCCTGGTGGTTGGGAAAAGGAACAAACAACGCTATCTCCTTGGGTGGGATACAATCAACGCTACCTCTTTGCGTGGGGTACAAACATACTTTTTCTCCCCTTGTGTGGGACGCGCAGTTAATTACTATTTATATTAGATGCAACTAGCATACTAAACGAAACTCTATCACGAAGTCCCTACTTTCTATATCGATTAGTCATCGGGGCCTGGCGAATGAGTCATTAGTTGATAGCGCTATTAGGTCACACCAACCTCACACCGTGCCTGGATAGGATCGGGCGTGAACTAATAGACTCTGGTAAACCGTCAATGATGATAGAACATTGACAAACGGGGCAAAACTCACGTAATGTGTGGTCACAAAGTATTCGGTATTACGCAGTTTAGTAGCTTATATATGGGGTAGCTCCCCATCGCATGATATAAATGAGTAAATTAACTACTGGAATAAGTTTTTGGAATTAAAACTGGACAAACTCGTGAACTTGCCGACTTTATGTTGACACCCTACTGCATGCTTTGCAGGTACTCAGTGAGTCAGGAGCTTGCAGCTTGGGGATGTGTAGTGGATGTCTAAACCCGTGTGTTGGGTTTCTTAAATAATTTAGAAACTTGAACTTTTGGTTGAACTATTCTACTATGCTTCCGCTAGTTACTTAAATTGTTATTTTGAACTTAAAAACTTTTGGATTTTAACTATGGTTATCACTAACCTTTATGGTTGGTGAACACTGCTATTATTATTGTTCAGTATGATTGATGGCTAGATCCTGGTCAGTCACACGCCTCGTAGTAGTACTCCACATGTGGAATTTGAGGGTGTGATAGATTGGTATCAGAGCCATTGGTTATAGTGAACTTGGTTTTAAAAAGGAAGTCTTTTTGAGAAAAACCAGACTATAACCCGTGACTCGCGACGACACTACACTCCAAGTGCAAGACTCAACGTATTATTTGTTTGGTGTTTATGTGGTATTATACGTACTATTGTGCCTAGTTAGATATATACCCATCCCTCTTCCTACTCATTCTTGCTACACTACGACACCACACTCATACTGTGTTTTCTGGTTATGAAGACAATGAGCGGACGCGGAAGAGGAAACATTAACATGGCTCAGGATCAGTTCACTAACCTGATCAACACCGTGGCTGCAGCTTTTGCAGCCCACCCTGGAGGTAAACCCGTCATTCTAGGATGATTAGATCATACTCCTGCATTGTCTTATCGTTCCCAAATATGTTCGCTTCGTTTTTCGCGATAGGTCAACCTACACCTATGCCGCCACGTGTCTGTACTTTCAAAACCTTTATGGATTGCAAACCTCTCCCTTTCAATGGCACTGAGGGTGCCATAGGCCTTTTGCACTGGATTGAGAAGGCCGAATATGTGTTTGTTGTTTGCAAGTGCCCCACTACCAGTTGGGTGAAGTTTGCTACTGGTACGCTTGAAGGAAACAAGCTTTCATGGTGGAAAGCGCAAATTCAAATGCTTGGGTTGGAGACTGCCAACGCCACTGCTTGGGAAGATTTCAAGAACATGATCAAAGAGGAGTACTGCCACATGGATGACATCCACAAGCTCGAGAACGAGTACTAGGAGCTCAAGATGGTTGGATCAGAAATTGAGACCTACACCAAGCTGTCCAACGACTACGCTGCTCTCTGTCCGAACATGTCTCAGCCTGCGTATCGAAGGATCGAGCTGTACATCAAGGGCTTGGTCCCTGAAATTCTGAGTTTGGCCAC